>NC_069461.1:24423035-24478897 GCF_026875155.1 Cherax quadricarinatus
TTGCTACGATGAACTTTTGCCCAGGCTTACGGGGCGTTTAGGGAAACCCCAAATGGAGTTGTACGGGGGGGCATGAAGGGAAGAAAAGGGGTCTTTGTGAAGTTCAAAAGGGGCCGGTTTCTAACAGCATTGCACGAATTTCAAGAATGAGAATGACGTAAATTCGGCGTGGAGTGTGCATGCATGATGCTCTAAGTATTAACTTTGGTAAAGGTACAAAATGCACCTTTTGGGGTGACAGCATTTTCCCTTTCGGGATGTTTTCAGCATTGGGGGACGAACATTCAAAAGTTAAAATACCGACGGGGTTCTTGGGTAAGACACAATAAACTTTTGGTATCTTTAATTTCAAAACGTCGCCTACACAGTAGTTCTTAGTCGAGTACAAAAAATTGATAGAAGCAGAAGAGACATTTTAATTTTAAATCTGTCGCACTGCAAACAAGGGTATCTTGTACGACCTGAAATCAACTTCGACAACCTCTACTAGTGAGAACGGCTGGATTTGAGGGGTAGTATAATGTTCGCCAACCAAGTCCTGGCAGGGGGTCCCTTTGGGAGACCCGTCTCGGCCCCCCGAGGAAAAAAGGTTTTTGCCCAATAGCGACGCCCCCCCTAAAGCCCCCCTCTGGTCGGGTTCGAGGGTGCATCTCATAAGCGACACCATAGTAACTAGGACAAGCGAGGGGGGGTTTGCTTTATCACGGGTACGCTTGTCTGGTTCGTTGACCCCATGGTACACTAGTGTGGCCGCAGTCATCTCTGGGCCTCTTCGGGGGGGGAATATCACCCCTGTTGCCTGCAGAGTGTTCAGTACTTCGATCTAAAAGATAGGGGTTTTGGGGGCCCGCGGGACAATGCTACATACGGCACACTCCTCCTCACCCTTGTCTACATCTCTTGGCTGGGGAAAGCCCAAACAAAACCCGAGGATGGCGGTACACGCACTCGGGCCAGTTCTAAAAAGGAGGGGTTTTCCCCAGTCGCTGCTCGGTACCACTGTTGAGATGGGGGTTTACCTAAGACCTCCCCCCCTAATTTCATGGCTCTGGCAGCACCCGTTTGGCTGTCGTAGGGTGATTGGGGCAGAATCCACAGTGGATAAAATTTTGCTGCGTTCTCTGTGACCTTCGTTCACCCATCCCCCGCTATTTAAAGCTCCATCCTGTCACTTCAACTCCATATTGTTTCAGACTATGGAACAATGTCTTCCCCAGACTGAGGGACCCGACCAAAAAAAACTTAAAGGGGGGGTGGGCTGATTACATGTCTTCAATCTCTTTTGCTTCTATCAACTTTTTCTGTACTCGACTGAAAAAAAGCCTACTGTGTAGGGGAAAAAATTTCGAAATAAAAATACCAACGTCGTTTTTTCAAAACCCTTCATCACAACCAACTTTGCATTTGGGGCTTACCTAACAACCTGTCGGGATTTTATACCATTTTAAAAATTCCCCCCCCTTTTTAAATTGGCAAGAAAGGAAAAATACCGACAATATGAAAGTTAAGATACATGGCAACATCTGGGAAACTTTATTGTAGTCCCCCAGCAATTGGGTCAATTGCTGCTGGGAAAATACTGAAAGGGAAAATGCGGAAACATTCATTGCAACTGGGCCTCTTCTATGGTAAAATGAATGTATGCCAGGATGGGGTTCACTTATATGGGTTGGATGGGGGCATAGCAAGGGCAGTGGAGGGAGCTGTTAGGGCTTTTAAACAGGAATAGTTAGGGGTATGGGTTTTGGCGAGAACACAGTGAATCCCGTGTAGTAATACTATGAGTTCTAGGAGAATTTTAATAGGCAAAATGAGGTGAATATTGGAAAGTCAGTGACACTAGGCGATAAGGACAATAATAGGTTTAGTGGAAAAACTGAAATGAGCAGGAAGGGTAAAGAAAAAGTAGGGTCATTAAATGTGCATTATGATAATACCCGTAGTGCTAGGAATAAGATGGACGAGCTGAGATTAGTTGCTAGTGCAGGTAACATTGATGTATTTGCAATCACTGAGACGTGGTTTAATTCAAAAAGTCGAGACATGCCTGCAGAATGTCATATTCAGGATTTTAAATTGTTCCAAGTAGATAGAAGTATTGGGAAGGGGGGTGGGGTGGCGCTGTATGTCCGAGATCACTTGAACTGTTGCATTAAAACGGGTATTAAGTCTGAAGTAACTCATACAGAGTCTGTTTGGATAGAATTTTCAGAGGGACATAAAAAATTGATTTTAGGTGTAATATACCGTCCCCCAAACTTAGATAGGGACCAAGGGAGACTACTATGGGAGGAAATTGTTAAGGCCGCTAGGCACGATAACGTAGTAATTCTAGGAGACTTTAACTTTAGCCATATTGATTGGAATTTCTTGACTGGGAATCTAGAATCAACGAATACTTAGAAATAGTTCAGGATTGTTTTTTGAAGCAGTTTGTCACAAAGCCTACAAGGGGAAATAACCTGCTTGACTTGGTTTTGGCAAACAAGGAAACCCTCGTAAATAATTTAGAAATTACAGAAGAACTCGGCACAAGCGATCACAAATCAATTACCTTTAGCATTGAATGGAAGTATGACAATAGGGATAATTCAGTACTGGTCCCAGATTTTCGCTTAGAGTAACGAAGAGAGCTATCAGTATGACAGCTTTCATAACACAATACATGCTGCCCAAAGGACATTTCCATATAAGGAAATTAGATCGAATAGAAATGACCCCAAATGGATTAATAACAGGCTCAAATATCTTTTAGGTCAGAAGAAAGGAATTTATAGGCGTATCAAAGGAGGTGAGGGTCATCTTATGAACCAGTATATTGACATCAAGAGGGACGTTAAAAAGGGGATAAGAAAAGCTAAACGGGACTATGAAATTAAAGTTGCTAGGGATTCAAAAACTAACCCAAAAAGTTTTTTCCAGGTTTTATAGAACAAAAGTTAGAGATAAGATAGGGCCCCATAATTCACTCCATCACTGTCTTGCCAGAAGGGTGCTTTACACTACAGATTTTAAACTGCAACATTAACACCCCTCCTTCAGAGTGCAGGCATTGTACTTCCCATCTCCAGGACTGAAGTCCGGCCTGCCGGTTTCCCTGAACCCCTTCATAAATGTTACTTTGCTCACACTCCAACAGCACGTCAAGTATTAAAAACCATTTGTCTCCATTCACTCCTATTAAACACGCTCACGCATACCTCCTGGAAGTCCAAGCCCCTCGCACACAAAACCTCCTTTACCCCCTCTCTCCAACCTTTCCTAGGCCGACCCCTACCCCGCCTTCCTTCCACTACAGACTGATACACTCTTGAGGTCATTCTCTTTCGCTCCATTCTCTCTACATGTCCGAACCACCTCAACAACCCTTCCTCAGCCCTCTGGACAACAGTTTTGGTAATCCCGCACCTCCTCCTAACTTCCAAACTACGAATTCTCTGCATTATATTCACACCACACATTGCCCTCAGACATGACATCTCCACTGCCTCCAGCCTTCTCCTCGCTGCAACATTCATCACCCATGCTTCACACCCATATAAGAGCGTTGGTAAAACTATGCTCTCATACATTCCCCTCTTTGCCTCCAAGGACAAAGATCTTTGTCTCCACAGACTCCTAAGTGCACCACTCACCCTTTTCCCGTCATCAGTTCTATGATTCACCTCATCTTTCATAGACCCATCCGCTGACACGTCCACTCCCAAATATCTGAATACATTCACCTCCTCCATACTCTCTCCCTCCAATCTGATATTCAATCATTCATCACCTAATCTTTTTGTTATCCTCATAACCTTACTCTTTCCTGTATTCACCTTTAATTTTCTTCTTTTGCACACCCTACCAAATTCATCCACCAATCTCTGCAACTTCTCTTCAGAATCTCCCAAGAGCACAGTGTCATCAGCAAAGAGCAGCTGTGACAACTCCCACTTTGTGTGTGGTTCTTTATCTTTTAACTCCACGCCTCTTGCCAAGAAATGGTTATCAAACAGATAGACCGATTAAAGCAAAATAAATCCCCGGGCCCTGATGAACTTTTTTCAAGGTTTCTTAAAGAGTGTAAAATGGAACTCTGTGAACCTTTAACTAATATCTTTAATTTATCTCTTCAAACAGGTGTAGTGCCTGATATGTGGAAGATGGCTAATGTAATTCCTATTTTTAAAACAGGGGACAAGTCGTTACCGTCAAATTACCGCCCAATAAGCCTAACCTCAATTGTAGGTAAATTACTAGTCAATTATAGCCGATAATATAAGAAGCCATCTCGATAGGCATAATTTGATTAATGATACTCAACATGGCTTCATCAGGGGCCGTTCCTGCCTAACTAATTTATTAACTTTCTTCAGCGAAGTTTTTGAGGCCGTTGATCAGCATAAAGAATTCGATATTGTTTATTTAGATTTTAGTAAGGCTTTTGATAGAGTACCACATCAGAGACTGTTGAAGAAAGTGGCTACCCATGGCATTGGGGGAAAAATGCTGTCATGGATCGAGTCATGGCTCACTAATAGGAAGCAGAGTGTGCATAAATGGGGTTAAATCTGAGTGGGGATCTGTAACAAGTGGCATTCCGCAGTGATCAGTTTTAGGCCCATTGTTGTTTATAATATATATAACCGACCTTGACGAGGGAATTACTAGTGACAAGCAAATTTGCTGATGACACGAAGATAGGTAGGATAATCGATTCAGACGTTGATGTCTCACAACTTCAGGAGGATTGCTGCGAATAAGAAATTTTTTAAAGAACTTCAGAATGTGGCCTGTTACCATTTATTTTTTATGCAACAAGATTTTTGGATCCGAGTTATTTAAAGGTATTTTAGAGTCTAGGGGAAGTAATTTCAACTGGGAAACTCCATAGAATAATATTCAAATTTATTAAAGTATTTAAATACAATACTTTATCTTCTCTTTGTAGTTAATGTAACTTAATACTTTGTACAATAAATTTACCATATACATTTAGTTCAAAATCATGGAAAATCACATTAATAAGGAAGTTTGATTATTCTTCCTGTAATTAAGTCTTCATTAACATTTACGTCTTTGTCTTAACAAGACTGTAAACTCAAAATACAAAAGGTACAAGATTTAACAAGACCTTTGAATCTGGCCGTAAAGTATCTCTATGGATTACTTAACTGACCAAGAATATAAATATCAAAAGAATCTTTCAGAGCAATGAGGAACAAACTGAGTCAGCTCTAGAGTCCAATTCTCAAAACCATTCAAATTGTACACCATAAGAGCCAATATACGATCAGTTGTCAGGGCTAGAGCAGGAAGCAGACTCACTACTTGGCAGTCTGTTGACGCGTCGTAAGGTTGGATCAGCTGACCCAAACATCAGTCAGCTGGACATAAACAATTGAACAATTCACGAGACTTAAACTCTATATGTGATGAATGGTTTGAAAAACCGACAAGTTGAAGATTGAGACACTTATGCAGCATATGGGAATCTTTATTCAGGAAACTTTTGCCACACAGTGGCTTCATCAGTCCAATACAAAGAGGTAGCATTCGTCTCTCAGCCCTTGAGTAGAGAGGACGTGTGCTGCTGCTACCCCCTGGTGTTGACTGGGTGCAGTAATATTTTCACAACATGGCGCAGGCTTGTCGCCGGAGAGTCAATACAGTCTGTATTGAATTAACCAGTGGAGCTATCACTGGGCCGTCTATGGAGCTACTTTACCAGCAATAATTAGAGACACCTACGGTCGTAGCTACTGAAGAGATTTGTGGACTTGCCTTGAATGGCACGAAGAGGATATTTCTTAAATTCAATTCGACAGAGTATGTATGAGACAGTGGTTAACAAGTTTCAGGAAGTGGCCATACCTGTGAATCATGCTGTCACGGTGAGGATGCATGATGTATCAAGTTACTTCACTTGGGTGAAGATCAGGAATGTGCCATTTGAGGCGGATGCATCTGACATAAGGTTTGCCATGAGTAAATATGGGACGGTTACACACGGTTTACTGCCGGAAGATGGTCAGCTGGTACGTATATGGGAATACCTGAGGGTACGTACTCTGCAAAGATGACGATACGACATCTATACCGTCGTATGTGGTGATGGAAGAATTCAGAACTCAGGTAATTGTGACATACGCAGGGCAACGACGCACTTGTCGTTTGTGTGGGTCGTATGAACACTGGCAGGCGCAATGTGGTAGAGGGACGTGGAGACAACGACTACAACAACGAAGAACGTAGAGGGAGGAGAGTGGAGCAAGAACAGCTTTTTCGACACTGACTCGCAGAGTGCGTCATGGAGTGAGGAGGTTGAGAAGGCAGAGAAGATGGCAGGTGCTACGAGTGGGGGGGATCCCCTTCCTTGGACGTGGTTCAGGCATTGGAGAGATCATCGCAGAAGTGAATGATAGCAAGGAGGAAGCATTGACGACGCTTGTGGATATTTCGGGCACGGGGCCGTATCAGGAAGAAGGCACGATCCTGGATCTTGGGACTATTATGGAGGACGGAGGGGCGAAGGTAGTTCGTCCTAAGGTGTGTGACAAGGCTGTCTTGTCGGTGAATACGGTGGAGGTTGAGGTTCATCGTGGTGATGAGCTTGATGACGAGATGCAGGTCGACGGTACGACGCGAAAGCGCGCAGCAGTGCTTTATGATTCAGATGAAGTGCTTACGCCCGCACAACGTTCAGGGAAGAAAACATGGGCGGATGTCACGCAGAGGGGTTCAAAAGACACTCAGGGACAGGGATCGAGTAAGAGTGCACAAAAAGGGGGGGGAGGGATAAGAGTGCAATGAGGCGATCAGGTGACAAAAAGGTTGTGTCAAGAGGGAAACCACCTTTGTCGGTTTTAAGTGCTTGACATTGAACATCAATGGTTTGAGGTCGCAGAGAAAGTGTGAGTGGTTTAGGGTAGTTTTTGGAGCGTCATGGTGTTGACGTTTGTTCTTGCAGGAGCATAATTATAGACATGGTTATGAGTGAAGGTGGAGGGATATAAGGTGTAATGTTGAACATGCGGTCAGATTGAAAGGCGGTGTGGCTATTATTGGTAAAGGAAACTAGCCCGTTGGTTGTCAAGCATTGTGAAGGGGGGGAGGGGAGGGTGATACGTGTGGATGGATTATGGGGTCAGGTACAGATGACGTTGGTGTGTGTGTATGGACCGGCAGAGGGAGACGTACGCGTTAAGAATAAATTTGTGAGGGACGTGTTGGTTTACTACTTGCGTGGATTGCCAGGGGTAGCCGTGATAGGAGGTGATTGGAACTGTGTTGATAAGGCGTAAGGATGTGGAACCGAGGGGGCGGGGCATTGTATGGGAACATTGGGAGAATTGTTATCAGGGTGGGTTTAATCGATATCTGTGGGGGGGGGGGGGAGGTAGAGCATACATTTATTAGGCGTGGGTATGCTGCTAGGCTCGATCGTTTGTACGTCCCCAGAAGGGTAGTAATACATAGGGTGAGGGTGTTGGATGTGGTATTTTCTGATCATAGGCTGTATAGCCCTTGTGGCTTAGCGCTTCTTTTTGATTATAATAATAATAATAATAATTCTGATCATAGGGGTGTTATGGTGGATTTGGGTTGGGAGGGGTTGCCACGAAGGGGTAGGGGGTATTGGAAGTTAAATGTAAAGTTTGCTGCATGAAGAAGAATATAGACAGTCATTTAAACAGTTTTGGGAGGGGTTGGAGGCAGAAGCGCCTGGGAATGGTGATCTGGTTAGATGGTGGGACTCGGTGGCGAAATCAGGTAATTAAGGATTTTATGTACGTAATGGGAGGGAATATAATAGGTTAAAGTATGGGTTTCAATCTTATCTTGAGGGCAGTTGAGGGCTTGCTACGAACGAGGGAGGGTTAGTTACCCGGTGGGAGATATTGAGGGATTAAAGGAGAGCATTAGGGATTTGCAAAATGAAAGATTTGATGGTGCACGCGTTTTGGCGGGTTGGAGGAGGTGTTATGGGGTGATAGGCCATCGGCGTGTGTATTAGAGGACAGCGTAAGAGGAGAGCGGCGACGGAGATGATGGGATTAACTGTTCATGTGGGGAGTGGAGGGTATAGGGAAGGGCAGGTATTGATGTCGACTGAAGGTATGAGTGGATATCTTGATGTATGGTTTAGGTCATATGCACAACATGTGGTATACGAGATGATGCTTTAAGGGAAATGGGTGGTTATGTGCAATGCGAGCTTGATGGTAGAGATAGGGAGACTTTGGAAGGACAGATTACGGAAGGGGAAATTTGGCAAGCTATAGCAGGTGCAAGTTTAGGTAAGGCACCGGGTGTAGACGGGTTGCCTAATGATTTTATGTTAAGAACTGGGAAAGTATTGAGGAGATTTTTAGTCAGATTGTTCAATGTAATGAAGGAAGATGGGGCAATGGGTGAGCAGCAAAGGACTGCTGTTGTTGTATTAGTGCCGAAGGGTGGACAGACAACGGTAGAAGATTACCGTGCAATATCGCTTATGTGCGGTGATTATAAGTTATTTGCAAGGGTATTAGGGAACAGAATCAAACAGGTTTTAGGTAAAGTAATTGATAGAGGACAATATGGCATACCGGTAGATCAATGTATGAAGGGCATGGAGTTATTAGGAGTTTTATAGAGCATAGGGGGGAGGGGGGAGGGGGTGTTTTGGCTCTGGATGGAGAGCTGCTTATGATAGCGTAGAAAGGGATGCATTATGGAGTTTTATGCGTGGTTGGGTTTCGGGAGGGAAATTGTTTCTTGGGCAAAAACTTTGTATCTGGGTGCAGTTATGAGATTCAGGTTAATGGACGACTAGGTGATAGCATACAGATGGGAAGGGGTTTGCGACAGGGATGTCCTCTGTCGCAAATTTTGTTTGCATGTCTTCAGGAACCCTTTTATAGGGCAGTTAGGTGGAGTATGGCGAGAGCGAGGGTTGGTTTTGCACGAGAAGGGGAAGCGGGTATAGTGGGTTACGTGGATGATACGACTGTCTTGGTGAGGGATGTGAGGGATTTACATAAGGTAGAAGGGTGATAGACGTTTTTGGTGAGGCTACGGGATGAAAATTAATGTAGTAAAGTCCAAGTATTTGGATCTAGGGGATAGTGTACATAATGGTGAGACTGTTGAGGGTGGGTGGCGTGTGGTAGATCAGCTGTTGATTTTGTTTGGGTAGTGTAATGCGGAATGATAGGGGGTGCACAAGAGGCAAATTCGGGCGCACCGTGGATGGAGTTTTGAAAAGATTGGGAGGTTTGAGGGGAGCGGCAATTAAAGTTGCATCAAGGGTTATAGTCACGAATGTCCTGTTGTATAGCAAGTTTTTGGCACGTGGTGGCAATATATCCGTTACGACGGTGTGAGGTGCAACGGTTTTCAACTGCGAGTATTCAGATTATATGGGGGATCGGGTTGTGACTGGCTAAGTAGAGGGGGGGGTGTCGCTTCCCGTTAGCCCGGGGGGGCTGGGGCTTATACCTCTTGAGAAACGTATGT
Organism: Cherax quadricarinatus; assembly: GCF_026875155.1. Classification (NCBI taxonomy): domain Eukaryota; kingdom Metazoa; phylum Arthropoda; class Malacostraca; order Decapoda; family Parastacidae; genus Cherax; species Cherax quadricarinatus. The sequence continues at coordinate 24,432,519 of NC_069461.1, forward strand.
TGAGTGTGTTTTTGGGAAAAGGGGGTTTGTGAGGAGGGGGTGAGCGGGGGGGGGCCTTGAAAGACTGCGCATGGATATGCAACGGTGGGGGAGGGGTAGGGATTTAATGTTTGGGGAGGCTATATTGCGAATTTTACTGACGGTAAGGGATCCCAAAAAAGCTTAAATTGAAGGTTCTTGAGAGGGTGGGGGGTGGGTCTGTGGTGGCGGCAGTTGAGGGGCATACCCTATGTATGCATGGGGTTCTGTTGGAAATGTCTTCAACAACTACGTGTAAAACCAAGTGTCAGGGAGGTTATGTTTAGGTTTTTACATGGGATTTTTGCCGTCTGGGGTTGTGTTATTTAATAGGAGATTAAGGGAGGGTGGGGGTGCAAAGCGTGTGATGTCCGGAAAAACCCTATTTCACGCTGTGTACTTTTGTATTTGTTTAGAAGATGTGAGGGTCTGGCTAAGTAGGGTAGTTAGGTTTGTGGGTGGGAAGGGTTACAGGTGTTGCGGGTGTTTAAGTTTAGATATAGGTGGGTGGAGTCAGCAGGTGGTGAATGCGGTTTGGTATGTGGTCACTGATTTTATAAAATATATCTTGGGCAATGAGGGGAGGTGGGAGTCGAGGAAAGGATAAAGAGTGTTAGGGGCCACGATGTATAGAACAAAGTGCCGCAATAGGGATCTTTATGGGGGAAGATAGAAGAAAGCATTTTCTGAAGGTTTTCGTAGATTCAGGTTGAAGGATTTAAGAGTTTAAGTGTCAAGTAAGGGGTTGCGGCGGGCTAGTTTTCTTGAGTTGGACATGTGTATGGATGTTAGCGTGTGTGGGATGTTTGGTATATAATAAATAAGCTTCTTTTGTGATGTGAGTTTGGTCGGGGTAGTTGTGCAAGATATGTTTTTTTCACATTGTTTTTCAGAAGGTATTGCTTTTAATATGTAAGTAGTGTTGTTGCACTACATTGTGTGTAAGTGTGAGAGGGTACATCTCACGTATTTGTGTGTTGAAGGTTTTAGGTGACACAAGGCATGATCTAAGTATGTTTGGTTTTTCTTTTTGTCCTCAAATGTGTTTTATACAAAGATAATTCTGTGGTGAAAGTGATGTGTAGGTTTATTTGGTATTCAACATGCTTGTTGTATGTTCCCTTTTTGATACTTTGTTTTAATTGTCATTTCAATGACTTTTATAGTATTATACAATGGTATTGTTCTTTGCCCTAAAGAAGTGGTTTTTTTTTTTAGGTTATGTTATGTTCTAGGTTTTTGTATGTCAAGATGTACTTATAGACTGTCAGCACCCTTTTTATAGGTTTTTCATGCTATGTTCTTAACGTAAGTTTTGGCTGTATGGTATACAGATTATTAGCCAGTTTATAGACGCATTCCTTTTGTGTCTGAAATTTTTGTATAGGGTTTATTGTAACTGTTTAAAGAGTCGGTTTTAAGCTGTTTTCTTTGTATGTTTATTTGTATTTTGGTATATGGGATAAGTATGTAGATGTCCTAGTAGGATTATGATGTTAGAGATCCATACTGTTTCCTTTTATTTTTATTTTTTGTTACTGTATTGGTTATAAATAAAATATAAAAAAAAAAAAAAAGTCCGTAAACTGCACTTTAGCACTGTTGTTTTAAAGCTTGGGAAATTCATAGTGGCAACATTAATATTAATATTTATAACTTGTAGGTGTATATTTCTCTACTTATAGAGGTGTACAAGTGTTTAGGATTGTAATGTTCACATTTTGTTAATAGGTAAAAAAAAAAAAAAAAAAAATACAAAGAGGAAGGCGTAAGGAGAGGAGGAGTATGAGGTAATCAGTCCCTCAGCCTGGAGTCGATGTGTTCAGTCCATCAATCTTGTAGAATGTACAGCATAGGGCCGTAGACGTGGCTTATATACTGTAGTGAGGTATTGGACTGATGAAGCCACTGTGTGGCGAAACGTTTCCTGAATAAAGATTCCCATATGCTGCATAAGTGTCTCAATCTTAAACTCTATATACACAAGAAATCCTACCTAACAATAATAATAAAATAAAGTGATAATAATAACAAAATAGTGATAATAACAAAATAGTGATAATAACAAAATAGTGATAATAACAAAATAGTGTAATAACAAAATAGTGATGAACGTCAAAATGGTATACAATACCGACAGGTTGTTAGGTAAGACATATGCAACAGTTAGACAACTTTATTCCGAAACGTTTCGCCTACACAGTAGGCTTCTTCAGTTGAATACAGAAAGTAGGCAGGAACAGTAGAGATGTGAAGAGGATGTAATCAGTCCATCACCCTTGAAGTCGTAGAATTTGAGTTGTATTTCTTTTCGCTTAGACGAGGTTTATAGTCGTTTTAACATAATTTGTTTTCCAACACATTTGTAATGTTATTAAGTTTCGTTGCTGATGCAACATATGCTGTAAAAATCTTGCAGTTGTTGATGCTTTATGCGCTTATGCAATTTTGTGTAATGCTTATTTTGTTATAGAGAAATGTTTTCGGATAATTATCAGATTTTGTTCTTAAGTTAAATCTCATAATCAGTTGCATGTATATATAAAGTTACGAAAATTTATGTTTGATCACTGCTGTGATCAATACGTGTGTGAATGATGTGGGTGTATTTATAGATGAGTTTTCATGGGGGGGGGCCGCCCCCTCCAACAGTTTTGTGTGTATATGTCAGATATATTATCATTTTGTATAATGTGTGTCAGTGCATGGTGTGTATGTATTTTGCGTGTTTCAAATTTTTTCTCTTGCACTTGTGATATAATTCATCGTAATATTGTCCAGATCCTGTATTATTGTGGTATTTAATATTTTATACTACCTTGTAATTTATGATGTTTTAAATAAAATATAAAAAAAAAAAATTTGAGTTCCTGACTATGGAACTGGACTTCTCCAGGCTGAGGGACTGACAACCTCAAATTCTACGACTTTAAGGGTGATGGACTGATTACATCGTCTTCACATCTCTACTGTTCCTGCCTACTTTCTGTATTCGATTGAAGAAGCCTACTGTGTAGGCGAAACGTTTCGGAATAAAGTTGTCTAACTGTTGCATATGTGTCTTACCTAACAAAATAGTGATGATAACAAAATAGTGATAATACCATGGTATTTTTTATATATTAACAGATAATAATATAACGCCGAAAGTCTCTATTTTAGCTATAAACGGGGACTTTCCCGCTATAATATTAAGTGATGAACATATTCTCTTACAATAGTTAAATAACACAGGATGACCAATTTCGAAGATATAACAAGGATTTAGACAAACTCAATTCGTGGTCAGAAAAGTGGCAGATGCAGTTCAATGTAGATAAATGTGAAGTTCTAAAGCTCGGAAATGTTCACAACCCTAGCACCTACCAGCTTAATAATGTTGAACTTAGCAATATAGATTGCGAAAAGGACTTGGGGGTTATGGTAAGCAGCAACCTTAAACCAAGACAGCAATGCCTAAGCGTACGTAATAAGGCAAATAGATTACTGGGATTTATATCAAGAAGTGTAAGCAACAGAAGTCCAGAGGTCATACTGCAGCTTTATACATCATTAGTAAGGCCTCACCTAGATTATGCAGCTCAGTTCTGGTCTCCATATTACAAAATGGACATAAATTCGTTAGAAAACATTCAGCGTAGAATGACTAAATTAATACATAGCATTAGAAATCTTCCTTATGAAGAAAGATTGAAGACCCTTAAATTACATTCACTTGTTAGACGAAGAATGAGGGGAGACATGGTCGAAGTGTATAAGTGGAAGATGGGTTTAAATAAAGGGGATACAGAGGAAATGGTATGGTGATACCGACAAGATGTGGAAAAAGACACTAATGTACAGTTCAGGACGTTTATTAAAGGAAACGTTTCGCCACGAGTGGCTTCTTCAGTCCTAATACAGAGAATTGTTGTTAAAGATTCGCCGGTATTTTCCCGGCCCGGGCCTTTTCCACGTGGTGGCCCGGCACTGGCTCCCTGTCTAGGGAGTGTCTGAGACCTAAGTCTTCCATGGGAGGAGGCACAAGTATCCCCTCATCTTGTGAGCTACAAGCTCGGGCTCAGGCACCAACCCTGCCCTAGAAGGGCTGGGCATGGTGTCGATCGTACCCCTCATCTCCGGGACCAACTGTCCCCAGAGAAAACTAAGAAAACGCATATATATAGTGGCAGGAGTCAGGTGAAGTGACTCGTGGGTAGACGTGGTAGTAGTAGTAGTAGTGGAACTAAGGAGGTGAGGTTAGAGAGGGAGCTGCTGACATCAAGTAACACCAGTTCCCAGGATGGGTAATATCCTCTTGCTTAGTAATTTTGAAATACTGTAACTACCGATTTTTTGCTTTATAGTGTTACTGACAGTGATTAGTGCAGCTTCAATGCATTTTCTCCGTCTTAAGTCGTCTTCTTTAATCACTAGTTTAGCTTCATTGAATTTCATGAGGTGTCCAACATCGTCCCTATGTTGAACACACGCGTTTTTGCGGTCATCATTTCTGCAAGCATTTTTGTGTTCTGCGATCCTAATGTCCAGAGATCTGGCTGTTTCCCCTACATATACTTTGTCACACCCCCCACATAGTATAGTGTAAATTCCTGCACTTGTGTCAGAATCATGCTTGGGTCTTTGCATTAGGTTTCTAATAGTAGTTGAAGAGCTGGTAGATATTTTAGCCAGTTTTCTGTCAAACATTTTTGAAACATTAGTGGCAACGTTGCTGACCGGTAAAACAATGTAACTTGGAGGCTTTTCTTCAACTTGACTGGTGTTGGTCTTGCTGAGGATACGTGTCGCACGTTTCCTGCAGTCACGTATGAAGTGTAGGGGAAAGTGTAGTGTACTGAAAGAGTTGGTGATGTATGTGCATTCTTCTTCGAGGAATTGCGGACTGGAAATTCTGTAGGCTCTCAGAAAGAAGCCAATAACTACCCCTCTTTTAGTTCTTGTGTCATGGTGAGAGAAGAAATGTAGAAGATCGTTCTTGTAGGTAGGTTTCCGGTAGACTTTAAAAGAAAGTCTGTTTTCCCCTGTGCGTAGGAGAACGTCGAGAAAAGGTAATTGGTTGTCCTTCTCCTCTAGTGTAAATTTAATAGTAGGTTCCAGAGTGTTGATGGTGTTGAGGATACCACGTACGTCTAGATTTTTGGGTACAATGACCAAAATATCATCAACGTACCGCAGTACGTACCGCCAGTCTTCTTGCCTTTGCTCCAGATTCTTCTCCACCACGATGCTGTGAACACTAACTCCAAGGCTGAGGGACTGATTACCTCATCTTTTGTATATAGTTCTACTGTCTTCTATTATGTCCTAGAATCTGTATTGATAAAGCCACTGGATGGCGAAACGTCTACAATAAAGATATTCAGATGTTGCACATATCTTAACTTTCACACCCTTTAAGTCGTAGATTTGAGGTTGTCAGTCCCTCAGCCTGGAGTAGTTATCTTCCATCGTCTGAAACAATCTGAAGAAATGAACGAACGAACGAACAAGTTCAGGTAAGATCCCAAATGGGATGAGTGGGGAAGACGGGACAGACGAAGAATAGCGCTGGAGAGGAGTGTTCATAGACGTAGAAATAGAGCCAGGGCTTAACTCAGCAGCGAAGGCGATCGTGGGACAGATATTGAGAAGAGAAATTCAGGTTCTTCTGTTGGGACTCCGGTGGGGTGAGCGGGGAGGAAGGGACAGGCGAAGTGTAGCGCTAGAGAGGAGTGTAGAACTGAGCCATGTCTTAACCCAAAAGCTAAGGCGAACGTGGGTCAGAGAATGGTACCTGTCAGAGAATGGTACCTGTCAGAGAATGGTACCTGTCAGAGAAGGTACCTGTCAGAGAATCCAAGGTTATTTGTAAATAGGGTTAGGAGCAGGATCATGCAAGGAGTAGAAAAGGTTGTTGGTTTGTGGGTCTGCGAATGTCTTCATCAAGGAGAGAGGTCCAGTAGTCATGTAGTATCTCAAGTTTCTGTCACTGAGCGTCTTCCAGTACAGATTCAGCGCAGGGATGTCTAATTGGGCATGGAGAGACTCGCTTTGTGGCGAAGTCTTCCCATCTGACATCAAGCACCGAGAGCAGCGCCTTGTTCTGGACATGCTGCAGTTTAAGTAAGTTTGTTTTAGCTGCAAGAGAGAGGGCTAGAGGAGAGCAAGTTATCAGAGGACGTATTAGGGATTTGTAGAGGTGTAGTTTGGTGCGTTGGGAGGCATGTTTCAGCTTGTAGAGGCCCGCAAGGGCCTTACTAGCTATTGCATGCCTTGAGTGAATATGACCGTGTAAGCGAAGAAGGTAGTCAAGATTAACGCCAAGGACAGTGACAGATTGTGTGATGGGGATGTAAGTGCAGGCGCCTGCTGTTTTGAGGTCGACAGGTAATGGAGGATCACGTTTCCTGTAGTTAAAATATGTAATGCTGGATTTAGCTGCATTGGTTTTGATCCTCCATTTTTGTTCCCAGATGGCTATCCTGTCGGCCTCATTTTGTGTTTTGTGTGTGTGTATATTGGCGTGAGTGATGAGTTGTGTAATGTCGTCTGCATAGGCTAGTGTGATGGAGTTGTGGTATACAGGTGTTGGAATGTCGTTAGTGTATAAAATGTAGAGGGTAGGGAGAGGACAGATCCCTGGGGTACTCCGGCATTTAGTGTGAAGTAGTCAGAGTAACAGCCTTGGAATTTTATTCTCATGGTGCGACCATCTAGGAAATTGCAGAAGAGTTTACGAGGCAGGTTAAAGTTAGTGCAGAGTTTGTACTTGAGCCCTTGGTGTCAGACAGTGTCAAAAGCTTTTTCAACGTCTTTTGCAACCAGGGCTGTCCTGTTTCTTTGTTTTGTGTTTATATGGATGTAGTTGAGAATGATGTTAATGGCAACCTGTGTGGATCTGTGTTCTGAAGCCAAACTGGCCATCAGAAAGTAGAGAGTTGTGTTCCAGGTATCTGCGAAGGCGATGGTTGATGAGTTTTTCAAAGTTTTCTTAAAGTTTCGAGGAGGCTGATTTCCAACTCTGTTATTCCAAGATAATACACATGAAAATAAAACATGTCACACAAGCAGTGAACAACACTTCTCCTTGCATACACTACCATAATTGTATGCAATATTACACCTCGCAGAACATGCCAACCACTCACACCATATGCCCCTGGACAGGAGGCCAGCCCATTTCTTCCCATTAAAACTACAAATTCCATAGATCATCCAGCTCAAAATATCGATAACCCTCTGTAAAAGCAGCATCCCATCTCCTACCATATAATTCCTTATTACGACATTTAGTTCTATAAAATGTCGCAGCCAGCACCTTCATCCTTTCACCTACACCCACATCCCTCAGAGCCCACAATGTGAACACGAATCAGTTACTAGATATGCCACAGCGTTCGTAACCTGCGCTCCCACCCCATCTATGTCTAAGCTTAACACCCACAATACCTGCAACCCTCCCCCACCCACAAATTTAATAACCCTGCCGAACCATTCCCTGACACCCCTAGGCATTCACAAAAATGTACAACATGAAAGATGGTTTCGAATTCGCCACACTTGACACTCCTCACTCTCCCTAATCTTACGATTAAATAAAACGATCCCAGACGGCAAAATCCCATGTAAAAAGATACGTGACCTCACGTACACTCGGACTGATGCGCAACTTTCCGAGACGTTCCTAAATGTCACACCAAGCATACATCAGATATGCCCCTTCCACAGCAGCCACTACTGACCCCCCCCCAACCCTCTCGAGCATACGCAGCTTGATATGGGCTGGATCCTTCACCACCATGAAAACTCTTAACATCGCCTCCCCTACCTGTAAATCCTTCCTCGCCGACCATCGTTTCATGATCCTACGTTCCAGCGGTATGAGCCCCAGCCCTCCCTGGCCAGTCGGTAATGTAATTACCCCTCTGCTTAACCACTCACATCCAGATCCCCATATAAACCGAAAAACTCTATGCAACAATTTCTTGACATCTCGGTGCAATAACAGATACATCAGCACCACATGCCATAATTTACTATACAATAGCACATTTGTTACGATTACTCTTTGATGCAGTGTGAGATGTGTCGGCCTCAACCCTCCTAATCTTTTAAACACACTATCCACGACTCTCGCCGAGTTATCCTCGCGCGCCACCATAGAATCATTAACGTATATGACCCCACAAATTTTAAGTTGATCCACCACGCTCCACCTACCCCTCACACCACCACCCATTTGATCCCAATTACCCAGCATCATAAGCTTAGTCTTCGTGGCGTTAATCCCCATCCCTGTCGCCTCACCAAATACGTCCACTACCCTTTTCACCTGTAAGTCTACACCTTCCCCTACCAAAACCATAGTATCATCAATGTAATCCACAATACCAGGTCACTCTTCACTTTCATAACCCCCCATACCCCCCAATACACTCGCCCGTGCCGCCCTATAAAAAGGATCCTGAAAACACATGAATAACAATTGTGAAAGAGGACAACCTTGTCTCAAACCCTACTCATCTGAACAGGCACAGCTAACCGACCATTAACCTGTACACGCATAGACCCTCCCTTGTACAATGTCTGTGTCCAAGAGATTTCATTTCCAAAACCCTGCCAATGCATGAACTTCCACAACCTCTCTTTCGACACTATCATATGCAGTAGCCCAATCCAATGCTGAAACCCCACCCCCACCTTCTGTCCCTACATGCATGGTTAACTCCATTTCCGTGGCTGCTCTCCGTTGCCTCTGTTCCTGTAAAATGCAAGCTGAAGGCCTATCCCCCCAGAGTACCTCCTCCATACCTCCCAACACCCGCGCTCCATCAAAACGATCATTGTGCAAGCCCCTTATACATTCCTTTAAGTCCTCAATTTCCACTACAGGGTAACGCGTTCCATCCCCCACATAACAATCATCCAACTGCCCTTCAAGATACCCCTGGAGCCCATACAACATTTGATTGTTCCCGCCCACACCGAGCATAATAATCCCGGATACGTGTTTAGCCTCTGTATCCCACCACCAAACTAATTCAGAATCTCCCGGTGCTCCCGCCCACAAACCCTCCCACAGAGTCACGAAAGATTGACTACTCTCCTCCATTTTCAACAATTTAACATTCAATTTCCAGCAACTGCGACTCTGTTTGGGTAACCCCTCCCACCCCAAGTCCACAAGAACACCTCTATAATCTGGAAAAACCACATCCACGATATGCACACTCTTAACTTTGACGGTACGAAGCACATACATTCTATCAAGTCGCGCCCCATACCCTTGATGCACAAAGGTATGCTCAACCTCACCCCCCCACCACATCCATTAATCCCACCCCAGTCAATAAATTCCCCAAAGCTCCAGAACAGTACCCACCTCCCCTGGGTTCCACATCTTTATGCCGGATCACGCAATTCCAGTACTAACCTATGACCACCACCACAGGTAGAGACCGCAAATAGTAAACTAACCTCTACACAAAGGTGGTTTTGACACTTCCATCATTCTCAGCCGGCCCGTACACACACGCGAAAGCTGCCTTCTCCCTTCCCCATAGACCTTCCACTCGTAATATCCTCCCCTTTCCACCCTTGCAATGCCTTAAAACAAACGAGCCACTCCACCCTTCAACCTCATAGCATGCTCCACATACACGTTATAACCATCTATTCTCGACTCGCTACCTAATTTATAATTGTGTTCCTGTATGAACACATCAACATTATGATGTACCAATAATTCCTTAAACCACACACACACTTTCACACCGACCATAAACCATTAATATTTATTGTCAGGCACCTAAATTGGACAGTGGGGGCTTTCCTCGTGATACTGACATCATTTTATTACCTGTTCTTTTATTTCCCCCTTTCCCCCCCCCTCCCTTTGAAGTACATATACTTTTGACCATCCCCTGGGCTTCAGTCCCACAGGGCCCTCACAGCGTCACATCCACCTAGGTTTTCTTCCCTGTGCGCTGGGCAGGCATCGTCCGAGTCTGAAAGCATGGCAGAATGCTTCCCTGTCACACTTTCCACCTGCATGTTGTCATCTACAGTGCAATCCTGATGGATTTCAACCTCCACAATGTTTTTCAGCAAGGTGTCTGGAACGCCCACTTCCAGTTTCTCAACTTGTCCTACGTCCACCTTCTCTGACAGTTCCAAGTCTAGGGTCGTGTCCATCCCATGATGCATACTCCTCTCTGGAAACAATGTATCTAGCACAGAGGCAATGGAAGCCTCTTCGTCGTTGTCATGCACATCTGGTAGAGCCTTGCCTACTACAGATTCCACTTCCAAAGATGGGAACACCTCAGGGAGGGTAGCACACGCCATGTGTCTCCGTGGACCTCTCAACTTCCTCACTCCATGACATTCCTGACGGATGCATCTGCGCACCAGGCACATCTTGCCTCGCTAAATCCTCACCTACGTCCTCGCTTTGTTGCCCAGCCCTGGCCCCTCGACGTTCGCATTGTGCCGCCATGTGGTCATATGCTCCGCACAACCGGCAAGTGCGGCGTTGCCCTGAAGTCTTGAGTGACAAAAGAAGGGATTGGGTGACATAACATCATTTTCGCAGAAAACGTTCCTTCTGGTATCCCAGCATACGGACCTTCAGACCACCTCCCCGCTGTAGCCATATGTATGGTGCCATATTTACCCAAGGCTGCCCGTATGTCAGACATGGGCCTCGAATGGCACGTTTCTGACCTTCACCCATGTACAATAGTGGGAGACGTCATGGAGCTTCACTGACACTGCATGGTTAACCGTGAGATTAACCTCCTGGAATTTATCAACCACCGCCTCGTAAACATTAGCCGAGCAGAACTTCACAAAGTTCCTCGGCACGCCGTTCAATGCCACACCACACAATTCCTCATTTGCGATACCATAGGTGTCGCAAATTATTGCAGGCAATATTATCTCCGTCGATGGCCCAAGCACAGTCCCACGGGTCAATTCAATGCAGAGAGTATTGACACGGCGTCTGCCTGCCTGTGCCATGTTGTGAAAATGAAACTGCTACCAGGTGACTATAGGGGGGCAGCAGTAATACACATCCTCTCTACTCAAAGGCTGAGAGATGACTATAGTTGGAGGATTAGCCTCATAAGCACACAGAAGCAGGCGGCATTAGTTCTTTGATTGCTCCAAAAGCTGCAATTTTAGCAAACGATGCTGTGGATGGTTTATCCTCGCCAGGGACAAAAGCTGAGGAGTGGACAACATTGATAAATGATAAAAAATTATCTAATCTAACAGCAAATGCACTCAAAGATTCATTAGTCATGGGTGTAGCATTCACGAGTTTCCTAAGAACGACATGTGGATCAGCTGTTTTTACTGGTACAAGGAAAGAAATCAGTTCCTCATATTGTGACCACTTAGTAAGATTCCTGAAGTCTCACATTTCAAGGAGATCAACAACGTGAACAGCAGCAGGGGACCGATGAAGAGCTTTCGCAAGTCTGATAAGACTTTCCTCTGAAGGAGGACCGACAACTAGAGCACTAGCACGAGAACGAATGACAGTAAACCATCCTTCAAGACTATGTACATGGCCATTGAATGAAGGTAACCCGTTAAGGGAATCACGAGTAAAACTATAGTGTCTCGGTGTCTGGGTCGGTATGTCAGACAATAAGGAATTATGAGGACTGATGACAGGAGCAGCAGTAGTCTGAGAGGTCTGAGTGTCTCCATTCACTAAAGTATCACTTGAAGGTATGTGAGGCATAATGGCAAAGAAGTCGCACAAAAACAAACAAGGCAAAAATAATGAATAATAAAAAGACACAAAATGATAAAATTGAAATAAGAGATGTAACTAATTCTGCAGAAGTAATAAAATGTCTAAGATACACTGCAAGATGAAGAACAACTCAATGTAAGGGACTGCTGGGCAAGATAAAAAGAAAAAACATTGAAATTTATAAGAAATTAAAAAGATTACTGGAGGCTGAATTAAATGCAAAATGAGCTGTCTGTACTCTGTAACTCTGTACCTGTCTGTACCTGTCTGTACCTGTAAACCTGGGGTTTACAGGTTTTGGGTATTGTGTGGTTTACATGTTATAAAATACTAATTACAGAGGGTGCCACTAGGACACCTAGCATGGCTAGGCATTTCGGGCAGACTTAGATTAATTCTTAACATTAAATCCTTACAGATTATGGTATTAAGGCTAAGTGACTACATCATAATTTGTGAGTTTAGCAATGTGAATGCTTTTGTTTTGGCACAATATTGGAGTATCATAGGGAAACTTAAGACTAGTTAGGATTTATTATTTTAAGATTAAGATTAGTATTTCTGGGTTTATAGACAGTGGGTGAGTGAGTGTAATTGTGAACCACCAGGTGGTTATCATGTAGTTAGTTGTCGGGGTGGATCAGGGAGATGTTTTCTAACTGTAGTTTTGAAAGTGATGAATGTGTCTGCAGTTCTAGAGTTTTCAGGTAGGGTGTTCCAGATTTTAGGTCCTTTGAAATACATTGAATTTTTGTAAAGGTTTAGTTGAACATGGGGAATGTCATAGAGATGTTTGCGTCTGATGTTATGCCTGTGGATCCTGTCACAACTACCAAGAAAGCGTTTTAGGTCAAGGCTAATATTGGAATTTAAGGTCCTGTAGATATAGATTGCACAGTAGTAAGTGTGGATGTTCTGAACAGGGAGTAAGTTTAGAGCTATGAAGAGTGGGGGGTGTGTTGCCAGGGATGGGATTTAGTGATTATTCTTACTGCGCTTTTTTGTTGGGTTATTATTGGCTTTAGGTGTGTTGCTGCAGTTGATCCCCAAGCACAGATAGCATAGGTGAGGTATGGATATATAAGTGAATGGTATAGTGTGAGAAGGGCAGCTTGCGGCACGTAGTATCGTATCTTGGAGAGGATCCCCACCGTTTTGGATACTTTTTTTGTGTTGGATATGGGTGCTAAAAAAATTGTAAATCCATATAAAAAGTATAAAATAAAATCACTAAATTGTATGCAAAGAGAGGTAACTAGGAAACTTCAATGTTTTTCTTAGAGTGAATAAACAAAATTAAAAATATAATGCAAAGATAACATCAGGAAAAATAAAAAAAATGAGAAACAAGACACTCAAACAATAATGAACTAAGGATAACAATACAAAAATGTTAATAAAATTCACTGCAGAATAAGTGCAATAAAAATAAGGCGCAGAAATAATCGATGCATCACTAATAATTACACTGGGAAAATACAGGTTAAATAATAAAAAAATAAAAATGAAAAGACTGGCTGAACACTTTAACTCTTAATTGTAAATTAAGCAAAACAATTTACTCGAGTAAAGAAAACACTTTACCTTAAAATAAGTTTAAAATTACACTAAGGGTGAATTTGTTCAAAAACATATGAAAAAATATGAATAAAAATGATAAACAGAACTGGGAGTGTAAGACAAGTGGCAGGCACACACAACATGGATTATTCAATTATTGGTTAGAGGTTATTTGATAGGAGTGAATGGAGACAAGTGGTTTTTAAACTTTGTGCTGTTGGAGTGTGAGCAAAGTAACATTTATGGATTTTTTTTTTTTTTTTTTTTTTATTACCCACATGCACATCATACAAACATGTTACATTGATGTTTAAACAATTTTTTGTAATTTGTTAAAAAATTAAAAATTTGGGTTTTTAGAAATTCCAACTTAGCCCACAAATAAAATTGTTTTACTCAAAACAAAAATTTAATTTAAACATAAAAAATATTATAAAAATTTGGCCGATCATTTTAAAACATCACAATTTCCACCCTTTCCCAAATAAGTTTTTCCAATCTTAAACCCAAAGAACACTTTTTGAATCAAAAACAAAAATCATAATTTTTGAACATATTTATAGGTTTACAATTGGATAATTTTCAGGGTAATGTCCACGAAATTAAAAAAAACCCCTTTAATACTTTGGTGACCACAGACTAATTGAACAGAAACCGGGGGAAGGGATAAAACATGCATATAACACATACATTTCAACATATGCATAAATATATAATTTTAAATATAAAATTTTTTAAAATATAAAAACAATAAATATATATATATAATATATAAAATATATAATATATATACCCCACACATATACCATAAACATCCCATAAAAAACTTTACACCCACTTTCACAACACCTTATACTTATACCCATATATATGCAGTTCATAGGGCCCAAAATTTCTAAACCCTCCAAAAACACATCAAAAACAAAACAAAAAAAAACCCAAAGGACTCAAAAATTTAAAAACGAGTTTTTTAACAAAAAGGAAGCCTCAAAAATATAAAAAAATTTTAAAAAGGGCCACCCCAGCCCCTTTTGTACAAAAAAGGGTACAAAAGTAACCCTATCCCTGAATCTACAACCACACACCCCAAAAAAAAAAAAAAACATTCATCCCCCAAAAATTTTTCACGAAAATTCACACCCTTTTCCCCCCAAAAAGGAACGGGGCCAGCTATTCCCCCACTGACCTACACGACAACTTATTGGGCATCCCCGTTATTTATCACAGTTTCACGGGGGTTTTCCCAAGAGTGACCTTTTAAACCGCCCAAAAAAAACCCTTACCCCACCTCCCCCCTTACAATTCCCCAATTCCTACACATTGTACGAAAAAACTTTTTATTGCAAGGACACGCCTTTTTTTCCCTCACTGCCCCCTTTTTCCCCCGCTTTAAAACCCCACAAAATAAAAATGTAACCCCCATAAATAAATCTAAAGCCCTTTCCCAACGTCCGGGGTCTAATCCACCGATGTCAAAGAAAAAAACGAACCAGGCCCGGGCACTCCTCTGCCTCCCACCCTTTTTCCCCCCCAAAAACCCAAACCCACCCCTTTGACATCTTTTTTTAAATTTTTCGAAAAAATAGACAACGTAAAAAACCCCGTGTCTTCCCCCCACAAAACCCACACCCCCCCCTCCCCCCAAACGATCTTCGGGGATCTTTAGTTTTGCCCCTAAAAAGGGCAATATACCATGAAAAAAACGAAACATGACTTCCGAACCCAAACCCAAAATTTTCAATTTGCAAAAATGGGAAGCCTTATTTTCCCCACGAGAAATGGGGAAAAACCTTCAAAGGGCTGGCCCCCCCCCCCCTTGAAAACCTACTTAAAACCCTTATTGGGGAATTTTCCCTTCCGTTCCTTCCCAACAACAAAGTTTCGTAGTCAACTCACTTTCCTTAACTCCATTCCCCTATACCACTTTTTCACCCTCGAATATATTTGGGGGTCTATTTTTCCCGCATCACACCCACACCCCAAACCCCCCCACTTTAGAAAACACATTTCACCCAAACGTTTTAAAAGTCAAAAAAAACCTAAACCCCCCCTCGACGTACAGGTAACATAACAACCCCCAACGTTTTAACCAATCACACCTCGATCCCCACGAAAGGAAAATTACTCTTTAAATTTTCCCTTAAACGCTTTTCCCTGAAATTTGGGGGAATACAGCCGCAACGTGCCAAAACCTTACTAAAATTTAAAAACGTTAACAAAAATAAAACACTTTGGGGCCAAAAGTGAGATGTTGGGGGCCTCAAAACACCCAAACGACCAATGCCCTTTTTTCCAACGTCCTTACTAAATTTTTTCCCCCGCCCCCCAATCCAAATCGTCTTATAAATAATACCCCCAAATCTTTAAATGACATCCCCTTTGTGTTAACCATTTTTACACTTCCTTTCCCCCCCCTTTTCCCGGGTTTCCCAACCCCATAAACATGATTTTTCACTATTTACCTTCTACCCTGGCCCGTTAAAAACACACCCAAAACCCTTTTCCCAACCCCTTTCATAGACATTCTTTTACACACCAAAACAGTGTATCATCCAAAAACCCTTTTTAAAGGGGGGGCCGGCCAAAAAACCCCTTTCCCCTTCCCCCCCCCCCCCGGGGAACTAACTGTTTTTCTAAAACACCCTGAAAAAGGGATCCTGAAAACATGCAAATAAGATCTGTGACATGGGGAACCCCTTTGCCCTTAAACCCTTTCCCCCAAATTCTAAAACCCCGTCCCCAAACCCCCTTTTAAAATTTGGGACCCTCATCCTTCCCCCCTTAAATACAGAGTTTTTTCCCACCCAACTTTTCTTCTCCATAAAACCCCTGTCTCCGAAGAATACTCTGCAGTGCACCTCTTTCCACCTATAAAAGGGCGGCTCGCAGTCCAACCCCAAAAGCCGCCCCCCCCCCCCCCTTTGACTCCCAAAACTTCTTTTTAACCCCGGCCCTTCTAACATCGACCTCCCCCGGCAACCATATGCGATGGCGAAAGACCCCCCCACCACGCTTTTTTTACCTATTCCCCAAAAAATTTTTTGCAAAAAACCTTTAAATAGTCGCACAGAGAAAACGATTTTCCCCCTATACTTCCCAAGGTTTGGCTGCCCTTTCCCTTTTGGGGGAACCAAACACCAAAAATTTGCGAAATTTGCCTTTCCCCTAACGTACCCTTCTCCTCATACTTTTTAATAATTTTTCAAAAATTTCCCCAAAATTCAACCCCAATGTGCAAAAAAAAAACCCAAAACCTTTAAACCATCAAAAACCCGGGGGAATTCCCCTTTCCCTCTTTCCCGGGAAAAAGCAATTTAAATTTCCCTCCTCGTAAAAACCCCCACCCAATGCCTTCCTATCACGGGTGCCCAAAAAGCTTCCCCAAAAACTTTGCCACACCTTATTTTAATTTCCCCCCACTTCATCCACGCCACTATTTGGTCCATGTTTTTTATACCTGTACCCCGCATATGCACTCATGGGTTTTTGTGTTTGGGAAATCACTTGACCTGCTCTATGGATTCCCTTGTCTCTTTTACCTCAACCCGGGTTTGCCGTGAGCCCCGGCTTTTGCTTTTGTTGTCTCAACACACACGCGGAGGGGGCCTATCTCCCACAAAATTTTCTTCTAATCCTGTTTGCACCCCCCACCGTTTTAAAACCGCTCATTATGCAACGCGAAAGCCCCTTTTTAGGTTAAAAATCCTTTCCAGGGGGTAAACACCACTAACCGACCCTCCCCATAAAAACTTGTAACGTCCCCCTTAAAAAAATTCGCTACCCCCAAAATTTTAAAGGTTTATACCCTCCCCTCCCCACAAAAAAGGGTTTTTTCCCTTTTCCTTTGCCCCCAAATCCCACCACTTTAAACAAGGGTTTCCACCCCCTGAGCTTCCCTTAAAAAGCTCATTCCCAGCAAAAAAAACCCTCCAACCCTTCCTCACCCTTTTAAAACACACAAAAATTTTTAAATTTTTCCCAAATTTAATTCCTAATAAATTTGGGCCATTTCCTCCCCCCCTACCTCCATACAACTGCCCTATGATCGGGAAAAACCCGTCTCCCCGTTTAAAAAAATTTTACAACTACCCCTGCGAAAAAAACATTTCGGGTCTAACCTTGCGGGCAAAACCCCCTTTTCTGAAAAAAATTTTGTTCTTTTCCCCCCACACCCCTCCCCAAACAACCCTTTTAAAACTTAACATCCCTCAAAAAAATTCTCGAGAGGTGCAGACCCCATCCCCCCCCTTTGGGGTTTCAAAGTCAGCCCCCCCCTTATGACACATTTCCCAGTCACCCCCCACTATCGCTATTTCCCGGAAGACCACGAAAAAAATTAAAAAAAGGGGTCCTCACACCAAAAATCCGTTCAAACCCTTCTTGTCATTTCCGCGGGGGCATAGAAACTTCCCAAGGGGTTAAAAACCCCTTTCCCCAAATCCAAGTCCCACCCAACGCAACACCCCCCCCCCCCCCCCCCTCACATCTCTGCAACAAAAAACCGGGTTTGTCTCTTTTTTTAAAAGCCCCACACCCCCCCCCTTTCAAACAAACTTTTTTGGCAGGGTCAGTACTGTAAACCCAAAACCTGCAACATTTTCTCCTTCTTTAAAATTTGTGTTTTTTTGGGGAAAGGAAGAGAACATAATTCTATTTTTTTGGTAAGAAAACTACTCAACCAATCTCTCTTAATTAGTCCCAAAAAACCTTAAACTTAGCAGTCTTAAAACCAAAGGGCCCGGGTTATATTTTCCCCCCTTTCCTCTTCTCCTCCCTGGTTCACACTTGATTTTTTTAAGTTTTATGTGTTTTCTTTACATCCCTTTCCCCAAAATTCGCCTCCCTTTTTTTGCGATGGGGGTCCCTCTGACCCCCCCTCCCCCACCCCCCCCCTCACCCAAACCTCTATTTTTTTTTCCCAGTCCCTGTGCCGGCGCCCGTACGCCATCCGAATCGGGACGTAGCTGCCTTTCCTGGCCCGTTCTCACCCTCCATGCCCAAAGATCCAGGAAGCCCCGGTGTACCTCAACATCCACCTCACAATGAGGTATGAAAGTCTCCCGTTTGCCCCCGGGTCTGTCGTCCTTCTGCGGAGTCTCTTTTTTGTTGCCCAACCCGGACCAAAAGTCCCCAAAGTTTACGTTTTCCCGAAAACGGAGTTTCCCAAACCACTTGCGGGGGAAAAGGTCCTTAAGACTTCGTCTAAAGCCCACCGACATTCGTCTCTCGACCAATATTCAAACACGTCATGCCGGGGGAAACCAATCCAGTAGATGGTATCGGCAAACAACCTCAGGTGCGGGCAGCGGGGGGGAAGGGGGACTCACTCTCATTTCAAAAAGCCGTTCCCCCCCCCACCCACAAACGCCCCCAGCCCTTCCTCTGACGAACGACTCCCCTTCATCAGGTGTGACTGGGGCTAGCCCTTCTTGCACAGGTTTGGTCACGCCCCTTTTTCTTTTCACATCCCCGCCGCTATGTGGCATACTCTCCACCAAAGGCACAAAGTACGCCCCTGTCCAGGATATAAAAAACCCTTACCTGTTCCTAAAAAACTTTTAAGATTTAAAATTGACTTTTGGGGTTTGGGGGCAACGTCATCTTAAGGCCCGAATTTTACCCTTTCCCGGGATACCCGTGTAGGGGACCCATTATCCCCCTTACCCCGCTGGGGAAAATGCCAGTTCCATTTTCTCAAAACGTTTTTGATGTCAGCTTTTGTTTGCCTCGTGGGGCATTTCCTCAATTTTTATCCAGGTATAATAACGAGACACGTCCCCAGTCTTTACACGCACAGCAGGAGTAAAGTCAAAAAACACATCTTGAAAAACGCGTAAAACCCCGATTCATAAACTGTGCAGCAAGGGAGTTTCAAATTTTTTTTATGGGGGCTCCCTTCAGCGCAAACCCCCCCCAATTCACTATCTTGTATTCCGGGATGTTTCCCTGAATCCTTTGGGTTTAAATTTTTTGAGCTGAACTAGGTGTAATCGCCCCCCCGGCAGTTCAATTTTCCAATTTGTGTTTAAAGCGCTGGCCGTAACAAAAACCCATCTCAAAAACCAAATTAAAATTTTTCCGCGGTTTTCAACGAGACACAACACCACCTCCCTCGTTTCCACTGGGTGTCAGGTTACTGGGGGAGGTCAGGCCCAAGGGGGGGCTACCAGCCCAAGAGCGATTTAGCAATGATTTATGGATTCAGGGAAACCACAGGGGGATTTAAGTCCTGGGGAAGGGGAAATACAGTGCCTGAAACCCGGGAAAGGGGGGGTTAAAGTTGCAGTTTTATAAATGTAGTGTAAAACCCACTTGGCAAGAAGTGATGAAGTGAACCCTTTTTAGCCCCATATCTCGGGAAAGTACTGACTTTTATTGTTTAAAATTTTCCCAAAAACCCTTTTAAAAAAATTTTAAACCTGTTCTCGAAATTCGAAAATAAATTTTTTTTTTTTTTTTTCCCCTTAAAAAAAATTTTCCCGGGGGACCCCCCTCGCCCTTTTATAATTTTTCTAAAATTTTTTTACCTTTTTTAAAAGGGGAGTTTAATGTGACATAAAAAATGTCGTTTTTAAAAATTTAATTCCCTTTTAAAAAAAACACTTGCTCACCCCCAAGTAAATAAATATGAATAAAAAGTAATCTTTTTAAATGTTTTACCTATGACCCAAACAAACTTTTTTTTTTTTACATACCTAAAAGAAAAACTCCCCTTCTATTTAATGCTCAGCAAACGGCAAATTCCATTAAACCTTTTTTTGAAATATCGTTTATGCTTAATTGTTATTTTTTCCTATAATTTTTATCACTGAATAATCATTGCTTATTTAATTTAAAATTAATTTTTAAACCCGCCCTAATGCTCTGCATAACAAGGGCTTTGGGAGTTACCTAACCACTGGATTCTTTTTACATTATGTATAAAATCCAAATTAATAATAAATAAATAGAATAAGGAATCTGGTTTTGCCTGCTAATTTTCTTAAACTGGGGACCAATTTTAAAACTGGTGCCCCAAAAGGTATAAAATTTGGTTTTCCCGATTTTTAATATGCTCACACCGAGTGCGCAGAACCCCTTCTTTCATGTCTAGGTGACTCAGCCAATTGGCAAAATTTGAAGGAATGAAAAATAAAATGTCCCCAAAGTTCAGGGACTTTCCACTCTTGAATTTTAGTAAAAAAAATACATTTGTTTAAGTACATATTTCATAGAAAAGTGATAGAATCTACTAAAAGCAATTTTTTCAGGATCAATTGCAAAATGAATGCTGTTGAAAAAGGGGGGGCTTTTAAAGACAACGGAGGGGAAAAAAATTAACGCAATATTTAAAATTTAAATAGGGGGGTCATTTATTTAAAATTTTTAACTATTCCCGTTTTTTAATTCTTTAACTTTTCATCTTGGGAAAAATTCAATGATTGTGGCTGAGAAAAGATTGTAATTAATTTTTTATTAAAGATTTAATTTTAATTCGGATATTTAAATTTTTATTAAAATTTTAAACATTTTAAAAAGGGAAAAATTTTTAAAAATTTTACTAATGGGAAAGTTAGAGGGTATGAATGAGCCATGGTAGTTTGCTAGTTTGCTATTTGCTAGTTTGCTAGTTTGCTAGTTTTTCCTTCCATTTAATTTTGAGCAAAAGAAACTGTCCCCTTTAATTATTTTGGGCATCCTGTAAAGTGCAAAGAATTCCTAATTTGGCCATTTTCATTTCAAAATTTTAAAAAAAAAAATACCCAAATTTTTTAAAAAAATTTGTCCATAAAAAAAAAAAGTAGAATTTCTGGAAATTAAAAAAACCTTTTTTTTTTTGTTCAAAAACTTTTTCCGCAGGCCCCCCTCCTACATTTCATTGCATTCCATTTTGATTTCCCCGAATACCGGGAAAAATTCAAAACCATCTTTTTTCTCTCCCTTCCCCCTTCTTTGGGGAAAAAACTCCTACCCCCTTTGACCCCCCCAAATTTTTTGTAACCTTTTAGGGGTTTTCTTTTTCATTTCTTTTTCTTCTCTAAATGCCCCCCCCCCCAACAAAAAACCTATGCTCTCTGAAATTTTTCTTTTTGGGGACCCCCGTATCATTTAATTTTCCATGGGTCCAGGGTTCCTGCAAAAGTTCACACAATACAAATTTCCCCCAAACCCTGAATCCCCTTCTTTCCTATTTTACTCATTTTAATCACTGTTTTTTCCAGAAAAAGGGGAATTTATATAGGGTTTAGATGACCCCCCCTTCAGATTGCAGGAACTGTACTTTTTAAAACCCCCAGGACCCGAGTCTGGCTAACCCCGTTTCCCCAAATCCTTTCAAAATGTTATCTTTTTGACACCCCCAACAGCATGGGCAAATAATAAAAATCCCTTTTCCCCCACTTTTCCCATGGGAACCCAAACTACACAAAACTTTTTGGGGTGGGAAACCCCCGGACTTTTAAACCCCCTTCCCCCCTCCCCCCAACATTTCCTAGAATAACCCCTTTCCCCTTTCCCCCCACCCCCCGATTTTTTTACAGCCTCCTAGTCCTTTCTTTTTTTTTCTTCATTTTTAATTTCTCAAACCACTTTAAAAAACCCCCAACCTTTAATAATATTTTGGAACCCCACACCCCAAATCACCCAAAATCTGTATAAGCTGACACCACACATTAACCCCCAAAAAATGAAAAATTTTTACTGCCTCCCAAACCCTCTCCCCCGCTGTAACATTCAAAAAACCCCTGCTTTACACTCTTACAACAGTGTTGCAAATTCAAAACTCTGGACATTTTCCATTTGCTTTTTGGATAGTTTTTTTTTTTCTGTTTTTTTTTCCAGGCTCTTAAAGTCAGAAAGGGAACAACCCCTCCTCTGCCCCCTTTGGGTAATACTTTGAGAAACCCCCCTCTTCTAATCGCAAACTATGGAATTTTCCCCCCATTATATTACACCACACGTTCCCTTGACATGACTTCTCACCCGTAAACCAGCCTTCTTGGCAACATTCATCCCCCCATGCTTTACAACCCCTAAAAAATGTTGGTGCCAAAAATACTTTAAAAAACCCCTCTTTACTTCCGTGATTAAAAATTTTTTGTCTCCACAAAATCCCTTTGGTTTCTCCATATTTTTCTTTCCCCCATCAACTGTAAGATTTACTTTATCTTTCCCCAAACCCATCAAATGAAAGTCAACTCCAAAAAAAACTGACTAATTTATTCCCCATACTCCCTCCCTCCCGTCTGATATCCGTCTTTCAAATTTTCTAATTTTTTTTTCCCCCATTACCTTACCCTTTCCTATGTTTTACTTTTTATTTTTTTTTATTTTTTTTTTTCATTTTTTTTAGGAGGCCCGGTCCAACCGGGCCCCGGGGGCGTTGACCCCCGGAAACCCTTCCCCCAGGTAAACTTCCCGGGTTTCCCTTTCCCAAAATTTTTACCAAAATTTTGCAACTTCAATTTAGAAATCCCAAAAGCACAGTATCCGCAAAAAACAAATAACTTTTCTCACTTTGGGGTTAGATTTTTTTCCCCAATCCTACACCTCTTTCCAAAACCCGAGCATTTACTTCTTTGAAACCCCCCCCTTTATAAAAATATTGAAAAAACCCTTGGGGGCATTATGGCCCTCCCTGTCCAAGGCCCACAAATTTTTCTTGGAAATAATTCCCCTCCCTTAATACCTAAAGGAGCCTCACTAAACCTCATAAAAAATTAATGCTTTTTAGTAAACCTTTCTGCCTATTTTCCAAAAAATTTTAACAAATGCCACTTCTCTCCTGTTCAAACCCCATCAATTACCAAGGGTGTTCATCGTTTCCCTTTCCCGTAGCACTTTTACAAAACCTTCCCATCCATCCTAAAAACTTCCCTTTTTTGTTTGTGATCCTGCTCTGTCTTTTAAAATCTTAAAAACTAATTTCCAAAACCCTTTTTTAGGGATAGTCAATAGGTTTTTCCCCCATAATTTTTGTACACTTGGCCTCTTTTCCTTATACAAAGGAACTATGCATCACTCTTTTTTAAAAATTTTTGGGATTTCCCTCATTAATGCAGGGATTAAAAAAAAAGCTCCCCCCATTCCAGAACTAAAACCCCCCTGTTTTTTAAAATTTGTCTTTATCCCCAAACCCCCGCGCTTTACATTCTTTGTACTGTACAGTAAAGTTTTTGAAGGTATTCACGTTTTTCAAGCTTAGCATGGTTGGTTTATGTTTTAAAAATTTTTGGGTAGTTTCACAGAATGTTTGGGCAATCCTTATTTCTTTTCAATATTTCTGTTATTTTGGGGTTTTCTTTTCGCCCTTTCTCAAACTTTATTACCCCCTTCCTTATGGGGCTGTATGACCCCCATAATTTTTGCACTTTCCCATTTTTTAACACACCCGGCGTATACCACCAAAAACAGGGGATTAAAAAAAAAACACTAAAATTTTTTTAAAAAAGTTTGTAATTTATGCAAAAAGAGGTTGCTAGTTGCCTCTTTCGACACGCATGGCCTTTTGGGGAAGAATTCTGTTCCATTTCCCCATGAAGATTTCCCAAAAATATTCAGGAGTAATAGAAAATTTTTGTGACTTTGCCCGCGTACCAAATTTCCCCCATTTTTTCGTTTCTTTTATTCCCCCTTTTCCTTTTTTTTTTTTTTGATTTTTTCCATTCTATTTTTCATTGTCTTTCTTTCCATCGCCCAATCCCCACCCCGAAAAAAGCCCCAAAAAAACAACCCAAACCCCTTTTTGGGTCGAGACCACGAAACCTTGACTCCCTCTCCCGGTTTGAAAAATTTTTTAAAAAAAAATATTTTTTTCCCTTTGAAAAAAAGAAATCTTTCCCGGGTTTTAATGACACCAAAAAGCATGAAAATTTTATGAAAAATTACGGAAATGCTCTCTCAAAGTTCGGCCCCTTAACGATATTTATACATTGGGGGATTTCGCCTACTTTGAAAGGGCCCCTTTTCGGCCAAAACCCGGGGTTTTTTCCTGCTAAAAATATTGCCATTTTGCTAGAATTCCATTTGTTCTATCGATTGAGTACAAGAAACCACCCACTTACAGATTTCAAATATCCAATAAAGTTATCAGAAATTGGCAACTTGGCCAATTTCACACAAATTTCTATAGATGTCAATTTCAAAATAGTTTCCAGAGTAAACAAGACACATTCCTGGTACTAAAATAAACATTTTATGCTCATTAGTCACGTCTCCAGGTTCCTCTTACATTACTTACTTTTCATTTTTAATTTTTCTCACAAAAAATAGATTTATTATGTATACTACTGCATCATTGTAAAAATGGTATAAATATCAGCGCACTTGTGCAAGAATATTAGACTTTCCAGTTGATGTGTGTTCGACACCTGACGTGATTTGTTTACTCTTGAACATCGGCGAAAATCGAACATTTTTCGCTACTTTGTACTAAATTTCAAAGTACTTGCCATCGTGAAACCAATAAAAATTATCTGTTTCTGTAATATATCTTCTATTCTATCAAATGAGACAAAGAAAACAAGAATACAATCATAAATAATATACAGAAATAGACTGCAAATTCGTTTTAAATCAACACTGATTTTTTTCCTCATTATGCACTGTGCTGCAGGATTTTTTTAAACTGCACACACTGACTGCAGACCCATTCTTTCACATCTAGGCCTACCAGCCTTTTTCCCACTTACAACAACAGGTCCTTAAGCAAATACTATGATGACCTCCTGGCACTCCTTGAGTCGCTAAAGACACCCTTCTGCATTTTTCTTCCTGAGACCTGGCTTAAGCAGGACACAATAGATATCTACACTCTACCAGGATACACAACAATCCACAACTGAAGACCATACCAAGTTGGGGGTGGTATTGTTCACTATTACTCTAACCAGCTATCTTGTATTAGCACCACTTGCTTTAGTGATGAATATGGGGAATGCATTTTTGCTTATTTTACTGCAAAAATACCTTAAGACGCCTATAACACTCGGTGCCATTTACCGGATACCTCACACAAACATCCAAAATTTCAGTGAGAAATTTAAGGCACTAATAGCAAACAAATGAAAAAGCACCACCTTCTCTTAGCTGGAGACTTCAATATCAACTTTGGCCTACTAAATGATCAGCTTGTAACTGATTTCATCAACACTATGAACAACACGCTTCTCATACCAACAATAACTAAACCAACCAGGCTCACTGAGACAAGTGCAACAATAATAGACCACATATGAACCAATCTACTAGCCCCCCTTAAATCAGGGATAATCACAGACAGCACTACAGACCACTACCCTACCTTCCTCTTAAACATTAGTAAACCACCACTTGAATACAACAAAGTTTCATTCAGACTCCATGACGAGGCCTCAATAAGGAAGTTCACATCAGACTAGAGACTGTTGACTGGCCAACAGAATTCTCCAAGGCCAATGGTATTGACGATTGGACAGACATTTTTCTTAACAAATTGCTTAGACTATACAACAAACATTGTCCTATAAAAACGAAACAGATCACGAATAAACGGCTGGGTTGCCCATGGCTAACCAGCACCATTCTGAAATCCATTGATAAGAAACACCAATATGAAAGGCAATATAGACAGGGCTTAATACACAGATATTCTTAAACACTATTCATCAGTTCTCACCAAAGTAATAAAGCCAAACAATTATACTACAGCAGATTCACTGACACAAGAGATATAAAAAAGACCTGGAAAACACACTTCCAGATTCTGGGCACCCACAGATTGAAAAAAAAAAAACAAGAATATTGTCCTAACTAAACCTAATGAAACACCACTGCATCCCACTGATACAGCTAACAAGATAAACGACTTCTTAACCATAGGATCTAATCTTGCCAGTAAAATCCCACGTACCAACGTCCATGCCGGGGACTACCTAGATGGGAATTTCCCAAATTCCTTCTGTCTTGTACCAACTGAGCCCACCGAAGTCACCGAGATTATAAAGTCGCTTAAAAATAACTCGGGGGAATCTCTCGTATCCCACATTATTGTACAAGCGAGCGGCCCATGTCCTTTCACATGCTATTTCATTACTTTTTAACAAGTCACTAGAAACTAGCACCTTCCCGAAACTACTCAAGACTGCAAGGGTTACACAAATACATAAAGGTGGTGACCCTACAGATGTAAACAACTATAGGTCAATGTCAAACTTACCATTGCTATCCAAAATCTTCGAGAAACTCGTGCACAGGAGACTATGTTCGTTTATAACGGCACAAAACATACTCAACACCTGTCAATTTGGATTCAGGAAAAATAAAAGCACCAATGATGCAATTGTAAAAATATTAGATCTGCTTTACACAGCATTGGAAAATAAGGAATATCTGCTAGGAAATTTTATTGACTTAAGAAAAGCTTTTGACACAGTAGACCAGAGCTTCCTACTCCACAAACTTGACCATTATGTATAAGAGGCCATGCGCTTGTATATTTCAAATCCTACCTTACTAATAGGTATCAGTATGTCACCATTAAAGACACAGCTTCATCAACACAGCCACTTGATACTGGAGTTCTGCAGGGAAGTGTCCTTGGACTCCTGCTCTTCCTCATTTACGTCAATGATCTTCCAAACATATCCCAACACCTGAAACCCATTCTCTTTGCTGACGACACGACTTATGTCATCTTTCCCTAATTTTGCCACCCTCAACACCATTGTTAATGAGGAGCTGCTCAAAATATCGACTTGGATGACAGCCGATAAACTTACACTTAGCACTGACAAAACCTACTATATTATATTTGGTAGCAGAGCAGGTGTTGCGCAACTTAACATTAAGATCGACAACACTCTAATTGCCAGACATAATGAGGGCAAATTCCTAGGCCTATACCTCGGCAACAACCTGAATTTCAGCACCCATATCCAACAAAACAAAAAAGTGTCCAAAACAGATGGGGTCCTCTCCAAGATATGATACTACGTGCCGCAAAACGCCCTTCTCACACTATACCATTCATTCATTTATCCATACCTCATCTATTCTATTTGTGCTTGGGGATCAACTGCAGCAACATACCTAAAGCCAATAATAACTCAACAAAAAGCCACAGTAAGAATCACTAAATCCCATCCCTGGCAACACCCCCCCCCCCACTCTTCATAGATCTAAACTTACTCCCTGTGCAGAACATCCACACTTACTACTGTGCAATTTACATCTACAGGACCTTAAATTCCAATATTAACCTTGACCTAAAACACTTTCTTGATAGTTGTGACAGGACCCACAGGCATAACACCAGACACAAACATCTCTACGACATTCCCCATGTCCGGCTAAACCTTTACAAAAATTCAATGTATGTCAAAGGCCCTAAAATCTGGAACACCTTACCTGAAAACTCTAGAACTGTAGACATATTCATCACCTTCAAAACTACCGTTAGAAAACATCTTATCTCCCTGATACACCATGTCAACTAACTACATAAAAACCACCTAGTGGTTCACATTTACACTCACTCACCCATTTGACTATAAGCACAGAAATATGAATCTTAATCTTAAGATAATGATTCTTAACTAGTCATAAGTTTGCCTGTGATACTCCAATATAGAAACTATGTATTGTGCCAAAACAAAAGCATTCACATTGCTAAACTCTCAAACTAGCATTTAGTCACTTAGTATTTAGTCAACTTACTCAATAATTTGTAATAATTTAGGGTTAAGAATTATTCTAAGTTTGCCCGAAATGCCTAGCTATGCTAGGTGTCCTAGTGGCCCCTTCTGTAATTTGTATTTTATTACATGTAAACCACACTATAACCAAAATCTGTAAACCTCTCACTGTAATCCTCATAGAGAATAAACTTGATTGATTTGAAAGTGCTAAATATATGCATCTAGTACGTCACCAGCACTGGTGCGCAAGGCGTACTAGTACATCAAAAACTTTGAAAGGGTTAAATATTTTCACCTTTTCTAAATTCGTGCATTTTTATTTATCTCTTGCATTCCAAACAACCAGATGGATCTGCATTTTTTTCAGAGATCTGGGCCGGTAGTGTAAGGCCCCCTTCAGTTCTGAGTTAGCTTTGGCCATTATACTATTTCTTCCTCAAATTAGTCTTGATATAGTGCCAAGGTCCTGCATTTTTTTTCTTTAATTTTATTTTTTTTCAGGTAAAGAAACTCTTAAATTAATTAAAATGAAAGAGCTTGAAGAAAAGTGTGGACTTCATGAAAAGACCCAGCAAAGGAACAGAGACTTAGAGAAACAGGTAAGACATTGTGAACTATTTAATGCTTAATGTGTTGATAAAGTGGACCCTCGGTTTTCATGTTTAATCCGTTCCAGAGTGACCGGCAAAATGGAAATCGGCGAAAACTGAAACTATTTTCCCCATAAGAAATACAGTGGAACATTTTCGAATGCATAGACTATCTAACACTTTTTTCGAGCCGATTTTGTCCCGAGTATCGAACTTACTCCGTTTTCGAACCGCTTACCAGACCTGTCTGCCTGCCCACGTCCCCATGCTGGCATGAGCTGGTCTGGCTTTGTTTATGCCTGAGTGAACACTAACCTGTGTGCTTGTGCAAACATTTCACTCTTAATTCATTTTGTTTGGTGCTTGTTTATTAAGTGTGACTGTGAAATAAACTACAATGGGCCCAAAGGAACTTGCTAGTGGCAGCCCTTTGGTAAAAGTGAGAAACACCATAGAAGTGAAGGACGAGATAGTATAAAAATGCCAGAGTGGTGTATGTGTAGGGGAGCTTGCCAGGATGCACGGCAAAGACAAAACACTCTTTTATCCTGGTGTAGGGAAAAGATGTTGTAAAAGGTGTTAACATGTTAACCAAAAATAGATCAGTTAGAGGTTGAGATGGTGGTGTGGATCAACAATAAACAGTGGGTGATAATTGTGATGAATGGGTGATAGTGTTTCGGAGTCTTTCGTTTGTGAAAAGGCAAGGCAGTTGCATGCTGATCTTGTAAAGAAAATGCCTGGAACCATGCAAATGTTAGTGAATTTAAGGCCAGCAGAGGCTGTTTTAACAGATTTAGCTTTTTGACTGTCGCAAGCCCATTTCTGAAACTCATTCCATGTCAAAAAATATTCGAAAAATAGAAAATTTAATTTTTCTTGCCAAAATGTTAGGATTATTTTGCTGAGTGTTTTAAGCCTAAATTTTTTTTTGTGATCATTACTTACTGAGATATAGAGGCGTAAAGTTGACAGAAAATGAGCCGAATATGGCAACAGCTGCAAATGTCACTCGCCCAGTAAACATTTTTTACTCCCATTTGAAGGTTTCTTGTTTTTTTCACTTTATTTTTTCGGGTAACTTGTGTGGCCTGTGAGACCAAAGTAAGGGGCATTGTACATATATACACTTGCTGTATACAGCACAATAAGCACACAAACATAATTATCAATATATTGTTTACAACACTTATTTTTTTTTTATTATCACACTGGCCGATTCCCACCAAGGCAGGGTGGCCCGAAAAAGAAAAACTTTCACCATCATTCACTCCATCACTGTCTTGCCAGAAGGGTGCTTTACACTACAGTTTTTAAACTGCAACATTAACACCCCTCCTTCAGAGTGCAGGCACTGTACTTCCCATCTCCAGGACTCAAGTCCGGCCTGCCGGTTTCCCTGAACCCCTTCATAAATGTTACTTTGCTCACACTCAAACAGCACGTCAAGTATTAAAAACCATTTGTCTCCATTCACTCCTATCAAACACGCTCACGTATGCCTGCTGGAAGTCCAAGCCCCTCGCACACAAAACCTCCTTTACCCCCTCTCTCCAACCTTTCCTAGGCCGACCCCTACCCCACCTTCCTTCCACTAGAGACTGATACACTCTTGAAGTCATTCTCTTTCGCTCCATTCTCTCTACATGTCCGAACCACCTCAACAACCCTTCCTCAGCCCTCTGGACAACAGTTTTGGTAATCCTGCACCTCCTCCTAACTTCCAAACTACGAATTCTCTGCATTATATTCACACCACACATTGCCCTCAGACATAACATCTCCACTGCCTCCAGCCTTCTCCTCGCTGCAACATTCATCACCCATGCCTCACACCCATATAAGAGCGTTGGTAAAACTATACTCTCATTTCATTCCCCTCTTTGCCTCCAAGGACAAAGTTCTTGTCTCCACAGACTCCTAAGTGCACCACTCACTCTTTTCCCCTCATCAATTCTTTGATTCACCTCATCTTTCATAGACCCATCCGCTGACACGTCCACTCTCAAATATCTGAATACATTCATCTCCTCCATACTCTCTCCCTCCAATCTGATATTCAATCTTTCATCACCTAATCTTTTTGTTATCCTCATAACCTTACTTTTTCCCTGTATTCACCTTTAATTTCTTCTTTTGCACACCCTACCAAATTCATCCACCAATCTCTGCAACTTCTCTTCAGAATCTCCCAAGAGCACAGTCTCATCAGCAAAGAGCAGCTGTGACAACTCCCACTTTGTGTGGGGATTCTTTATCTTTTAACTCCACGCCTCTTGCCAAGACCCTCGCATTTACTTCTCTTACAACCCCATCTATAAATATATTAAACAACCACGGTGACATCACACATCCTTGTCTAAGGCCTACTTTTATGGGAAAAAATTTCCCTCTTTCTACATACTCTAACTTGAGCCTCACTATCCTCGTAAAAACTCTTCACTGCTTTCAGTAACCTACCTCCTACACCATACACTTGCAACATCTCCCATATTGCCCCCCTATCCACCCTGTCATACGCCTTTTCCAAATCCATAAATGCCACAAAGACCTCTTTAGCCTTATCTAAATACTGTTCACTTATATGCTTCACTGTAAACACCTGGTCCACACACCCCTACCTTTCCTAAAGCCTCCTTGTTCATCTGCTATCCTATTCTCTGTCTTACTCTTAATTCTTTCAATAATAACTCTACCATACACTTTACCAGGTATACTCAGCAGACTTATCCCCCTATAATTTTTGCACTCTCTTTATCCCCTTTGCCTTTATACAAAGGAACTATGCATGCTCTCTGCCAATCCCTAGGTACCTTACCCCCTTCCATACATTTATTAAATAATTGCACCAACCACTCCAAAACTATATCCCCACCTGCTTTTTAAAATTTCTATCTTTATCCCATCAATCCCGGCTGCCTTTCCCCCTTTAATTTTACCTACTGCCTCACGAACTTCCCCCACACTCACAACTGGCTCTTCCTCACTCCTACAAGATGTTATTCTCCTTGTCCTATACACGAAATCACAGCTTCCCTATCTTCATCAACATTTAACAATTCCTCAAAATATTCCCTCCATCTTCCCAATACCTCTAACTCTCCTTTTAATAACTCTACTCTCCTATTTTTAAACTGACAAATCCATTTGTTCTCTAGGCTTTCTTAACTTGTTAATCTCACTCCAAAACTTTTTCTTTTTTTCAACAAAATTTGTTGATAACATCTCACTCACTCTCTCATTTGCTCTCTTTTTACATTGCTTCACCACTCTTTTAAACCCTCTCTCTTTTTCTCCATATACTCTTCCCTCCTTGCATCACTTCTACTTTGTAAAAACTTCTCATATGCTAACTTTTTCTCCCTTATACTCTCTTTACATCATCATTCCACCACTCGCTCCTCTTCCCTCCCGCACCCACTTTCCTGTAACCACAAACTTCTGCTGAACACTCTAACACTACATTTTTAAACAAACCCCATACCTCTTCGACCCCATTGCCTATGCTCTCATTAGCCCATCTATCCTCCAATAGCTGTTTATATCTTACCCTAACTGCCTCCTCTTTTAGTTTATAAACCTTCACCTCTCTCTTCCCTGATACTTCTATTCTCCTTGTATCCCTCTACCTTTTACTCTCAGTGTAGCTACAACTAGAAAGTGATCTGATATATCTGTGCCCCTCTATAAACATGTACATCTGAAGTCTACTCAACAGTCTTTTATCTACCAATACATAATCCCAAAAAACTACTGTCATTTCGCCCTACATCATATCTTTTTACTTATTTATCCTCTTTTTCTTAAAATATGTATTACCTATAACTAAACCCCTTTCTATACAAAGTTCAATCAAAGGGCTCCCATTATCATTTACACCTGGCACCCCAAATTATCTACCACCCCTCTCTCTAAAGTTTCTCCTACTTTAGCATTCAGGTCCCCTACCACAATTACTCTCTCACTTGGTTCAAAGGCTCCTATACATTCACTTAACATCTCCCAAAATCTCTCTCTCTCCTCTGCATTCCTCTCTTCTCCAGGTGCATACACGCTTATTATGACCACTTCTCGCATCCAACCTTTACTTAATCCACATAATTCTTGAATTTACACATTCATATTCTCTTTTCTCCTTCCATAACTGATCAATCAACATTACTGCTACCCCCTTTCCCTTTTCTCTAACTCTCTCAGATACTCCAGATTTAATCCCATTTATTTCCCCCACTGAAACCTCCCCTAACCCCTTCAGCTTTGTTTCGCTTAGGGCCAGGACATCCAACTTCTTTTCATTCATAACATCAGCAATCATCTGTTTCTTGTCATCCGCACTACATTCACGCACATTTAAGCATCCCAGTTTTATAAAGTTTTTCTTCTTCTCTTTTTTAGTAAATGTCTACAGGAGAAGGGGTTACTAGCCCATTGCTCCCAGCATTTTAGTCGCCTCTTACGACACGCATGGCTTACGGAGGAAAGATTCTTTTCCACTTCCCCATGGACAATAGAAGAAATAAAGAAGAACAAGAGCTATTTAGAAAAAGGAGAAAAACCTAGATGTATGTATATATATATGCATGTGCGTGTCTGTGAAGTGTGACTAAAGTGTATGTTGGAGTAGCAAGATATCCCTGTTATCTAGCGTGTTTATGAGACAGAAAAAGAAACCAGCAATCCTACCATCATGCAAAACAGTTACAGGTTTTTGTTTCACAGTCATCTGGCAGGACGGTAGTACTTCCCTGGGTGGTTGCTGTCTACCAACCTACTACCTTGTTTACACTTGTTTACACAAATACAAAAATTTTTTTATTACTACTGTTCTATAATATACAGTGGACCCTTCACCAACAATATTAATCCATTCCAAAGAGCTTGTTCTTAGTAAAATTCATTTTCCCCATAAGAAATAATGGAAATCAAATTAATCTGTTCCAGACACCCAAAAGTATTAAAAAATAATTTTTCATGAAATATACATTTCCCTACAAAGAAAACAATGAGATATGCATAATAACTACATAAATAAATGCTAAAATTGCACCTTCATTGAAGAGTATTGATGAGTGATGACTGTTTTTCTTGACCACTCTGGGGTTTTCAGTGATACACAAGTAAAGGCTTCACTTTGCAATCCTTGCTAGCATTATAACAGAACATGAGTTAGCCTATCTTTCATAGGCTTGTCCTGGGAGTGCCTCTTCCTCCTGAACAATGTAGGTACTGTTTGGCATTTTCTTACAGAACAGGCCTGTTTCGTCACAATTGAACACTTGGAATTTTTCAGCTTTGCCATGCCTTATCACAGTGTGTATGCAACTACGATTCTTAAATCTCTCAAACCAACCTTTGCTGGCCTTAAATTCACCAATGAGCACAAGTTCCAGGGATTTTTTCCTGTTCACCTGGGTGTTAGTGGTGTGGGTTGCATCCTGGGGGACATGATTAAGGATCCCAGTGGAAATAAGTTAGTCTTCAATGATGCACTGACTTTCTTGGGTTATCCTGAGTGGCTAACCCTCTGGGGTTAATTGTTTCTCGGTAATTATTTCTCGTTAAGCCACACCAGCAACACGCTCTCCACATCTTCAAGTAGTACAGCTGAGGGTGTTGCAGTATCTAACGGTGCAGCAGCAGCAGCTGACCCTGGTACGATTGTATTTCGATAGTATTTCTCGCCCTTTTTATCAGTGTTGGCACTAGCTTTCTTTGGGCCCATGGTGGCTTATTTTACAGTTATAAGCACTAAAAACTGGAATAATACAACGTGTACTGAATGAATGCGTGGAAGCGACCGCTCTGGTTTGTAAACAACGGCACACTAGCTGAAGGTGGGCAGCTGAGGCGCTCAGGCTGGACGGACAGGCGGACACGTTCGGGACGAATGTTGTTACCACATTTTTTCGTCGTTGGACGGG
This sequence comes from Cherax quadricarinatus, assembly GCF_026875155.1. NCBI lineage: Eukaryota > Metazoa > Arthropoda > Malacostraca > Decapoda > Parastacidae > Cherax > Cherax quadricarinatus. The sequence continues at coordinate 24,467,014 of NC_069461.1, forward strand.
CCAAAATTTTTGAGCTCAAACGCTTGAGGCGGTTTTATCGTTAGACAATGCCATCGTTGGTCGAGGGTCCACTGTATATACAAATGTACAGTCGCTGGACATGTTCCTAGAAGTTCTGCAGCTCGTGGAACTCTTTGAAACGTGGTTTCATGCAAGTGTTTTACACTCCTCACACGTAAGAAGAGTCTCTGCGTTTTTGTAGGCCTTTTTTTTATGTGCACAGACAAAACGCCTCGTCTGAGCAGTTTCCTTCAAAGTAGTAGCAGACAGTTATGTAGTTATCCTAGGTAAATGATCCTGTCATCATTCCTTCCTACCTACCTTACTTTATTTCTTCATTCTTTCTTCATTCTTTCCTTCTGGTTTCTATAGTATATATACATTTATATAGTCACTGGACACTTTCATAGAACTGCTATTATCTTCAGGAAGTTTGTCATGTGTGCGTGTGCACATGTGTGTGTACTTCTAAATGTGCTGAGTCAAGGTCTCGCAGCTGTCAAAATGACATTATACAATTACTCACTTTCCCTACTGCCTGTCAACACAATGGGTCCGATGCTTGCTTCTCCTCCATCCTCCCTACCTAATTAACTTTTTCTTTCTTTCTCCCTCTTTCTCCTTTCTCTTTATCATTCTTTCTCATTCTTTCTCCACTTCTTTCTCCTGTCTCTTTCTTCTGGTATCCTGGGCATTGCTTTCGTCACAAACTCCTCAAAACCATGAAATTCATCTTCACTGACACTTCCATCTGTGTTAGATCTATCACCTGGGAAGAGAAGAGCCCATATTCGCTGGGGAGTCGGATATTCCTTACCGCTAGGCATGCTGAACAGGGACTACTGAAATGGCATTCCCACAATGCACCACTGGCTCCCCGATTTTTTCTTTTATAGTGCTCACACTGACCATGGAGACCCATTCTCTCACATGGGGCTACCAGCTTTCTCCTGCTTGACTTGAAGCCGCTAGAATTTACACGTATTAATACGCCGGAAACATTTTCTCGTAAGATGTATATATACGGCCGAAACAGTCAAAGGGTTAAGAAGCGTAGTGGTATAGTGTTGTAAGGCATGGTGAGGCTGCAAGTTCGGACAAATGGGCGGCAGAAAAGTTTGGGAGTGAATTTAAGGGGTAGAGACTGAAAAATTCAAACCCCCAAGTGTTCAAATGTGACAAAACAGACCTATTAAGGAAGAAAATGCCAAATAGGACTTACATTACACAGGAGGAAAAGGCACTGCCAGGGCACACACCTATGAAAGACAGGCTAACTCTCTTGTTCTGTGCTATGCTAGTGGGGATTTGAAAATGAAGCCTATACTGGTGTATCACTCAAATCCCAGAGTATTCAAGAAAAAGTCATCAAGAGTAAATTGTGTGTTGTGGAAAGCTAATTATAAGGTGTGGGTCACGAGGCAAATTTTCAGTGGGTCCATGAAGTGTTTGGCTACAGTGTGGGGAAAAAATACCTCTTTGAAAATAATTTGCCACTAGAGTGCCTCCTGGTAATGGACAGTGCTCCTGCTCATCCTCCAAACTTGGTAGACGTCTTGTCTAGGGGCTTCAGTTTTATAACAGTGAAGTTCTTGCCTCCTAACACCACTCCTCTCCTCTGGTCCATGGACCAGCAGGTCATTTCTAACTTCAAAAAACTCTACACAAAAGCAGTGTTTGAAAGGTGCTTTGAAGTGACCTCTGACACTGAATTGACCCTAAGAGTTCTGGAGGAATTTTAATATTTACAACTGCATAAGCCTTGGGAAGGAGTGACTTCCAGGACTTTGAACTCTACTTGGAGGCAACTGTGGCCACAATGTGTCGTCCAGAGGGATTTTGAAGGGTTTGAGGCTGACCCGGACCCTGCCGACCCTCTGCCTGTTGTGGAAGGTATTGTGGCATTGGGTGAGGTTGGAGGTGAGTGGCGAGGATGTGGAAGAATTGGAGGACCACAGGGAAGAGCTAACCACTGATGAACTGCAAGAGCTTCAACTGGAATGGCATCAGACCACAGCTGAGGAACTTGCTTCAGAGGAGGAAGAGGGAGAGTAGGAGGTGCCTTCTTCAGTGATTAAGGGCATGTGTGGAATATGGTACAAGTTTCAAAGTTTTGTGGAAAAATACCACCCTGAGCAAGCTGAAACAAGCCATCTCTGCAACATGTTCAGTGATAATGTGCCATTTTAGGCAAATCTTAGAGATGCCAAAAACAGAGCACTCTTGAAAGTTATTTTGTTCGACATGGGTCCAGTGACTCTCAACCTGGTCCTAGTTGCATTAAAAGACAAAGAAGAGAAGTAATCCCAAATAAGGATTTGTTACCTAGTCTTTATGGAAGGGGATTCCCCTTCCAAACAAGTCCTCCCTCTCCCTATCTTCCACATTTAAGTATTATATGTATGCATGTTAAACTATAGTTATTCTTTAAAAACTGTATTTTTCTGTGAATATTTTTGTGGGTCTGGAATGGATTAATTTTATTTGCATTATTTCTTTAGCGAAATATTGCTTCGACTTTCCACAGTTTCGAGTTTAGGCCTAGCCCCTGGAACGGATTATGGTTGAATCTCAGGGTTCCACTATGGCTGTGAGGGGACCAATTTACCACTGGATCAGCTGAGCAATTTTTATGGTCCTAATTTAAGCAAATAATAACTACTTTATTGGCCTAACATCTTGGTACTTGCACTTTTATATCCACCAAAAACTCTTTGATGGATCTTGTGACGATAACACTCACTGCTTATATTGTCTGAACATCAATTTAAGACTCTTCTCAAAAACCACTTACTCATCCTGAACTAAATACTCTACTCAATATTTAACTTTACCAAAAAATCTCCCAATTACCTAAGTCTTAAAACTTCAAAACTAGATGATAAAGTTCATACACTGATTAATATACTACATTGTACTACAAATACCTACCCCAAACAACACTGCCTTACACCCAATTGTAGCATTCTTATACTGTAAACTACTAAAACAACTCGCAGTGTTAAAGTCCCGTAATATAATTTCTATATTTACTATTGAAACTATTGTAATTTGAGTAAAATTATTGGGTATTATAAATAAAAACATGTGCAACTTAGAGCTATGATCAATTTCTTTAGTATTAAGTAGTTTGTAAGCCATTAAATTAAGTCTGCCCATAATGCCTAGGCATGATAGTGGCTGTTTGCATTACAACTCATATTGTAACTTCATAATCTCGATGTAATCTTGTAAGGAAATAAAATTTGATTAGTTGATTGATATGGCACTGATATCAGTGCCAAAACAATAAATAAAAGGAGTACTAGCTTGTCTGAACTTTGAGTCACTGTAACAGTCAAGTGAGCAGAACAGTTTGCTCTATCAAAAACACAAAGTAGTCTTTCAAGTTAATAAGAATAGAGGAGCACTGCCATAGGCATACTTGCAAATGCTAGATAGGTCCTACTCTTAACTATTCTCATTATTGCTAATCAGTGCCTTCTTACATAAGAGCAAAAGTGCACTGAAATAGGCCTGCTGGCCCATGCTAGACATGTCTTTCTCAAATCCAGGCCATCTTACTATTTTTAAAGCTATCCATGGGGTAAGGTTTAATTACTCATAATGAGAAGATTGTTCTACTCGCAACTCTACTGCTCAACCAGTGCTTTTCTCTCTGAATGACATTTTCTCACCCTTTCAAGAGGGTGCAAAGTCACCTTTCTTGTTTTCCATTATGTGTTTGCAGTGTTTAAACAATTATTGTGCAGATATTGATAAAGCCTTGCTGATGGGTTATATATAAATTGCATTATTATTCCAGATTAAGCCAGAGGAAGCCTTGATTGCAAATAGGCCTCAGGGATATCAATAAGCATTTATTTGCTCTAGTGGTAAAGAGTGGAATGAGATGAGCAATTATTTAATAACACACTCCATAAAGAGTTCAAAATTTGATGAGACAGATTAATAACATCAGTTAAACAAATAACCTGCGCATAGGAGATAGAAGCTCTTGACGTTTTGGTCCGACTGGGACCACACTAACTGAAAAGTGAGGAAACCAGTATACATAGTCGAGCGGGACAAGGATGAGAACAAGAAAGGTAGAAGAAGTAGTGGTAAGGTAGGTAGCAGAAGTAGTAATAGATGAAAGTGGTAGTATAAAGAAGGAAGAGTTGTTTAGTAGCACAAGAAAGGGGAGTGAAGGGAGGGAATAGTAAAGGTAATAGGAATGGAGGGAAAGACATAGAAGTGGGGTCAGTCTAAGGACAAAAAAAAGGGACCACTGCCGTAGAGCTAAGGGCCCACAAGGGGTAGGACAAAAAATGCAGGGGATGGGGGGAACTGACTTAAAGAACACATTTGGGCAGAATAAAGGAAAACAGACAAGGAGAAAATAGGAAAGGAAAAGAATAGAGAAAAGGGGAGAAGAAAGGATCAGGTTAAGTCACAAGTGTTCTGAGGTTTGGAGTATTTGACAGTGTAATGAGGAAGGAAGGGATCTGCCAGAACTAAGATTCATACAAGGAAAGTTGTGTAAAAAGGAAGCTTCAAGACAGTGACTGTGAAAGTTAAAAGTAGGGTAGACAATTTTAGGAGAGGATCACAGTAGGATGACTGTGATCTCTAATATGACAGAAAGGAGCATTATTGGTGTTGGCAAGCTTAACACTTCTTTTTGTGTTCTGAGTCTATCAGAAAGAGTGGCCATTCTCTCCTTTACTATTTCCTCCCTTTTCCCTTCACTTCCCTTTCTCTCTTGTGCCACTAAACTACCCTTCCTACTTTATACTATCACTATTGCTTCTAGTACTACTTCCAGTACCTACCTTACTACTACTACTACTTCCTCTTCGCCCTCTCTTGTTCCCGTCCTTGCCCCACTTGCCTACATATACAGTGGACCCCCTAGTTTCTTGAGCCTCGCCCTTTGTGAATTTGGACTTTCAGTGCTCTCTGTGAATCTGACCCTAGATGTCCACTCTTGAGCAACTCTATCAGCAGCTAAAAGAGGAGCTTTGGGTTGCTAAGCTGGAGATATGGCGACTAACGGAGGAGAACAAGAAGATTCGTAGTAATCCTCCTGTTGAGTCCTCAGGTTATGAGGGGTACTTGGTCAGTGGCCGGGCAACATGGAGCCAAGCTGAGGATCAAGAAGACTGTTGGAGAGGCAGAAACAACAAAGAACCAGAAGACTACTGTGGAAATTTCCAACCCATTTTCAGTGCTACCTGATGAATGTGGGTTGTCTACTGGGAACGTTGCAACGAGCACCAAGGAAGCACTGGCAGACATGAGTGAGACATCGCTTGAAACCCCAACGAAGACCATCGAGAACGTCACGACTAATTCCACAAGTAAAGGTAAGAACATTGTTTTAGTTGGAGACACTCGATAGTTATTTTTCGTATTTTTAGTTTTTTCAAAATGTTCAGTAATTTTTCATAAATTTTATTTATTTTTGGTAATTTTTTTAATGTTTAGTTGTTTTTCATAGTTTCTAGTTACTTTTAATTGTCTTCCATATTTTTTGGTTATTTTTCTTTATTTTTAATTATTTCTCAAAATATTTAGTTATTTTTCATATTTTTAGTTATTTTTCATTATTTTAAGTTACTTCATAATTTTTAGTTATTTTTCACAGTTTTAGTTATTTTTGTATTTTTTAGTTATGTTTGACGTCCAGCAGGAAGAGATGTGTTCTGACTGGATGTGACCAGGATGTATAAAGTAGTAGTAAGTGACCAATGTTCTGACTGGATATGACCAGGATGTATAAAGTAGTAATAAGTGACCAATGTTCTGACTGGATATGACCAGGATGTATAAAGTACTAGTAAGTGACCAATGTTCTGACTGGATATGACCAGGATGTATAAAGTAGTAATAAGTGACCAATGTTCTGACTGGATATGACCAGGATGTATAAAGTACTAGTAAGTGACCAATGTTCTGACTGGATATGACCAGGATGTATAAAGTACTAGTAAGTGACCAATGTTCTGACTGGATATGACCAGGATGTATAAAGTACTAGTAAGTGACCAATGTTCTGACTGATATGACCAGGATGTATAAAGTACTAGTAAGTGACCAATGTTCTGACTGGATATGACCAGGATGTATAAAGTACTAGTAAGTGACCAATGTTCTGACTGGATATGACCAGGATGTATAAAGTACTAGTAAGTGACCAATGTTCTGACTGGATATGACCAGGATGTATAAAGTACTAGTAAGTGACCAATGTTCTGACTGGATATGACCAGGATGTATAAAGTACTAGTAAGTGACCAATGTTCTGACTGGATATGACCAGGATGTATAAAGTACTAGTAAGTGACCAATGTTCTGACTGGATATGACCAGGATGTATAAAGTACTAGTAAGTGACCAATGTTCTGACTGGATATGACCAGGATGTATAAAGTACTAGTAAGTGACCAATGTTCTGACTGGATATGACCAGGATGTATAAAGTACTAGTAAGTGACCAATGTTCTGACTGGATATGACCAGGATGTATAAAGTACTAGTAAGTGACCAATGTTCTAGATATGTCAAAGTATTTTATCCACGGTGGTATATTACAAAATATTCTGGAAAAATACCATAACTTTCTTCACTGTAAATAAAGCTAATATTTGCGTTAATGTACCTCTGTAATGTTGAGTTACAGTTCCTGGACCCATTATGTACCTCTGTAATGTTGAGTTACAGTCCCTGGACCCATTATGTACCTCTGTAATGTTGAGTTACAGTCCCTGGACCCATTATGTACCTCTGTAATGTTGAGTTACAGTCCCTGGACCCATTATGTACCTCTGTAATGTTGAGTTACAGTCCCTGGACCCATTATGTACCTCTGTAATGTTGAGTTACAGTCCCTGGACCCATTATGTACCTCTGTAATGTTGAGTTACAGTCCCTGGACCCATTATGTACCTCTGTAATGTTGAGTTACAGTCCCTGGACCCATTATGTACCTCTGTAATGTTGAGTTACAGTCCCTGGACCCATTATGTACCTCTGTAATGTTGAGTTACAGTCCCTGGACCCATTATGTACCTCTGTAATGTTGAGTTACAGTCCCTGGACCCATTATGTACCTCTGTAATGTTGAGTTACAGTCCCTGGACCCATTATGTACCTCTGTAATCTTTTTGACTACCGCCCTCAGGATGGGTATGGCGTGAATAATAAAGATATTAAACTGTCAGCTAAAGCTTGGGCAGTTAGTTTAATATGTTTATTATGCACCCCATACCCATCCTGTGGGCGGTAGTCACACCATACCCATCCTGTGGGCGGTAGTTACACCATACCCATCCTGTGGGCGGTAGTCACCCCATACCCATCTTGTGGGCGGTAGTCACACCATACCCATCCTGTGGGCGGTAGTCACACCATACCCATCCTGTGGGTGGTAGTCACTCCATATCCATCCTGTGAGTGGTAGTCACCCCATACCCATCCTGTGGGCGGTAGTCACACCATACCCATCCTGTGGGCGGTAGTCACACCATACCCATCCTGTGGGCGGTAGTCACACCATACCCATCCTGTGGGCGGCAGTCACACCATACCCATCCTGTGGGCGGTAGTCACCCCATACTCATCCTGATGATAAATTAGACACATATGCAACTCCTGGGTATCTTTATTGAGGAAATGTTTCGCCACACAGTGGCTTCATCAGTCCATACAAAGGAGAAACTTGAAGAACAGGAGGAGAATGAGGTAATCAGTCCCTCAAATTCTCCTCCTGTTCTTCAAGTTTCTCCTTTGTATGGACTGATGAAACCACTGTGTGGCGAAACGTTTCCTCAATGAAGATACCCAAGAGTTGCACATGTGTCTAATTTATCAACGTGTCGGTTCTCTGAACCATTCATCTACAATCCATACCCATCCCGTGGGCGGTAGTCACCCCATACCAATCCTGTGGGCGGTAGACACCCATACCCATCCTGTGGGCGGTAGTCAGCCCATACCCATCCTGTGGACGGTAGTCAAAAGATTACAGAGGTATATAATGGGTCCAGGGACTGGACCCCAGAGTTATGATAGCTGAACTAGTCACAAAGGTAATGAACTTCAGGTAGATCTGGTCACAATCATGGAAAGTTGCGAAGGTAATGTGAAGGTTATGTAGATGTCCTCTGTACCAAGATTCCATGATGTTGCAGTGTCTAGCAAGTTGTAAACGAACGCTATACAATACCGACAAGACGAAAATTAGACACATGTGCAGCATCTGGGCATCTTTATTGTAAACGTTTCGCCATCCAGTGGCTATATCAATACAGATTCATCCTTCTTCAGTACTACTGACCCGTCCCTCGGGTGATATCCATACTAATCCAAGACCTCAAACTATGGTACAGGTGCAGAACAGACAGATAAGTGACGGTGATGATGACGGTCTAGTAGCTAGGAATGATAATCTTAACTCTATATGAAATGCACAGATAGGTCAATGTGAGACAATAGTACCATTCTTATTATCTCAGACACCATCAGATATATGTATACACTGTACTAAGGTACGAAAGAAGAACAGTAAATATACCGTATGTAAACTGTGTAAGGGGTGGGTGCATAATGGTTGTGTGTTCTATTATGGTAATGGTGGCAGATTTCATTTTCCCATTCAACTCCTGTTACCCTCTCCACTTGTAACTCGATTATGTATTGAAAACACAGAACCATGTGATCACTAGCTCCAAGGGGCCTCTCATATGTGATATCCTCAATGTCTGAACTGCTCAGGGTGAACACAAGGTCCAGTCTTGCTGATGTTGTGTACGTGCCTAGCTGGTCCCAGTACAAAGGTGGGTGTTGTGTGTGTGTTGTGAACCTGCCTAGCTCGTGCCAGTACAAGGGTGGATGTTATTGTGTGTGTTGTGGACCTGCCTAGCTAGTGCCAGTACAACGGTGGGTGTTGTTTTGTGTAGTGGACCTGCCTATCCGGTGCCAGTACAAGGGTGGGTGTTGTGGACGTTCTTAGCTAGTTTAAGTGCAAAGGTGGGTGATGCTGTGAGTGCTGTGAAGCTGCTTAGCTGTCGCCAGTACAAGTTTAGGTGTTGTTGCGTGTTGTGGACCTGCCTAGCTGGTGCCAGTACAAGGTTAGTTGTTGAGATTGTTGTGGACTTGCCTAGCTGGTGCCTGAACAGGATTAGGTGTTGATGTGTGTTTTGTGGACATGCCTAGCTCATGCCAGAACAAGGGTGGATATCGTTGTGGACCTGCCTAGCCAGTGCCAGTACAAAGGAGGGTGTTATTGTGTGTGTTGTGGACCTGCCTAGCTGGTACCAGTACAAGGGTGGATATTGTTGTGGACCAGCCTAGCTGGTGCCAGTTCAAGGGTGGGTGTGTGTTGTGTGATGTGGACATGCTTAGCTGGTGCCAATTCAAGGGTGGGTGTTGTTGTGAGTGTTGTGGACATGCCTAGCTAGTGCCAGTACATAGGTGAGTGTTGTGGACCTGCCTAACTAGTGCCAGTACAAGGGAGAGTGTTGTGGACCTTCGATGTTGCTGCCAGTACAAGGGAGAGTGTTGTGGACCTGCGATGCTGCTGCCAGTACAAGGGAGTATGTTGTGGACCTGCGATGCTGCTGCCAGTACAAGGGAGTATGTTGTGGACCTGCGATGCTGCTGCCAGTACAAGGGAGTATGTTGTGGACCTGCGATGCTGCTGCCAGTACAAGGGAGTATGTTGTGGACCTGCGATGCTGCTGCCAGTACAAGGGAGAGTGTTGTGGACGTGCGATGCTGCTGCCAGTACAAGGGAGAGTGTTGTGGACCTGCGATGCTGCTGCCAGTACAAGGGAGAGTGTTGTGGACCAGCGATGCTGCTGCCAGTACAAGGGAGAGTGTTGTGGACCTGCGATGCTGCTGCCAGTACAAGGGAGAGTGTTGTGGACCTGCGATGCTGCTTCCAGTACAAGGGAGTATGTTGTGGACCTGCGATGCTGCTGCCAGTACAAGGGAGTATGTTGTGGACCTGCGATGCTGCTGCCAGTACAAGGGAGAGTGTTGTGGACCTGGGATGCTGCTTCCGGTACAAGGGAGTACGTTGTGGACCTGCGATGCTACTGCCAGTACAAGGGAGTATGTTGTGGACCTGCGATGCTGCTGCCAGTACAAGAGAGTATGTTGTGGACTTGCGATGCTACTGCCAGTACAAGGGAGAGTGTTGTGGACCTGCGATGCTGCTGCCAGTACAAGGGAGTATTTTGTGGATCTGCGATGCTGCTGCCAGTACAAGGGAGAGTGTTGTGAGAGTTTTGTGGACCTGCCTTGCTAGTGCCGGTACATGGGTGAGTATTGTGTGTGTTGTAGAGTTGCCTAGAAGATGCCAGTACATGGGTGGGTGTTGTTTCTTGTTGTGGACCTGCTTAGCTAGTGCCAGTACAAGGGTGGGTGTTGTTGTGGACCTGCCTGCCTAGTCCGTGAGAAAGAGCGAGAGAGAGAGAGAGAGAGAGAGAGAGAGAGAGAGAGAGAGAGAGAGAGAGAGAGAGAGAGAGAGAGAGAGAGAGAGAGAGAGAGAGAGCGAGAGCGAGAGAGAGCACAACCCGGGGAGGGTGACTCCTGCCTCTCAAAGCTACTGGATCACTATGACAAGGTCTGCATAATGCAGATGCATAATGCAGATGCATAATGCAGATGCGGTAGAACACAAAAATAATAGTAAACAGTAAAGTCAGAGGCTGCTACAGCGAAAATCTCTGTTGCACAAGGCACAGTACTCGCTCCCATCCTGTTCCTAATCCTCATATCTGACATAGACAGAGATGTAAGCAACAACACCGCGTCCTCCTTTGCCGATGAAACCAGAATTTGCAAGACAGTGTCATCCATCGAGGACACTGCAAATCTCCAAGTGGACATTAACCCAGTCTTTAAATGGGCGTCAGAAAAAATATGAAGATCAATAAAGACAAATTTCAATTACTCCGCCATGGAAAACTCAAGGAAATTAAAACCCACACAATAGAGGGAAAAATAATGTGAAGGATCTGGGAGTGATAATGTCAGAGAATCTCTCTCACAAAGATCACAACAATGTATTTACCACATCTACTAGGAAAATAATGGAATGGATAATGAGAACTTTCAAAACTAGGATACAAAGTCAATGAAGATTCTCTTCAAATCTCTTGTTCTTTCTAGGCTGGAATATTGTTGTACACTAATGGCCCCTTTCAAGGCAGGCAAAATTGCAGACCTGGAGAATACACAGAGAACTTTCACTGTACGTATAAGTTCCATAAAGCACCTAAATTACTGGGAACGGTTGAAGTGTCTTAACCTGTACTCCCTGGAACGCAGGCGAGAAAGATACATGATAATATACACTTGGAAAATCCTTGAGGGACTAATCCCAAATCTGCACATGGAAATCACTCCCTACGAAAGTAAAAAACTGATAGGAGGTGCAGCATTAACCCCCCCCTCCCAATGAAAAGCAGGGGCGCCATAAGTACGCTAAGAGACAACACAGTAAGTGTCAAGGGCCCATACATAAGGGAGATTACCAGTAGACCCCTGACTGTCTTCAAGAGGGAGCCGGGCGGACACCTAAAGTCAGTACTTGACCAGCTGGGCTTTGGTTCGTACGTTGGCTTACGTGCGGTCAGCAGTAGCAAATTGGTTGATCAGGCCCTGATTCACAGCAAGGTCTGGTCATGAATCAGTCCCGGGGGGCGTTGATCCTTGGAATACTCTCCAGGTAGACTCCAAATAATAAAACACAATGTGAGGCTCTTCGCATTTATTGAGAAGACGTTGTTGAATGAGTTCACAAAGAAGAGAAAGAAAGAATCTCAGGGGAGAGGGGAGGGAGGGGGGATTTTTTTAATAGAAGGAATGCGTAGAAAACGTGTGGGGGGGGGGA
>NC_069461.1:24484397-24491897 GCF_026875155.1 Cherax quadricarinatus
TGAAGGTTATGTAGATGTCCTCTGTACCAAGATTCCATGATGTTGCAGTGTCTAGCAAGTTGTAAACGAACGCTATACAATACCGACAAGACGAAAATTAGACACATGTGCAGCATCTGGGCATCTTTATTGTAAACGTTTCGCCATCCAGTGGCTATATCAATACAGATTCATCCTTCTTCAGTACTACTGACCCGTCCCTCGGGTGATATCCATACTAATCCAAGACCTCAAACTATGGTACAGGTGCAGAACAGACAGATAAGTGACGGTGATGATGACGGTCTAGTAGCTAGGAATGATAATCTTAACTCATATGAAATGCACAGATAGGTCAATGTGAGACAATAGTACCATTCTTATTATCTCAGACACCATCAGATATATGTATACACTGTACTAAGGTACGAAAGAAGAACAGTAAATATACCGTATGTAAACTGTGTAAGGGGTGGGTGCATAATGGTTGTGTGTTCTATTATGGTAATGGTGGCAGATTTCATTTTCCCATTCAACTCCTGTTACCCTCTCCACTTGTAACTCTATTATGTATTGAAAACACAGAACCATGTGATCACTAGCTCCAAGGGGCCTCTCATATGTGATGTCCCCAATGTCTGAACTGCTCAGGGTGAACACAAGGTCCAGTCTTGCTGATGTTGTTGCGTACGTGCCTAGCTGGTCCCAGTACAAAGGTGGGTGTTGTGTGTGTGTTGTGAACCAGCCTAGCTCGTGCCAGAACAAGGGTGGATGTTATTGTGTGTTGTGGACCTGCCTAGCTAGTGCCAGTACAACGGTGGGTGTTGTTTTGTGTAGTGGACCTGCCTATCCGGTGCCAGTACAAGGGTGGGTGTTGTGGACGTTCTTAGCTAGTTTAAGTGCAAAGGTGGGTGATGCTGTGAGTGTTGTGAAGCTGCTTAGCTTTTGCCAGTACAAGTTTAGGTGTTGTTGCGTGTTGTGGACCTGCCTAGCTGGTGCCAGTACAAGGTTAGTTGTTGAGATTGTTGTGGACTTGCCTAGCTGGTGCCTGAACAGGATTAGGTGTTGATGTGTGTTTGTGGACCTGCCTAGCTGATGCCAGAACAAGGGTGGATATCGTTGTGGACCTGCCTAGCCAGTGCCAGTACAATGGAGGGTGTTATTGTGTGTGGTTGTGGACCTGCCTAGCTGGTACCAGTACAAGGGTGGATATTGTTGTGGACCAGCCTAGCTGGTGCCAGTTCAAGGGTGGGTGGGTGTTGTGTGATGTGGACATGCTTAGCTGGTGCCAGTTCAAGGGTGGGTGTTGTTGTGAGTGTTGTGGACATGCTAGCTAGTGCCAGTACATAGGTGAGTGTTGTGGACCTGCCTAACTAGTGCCAGTACAAAGGAGAGTGTTGTGGACCTTCGATGTTGCTGCCAGTACAAGGGAGAGTGTTGTGGACCTGCGATGCTGCTGCCAGTACAAGGGAGTATGTTGTGGACCTGCGATGCTGCTGCCAGTACAAGGGAGTATGTTGTGGACCTGCGATGCTGCTGCCAGTACAAGGGAGTATGTTGTGGACCTGCGATGCTGCTGCCAGTACAAGGGAGTATGTAGTGGACTTGCGATGCTGCTGCCAGTACAAGGGAGTACGTTGTGAACCTGCGAGGCTGCTGCCAGTACATGGGAGTATGTTGTGGACCTGCGATGCTGCTGCCAGTACAAGGAAGAATGTTGTGGACCTGCAATGCTGCTGCCAGTACAAGGGAGAGTGTTGTGGACCTGCGATGCTGCTGCCAGTACAAGGGAGAGTGTTGTGGACCTGCGATGCTACTGCCAGTACAAGGGAGAGTGTTGTGGACCTGCGATGCTGCTGCCAGTACATGGGAGTATGTTGTGGACCTGCGATGCTGCTGCCAGTACAAGGGAGTATGTTGTGGACCTCCGATGCTGCTGCCAGTACAAGGGAGTATGTAGTGGACTTGCGATGCTGCAGCCAGTACAAGGGAGTACGTTGTGAACCTGCGAGGCTGCTGCCAGTACAAGGGAGTATGTTGTGGACCTGCGATGCTGCTGCCAGTACAAGGGAGAATGTTGTGGACCTGCAATGCTGCTGCCAGTACAAGGGAGAGTGTTGTGGACCTGCGATGCTGCTGCCAGTACAAGGGAGAGTGTTGTGGACCTGCGATGCTGCTGCCAGTACAAGGGAGAGTGTTGTGGACCTGCGATGCTGCTTCCAGTACAAGGGAGTATGTTGTGGACCTGCGATGCTGCTGTCAGTACAAGGGAGTATGTTGTGGACCTGCGATGCTACTGCCAGTACAAGGGAGTATGTTGTGGACCTGCGATGCTGCTGCCAGTACAAGAGAGTATGTTGTGGACCTGCGATGCTGCTGCCAGTACATGGGAGTATGTTGTGGACCTGCGATGCTGCTGCCAGTACAAGGGAGAGTGTTGTGGACCTGCGATGCTGCTTCCAGTACAAGGGAGTATGTTGTGGACCTGCGATGCTGCTGTCAGTACAAGGGAGTATGTTGTGGACCTGCGATGCTGCTGCCAGTACAAGAGAGTATGTTGTGGACTTGCGATGCTGCTGCCAGTACAAGGGAGAGTGTTGTGGACCTGCGATGCTGCTGCCAGTACAAGGGAGTATGTTGTGGACGTGCGATGCTGCTGCCAATACAAGGGAGTATGTTGTGGACCTGCAATGCTGCTGCCAGTACAAGGGAGAGTGTTGTGGACCTGCGATGCTGCTGCCAGTACAAGGGAGTATGTTGTGGACCTGCGATGCTGCTGCCAGTACAAGGGAGTATGTTGTGGACCTGCGATGCTGCTGCCAATACAAGGGAGTATGTTGTGGACCTGGGATGCTGCTGCCAGTACAAGGGAGAGTGTTGTGAGAGTTTTGTGGACCTGCCTTGCTAATGCCGGTACATGGGTGGGTATTGTGTGTGTTGTAGAGCTGCCTAGATGATGCCAGTACATGGGTGGGTGTTGTTTCGTGTTGTGGACCTGCTTAGCTAGTGCCAGTACAAGGGTGGGTGTTGTTGTGGACCTGCCTGCCTAGTCGTGAGAGAGAGAGAGAGAGAGAGAGGAGAGAGAGAGAGAGAGAGAGAGAGAGAGGAGAGAGAGAGAGAAGAGAGAGAGAGGCGAGAGAGAGAGAGAGAGAGAGAGAGAGAGAGAGAGCGAAAGAGCGAGAGCGAGAGAGAGAGCACAACCCGGTGAGGGTGACTCCTGCCTCTCAAAGCTACTGGATCACTATGACAAGGTCTGCATAATGCAGATGCGGTAGAACACAAAAGTAATAGTAAACAGTAAAGTCAGAGGCTGCTACAGCGAAAATCTCTGTTGCACAAGGCACAGTACTCGCTCCCATCCTGTTTCTGATCCTCATATCTGACATAGACAGAGATGTAAGCAACAACACCGCGTCCTCCTTTGCCGATGACACCAGAATTTGCAAGACAGTGTCATCCATCGAGGACACTGCAAATCTCCAAGTGGACATTAACCCAGTCTTTAAATGGGCGTCAGAAAAAATATGAAGATCAATAAAGACAAATTTCAATTACTCCGCCATGGAAAACTCAAGGAAATTAAAACCCACACAATAGAGGGAAAACTAATGTGAAGGATCTGGGAGTGATAATGTCAGAGAATCTCACTCACAAAGATCACAACAATGTATTTACCACATCTACTAGGAAAATAATGGAATGGATAATGAGAACCTTCAAAACTAGGATGCAAAGTCAATGAAGATTCTCTTCAAATCTCTTGTTCTTTCTAGGCTGGAATATTGCTGTACACTAATGGCCCCTTTCAAGGCAGGCGAAATTGCAGACCTGGAGAATACACAGAGAACTTTCACTGTACGTATAAGTTCCATAAAACACCTAAATTACTGGGAACGGTTGAAGTGTCTTAACCTGTACTCCCTGGAACGCAGGCGAGAAAGATACATGATAATATACACTTGGAAAATCCTTGAGGGACTAATCCCAAATCTGCACATGGAAATCACTCCCTACGAAAGTAAAAAACTGATAGGAGGTGCAGCATTCCCCCCCCCCAATGAAAAGCACGGGCGCCATAAGTACGCTAAAAGACAACACAGTAAGTGTCAAGGGCCCATACATAAGGGGGATTACCAGTAGACCCCTGACTGTCTTCAAGAGGGAGCCGGGCGGACACCTAAAGTCAGTACTTGACCAGCTGGGCTTTGATTCGTACGTTGGCTTACGTGCGGTCAGCAGTAGCAAATTGGTTGATCAGGCCCTGATTCACAGCAAGGTCTGGTCATGAATCAGTCCCGGGGGGCGTTGATCCTTAGAATACTCTCCAGGTAGACTTCAAATAATAAAACACAATGTGAGGCTCTTCGCATTTATTGAGAAGACGTTGTTGAATGAGTTCACGAAGAGAGAGAAAGAAAGAATCTCAGGGCAGAGGCAGGGAGGAAGAGGATTTATTAATAGAAGGAATGCGTAGGAAACGTGTAGGGGGAAAGTTTGGGCGGACAGAATTAAGACTGAGGTGCTGAGGTCAGGTGAGGATAAAACTGAGGTGCTGAGAGCAGGTGAGGATTAAGTTTAGAAACTGTTGGGGTATTTGTTAATGCGTTATGAAGAGGAAAGGGGATAGGAGAGTGAACAAAACTTGCAGCTATATAAATTTATTTAATAACCAATGCAGATTGAGTGGCAGAATTGTTTTGGAGAGAGTGATGGGAGAGACAGGGAATGTAAGATTTCAGTGGAATGAGATTGATTTAAGAGGGAAAGAGGATGCATAAATCTCCTTTGTATTGGAGCTTATAAGGCAATATCGCAGTGATACAGGAATATCCGGTTAAACTGACTGGTTCTGGAAAAAAGGCTCACAAGACGGTTCATAAGGGAAGCGATGTGGTTGGTGCTAACAATGTACTAAATATGTGACTGGCTGCTACAAAAATGTAGAGTTAAGTTGTGAAATTTACAAGAAAGAAACATAATGTTTGCCAGGACAAGTGAGCCTTAGTGATG
The DNA here is from genome assembly GCF_026875155.1 of Cherax quadricarinatus. Lineage (NCBI taxonomy): Eukaryota > Metazoa > Arthropoda > Malacostraca > Decapoda > Parastacidae > Cherax > Cherax quadricarinatus. The sequence continues at coordinate 24,489,387 of NC_069461.1, forward strand.
TGTAATGTGACTGTGGTTATGTGTTTATAGGTAACGTAAGAGAAGTGAATTTTAGCGTGTTAGAGATAGAGAGGATTAAGAAGATATATGATAATGATGTGTAGGTTATGGAAGGAATTTTTTCAAGGATGATGTTTGCTGGTGACACAGTGCTTCTGGGAAGCTCAGATGTTGCTATGTTGGTGAAGGAAGTTGAAAAATATGTGAAAAAAGTTAAAAATGAATGCGATGAAAAAGAAGTTGAGTGAAGGAAAGGGATATGGAGGAAGTGTACATATATACTGAGATACTAGAAAAGGATGTGTTGACAGATGGATCTATGAAAAATGAGGCGAGCCGCAGAAAAGATGAGGAAAACAAAGTTGTAAAAGAGTTGAGGTGTTCGTGGAAAGAAAGTTACTCGTAAATTAATGCCACAAGGGAATATATCAGAGTATAGAGAGAGCACCTTTGTAAGGGTGTCAGATATGATCTTTGAATATCGTAACTCACGAAATTTTATTATCACGAATCATGAGTCATGATGGCGGCTTTAAAAAGGTGACTTGAGTTGGCGTACGCCACAGCCACGCTGGTGTGGGATTCGATTTCAAAACCTGCATTTGTGGTTACAGTGGTAGCCCATGCTAACCTCCCTATGGTGTATAGAAATATACCTAGTTGTGTGAATCCAGTGGTTAACGCACTGGCCTGTGAGGTTCAGGATTCACTTGCTATGGATTCAAGCCCCAGCCGCTCCATGATTTAAATATCATGGCGAGGAGGAAGTTGGCGGAAGAATAAATCTTGCCTAAAATATCATTCAGCTGGTAGTGTGAATATTAGATTATAACTTTAAGGAAATAAAATACAGAGTAATTAGATGAGTAATAACATTAAAAAAAACAGAAATTAGGCTGTTGATATTGTTTAGTTATGAAGAAAGAATGGAGTAAGATACATCATTTATGAGGGATAGGGGACGTTGACTAAATAATGTAGGGAGGAAGGATGCTGCAAACAAGGTTTTGAGAGGCAGGTGCTGAAACACCAGCAGGCATGTGTCAGCAAGAGAGAATAGAATGAGTAGAGACAAGTTGTATGAGCTAAGTGACATGTATGAAGGGACTCAAGCAAATCAACTACCAAGACAAATTCTGAAGGTGGGGAGTAGAGTTCTTGCACTCTGAAAGATATGTGAGGAGACTATAATTCCGCAAGTCACTGGAGGATGATGGTGGCTTCGAATTTCTACAGATATAAATGGAAAGTGAGTTACTGTAAATGCGTGTATATTTTTAGGCCAGCCTACCTTGGTGAACAAAACCTGTGTTAAGAACAATAGGAATAATATAAAGATTAATTAAAAATATATAAGAGGGAAAAAACCATACGAGAAAAATAAAAAAAGAATGGTTGTCTATACATTTCATCCTCCAGTAGAGATAATTTTCAGCGGATACAAAGGACTGGGGAGAGATTAGGTATTTAAAGGGGTAAGAAGAGTAAGTGGTTCATTGCTGTCTGAGAGGAGCATTACAGTATATTGTCAGAGTGGAGCATCTTGACTCCTCAAAGTACATGATGACAGCTCACTGTTGGTTGCACTTTCAGTGACCTGATGTGTAGAAGATCTCTCATGTCAGCCTGTCCTTGTTGGAGAGCATTAGAGTATCTGTATGTCTTTAGGCCTGTGTGTGTGTGAGAGAGAGAGAGAGTGTGTGTGTGTGTGTGTGTGAGAGAGTGTGTGTGTGTGTGTGTGTGTGCGTGTGAGAGAGAGAGAGAGAGAGAGAGAGAGAGAGAGAGAGAGAGAGAGTGTGTGTGTGTGTGTGTGTGTGTGTGTGTGTGTGTGTGTGTGTGTGTGTGTGTGAGTGTGAGTGAGTTTGTGCATGTGGGTCACGAAATCGTAATGACACGATTGTAAACAAGCCATACAACGGGTGGGGTTAGAACCCGCGATCAGACCGTCACGTTATCCATTGGGCTAGCTAGCCACAATAAGATTTATCCAACTAGGTATATTTATATACCATAGGAAGGTTAGCATAGGCACCACTTTGACCACAAATACAAGTTTTTACAGACGAATCTCCAGCCAGCGTGGCCGTGACGAACTCTAGTTCAAGTCCCCTCAAAGCCGTCAACATGACTCACGAAATCGTAATGACACGATTGCAAACAAACCATACCACGGGCGGGGTTAGAACCCGCGGCCCAGTGGCTAACGCGACAGTCTGGAATTTTGAGACTCTCTGATCGCGGGTTCTAACCCCGCCCATGGTATGGTTTGTGTGTGTAGGTAATTGTTTTGAGTCATAAGATGGTTTGACTTGAAGAACAAAATACTGTAGGAACACTGCAGTAGCCCTGCACTCCCATTCTAAGTTCATTCTCTCCTTCATCCCTCAGACTGGCATCCCTAATTTAATGATGTTACGTGCATAACCAATTAAGCTCGACGCTACTATGAAATTTCCTTTCAAAAGTCAAAGATGTATTTGGCTATACGTCCCATCAATGATTTAATTAAAC
>NC_069461.1:24496897-24500382 GCF_026875155.1 Cherax quadricarinatus
CGTTTTTGAGAATTGGGAGGAAATGAAAAAGGAGAGCAATGTGTGTGTATGTGTGTGTATGTGTGTGTGTGTTGTGTGTGTTGTGTGTGTGTATGTGTGTGGTGTGTGTGATTGTGTGTGTGTGTGTGTGTGTGTGTGTGTGTATGTGTGTGTGTGTGTTGTGTGTTTATCGTTGTGAGTGTGTGTGTGTTGTGTGTGTGATGTGAGTGTGGGTGTGTATGTGTGTATGTGTGTGTGGTGTGTAGTGTGTGTGTGATGTGTGTTGTGTGTGTGGGGTGTGTGTGTGTGTATGTGTTGTGTGTGTGTGTGTGTGTGTGTGTGTGTGTGTGTATGTGTCTTGTGTTGTGTGTGTGTGTGTATGTGTGTGTGTACTCACCTATTTGTTACTCAAATATTTGTGGTTGCAGGGGTCGGAGGTCCTAGCTCCTGGCCCCGACTCTTCACCGGTGTTTGTGTGCGCTGTGTGTGTGTGTGTATGTGTGTGTGTGTGTGTGTGTGGTGTGTGTGTGATGTGTGTGTGTGTGTGTGTGTGTGTGGTGTGTTGCATGTGTGTGTGTACCGTTGTGTTTTCTAAAAACTCTAGGTTAAACTTACGTTAGAGTTCTTAATGGAAAAAAACAGAGTATTTAATTCAGTCATAATGTGACGACTAATATTTTATATCACAATTTCTATCTGTTGTTTTACATATTAAACTTAAATTCTTGGTGCCTTTCAAAAATTAGAACAACTGAAAATGGCAATGAGTTATTTTACTTCAAACTCAACAGTAAACTTTTGGATAAAACTAGATTATGAAACTCAAGAAGGGAAATTGGTTTACATATTTATTCTTGGGTACTAAGCATATAACATCATCCACTTATATGAAACATTTAGCTTTAACACGATGAGTTCTGTTAATCAGTCTGGGGTAACAAAAAACATTCGTTTTTTTTTTCTTTTTCACGTGAAAATTGCTAAGGGATGGTAAAAAAAAAGGAAAGTTCCCATGCCATACCATATTTCCTGAGGAAAAACTCGCCATTAACATAAACTAGCATTTAAAAAAACAAAGTTAATTAGTTATCATTATAAAAAACAGGTAAAAAGTAATATTATTGTCACACAAAGTCTTCAAACAAAATTCTTGGTCAGTCATTTCTATGGGCCCAAGGATTTTGCGAATAATGATTATTTGATAAATGTTCTATAAGATTCCTGTAAAATATATAACGAATTTTATTTTGGGTAAATTGGAAAATCTTGAGCTAAGATTAATGGCAACTTAAATTACCGCATTACTGATGGGGAAAAAGACACTTACTCATCTGTTTATTTATGTGTGGGAGTTTAAAACCTACCAATTGATTCTCAAACTTGAGAAAGTTGATAACAATCATCTAATAATAATAATAATAATAATAATAATAATAATAATAATAATAATAATAATAATATTAATAATAATAATAATCGATAATTTTATTTCATAAGGCATATATAAGGTATGTCGATAAATAAACATAATAATAATATGAAAGCCTGGTTATGCAGAGAATTTGCGGCAAATTAAGTCCATGTCACCTAATATCCAGGTAAAAAATATTTTCATTATGGTGAAACATGGACAGCAGGTGTCTTAAGGAAAAACACAATCCTAATGTTTCCATCCGTACGGGATCGAACCACGGACACAGTCGTGTGAGCTTAAGTGCGCTACCAAAGAGCTACGGGGACTCCCTCATAAAATATATTACCGATTACACACTGAGTAAAATTACAGGAGTGTACAAATTATATTTATCTATAATACACAAAATTTGCGGAGATAATAATCTATGTTGAGGAGAATCTTCTTTTAGCTGACATGTAACTTTAATTTTCCTTGACATGTGACATGGGTAAACATTGAGAACAAAGGAAATGTTTGTCCCACGCTTAGTGAGTAACGTCGTATGTGATGTTACACGTGAGCTCTCATCTCTGCTTATAATAGCTGCCTCTTGTTTCATTACCTTTGCTACTCCTTGATAATATGATATATATATTATATATATATATATATATTATAATATATATATATATATATATATATATATATATATATATATATTATATATATATTCTTTTTTTTTTTTCAACATACCAGCCGTTAATCCACTGAGGTGGGGTGACCCAAAAGAAAAAACTAAAGTTTCTCCTTTTAAATTTAGTAATATATACAGGAGAAGGGGTTACTAGCCCCTTGCTCCCGGCATTTTAGTCGCCTCTTACGACACGCATGGCTTACAGAGGAAGAATTCTGTTCCACTTCCCCATGGAGATAAGAGGAAATAAACAAGAACAAGAATTAGAAAGAAAATAGAAGAAAACCCAGAGGGGTGGTATAATATATGCTTGTACATGTATGTGTAGTGTGACGTAAGTGTAAGCAGAAGTAGCAAGACTTACCTGTAATCTTGCATATTTATGAGACAGACAAAAGACACCAGCAATCCTACCATCATGTAAAGCAATTACAGGCTTTCGTTTTACACTCACTTGGCAGGACGGTAGTACCTCCCTGGCCGGTTGCTGTCTACCAACCTATATATATATATATATATATATATATATATATATATATCGTGCCGAATATGTAAAACTGGTCAATTAGCAAGAACTAATTCAAAATTAAGTCCTTATCTGAAATTTTCATCTTATACGTTTAAAGATATATTTTTTCATTAATGTTAATGCAAAAAAATTTAATTTTGCACCAAAAGAATCTTAGAAAACTTACCTAACCTTATTATAACAGAGCAATTCATTTTAGCCTAACTCAACTAAATATATTTTAAATCGTTTACAATAATTTAGTACTAAACAAACACAATCAAATATATTTTTTTTCGTTATATTCAGAAAGATTTTGGCGAAATTATTGTATACACAAATTTTCACTTGTCCATATGGCAAGATGAGCGTTGCTATTAAGCCAAGATCGCAAGTTCTGCCTATTCGGCACGATATATATATAATATATATATATAATATATATATATAATATAAAATATATATATTATATATATATATTATATATATATATTATATATATAAATATATATATATATATATGGCAGTTTGGAGGGATATGTTGTGTATTTTTATACGTATATGCTTCTAAACTGTTGTATTCTGAGCACCTCTGCAAAAGCAGTGATAATGTGTGAGTGTGGTGAAAGTGTTGAATGATGATGAAAGTATTTCTTTTTGGGGATTTTCTTTCTTTTTTGGGTCACCCTGCCTCGGTGGGGAGACACCAACTTGTTGAAAAAAAAAAAAAAAATATATATATATATATATATATATATATATATATATTATATATATATATATATAATATATATAATATATATATATAATATATTTATCATATACTGAATCACTGATGCAATAAAATCAAAGTAAAAAGGTGATATCGCAATATGCAGAACAACTACTGTGAAACAATAGCTTAATTT
>NC_069461.1:24503382-24528382 GCF_026875155.1 Cherax quadricarinatus
TCCTTTTACGTGTGCCTGATCCTCCAGCTTCTGCACTAATCTTTGTGGGGAACTGTGTCAAAGGCCTTCCTGCAGTCTAGGGAAAACGCAATCTACCAACCCTCTCTCTCGTGTCTTACTTCTGTTACCTTGTCATAAAACTCCAGGAGGTTTGTGATACAAGATTTGCCTTCCATGAACCCATGCTGGTTTTCATTTATAATCTTGTTCCTTTCCCAGGTGTTCGCCCACTCTCCCTCTGATAATTTCTCATGATTTTGACACAATACATGTCAGAGACACAGGTCTGTAGTTTAGTGCCTCGTTTTGTTTCCTTTCTTAAAATTTATGGGGACTACATTAGCTGTCTTCCATTTCTCATGTAGTTGCCCAGTTTCAAGGGATTGTTGAAGATTGTGGTTAGAGGCAACACAGCAATCTCTGCTCCTTCTTAAGGCCCATGGGAAGATGTTGTCCGGTCCCATCGCCTTTGAGGTGTCAAGGTCACTTAAGAGCTTCTTCACCTCCTCCTCAGTTGTTCGTATGTCATCCAACACTTGTTGGTATATTCCTCTTGATGTTCCCTTCTGTGCTGTCTTCCCACAGCCCTTCCTGTCTCTACTGTAAAAACTTCCTTTAAAACTCCTGTTCCCGCTCCTCAACATACCTCCTGATCATTTTTTGTGAGTTCTCCACCTTCTTTCCTTAATCTGATCACCTGGTCTTTGATGTTGTCTTCTCCTGATGTGGCTATACAACAGTTTCGGGTCAGTCTTGATTCTCGATGCTATGTCATTTTCATACTGTCGCTGGGCCTCCCTCCTTACCTGTGCGTACTCGTTCCTGGCTCTGCGGACTGATCTCCCTATTTTCGTGTGTTCTCTGCCTTCTGTACTTTTTCCATTCTCTATTGCACTTTGTTTTTGCCTCCTTACACCGTCGGGTAAACCAGGGGCTTGTTCTGGTCTTCCGTTGTTACTGTTGCCCTTGGGAATGAACCTTTCCACTGCTCCTTGCATTTTGTTGCTACATATTCCATCATTTATTTACTGGCTTTCTGCCAGTTCTCTGTCCCACTGGACCTCCCGCAGGAAGTTCTTCAACCCTTGTAGTCCCCCCTTTTAAGTCAGGCTTTTCCCATTTTTCCTCTGTTATTCTCTCCATTGCAGCTCTACTATGTATTCAAAGCACAGAACCACGTGGTCGCTAGCTCCCAGGGGACTCTCATACTTGATGTCCTCAATGTCTGAGTGCCCAAGGGGTGAACACAAGGTCCAATCTTGCTGGTTCATCCTCCCCTCTCACTCTGGTAGTGTCCTTAACATGTTGGTGCATGAGGTTTTCCAGCACCACGTCCAACATCCTGGCTCTCCATGTTTCGGGACCCCCATGTGGCTCCAGGTTTTCCCGTCAATCTCCCCGTGGTTGAAATCCCCATAACAGCAACTTTGCCCTTGCTGGAGTGAGCTCTTCTTGCCACCTCAGCAAGTGTGTCCACCTTTTCTCTGTTGCTCTCTTCATATTCCTCTCTTGGCCTCCTGCAGTTCTGTGGTGGATTATACATCACTGCAATGACCACTTTGTGTTCCCCAGACTGAAATGTACTGCTATGTAGTCTCTTTCTCCTGTTCATCTATTCCTTCCCTTTTCTCGAATTTCCATCTGTTTTTTACGAGCAGAGCAACCCCACCCCCCCCCTACCCCTTCTATCTTTCCTCATGTCTGGTATCCTGGTGGAGATTGCATCTGTTATTGTCTCCATGAGTTTTGTTTCTGTAACTGCTATGATGTCTGGGGACTTCTCATTGATTCTTTCTTGCCATTCCTCATGTTTATTCGTTAATCCATTTTGCATTTGTGTACCAAACCTTCAACTTCTGTTCTAATACTGTAACGTGGTGCGGGGGGTGGAAACAGAGGGATCGGTGTTTTGGGTGGTTGGTTTGGAATGTTCGTTGCCTTGGGGGTGTCGTGGCTGGAGTCCTTCTGCAGGTGTTTCTGGGGGGTGCGCTTGTCCTTCCCATTTTGTTACTGGGTTATTCTGACTCTCCTTTTTCATTCCTCCATTTCTCCTTTCGTTTTTGAGAATGGGAGGAAATGAAAAACGGAGAGCATGTGTTGTGTATGTGTGTGTATGTGTGTGTGTGTGTGTAGTGTGTGTGTGTGTATGTGTGTGTGTGTGTGTGTTGTGTGGTGTGTGTGTGTGTGTGGTGTGTTTGTGTGTGTGTGTGTGTGTGTTTACTGTGCTGTGTGTGTGTGTGTGTGTGTGTGTGTGTGCATTGTGTGTGTGGATGTGTGTATGTGTGTGTGAGTGTGTGTGTGTGTCTGTGAGTGTGTGTGTGGGTGTGTGTGTGTGTATGTGTGTGTGGGTGTAGTGTGTGTGTGTGTGTGTTGTGTGTGTGTGTGTGTGTGTGTGTGTGTATGTGGTGTGTTACTCACACTATTTGTACTCACCTATTTGTGGTGCAGGGGTCGAGTCCTAGCTCTGGCCCCGCTCTTCACGGTGTGTGTCGTGTGTGTGTGGTGTGTATGTGTCGTGTCCTGGGTTGTGTGGTGTGGTGTGTGTGTGTGTGTGGTGTGGTGTGTGTGTGTGTGTGTGTGTGTGTGGTGTGTGTTCTAAACTCGAGGTTAAACTACGTAGAGTTCTTAATGGAAAAAAAACAGAGTATTTAATATCAGTCATATTGTGCCGTCTATAGTTTATAATCCCAATTTCTATCTTTTGGTTTACTATATTAAACTTAAATTCTTGGTGCCTTTTCAAAATTTAGAACTCAAATGAAAATGGCAATGAGTTATTTAACTCAAACCTACTAGACAGTAAAACTTTATGGATAAAACTAGTTTATTAAAATCAAGAAGGATTTGTTTACATCTTTATTCTTGGGTAACTAAGCTTTAACATAATCCACTTTTATGAAACATTTAGCTTTAACACGATGAGTTCTGTTTATCAGTCTGGTAAACAAAAACATTCCACGTGCAAATTGCTAAGGACTGGGTTTTAAAAACATAAAAAGGAAGTCCCAATTGCATACCATATTCTGAGTGAAAAAATGCCATTAAACAAACTATGCATTTAAAAAAACAAAGTCTAATTAAGTTCAATATTATAAAAACAGAAAAAGTAATTTTTTGTCACACAAGTTTCATAACAAAAATCTTGTCAGTCAATTTTCTGGGAATTTTGCGAATATATGATATTTTGATAATTGTCATATAAGATTCCCTGTAAAATATATAACGAATTTTATTTTGGGTAAATTTAAATTGGAATAATCCTTGAGCTAGTTACTGCAACTTAAATACCGCATTAAGTGGGAAAGACACTAATCATCTGTATTTATGTGGAGGCTTTTAACCGTACCAATTGGATTCTCAAAAACTCTGAGAAAAAGTTGTAACAATCATCTAATAATAATAATTATAATCATAATAATAATTATAATAATATAATAATAATAATTAATAATAATAATAATCATAATGATAATCTTTATTTCTATAAGTGCATATATAAGGTATGTGATAAATAAAATACTTACTAATAGAAAGCCCTCTGGTTATGAGAGAAGCATTTCGGCAAATTAGTCAGTCACCTAAATCCAAGGTAACTATTTTATTACTAGGTGAAACATGGACAGCAGGTGTCTTAAGGAAACACATCCTAATGTTTCCCATCCTGTTCCGGGGATTCGAACCAAGGACCCCAGTGTGTGAGCTAAGTGCGCTCGCTACCAAATGCGCTAGGGACTCCCTCATAAATGTATTACGATTACACACTGAGTAAAATTTACAGGAGTGTACAAATTAGTATTTATCTATAAATCCACAAAATTTGCGGAGATCATTGATCTATGTTGAGGGAGAATCTTCTTGCTGAATGTAACTTTAATTTTCCTGAATGTGACATGGGGTAAACATTTGAGAACAAAGGAAATGTTTGTCCACGCTTAGTGAGTAAGGTGTATGTGATGTTAATCGTGAGCTTCCATCTCGGCTTTATAAGCTGCCTCTTGTTTCATGCCTTTGTACTCCTTGATAATATGATATATATAAATATATATATATATATATATATATATATATATACTTTTATATATTTATATATTATATTATATATTTTATATATATAATATTCTTTTTTTTCTTTTTTCAACGTACCACCAGTATTCCCACTGAGGTGGGTTGACCCAAAGAAAAAACTAAAGTTTCTCCTTTTAAATTTAGTAATTTATACAGGTGAAGGGGTTACTAGCCCCTTGCTCCCGGCATTTTAGTCGCCTCTTACGACAGCATGGCTTTTCAGAGGAAGAATTCTGTTCCACTTCCCCATGGAGATAAGAGGAAATAAACAAGAACAAGAATTAGAAAGAAAATAGAAGAAAACCCAGAGGGGTGTGTATATATATGCTTGTACATGTATGTGTAGTGTGACGTTTAAATGTAAGCAGAAGTAGCAAGACTTACCTGTAATCTTGCATATTTATGAGACAGACAAAAGACACCAGCAATCCTACCATCATGTAAAGCAATTACAGGCTTTCGTTTTACACTCACTTGGCAGGACGGTAGTACCTCCTGGCCGGTTGCTGTCTACCAACCTATATATATATATATATATTTATATATATATATATATATCGTGCCGAATATGTAAAACTGGTCAATTAGCAAGAACTAATTCAAAATTAAGTCCTTTCTGAAATTTTCTCTTATACGTTTAAAGATATATTTTTTTCATTAATGTTAATGCAAAAAAATTTAATTTTGCACCAAAAGAATCTTAGAAAACTTACCTAACCTTATTATAACAAGAGCAATTCATTTTAGCCTAACTCAACTAAATATATTTTAAATACGTTTACAATAATTTAGTACTAAACAAACACAATCAAATATATTTTTTTTCGTTATATTCAGAAAGATTTTGGCGAAATTATTGTATACACAAATTTTCACTTGTCCCATATGGCAAGATGAGCGTTGCTATTTAAGCCAAGATCGCAAGTTCTGCCTATTCGGCACGATATATATATATATATATATATATATTATATATATATTATATATATATATATATATATTATATATATATATATATATATTATATATATATATATATATATATATATTGGCAGTTTGGAGGGATATGTTGTGTATTTTTATACGTATATGCTTCTAAACTGTTGTATTCTGAGCACCTCTGCAAAAGCAGTGATAATGTGTGAGTGTGGTGAAAGTGTTGAATGATGATGAAAGTATTTTCTTTTTGGGATTTTCTTTCTTTTTTGGGTCACCCTGCCTCGGTGGGAGACGACCAACTTGTTGAAAAAAAAAAAAAAAATAATATATATATATATATATATATATATATATATATATATATATATATATATATATATATATATATATATATATATATATATATATATATTGAATCCACTGATGCAATAAAATCAAAGTAAAAAGGTGATATCGCAATATGCAGAACAACTACTGTGAAACAATAGCTAAATTCCAAGCTGTTTACTGTGATTTTATTGCTTTAATGGATGCCACACGACTCTTCAGAATGGAAAAATAAACACAGGAGCTATATAATGTCATTCTTTATTGACAACGTTTCGCCCACCCAGTGGGTTTTATCAACACACAAACAGATCTACATGGGTCAGACGTACGTGAGTATTTATAGGATGGAGTCAGGTGGAGAATGCTGGGTAGGTCGGATCTAAACCTGCATGTGACAATCTTCCGAGTAGGGTGATAGAGGCTAGGATCTTGGGTTGCTTTAAAAGGAGATTGGACAAATATATGAGTAGACTTTCTGCAGTGTTCCTCCATTCTTATGTTCTTATGTGGGATAATGATGAAAAGTTTCTTGGCAAGTGGTTCAACTGTTACAGAAGCCGTTGTTCTGGTTGAAGTTGTTGGATATACAGATAAGTGATATTTCCAGGATTCTCCGGTATTGAGTGTTTTCTTCTGTGGCGATAAGTCTTGTTTCTGTAGTTGGTTAAATGGTTTTGTGAATTTCGGTGCTGAACACAGCCATTCCTTAAATCGCCCGATCTGCCTGCATACTGGTGTTCTGAAATACATGTTTGGAGGTCTCTTGATGTTTCGCCCACATATAATTTGTTGCAGTCATTATAAAGGATTATGTATACCCCAAGTATACCTCCACTTCCACCACCATCAAGGACATTACCAGTAATAGTCAGAACAAGCTTCAGTCCTCTGCAGGGGTATACATAATCCCTTGTATTAACTGCAGTGGTGCGGGTGCCTCGTTCGTGGTTACAATACGATATATACTGCTTGTGGAGGCTAGTACACCAAACGGGGAATAGAATGAAATTAGCTCTGAGGCACGCACACCATCGTATGTCCTCGGATCACAGTGAGTGATCTTTGTAGGATTGGTGGCTGAGTGGATAAGGTGACATGTAAGTTTTGTCTCTTGAAACGGGACAGTGTGTCGTGGGGTCGAACCCTGGCCTACCGCAGTTTGGTAAATGATTCAAAACTACTTGTTTCGTGGTTTTATTGCTATATAGACGGCTTGTGGAGGCGGGTATTCAAACAGGATGCTGTTGAAATTAATCCTTGAGTATAATATTGCCACGAGTGGCTTCATATCACGAAAAACACCACACTTTGCTGGGTGCGTGATCTTCGTAGGATCGACGGCTGAGTGGATAAGGTGACATGTACGTTGTGTTGTCTCTTAGGGCTAGACAGTGTGTCATGGGGTCGAACCCTGGCCTGCCGCAGTTTGGAAATATTGTTTAATTTCAGCATTTTTCTTCATTTACAACTGTGCCTTTATCTTCTTGTTTATTGTACAAAGATTGTTATATATATATATATATATATATATATATAATATTTTATATATAATATATATATATATATATATATATAAATATATATTAGATTTTCTGGCCCACCTACAATTCCAGAGGAGGTCCGAGTAGATACGATCACAAAGACCACTTTTGCTGGAGTAAGGGAGAGAGGCGGTAGGCAGGAGGCAGGAGGCAGGAGGGAGGAGGCAGGAGACAGGAGGCAGGAGGCAGGAGGCAGGAGGCAGGAGGCAGGAGACAGGAGACAGGAGACAGGAGGCAGGAGGCAGGAGGCAGGAGGCAGGAGACAGGAGGCAGGAGGCAGGAGGCAGGAGACAGGAGGGAGGAGGCAGGAGGCAGGAGGCAGGAGGCAGGAGGCAGGAGGCAGGAGACAGGAGACAGGAGGCAGGAGGCAGGAGGCAGGAGGCAGGAGACAGGAGGCAGGAGGCAGGAGGCAGGAGGCAGGAGGCAGGAGGCAGGAGACAGGAGGCAGGAGGGCAGGAGGCAGGAGGCAGGAGGCAGGAGGCAGGAGGCAGGAGACAGGAGGCAGGAGGCAGGAGGCAGGAGGCAGGAGACAGGAGGCAGGAGGCAGGAGGCAGGAGACAGGAGGCAGGAGGCAGGAGGCAGGAGGCAGGAGGAAGGAGACAGGAGGCAGGATACAGGAGGCAGGAGGCAGGAGGCAGGAGGCAGGAGACAGGAGGCAGGAGGCAGGAGGCAGGAGGCAGGAGGCAGAGGCAGGAGACAGGAGGCAGGAGGCAGGAGGCAGGAGACAGGAGGCAGGAGGCAGGAGGCAGGAGGCAGGAGGCAGGAGACAGGAGGCAGGAGACAGGAGGCAGGAGGCAGGAGGCAGGAGGCAGGAGGCAGGAGACAGGAGGCAGGAGGCAGGAGGCAGGAGGCAGGAGGCAGGAGGCAGGAGACAGGAGGCATAAGGCTGGAGGCAGGAGGCAGGAGACAGGAGGCAGGGACAGGAGGCAGGAGACAGGAGGCAGGAGGCAGGAGGCAGGAGGCAGGAGGCAGGAGACAGGAGGCAGGAGGCAGGAGGCAGGAGGCAGGAGGCAGGAGACAGGAGACAGGAGGCAGGGGGCAGGAGGCAGGAGGCAGGAGGCAGGAGGCAGGAGACAGGAGGCAGGAGACAGGAGGCAGGAGGCAGGTGACAGGAGGCAGGAGGTAGGAGGCAGGAGGCAGGAGGCAGGAGGCAGGAGGCAGGAGACAGGAGGCATGAGAAAGGAGGCAGGAGGCAGGTGACAGGGGGCAGGAGGCAGGAGGCAGGAGGCAGGAGGCAGGAGGCAGGAGGAAGGAGGTAGGAGGCAGGAGGCAGGAGACAGGAGGCAGGAGGAAGGGGACAGGAGGTAGGAGACAGGAGACAGGAGGCAGGAGGCAGGAGGCAGGAGGCAGGAGGCAGGAGACAGGAGGCAGGAGGCAGGAGGCAGGAGACAGGAGACAGGAGACAGGAGGCAGGAGGCAGGAGACAGGAGGGAGGAGGCAGGAGGCAGGAGGCAGGAGGCAGGAGACAGGAGACAGGAGGCAGGAGGCAGGAGGCAGGAGACAGGAGACAGGAGGCAGGAGGCAGGAGGGAGGAGGCAGGAGGCAGGAGGCAGGAGACAGGAGGCAGGAGACAGGAGGCAGGAGGCAAGGTGACTGGAGGCAGGATGGCAGGAGGCAGGAGGCAGGAGGGAAAGGGGGCAGGAGGCAGGAGGCAGGAGGCAGGAGGCAGGAGGCAGGGGACAGGAGGCAGGAGGCAGGTGACAGGAGGCAGGAGGCAGGAGGCAGGAGGCAGGAGGAAGGAGGTAGGAGGCAGGAGGCAGGAGACAGGAGGCAGGAGGCAGGAGGCAGGAGACAGGAGGCAGGAGACAGGAGACAGGAGGCAGGAGGCAGGAGGCAGGAGGCAGGAGACAGGAGACAGGAGGCAGGAGGCAGGAGGCAGGAGACAGGAGACAGGAGGCAGGAGGCAGGAGACAGGAGGGAGGAGGCAGGAGGCAGGAGGCAGGAAACAGGAGACAGGAGGCAGGAGGCAGGAGGCAGGAGACAGGAGACAGGAGGCAGGAGGCAGGAGGCAGGAGACAGGAGGCAGGAGGCAGGAGGCAGGAGGCAGGAGGCAGGAGGCAGGAGACAGGAGGCAGGAGGCAGGAGGCAGGAGGCAGGAGACAGGAGACAGGAGGCAGGAGGCAGGAGGCAGGAGGCAGGAGGCGGGAGGCAGGAGACAGGAGGCAGGAGGCAGGAGGCAGGAGACAGGAGACAGGAGGCAGGAGGCAGGAGGCAGGAGGCAGGAGACAGGAGGCAGGAGGCAGGAGGCAGGAGGCAGGAGGCAGGAGACAGGAGGCAGGAGGCAGGGGACAGGAGCCTGCGGCAGGAGGCAGGAGGCAGGAGGCAGGAGGAAGGAGGTAGGAGGCAGGAGACAGGAGGAGGAGGCAGGAGGCAGGAGACAGGAGGCTGGAGGCAGGAGGCAGGAGGCAGGAGGCAGGAGGCAGGAGACAGGAGGCAGGAGGCAGGAGGCAGGAGGCAGGAGGCAGGAGGCAGGAGACAGGAGGCAGGAGGCAGGAGGCAGGAGGCAGGAGGCAGGAGGCAGGAGGCTGGAGGCAGGAGGCAGGAGGCAGGAGACAGGAGGCAGGAGGCAGGAGGCAGGAGGCAGGAGGCAGGAGACAGGAGACAGGAGGCAGGAGGCAGGAGGCAGGAGGCAGGAGGCAGGAGACAGGAGGCAGGAGGCAGGAGGCAGGAGGCAGGAGACAGGAGGCAGGAGACAGGAAAGGGAGGAGGCAGGTGACAGGAGGCAGGGGGTAGGAGGCAGGAGGCAGGAGGCAGGAGGCAGGAGGAAGGAGGCAGGAGGCAGGAGACAGGAGGCAGGAGAAAGGAGGCAGGAGGCAGGTGACAGGAGGCAGGAGGGAGGAGGCAGGAGGCAGGAGGCAGGAGGCAGGAGGAAGGAGGTAGGAGGCAGGAGGCAGGAGACAGGAGGCAGGAGGCAGGAGACAGGAGGTAGGAGACAGGAGACAGGAGGCAGGAGGCAGGAGGCAGGAGGCAGGAGACAGGAGACAGGAGGCAGGAGGCAGGAGGCAGGAGGCAGGAGACAGGAGACAGGAGGCAGGAGGCAGGAGACAGGAGGCAGGAGGCAGGAGGCAGGAGACAGGAGGCAGGAGGCAGGAGGCAGGAGACAGGAGACAGGAGGCAGGAGGCAGGAGGCAGGAGGCAGGAGGCAGGAGGCAGGAGACAGGAGGCAGGAGACAGGAGGCAGGAGGCAGGTGACAGGAGGCAGGAGGCAGGAGGCAGGAGGCAGGAGGCAGGAGGAAGGAGGCAGGGAGGCAGGAGGCAGGAGGCAGGAGGCAGGAGACAGGAGGCAGGAGGCAGGAGGCAGGAGGAAGGAGGTAGGAGGCAGGAGGCAGGAGACAGGAGGCAGGAGGCAGGAGGCAGGAGACAGGAGGCAGGAGACAGGAGACAGGAGGCAGGAGGCAGGAGGCAGGAGGCAGGAGACAGGAGACAGGAGGCAGGAGGCAGGAGGCAGGAGACAGGAGACAGGAGACAGGAGGCAGGAGACAGGAGGCAGGAGGCAGGAGGCAGGAAACAGGAGACAGGAGGCAGGAGGCAGGAGGCAGGAGACAGGAGGCAGGAGGCAGGAGGCAGGAGGCAGGAGGCAGGAGGCAGGAGGCAGGAGGCAGGAGAAAAGGAGGCAGGAGGCAGGAGGCAGGAGGCAGGAGACAGGAGGCAGGAGGCAGGAGGCAGGAGGCAGGAGGCGGGAGGCAGGAGACAGGAGGCAGGAGGCAGGAGGCAGGAGACAGGAGACAGGAGGCAGGGCAGGAGGCAGGAGGCAGGAGGCAGGAGACAGGAGGCAGGAGGCAGGAGGCAGGAGGCAGGAGACAGGAGGCAGGAGGCAGGTGACAGGAGCCTGAGGCAGGAGGCAGGAGGCAGGAGGCAGGAGGAAAGAAGTAGGAGGCAGGAGGCAGGAGACAGGAGGCAGGAGGCAGGAGGCAGGAGACAGGAGGCAGGAGGAAGGAGGTAGGAGGCAGGAGACAGGAGACAGGAGGCAGGAGGCAGGAGGCAGGAGACAGGAGGCAGGAGGCAGGAGGCAGGAGGCAGGAGACAGGAGGCAGGAGGCAGGAGGCAGGAGGCAGGAGGCAGGAGACAGGAGGCAGGAGGCAGGAGGCAGGAGGCATGAGGCAGGAGACAGGAGACAGGAGGCAGGAGGCAGGAGGCAGGAGGCAGGACGGCGGAGGCGGGAGGAGGAGACAGGAGGGCAGGAGGCAGGAGGCAGGGGACAGGAGACAGGAGGCAGGAGGCAGGAGGCAGGAGGCAGGAGGCAGGAGACAGGAGGCAGGAGGCAGGAGGCAGGAGGCAGGAGGCAGGAGACAGGGAGGCAGGAGACAGGAGGCAGGAGGCAGGTGACAGGAGGCAGGAGGCAGGAGGCAGGAGGCAGGAGGCAGGAGGCAGGAGGAAGGAAGGCAGGGAGGCAGGAGGCAGGAGGCAGGAGGCAGGAGACAGGAGGCAGGAGAAAGGAGGCAGGAGGCAGGTGACAGGAGGCAGGAGGCAGGAGGCAGGAGGGCAGGAGGCAGGAGGCAGGAGGAAGGAGGTAGGAGGCAGGAGGCAGGAGACAGGAGGCAGGAGGCAGGAGGGGCAGGAGGTATGAGACAGGAGACAGGGAAGGCAGGAGGCAGGAGGCAGGAGGCAGGAGGAGGAGACAGGAGGCAGGAGGCAGGAGGCAGGAGACAGGAGACAGGAGACAGGAGGCAGGAGGCAAAGGGGACAGGAGGCAGGAGGCAGGAGGGGGAGGAAGGAAGGAGGCAGGAGGCAGGAGGCAGGAGGCAGGAGACAGGAGGCAGGAAGGAACGGAGGCAGGAGGCAGGTGGCAGGAGGCAGGAGGCAGGAGGCAGGAGGCAGGAGGCAGGAGGAAGGAGGTAGGAGGCAGGAGGCAGGAGACAGGAGGCAGGAGGCAGGAGACAGGAGGTAGGAGACAGGAGACAGGAGGCAGGAGGCAGGAGGCAGGAGGCAGGAGGCAGGAGACAGGAGCAGGAGGCAGGAGGCAGGAGGCAAAGGAGGGCAGGAGACAGGAGACAGGAGGCAGGAGGGCAGGAGACAGGGAGGCGAGGAGGGGCAGGAGGGCAGGAGGCAGGAGGCAGGAGACAGGAGACAGGAGGCAGGAGGCAGGAGGCAGGAGGCAGGAGGGCAGGAGGCAGGAGGCAGGAGGCAGGAGGCAGGAGGCAGGAGGCAGGAGACAGGAGGCAGGAGACAGGAGGCAGGAGGCAGGTGACAGGAGCAGGAGGCAGGAGGCAGGAGGCAGGAGGCAGGAGAAGGAGGCAGGGCAGGAGGCAGGAGGGCGGAGGCAGGGACAGGAGGAGAGCAGGAGGCAGGACAGGGACAGGAGGCAGGAGGCAGGAGACAGGAGGCAGGAGGAAGGAGGAGGAGGCAGGAGGCAGGAGACAGGAGGCAGGAGCAGGAGGCAGGAGCAGGAGGCAGAGCAGGAGACAGGAGGCAGGAGGCAGGAGGCAGGAGACAGGAACAGGAGCAGGGAGGCAGGAGCAGGAGACAGGAGGCAGGAGGCAGGAGACAGGAGGCAGGAGGCAGGAGGCAGGAAGACAGGAGACAGGAGGCAGGAGGCAGGAGGCAGGAGACAGGAGCAGGAGGCAGGAGCAGAGCAGGAGGCAGGGGCAGGAGACAGGGAGGCAGGAGGCAGGAGGCAGGGGGAGAGAGCAGGAGGCAGGAGCAGGAGCAGGAGGCAGGAGGCAGGAGGCAGGAGACAGGAGACAGGAGGCAGGAGGCAAGGGCAGGAGGCAGGAGGCAGGGAGGCAGGAGACAAAGGAGAGGCAGGAGGCAGGAGACAGGGCAGGAGGCAGGAGGCAGGAGGCAGGGGGCAGGAGACAGAGGCAGAGGCAGGAGGCAGGAGGCAGGAGGCAGGAGACAGGGCAGAGGGAGGAGGCAGGAGGCAGGAGGCAGGAGGCAGGAGGCAGGGAGGCAGGAGACAGGAGGCAGGAGGCAGGAGGCAGGAGGGAGGAGGACAGGAGCAGGAGCGGGGCAGAGGCAGGTGGCAGGAGGGAGGAGCAGGAGGCAGGAGGCAGGAGCAGGAGGCAAAGGGGAAGGAGGCAGGAGGCAGGAGACAGGCAGGAGGAGGCAGGAGGCAGGAGGGGAGGAGCAGGAGGCAGGAGACAGGAGGCAGGAGGCAGGAGGCAGGAGGCAGGAGGCAGGAGACAGGAGGCAGGAGGCAGGAGGCAGGAGGCAGGAGACAGGAGACAGGAGGCAGGAGGCAGGAGGCAGGAGGCAGGAGACAGGAGCGCAGGAGGCAGGAGGGCAGGAGCAGGAGGCAGGAGACAAGGAGGGCAGGAGGCAGGAGGCAGGAGCAGGAAGGAGGCAGGAGGAGGGGGCAGGAGGCAGGGGGCAGGAGGCAGGAGGCAGGAGGCAGGAGGCAGGAGACAGGAGGCAGGCAGAACGAGGCAGGAGGCAGGTGACAGGAGGCAGGAGGCAGGAGGGCAGGAGGAGGAGGGGAGGAGGCAGGAGGCAGGAGGAGAGGCAGGAGGGAGGGAGAAGGCAGGAGGCAGGAGACAGGAGGTAAGGAGACAGGAGACAGGGGGAGGAGGCAGGAGGCAGGAGGCAGGAGACAGGAAGACAGGAGGCAGGAGGCAGGAGGCAGGAGGCAGGAGACAGGAGGCAGGAGACAGGAGGCAGGAGGCAGGAGGACAGGAGGCAGAGACAGGAGACAGGAGGCAGGAGGCAGGAGGCAGGAGAACAGGAGAAGGAGGCAGGAGGCAGGAGGCAGGAGGACAGGAGGCAGGAGGCAGGAGGCAGGAGCAGAGGCAGGAGCAGGAGACAGGAGGCAGGAGGCAGGAGGCAGGAGGCAGGAGGCAGGAGGCAGGAGGCAGGAGGCAGGAGGCAGGAGGGCAGGAGCAGGAGGAGGAGACAGGAGGCAGGAGGAGCAGGAGGCAGGAGGCAGGAGGCAGGAGACAGGAGGCAGGAGCAGGGGGCAGGAGGCAGGAGGCAGGAGACAGGAGGCAGGAGCAGGAGCAGGAGGCAGGAGGCAGGAGGCAGGAGGCAGGAGGCAGGAGACAGGAGCCGGAGGCAGGAGGCAGGAGACAGGAGGCAGGAGGAGGAGGCAGGAGCAGGAGACAGGAGGCAGGAGGCGGGCAGGCAGGAAAACAGGAGAGCAGGAGGCAGGAGGCAGGAGGCAGGAGGAGGAGCAGGAGGCAGGAGGCACAGGAGGCAGGAGGGCAGGAGGCAGGAGGCAGGAGGCAGGAGCAGGAGGCAGGAGCAGGAGGCAGGGGCGAGGCAGGAGGCAGGAGGCAGGAGACAGGAGACAGGAGGCAGGAGGCAGGAGGCAGGAGGCAGGAGGCAGGAGGGCAGGAGGGCAGGAGGCAGGAGGCAGGAGACAGGAGGCAGGAGGGAGGAGGCAGGAGGCAGGAGGCAGGAGGCAGGAGCAGGAACAGGAGGCAGGGGGCAGGAGCAGGAGGCAGGAGGCAGGAGACAAGGCAGGAGGCAGGAGGCCAGGAGGCAGGAGGCAGGAGGAGGGGCAGGAGAAGGAGGTGGAGCAGGAGGAGCAGGAGGCAGGAGGCAGGAGGCAGGGACAGGAGCAGGAGGCAGGAGAGCAGGAGGCAGGAGACAGGAGACAGGAGGCAGGAGGCAGGAGGCAGGAGACAGGAGGCAGGAGGCAGGAGGCAGGAGGCAGGAGGCAGGAGGCAGGAGACAGGAGGCAGGAGGCAGGAGGCAGGAGAGGGCAGGAGGCAGGAGGCAGGAGGCAGGAGACAGGAGGCAGGAGGCAGGAGGCAGGAGCAGGAGGCAGGAGGCAGGAGGCAGGAGGCAGGAGGCAGGAGCGGGAGGCAGGAGACAGGAGGCAGGAGGAGGCAGGCAGGAAGGCGGAGGAGCAGGAGGCAGGAGGCAGGAGGCAGGAGGCAGGAGCAGGAGCAGGAGGCAGGAGAAGGAGGCAGAGAGGACAGGAGGCAGGAGGCAGGAGGGAGGCAGGAGGCAAAAGAGACAGGAGGAGAGAGGCAGAAGAGGCAGGAGGAGGAGGCAGGAGACAAGAGGCAGGAAGGGAGGAGCAGGAGGCAGGAGGAGGAGCAGAGATCGGCAGGAGGCAGGAGGAAGGAGGCAGGAGACAGGAGACAGAGACAGGAGGCAGGAGAGGAGCAGGAGGCAGGAGCCAGGAGGCGGGAGAGGGACACGGAGGCAGGAGGGAGGAGACAGGAGATAGGAGGCAGGAGGCAGGAGGCAGGAGGGAGGAGGAGGACGGCAGGAGGCATGAGGCAGGATTGCAGGAGGCAGGCAGCAGGAGGCAAGGAGGAGGAGCAGGAGCAGGAGGCAGTAGCCAGGGGCAGGAGTCAGGAGGCAGGAGGCAGGAGACAGGAGGCAGGAGGCAGGAGGCAGGAGACAGGAGGCAGGAGGCAGGAGGCAGGAGACAGGAGGCAGGAGGAAGGAGGTAGGAGGCAGGAGGCAGGCAGTACCCCCAAACATACCAATATCAATAGCCAGAAAGCCTGGTAAAGAGCCAGCCTACAAGCACTAACATTGTAATAACCTCACGAAAGTGACGTGGCGATTAACAGATATTCGGTCACACTAAGTTGTGATATAAATAATTTTACATATATAAAAATTATATTGTCAGTGATATAGACATTGCTAGAGTCATTGTAGCTCCTAGCTGGTGTTATTGTAGCACCCAGCTGGTGTTATTGTAGCTCCCAGCTGGTGTTATTGTAGCTCCCAGCTGGTGTTATTGTAGCACCCAGCTGGTGTTATTGTAGCTCCCAGCTGGTGTTATTGTAGCTCCCAGCTAGTGTTATTGTAGCACCCAGCTGGTGTTATTGTAGCACCCAGCTGGTGTTATTGTAGCACCCAGCTGGTGTTATTGTAGCTCCCAGCTGGTGTTATTGTAGCTCCCAGCTAGTGTTATTGTAGCACCCAGCTGGTGTTATTGTAGCACCCAGCTGGTGTTATTGTAGCACCCAGCTGGTGTTATTGTAGCACCCAGCTGGTGTTATTGTAGCACCCAGCTGGTGTTATTGTAGCTCCCAGCTGGTGTTATTGTAGCACCCAGCTGGTGTTGTTGTAGCACCCAGCTGGTGTTATTGTAGCTCCCAGCTGGTGTTATTGTAGCTCCCAGCTGGTGTTATTGTAGCACCCAGCTGGTGTTACTGTAGCTCCCAGCTAGTGTTATTGTAGCACCCAGCTGGTGTTATTGTAGCTCCCAGCTGGTGTTATTGTAGCACCCAGCTGGTGTTATTGTAGCTCCCAGCTGGTGTTATTGTAGCTCCCAGCTAGTGTTATTGTAGCACCCAGCTGGTGTTATTGTAGCTCCCAGCTGGTGTTACTGTAGCTCCCAGCTGGTGTTTATTGTAGCACCCAGCTGGTGTTATTGTAGCACCCAGCTGTTGTTATTGTAGCACCCAGCTGGTGTTATTGTAGCTCCCAGCTGGTGTTATTGTAGCTCCCAGCTGGTGTTATTGTAGCACCCAGCTGGTGTTGTTGTAGCACCCAGATGGTGTTATTGTAGCACCCAGCTGGTGTTATTGTAGCACCCAGCTGGTGTTATTGTAGCACCCAGCTGGTGTTTTTGTAGCACCCAGCTGGTGTCATTGTAGCACCCAGCTGGTGTTTTTGTAGCACCCAGCTGGTGTTATTGTAGCACCCAGATGGTGTTATTGTAGCACCCAGCTGGTGTTTTTGTAGCACCCAGCTGGTGTTTTTTGCAGCACCCAGCTGGTGTTATTGTAGCACCCCAGCTGGTGTTATTGTAGCACCCAGCTGGTGTTATTGTAGCACCCAGATGGTGTTATTGTAGCACCCAGCTGGTGTTATTGTAGCACCCAGCTGGTGTTATTGTAGCACCCAGCTGGTGTTATTGTAGCACCCAGCTGGTGTTATTGTAGCACCCAGCTGGTGTTATTGTAGCACCCAGATGGTGTTATTGTAGCACCCAGCTGGTGTTATTGTAGCACCCAGCTGGTGTTATTGTAGCACCCAGCTGGTGTTATTGTAGCACCCAGCTGGTGTTATTGTAGCACCCAGCTGGTGTTATTGTAGCACCCAGCTGGTGTTATTGTAGCACCCAGCTAGTGTTATTGTAGCACCCAGCTGGTGTTATTGTAGCACCCAGCTGGTGTTATTGTAGCACCCAGCTGGTGTTATTGTAGCACCCAGCTGGTGTTATTGTATCACCCAGCTTGTGTTATTGTAGCACCCAGCTGGTGTTATTGTAGCACCCAGCTGTTGTTTTTGTAGCACCCAGCTGGTGTTATTGTAGCACCCAGATGGTGTTATTGTAGCACCCAGCTGGTGTTTTTGCAGCACCCAGCTGGTGTTATTGTAGCACCCAGCTGGTGTTATTGTAGCACCCAGATGGTGTTATTGTAGCACCCAGCTGGTGTTATTGTAGCACCCAGCTGGTGTTATTGTAGCACCCAGCTGGTGTTATTGTAGCACCCAGCTGGTGTTATTGTAGTACACCCAGCTGATGTTATTGTAGCACCCAGCTGGTGTTATTGTAGCACCCAGCATGGTGTTATTGTAGCACCCAGCTGGTGTTATTGTAGCACCCAGCTAGTGTTTATTGTAGCAACCACAGCTGGTGTTATTGTAGCACCCAGCTGGTGTTATTGTAGCACCCAGCTGGTGTTATTGTAGCACCCAGCTGGTGTTATTGTATCACCCAGCTGGTGTTATTGTAGCACCCAGCTGGTGTTATTGTAGCACCCAGCTGGTGTTATTGTAGCACCCAGCTGGTGTTATTGTAGCACCCAGCTGGTGTTATTGTATCACCCAGCTGGTGTTATTGTAGCACCCAGCTGGTGTTATTGTAGCACCCAGCTGGTGTTTTTGTAGCACCCAGCTGGTGTTATTGTAGCACCCAGCTGGTGTTATTGTAGCACCCAGCTGGTGTTATTGTAGCACCCAACTGGTGTTATTGTAGCACCCAGCTGGTGTTATTGTAGCACCCAGCTGGTGTTATTGTAGCACCCAGCTGGTGTTATATTGTAGCACCCAGCTGGTGTTATTGTAGCACCCAGCTGGTGTTATTGTAGCACCCAGCTGGTGTTATTGTAGCACCCAACTGGTGTTATTGTAGCACCCAGCTGGTGTTATTGCTCTCAAACAGAAATCCGTCACACACATTATTAGTGTGCTACTCGACCAATATTTTGGTGTTACCAGATTAATTTTAAATGAGGGAACTCTGTCCTCGACTTTCTTGTAATATTAATCAATAAAATCTGCTCATTCGTCTCTTAGCACTAAAAAATTGTCTGACTCGCCCGTAGTTATGTAAAAGTTTTTATTTACAGATGTTATATGACTGAACCTTCCTCTTGTTCGCTAATTTGTGGTTCTTTCTTCTCTGGGGTTTAAAAAGATTCCGTAACGCCGTTTTTTCCTCTATTTTTTCTCAGTAATATTTGTGGATATGTCAGGGTATTGTTTCAAATTTATTTTGCCATTTTTATTTATTTATCGGTATAAAGTGTGTGCCATCTTCTGTTTGCTTAATAATAAACATTCTTGTCATAATTACTCGAATTATCCATCTTGAATAACTTATTCCTAGAGAGTTTTAAAACCCATGATTGCTAATTCTCTCATCTTACTCATTTTATTTCCAACATCAATAGTAAATTTCTCTACCCATCTGTCCCTTCCCTTTTATTTTTTCCCTTCCCTTTTTATCCTCCCATCCTTTTATTTTTCCCCCTTCGGTTTGGACTTTTTTCCCACCTTAACTGCCCTGCTATTTTTAAAATATCTTCTGCTGAAAATTCTTCTGAAGTTCCTATTTACTGCCTCGACCCCCCCCTCCCCAATTTCCCCTGATTGGGTTCTGTTTTTTTACAAACTTTTAAAAACTTGGACAAAAAATTTGGTTGGGGCATTGTTTTGTCTACAGTTTTTTGGGAAAGTTTCTCTGGTTCTCTTTTCTTATAAAATTTAATATATATATATATAATTTTAATAATATATTATATATAAAATATATATAATATTTATATTTTTTATATATTATATATATTAGGTAGTGGTTGGTAGACAGCAACCACCGGGAAGTACTACCGCCCCTGCCAGAGACTGTGAAACAAAAACTGAAAACTGTTTTGATGATGGTAGGATTGCGGGGTTTCTTTTTCTGTCTCTAAACACGCTAGATAACGGGGATATCTTTGCTACCCATTACACTTTGGTCAATTTCACAGCACGCACTGCATATATATTATAATACATCTAGGTTTTTCCTTTTTCTAAATAGCTTTTGTTCTTTTTTATTTCTTCTATGGTCCATGGGGAAGTGGAAAAGAATTTTTCCCTCCGTAACCCATGCGTGCGTTGAGGGACTAAAAGCCGGGAGAAATGGGCAGAAACCCCCTTCTCCTGTTACTTTACTAAAAAAGAGAAGAAGAAAAATTTATAAAACTGGGATGCTTAAATGTGCTGGATGTAGTGGGGATGACAAGAACAGATGATTGCTGATAGAATTTTGGATTCCGGGCTCAAGCGAAAAAAAAGGAAAGGGGGTAGGAGAGTTTTCAGGGGGGGGAAAAAAAATGGGTTTAAATTGGGAGTATCTGAGAGAGTTAGAGCAAAGGAAGGGGTAAGCAGTAATGTTAAATATCTTTTATGGAAGGAGAAAAGAGAATATGAATGTGTAAATTCAAAATTTTGGATTAAAGAAAGGTTGGATGCGAGAAGGGGGTTTCAAAAAAAAAACCCGTGTATGCCCCGGGGAGAAGAGGGAATGCAGAGGAGAGGAGAGATTTTGGGAGAGTTAATGAATGTATGGGAAACCCTTTGAACCAAGTGAGAGAGTAATTGTGGTAGGGGCCCTAATGCTAAAGTAGGAGAAACTTTTAGAGGGGTGTGGTAGGAAATTTTGGGGTGCCAGGTGTAAATGATAATGGGACCCCCTTTGATTGAACTTTGTATAAAAAGGGGGGTTTAGTTATAGGTAATACATTTTTAAGAAAAAAGGGGAAAAAAAAGTATACACGATATGTTTGTAGGGAAAAATGCAGTGTTTGTTGGATTATGTTTTGGGTAGAAAAAAGCTGTTGAGTAGACTTCATGATGTACGTTTTTAGGGGGGCCACAGATATATCAGCACTTTCTATTTGAGCTAACTGAGAGTAAAAGGTAGATGGGATAAAAGGGAGAATGAAGCTCGGGAAAAAGAAGAGGGGAAGGTTTATAAATAAAAGAGGAGCTTTGGGGGTAAAAATTTAAAAAACAGCTATTGGAGGATAGATGGGCTAATGGAGCAGGCAATGGGGTCGAGAGGTATGGGGGGGTTTTTTAAAAATGTGTGTTAGGTGTTCAGCAGAAGTTTGTGGTTACAGGAAAGTGGGTGCAGGAGGGAAAGGGAGCGATTGGGGGAATGATGATGTAAAGAGAAGTAAGGGGGAAAAAAAGTTAGATATGAGAAGTTTTTACAAAGAAAAAAGTGATGAAAGGAGGGAAGAGTAATGGAGAAAAAAAGAGAGAGGTAAGAGAGGGGGGGGGGGCAATGTAAAAAGAGAGAAAAATTGAGAGAGGGGGTGAATTTACAACAAATTTTTTTGAAAAATAAGAAAAATTTTTGGGGAGTGAATTAACAATTTAAGAAACCCTAGAGAAAAAATGGATTTTCGTTAAAAAAATAGGAGAGGAGAGTTTTTAATGGAGAGTTAGAGGTATTGGGAAGAGGAGGGAATATTTTAGGAATTGTTAAAATGTTGATGAAGATAGGGAAGCTGTGATTTGTGAAAATGGGGCAAGGAGGAATAACATCTTGTAGGAGTGGGAAGAGCCAGTTGTGGTGGGGGGGAAAAGTTCGTGAGCAGTAGGTAAAAATGGGGGGGGGGGTTTTAAGGCACCCCGGGATTGATGGGATACAGTAGAAATGTTAAAAGGGGGGGGATATATTTTTGGAGGGGTTTGGTGCAATTATTTAAAAAATGTAGGAAGGGGGTTTAAGGTCCCTAGGTTTGGGCAGGAGCATGATAGTTCCTTTGTATAAAGAAAGGGGGGATAAAAGAGAGGCAAAAAAATATGGGGGGATAAGTCTGTTGAGGTACCTGGTAAAGTGTAGGTGAGTTAAAAATTGAAAGAATTTAAAAGTAAGACGGAGAATGGATAGCAGATGAACAAGGGGGGTTTAGGAAAGGGAGGGGGGGTGTGGACCGGTGTTTACAGTGAAAAAATATAAGTGAACAGTATTTAGATAAGGCTAAAGAGGTCTTTTTGGCTTTATGGATTTTTGGGAAAAGGGGTTGACAGGGTGGATAGGGGGGGAATTGGCAGATTTTTGCAAGTGTATGGTGTAGGAGGGGGGTTCTAAAGCGTGAAGAGTTTTTACGGGATAGTGAGGCTCAAATTAGAGTATGTAGGAAAGAGGGAAATTTTTTCCCAGTAAAAATAGGGGCCTTTGACAAGGAGTTGATGTCACCCTGGTTGTTTTAAAATTTTTTTTAGATGGGGTTGTAAGAGAAGTAAATGCGAGGGTCTTGGCAAGAGGCGTGGGGGTTAAAAGATAAAGAATCCACACAAAGTGGGGGTTGTCAAAAGCTGCTCTTTTCTGATGACACTGTGCTTTTGGGGGGTTTTTGAAGAGAAACTGCAGGATTGGGGGATGAAATTTTGGTAGGGTGTGCAAAAGAAAAAAAAATTAAAGGTGATTCAGGAAAAAGTTTAAAGGGTTTGAGGGGAAAAAAAAGTTAGGGGATGAAAGTTGAATATCAGTTGGAGGGAGAGAGTATGGGGAGGTGAAGTATTCAGTATTTGGGAAATGGAGTGTCAGCGGATGGGGTCTATGAAAAATGAGGGAATCAAGAAATTGAGAGGGGGGAAAAGAGTAGGGTGCACTTAGGAGTTGTGGAGACAAAGAACTTTGTCTTTGAGGCAAAGAGGGGAATGTATGAGAGTATTTTTACCAACGCTCTTATATGGGTGTGAAGCGTGGGTATGAATGTTGCAGCGAGGAGAAAGGCTGGAGGCAGTGGGGTTCATGTCGAGGGCAAATTGTGGGTGAATTAATCAGAGAATTTGTAGTTTGGAAGTTAGGAGGAGGGCGGGATTACCAAAACTGTTATCCAGAGGGGTGAGGAAGGGGTTTTTGAGGTGGTTCGGACAGTAGAGAGAAAAGGAGCGAAACAGAATGACTTTAAGAGTGTATCAGTCTGTAGTGGAAGGAAGGGGGGTAGGGGTCGGCCTGGAAGGGTTGGGGGGGGGAGGGGGGGGTAAAGGGGTTTTGTGTGCGAGGGGGTTGGACTTTTCCAGCAGCTGCGAGACGTGTTTGATGGAGTGAATGGGGGCAAATATTTTTTTTATTGACGTGCGTTGGGTTTTGAGAAAAATAACTTATGAAAGGGGTTTAGGGAAACGGCAGGCCGGGCTTTTGGGCCTGGAGTGGAAGTACAGTGCCCCACTCTGAAGGAGGGGTGTTTAAAAGTTTCAGTTTAAAAAACTGTAGTGTAAAGCACCCTTCTGGGAAAACAGTGATGGAGGAAATGATGGTGAATTTTTTTTTTTTGGGCCCCCCTGCCCCTTGGGGGGGAATCGGCCCCCGTTGATAATAATAAAAAAATATATATTTTTTTATTATTATATATTATATATATATATATATATATATATAAATATATATATATTATATTTATATATTTTCTCTACGAGGGTATTCATATTTCATCTGAAATGTAAATTTTATGCCAAAAATGAAAAAAATGTTACAAGTGTTTTGAAACAATCTTACGGGGGCGTTTTCGGGGAAATAATTCATGTTTAAATTGAAATAGCTGCGTTAATTGTTAAGCTTTTTTATCGATTCATGTAACATTTTTAAAGAATGAAGAATTTTTTTGCTTCACTGTTTCCCCCGCAAAATCATCACTACCAGAATACCATTATGTGAATTGAATGTTGCCCCACACTCTGAGATGAAACGTTACTTGAGTACAGTCCCAGTGGAAGTTGTTGAGGATGCGGGGTTAAACTGTGGTTGTTTTCCCACATCTGAGCAAATAATCCTCAAGATTTGTGAATTTCCCTTTCCCGGTCCTCGACTTGTCAGCTCGGGGTATGCTGGAGCTCAATTGTTTTGTGTACCCGAGTTGCCCTTATGCTGGAGCGTCCTTTAATAGGGGTTTTAAAAGGCGCCCCTTTTGCGTCCGTGGGGGTTTTTTTTTCAAGAGAGAGCTAGTGTAGAGCTTCTGGTTGGAACTTTGGGTTTCTTTCCCGACAGCCCGAGTGGCTTGTGTGTAGCCCTGGTGCGTACTTTTTTTTAGTCCATTCTCCTGGTGGTGAAACTTTAAGTTATGAATAGGCTAAAATTTGCCAGGGGACAGGTAAGGAGTCCTGAGTTTAGGATATGTTCGTCAGGCGACCCAAAGCCCGAACCTTCAAACCCTTTCAGTTTTTTTTAAGTTTCTACACCTGAAAAAAAAAAAAAAAAAAAAATGCAGTAATTGGTTTTTAGAGTACTAACAGTTGATAAATTAGCCATGTGCAAAACTTGGGTTTTTTTTTGAGGAAACGTTTTGCCACAAGTGGCTTCATCAGTCATAATCAAAGAAGAAAGGGGGAAAAATCAGAAAGAGTTTTGAGGTAATCAGTCACCAGCCCCAGAGTGATGTAATTAGTCATCAATTTTTTCATGATTGATGGATGATTACCTTAAACCTTTGATCTTATTATTCTTCTTGGTATGGACTGAAGAAGCCACTGTGTGGCTAAACGTCTCCTCAGTAAAGATACCCAAGTGTTACACATGTGTCTAATTTATAAAAAATATTTTGCCTTAACAATTTGACGTCACTGGCAACTAGCAAAAGCAAGACTTAAAATATTGTCTGCAACAAGACGGACAAAAAAAATCTGAACCATTGTTTATTATCCTCTCAGTTGGCTGTCTTAAATATGTTGTCTTCTGAGTAAATAAATAGAAGACAAATATTTCCTGAGTACTGTTGGTCGTACTCCAGACACCACTCACCCGAGACCAATTGTAAATAATGAAAAAAAAAATTACCTGATTGCTGGAATTTTTGTTGGTAGTAAATTTTAAAGTCGTGCAGCAGTCGTGAGTTTTTAAAAGTATTTAAAAAATCCAACTATCATTTATATTTAATACTACTTATAGGCAATATTGGTACTATTCTCAACACAAGCTTTTGACCAAATAAGCAGACCTCGTCTCCATTCATTAGTCTGGTAAGAGACTTTCTTCCCCAGCGAAGTCAGGCAGTCAATGAGAGTTTAGAAGGGTCAAGAAATCGTCAGTTCCTTATCCTACCACTCCGGTGATAAGAATAACAACAAACAATGGACGTTCCGGAAATTGGTGGCAGAGTTCCCCGGCAGTGGCTAGCTTCTCGAAGAAAATGTCTTCCGCCAGTATATTATGTTACGTAGGTGACCTGAGACTTGCTTCTGAATCCACACTCACTTCAGAGTGACAATACACGTTTTAATGTATGTTCCCTGACGCAATACTTAAAATAAAAACAAATCCTGGAGTGCTGCGCTACCACTTGCAGGTTGAATCTGTATTTTGCATAAATCTAGTTTGTGTATAATATACATAACGGAGACACTATATTGTACCTCACATGCACTTGCAAGGGAACTTCCCGTGCTTGCTTGGACCTCCTCCTCCTCGTTTTTGCAACATTGCAAACTCCTTATGATGTGTTGATTGCAATACGAAAGGCCTAGAACAATCATTTAACTTCCCCTGTGGTTGTTTTGCGTATATATATATATATATATATATATATATATATATATATATATATATATATATATATATATATATATATATATATATATATATATATATATATATATATACATAAGATGGGCAGAGTATATGGAGAGTAAAAGAAAGGTGAAGAGAGTTGTGAGAGTGCAAAAGGAGAGCAAATGATAGAGTGGCAGAGACACTGTCAACAAATTTTGCTGAGAATAAGAAAAAAATTTGGAGTGAGATAAACACGTTAAGTAAGCCTAGGGAACGAATGGATTTGTCAGTTAAAAACAGAGTAAGAGAGTTAGTAGATGGGGAGCTGGAGGTATTGGGTAGATGGTGGGAATATTTTGAGGAACTTTTAAATGTTGATGAAGAAAGGGAGGCAGTAATTTTATGCACTGGCTAGGGAGGTATAACATCTTTTAGGAGTGAAGAAGAGCAGGATGTAAGTGTGGGGGAGGTACGTGAGGCATTACGTAGAATGAAAGGGGGTAAA
>NC_069461.1:24533382-24555772 GCF_026875155.1 Cherax quadricarinatus
AGCTAGTGAGCCCTAGTTCTGCCTTCCAGTAGGATACCCAGCACTAGCTAGTGAGCCCTAGTTCTGCCTTCCAGTAGGATACCCAGCAATAGCTAGTGAGCCCCAGTTCTGTCTTCTAGTATGATACCCAGCACTAGCCAGTGAACCCCAGTTCTGTCTTCTAGCATGATACCCAGCACTAGCTAGTGAACCCCAGCTCTGTCTTCTAGTATGATACCCAGCACTAGCTCGTGAGCCCCAGTTCTGTCTTCTTGTAAGATACCCAGCACTAGCTAGCGAGCCCCAGTTCTGTCTTATAGTAGGATACCCAGTACTAGTTAGTGAGCCCTAGTTCTGCCTTCTAGCACGACATCCGGCACTAGCTAGTTAGGTCACGGTCGTTGATTCTTGTTGATCTCTAGTCTAATTTGCAACTCACCACTCAGCTACGGCTTCTGAATCTATACTAACAGTAATGCCCAATTGCTTATACCTGATTGCTTTGTACTTGATTGCTTGTACCTGATTGCTTTTACCTGATTGCTTGTGCCTGATCGATTATACCTGATTGCTTGTACCTGATTTAGCAACTGCTACACACGGGCAGCATTAACTGTCACGTAATCACTGCAAAGGAGAAGAAGCTCAGTGATTTCGTGTAGCCAGGGTCACCACAGTAGCAATAAGACTGATGCAACTAATGGAAAGCAAATAGCACACTTCTAAGGTAATGTGAACACCTTCAAACAAACCTTAAATACTGTGACTTAAGAGACATGTAACCTGACTGTCAGTACGAGACTCTGTGGCTGTCGATTATTATTATCATAATTATTGTTATTGTTACTATTACCATTATTGTTGTTGCTGTTATTATTATTGTTACTATTATTTTTATTATTGCTGTTGTTATTATTATTAATTATTGTTATTAATATTATCATTGCTGCTATTATTATTATTATTATTATTATTATTATTATTATTATTATTATTATTATTATTATTATTATTACTGTTATCATTAAAGCACTTAAACAGGTGTCAAGACAAATTCTTCCGTTTCTCCTGACAAATCAAGACTATGGTCTTCCTGCCTCGAGTAGCAGAGCCAGTGTTAGCTATACTAAGGGAGAGAGAGAGAGAGAGAGAGAGAGAGAGAGAGAGAGAGAGAGAGAGAGTTATCTCTCGTGTTCATCTCATATATAATAGATCAGTCAATTACACTGATATAATTGCAGGGGGAAATTGTACTAAATTTTACATTGCATGATAAGTTTGGTAGCCGCTGTCTCCCCATTTTGTTATTGGTGTTAAATAATACCACCGGGGAATAATACATTAATTAAAACTCTCCACCAGTGAGCGGCAACACCGTCATACCAATGTATAACATATGCAGTGTTTAAATTACATTAATTCAGTGTATGAATGTGTAAGTATAAAGAGAACTCTGCTGTAGTTATCATCTTCGTGTGGTAGAAGACCTTGCAGGATGTAAAGATTAGAGGTTCTGGGCCGGAGAAGCTGTGTTGAGCCTCCCTCTCTCGCCTCAGTACCTATTTTTTGCATTATGCAAATGATGCCTTTCCCGGCATTAAATATTTACACAACAGTGGCATATTATGCTAATTTAATTATTCTCTTATGATTATATAATATATATTTATATATATATATATAAATATATATATATATAATATATATATATATATATATATATATATATAATATATATATATATATATATATATATATATATATATATATATATATATATATATATATATATATATATATATATATATATATATCCTAGGTACTAGGTTGGTAGACAGCAACCGCCCAGGGAGGTACTACCGTCCTGCCAAGTGAGTGTAAAACGAAAGCCTGTAATTGTTTTACATGATGGTAGGATTGCTGGTGTCTTTTGTCTGTCTCATAAACATGCAAGATTTCAGGTACGTTTTGCTACTTCTACTTACACTTAGGTCACACTACACATACATGTACAAGCATATACATATACACACCCCTCTGGGTTTTCTGCTATTTTCTTTCTAGATCTTGTTCTTGTTTATTTCCTCTTATCTCCATGGGGAAGTGGAACAGAATTCTTCCTCCGTAAGCCATGTGTGTCGTAAGAGGCGACTGAAATGCCGGGAGCAAGGAGCTGGTATTCCCTTCTCCTGTATATATTATTAAATTTGAAAGGAGAAACTTTCGTTTTTCCTTTTGGGCCACCCCGCCTCGGTGGGATACGGCCGGTGTGTTGACAGAAAGAAAGAAAGAAATATAATATATATATATATATATATATATTATATATATATATATATATATATATATATATATATATATATATATATATATATATATATATCACTATGGTTCTATGTAATTCTAAATAACGTTCATCATTGCTTCCGTCTTAAAACAGGTGTATCTTACATGGGCTCTCTAGCACACGTGTAAAAACACATGTAAACAGTCTCTCTCGAAGTCAATTTTCCCAAGTTCCTGCACACAGTAGCAGCTCCTGCTCCTCCGTCGGGTGAGGTGGATGTGGACGTGAAGTGGAGTTGAAGCGGAGGTAATGTGAGTGGGGTGAGGGGTTCATGTGGATTGCGGGGGGTGAGGTGAAGCTGAGGAGGCAGAGCAGGACGATAGATCTTCCAGTGGTGTTTGTTTAAGATGAATACCAGGAGGCAGCCTCCTCAAGCGTGTTGACACAGGAGATTGCCAGCATCCAGGCATCACTCTAGTTTTTCCCTATGGATCAAGAGTGCAGGTCGGGCGCACACCTCGCCCAATACATGTTTGGTGTGCTAATATTGCGCTTCCACGTGCGATTGTTGCCAGGTGCAGCCAGGGTGCGAGTATATCTCCCACTTGCTCCCCCCCCCTCCCTCCACCACTTAATACCAAGAACCAGAAAAAGTTGCTAAATATTTTTCTAGGATTACAAACTGTCGATAACCGAAGCGCCATTAAGGTTGCATATCACCTGTACTCCATTAGCTAAAGTTACTTTAATCCATAATGAAGGGATTGAAGTAACTTCAACTGCATAAATTTCAATATATTCACCATTCAAACTTGGCATACATTGCTTCTCAGAGTGCAAACACATCAAGAGACATGTATATTACAGAATATATACAATGACACATTGTTAACTCTGTGTGAAACTGTGTATTTCGGAGTCTGTCATTGAAGATTCATTATATATTATCTTCTGTATATATTTCGACACTCTTCAGATTATGTCCTTGTATTAATGAACACACTGGATGGCGAAACGTCTAAAGAGTAAAGATACTTAGATGTTGCACATGTGTCTGATTCATCATGAATCTTAGTATCAAGAGCTGAGCTGAACGTGCCCTGTCCTGCCTTCAGTATTTAATGTAAAATAAAAAATTAACTCTGTGAAGAACTGTTTATCCCATCGGCAGGTCTTCTTTCTCAGCTTATAGCTGTGGCAAAAGAAAATGACCTAGAATATGAGTGCTTCACCTGATGCTGGGGTTTCTAATGCCTGGATAAACATGCACGGGCTTGGATCATGTGGATAATGCAGGAAAAAACGCACTGAAATACATATTCCTAAATTTCCGGAAAAAATATCCATTGAAAACTTAGGTCATTTAATGATTCTATATTTTTTTTTTTTTGCATGTACAAGTTACTTACAAGAAAACTGTTACGGGAATCATGCCGTTAGGCTACCGCACTACGATAAATGAGTGACAATCGTTCCCTTCAATAATCTGTCTAACCTGCTTTAAAAAAGCAGAAAGAAATTAACACAAGAAGCAACCAACATGGGATCAGCGATGGTAAATCTTGACTTACGTATCTCCTAGATTTTGTTTTTTTTGTATAGACCATTGTAGAACACATTCTAAGAGTTTGCCCACGGTTTAGGCTTTTCCATTTTATTCAAGGTTTTTATAATTACCGAGAGGCCTGTGGAGACCTAGGAGAACTTAGTCTTTTGACTTCAATTTAATTGGATTTTGAACAGATGCTGCTTATTTAAAGTTTAAGTGAAAGTATTTATTTTTGTTGTAAGTTTTATTCATGCTAAGAGATTTTATTAGTTAAAAAGAATTTCTTGTAAATATTGTATATATGTCTTTCATTGTAAAGCGCTCTAAATGATCTAGACTATGAAAGCGCTCCTCTAATTTCAAAAACCATCTTCCGGGAGTTTTGTGAGAGTTGAGGAAATAAAGGAAGAGAGAAAGAGAGAGAAAGGTTAATACATTCTATCTTCCTCGATTGCGAAAAACCAAATAATTGAGACAGTACCACACAAACTGCTACACAGACTGGACGAGCTATCAGGGAGGCATGGGTGACAGAGATGGCAGCGGTGGCAGGGGAGGCATGGGCGACAGAGATGGCAGCGGTGGCAGGGGAGGCATGGGCGACAGAGATGGCAGCGGTGGCAGGGATAATATTCAAGTGGCTCCAGGGATGCTTGGTAAATAGAAGGCAAAAGGTAACGTTATAAAACCTATGTACTGGAGTAAGAGTGGATGACAAATGGAAACTCACAAGGATCAGTACACAGCTCCCTGCTCAGAAAACTGAGTCCTAAAAGTCACTGTTTGATAAGTTAGATACATGTGAAACAGTTATGTATCTTTCTTCCGAAACGATTCGCCTACACATTAGGCTTCTTTAGTCGAATATAGAGGAAGCAGCTGAATCAATAGAGATGTAAAGATGGTCAGTCCCTTAGCATGGAGAAGAGTTCTGCTCCATAGTCACAGTTTGCAGATGATGTGAAATTAATGAGGAAGGTAACAGCAGGAAAGGACTGGGAAAGACTCCGGGAAGACTTTAGCAAGCTGCAAACTTGGCTAGGAAGGAGGAAACTTGAAATTAATCCTGATAAATAAGGGAAATATGAGAGGAAGTGACAAAACCAGACACAGAATAAATCCTAGAAGGAGAAACACTGTAGTTAATGTGGAAGAAGGAAGATCAAGGAGTAAACATTGAACCATGTGTAGCACATGATTCATATAGAAACAATATCTAACAAAAGAACTTCTCTAGGGAATAGGAACGAAGATTTATTAATTACATTATATAACAAGTGCGTACGGCCCATCCCAGTGTATGGAGTCCCCACCTGATCAAGCATATTAAAAAACTAGAGAAGATCCAAAGGTTCACAACGAGAATAGAACCAGAACTGAGGAGAGCTTTAAGGTGTTCAACCTTACTGCATCTGAACAGAAGAAGACCAATAGTGGTGATGGGAAGGGGGTAAATGATCAGGTCATGCAAAAATAGAGAGTAGGAAAGGCAGTCCGATTTACGAGATGGAATCTGGCTACCTACATGACAGCTAAGGATATAAATGAACCTTAAGAGCTCTAGTGGGTGCTTTTTCATAATGTTGCACAATACCAACATAATGATGCATAAGACACATGTGCAACACTTGGGTACCTTTGTTGCTGAAACGTATCGCCTGCACAGCAGGCTTCTTTACTCGAATACTGGAATGACGTTTATGCTGAAGACAGTGGAAGAAGTGGATAGGTGACTATAATATATCAGGTTCCTTTTAATTGATTGAAAGAATTCATTATCTTTTCTTTGACTGAAAGTGTTCAGTACCTCATCCTATTTTTTTCAATCGTAGAATGGAAAGTGATAATAAGAGGTTGTGGAGGGAAGCACTAGTCATTGACAAGCAGACAAGGTTAGCTCCTACAGGCAGAGAACTAGGAAAAATCACTCAGCATTAGTTAAAACAATGGGCCAGGGCGTATGAGTCGACCCCTGCAAATATATCTGAGTAAGTACATACACGGATGTATATACGTTGATCCGTGTATATAACTTACTTACATATACACTGATATGTAAGTTTTATGTCAAAGAGAGATGAGACATACAGAGGAAGTAGTCATCTTCACGGTATCAAACTGCTGCTTTGTTATTTACTTTGAGATTAATAAGAAAATCTATAGAAAATTAATGGGAGTTTGTGAGAGCAATTAAGGTAAACAACATTACTCGATTAACCAGTTCACTGTCATTACTCACTCAACCAGTCTCTTGTCATTACTCACTCAACCAGTCTCTTGTCATTACTCACTCAACCAGTCTCTTGTCATTACTCACTCAACCAGTCTCTTGTCATTACTCACTCAACCAGTCTCTTGTCATTACTCACTCAACCAGTTTCTTGTCATTACTCACTCAACCAGTCTCTTGTCATTACTCACTCAACCAGTCTCTTGTCATTACTCACTCAACCAGTCTCTTGTCATTACTCACTCAACCAGTCTCTTGTCATTACTCACTCAACCAGTCTCTTGTCATTACTCACTCAACCAGTCTCTTGTCATTACTCACTCAACCAGTCTCTTGTCATTACTCACTCAACCAGTCTCTTGTCATTACTCACTCAACCAGTCTCTTGTCATTACTCACTCAACCAGTCTCTTGTCATTACTCACTCAACCAGTCTCTTGTCATTACTCACTCAACCAGTCTCTTGCATTACTCACTCAACCAGTCTCTTGTCATTACTCACTCAACCAGTCCTTGTCATTACTCACTCAACCAGTCCCCTTGTCATTACTCAACCAGTCCCCTTGTCATTACTCAACCAGTCCCCTTGTCATTACTCACTCAACCAGTCCCCCTGTCATTAATCACTCAACCAGTCCCCCTGTCATTACTCACTCAACCAGTCCCCCTGTCATTACTCACTCAACCAGTCCCCTTGTCATTACTCACTCAACCAGTCCCCCTGTCATTACTCACTCAACCAGTCCCCTTGTCATTACTCACTCAACCAGTCCCCCTGTCATTACTCACTCAACCAGTCCCCTTGTCATTACTCAACCAGTCCCCCTGTCATTACTCACTCAACCAGTCCCCCTGTCATTGCTCACTCAACCAGTCTCCCTGGAGTTTACCTGGAGAGAGTTTCGGGGGTCAACGCCCCCGCGGCCCGGTCTGTGACCAGGCCTCCTGGTGGATCAGCCCCTGATCAACCAGGCTGTTGCTGCTGGCTGCACGCAAACCAACGTACGAGCCACAGCCCGGCTGATCAGGAACTGACTTTAGGTGATTGTCCAGTGCCATCTTGAAGACTGCCAGGGGTCTGTTGGTAATCCCCCTTATGTATGCTGGGAGGCAGTTGAACAGTCTCGGGCCCCTGACACTTATTGTATGGTCTCTTAACGTGCTAGTGACACCCCTGCTTTTCATTGGGGGGATGATGCATCGTCTGCCAAGTCTTTTGCTTTCGTAGTGAGTGATTTTCGTGTGCAAAATTCGGTACTATCCCCCTAGGATTTTCCAGGTGTATATAATATGTATCTCTCCCTCCTGCGTTCCAGGGAATACAGGTTTAGAAACCTCAAGCGCTCCCAGTAATTGAGGTGTTTTATCTCCGTTATGTGGGCCGTGAAAGTTTTTCTGTACATTTTCTGGTCGGCAATTTCACCTGCCTTGAAAGGTGCTGTTAGAGTGCAGCAATATTCCAGCCTAGATAGAACAAGTGACCTGAAGAGTGTCATCATGGGTTGGCCTCCCTAGTTTTGAAGGTTCTCATTATCCATCCTGTCATTTTTCTAGCGGGATGCGATTGATACAATGTTATGGTCCTTGAAGGTGAGATCCTCCGACATAATCACTCCCAGGTCTTTGACGTTGGTGTTTCGCTCTATTTTGTGGCCAGAATTTGTTTTGTACTCTGATGAAGATTAATTTCCCTCATGTTTACCATATCTGAGTAATTGAAATTTCTCATCGTTGAACTTCATATTGTTTTCCGCAGCCCACTGAAAGATTTGGTTGATGTCCGCCTGGAGCCTTGCAGTGTCTGCAATGGAAGACACTGTCATGCAGATTCGGGTGTCATCTGCAAAGGAAGACACGGTGCTGTGGCTGACATCCTTGTCTATGTCGGATATGAGGATGAGGAACAAGATGGGAGCTAGTACTGTGCCTTGTGGAACAGAGCTTTTCAACGTAGCTGCCTCGGACTTTGCTCTGTTGACGACTACTCTCTGTGTTCTGTTTAGTGAGGAAATTATAGATCCATCGACCGACTTTTCCTGTTATTCCTTTAGCACGCATTTTGTGCGCTATTACGCCATGGTCACACTTGTCGAAGGCTTTTGCAAAGTCTGTATATATTACATCTGCATTCTTTTTGTCTTCTAGTGCATTTAGGACCTTGTCGTAGTAATCCATAGTTGAGACAGACAGGAGCGACCTGTTCTAAACCCATGTTGCCCTGGGTTGTGTAACTGATGGGTTTCTAGATGGGTGGTAAGAGAGATAAGATAAGATTTTGTTCGGATTTTTAACCCCGGAGGGTTAGCCACCCAGGACAACCCAAGAAAGTCAGTGTCGTCATCGAGGACTGTCTAACTTATTTCCATTGGGGTCCTTAATCTTGTCCCCCAGGATGCGACCCACACCAGTCGACTAACACCCAGGTACCTATTTGCTGCTAGGTGAACAGGACAACAGGTGTAAGGAAACGTGTCGAATGTTTCCACCCGTCGGGAATCGAACCCGGGCCCTCCGTGTGTGAAGCGGGAGCTTTAGCCACCAGGCCACCGGGCCACTTGCTTCTTAGGACCCTTTCAAAGATTTTTATGATATGGGATGTTAGTGCTATTGGTCTGTAGTTCTTCGCTATTGCTTTACTGCCCCCTTTGTGGAGTGGGGCTATGTCTGTTGTTTTTAGTAACTGAGGGACGACCCCCGTGTCCATGCTCCCTCTCCATAGGATGGAAAAGGCTCGTGATAGGGGCTTCTTGCAGTTCTTGATGAACACAGAGTTCCATGAGTCTGGCCCTGGGGCAGAGTGCATGGGCATGTCATTTATCGCCTGTTCGAAGTCATTTGGCGTCCCGGATAACATCGGAGGCTTGTGTTAATCAAATTTTTGTGGCTCTCTCATAAAAAATTCATTTTTATCTTCTACTCTCAGTCTGGTTTTGCGGCTTGCTAAAAACTGAGTCATATTGGGACTTTAGTAGCTCACTCATTTCCTTGCTGTCATCTGTGTAGGACCCATCTTGTTTAAGTAGGGGCCCAATACTTTGGTTTCTTTCGATTTCATTATGGCTTTTAGTTCTTCCCGCGATTCCTGACTCCTAAAGGATTCTTTTAGCTTAAGTTCGATGCTTGCTTTTTCTTGACCATGCTCCCTACGCATTTCAGATAATTGACCCTTTAGCCGCTCTTTATTCTTTTCCCGGCCTGTAAGGGACGCCTGTCTCTTTCTATTTTACATCTACCCCTCCTTTTTTTTAGAGGAAAAAGCCTTGTGTTATACATCGAGTGCCACCATTAACTGTTTAGGCTAATTGGGGTCGTTTTGCTTAGGTTTATCTTCCCATTATATGGGTTAGGACTTGGTTTACTTGGTCCCACTTTATTTTTTTTTGTTATTAAATTTGAATTTGGTGAATGCCCCCCTGTATAGTCTCATTTTGCGGTTGGGGCCCCCAAAACATGCTAAACCTAAATTTTTTTGATTGAGTATTTTGTTTTTGTATGGTGACATTTCTTATAGATCTCATTGTTGTGAAGATAGGTCTATGTATTCTCCCGTTGTAGGTATTATTTGCTGGGGTTTTAAAATTTAATTTTTTTGCAAAATTTAAAAAACTCGTGTGAGGTGGTTTTCACAGAGCGCCTCCTGTGTTATTTCTGCAACAATATTTTTTTGCTTTATTCCCCATTTTAGGTCCTTTTAAATTGAAATCCCCCAGGACAAATTTTTTGGGTGCAGGAGCTGGAAAATTTTTTCCCGACAGTGGTCAATTTTTAAAAGCTGTTCCTGGAATTTTCGGGGTGTTTCATCCGGAGGGTTTTTAGACACCACAATGACTAGGTTTGGGGTTTGACCTTTTTGCAAAATTTCCCCTACATCTTTGGGCATTAAGCGTTCTTTCAAAATTGGGGCTCTGCAAAGACAGGCCAACCCCCCCCTTTTGCCGTTCACTTGTAATCTGTATAGGTTGTAACCTGGATCCCAATTTTGTTGTCCAAATGTCCCTTTTTGTGGGTCTCAGTGAAAGCCGCGAAAATTGCCTTTGCTCGCAAGCATCCCCCGGATAAAGGGGTTTTGTTGTTTTTTGCTGCTTTTGACCCGTATATTTGCAAAGAAGAATGTTTCGGGTGGGTAGTTGGTACTGGGGGGGGGACTGTATTATTCACTCAAACCCGTCCCCCCCTTATTACTCACTCAAACC
This sequence comes from Cherax quadricarinatus, assembly GCF_026875155.1. Classification (NCBI taxonomy): domain Eukaryota; kingdom Metazoa; phylum Arthropoda; class Malacostraca; order Decapoda; family Parastacidae; genus Cherax; species Cherax quadricarinatus. The sequence continues at coordinate 24,543,621 of NC_069461.1, forward strand.
CCCCCTTGTCTTACCAACCATCCCCGTGCATTACTCACTCAAACCCTCCCCCTTATTTTTTTAAATTTTTGTATTTAAACCCCGGTGTTTATTTTCATCAACCCCCCTGTTTATACTCAACCATTTGCTTACTATCACCAGCCCCCCCTGTTTAAAATCCCAAAACCAGTTTGCTTACTAACCCCCCCTTTTCCCACTACTTAACCAGCCCCCCTGTTTTTAGCCACCACCCCTTGTAACTCCCCAAATTTTTTTTACTACTCAAAGTCCCCTTTCATTACTATAACCACCCCCCCTTGTCCAACCAAAACCCCCCCCTTGCATTACCCCCCAAACCCCCCCTGCTTTAAACCCCCCCTTGTTTTCCCCTTAACCGCCCCCTTCTATCCCAGCCCCCGGGGCCATTAAACCCGCCCAACATTCTCCTCAACCGCCCCCCGGGGTCATTTTTTTTCCCCCCCCCCCTTGTTTTATTCAAAAACCCCCCATTTACGCACTTTTTCCCCTTGTAAATTACTAAACCGTCCCCGTCATTCTCCCCAAACCACCCCCCTGTCATTACCCCCAAAAACCCCCCCCTGTTTACCCCCATCAACCAGCCCCCCCTGTCTTACTCACCCCAACCACCCCCCTGTCATTACTCCCCCTCCCCTTTAATTACTACTCAACCAGTCCCCCTGTCAAATTCACTCAACCACCCCCCTGTCATTACTACAACCATCCCCGTCATTACTCCTCAACCAGTCCCCCCGCTTAAACTCAACCAGCCCCCTTTGTCATTACCCAACCCATCCTGTCATTACCCTTTTCAACCAGCCCCCCTTGTCATTACTCCTAAACCCACCCCCGTCTTACTCCTCAACGATCCCCTTGTCATTTTACACACAAAAAGGACGGGAATATGCTTAGTGCAAAAACTGAAGGCACCCCGTGGCCGTCGAGTGTTTTGGGGTTAAACAATGGAATGAATGCAAAATATACCGTCAAACCAGACGTAAAAAACTACTTGCATTATATTGCTCTTAATGTACGAGGCAGGGAAAAGGTGGGCTTGGCAACGGGTCCCAGGATGGGGGAACTATTTTATTATTATTATTATTTTTTTTTATTTTTTTTTTTTATTTTTTATTAATTTTTTTAATTTTTTTTTAAATTTATTTTTATTTAAAAATTATTTTATTTTCCCCAATTATTTTAATTTTAATTTTTTTTTATTTTAAATTTTATAATTATTTGTTTTTTTTTTTTATTTTTAATTTTTTCTTTAATTTTTTATTTTTATTTTTTTTTTTTTATTTTTTTTATTATTTTTTATTTTTTATTATTTTTTATTTTTTAAATTTTTAAACCATTTTTAAAAAATTTTTAAATAAAAAATTTTTTTAATTAAATTTTTTTCTTTTTATTAAATTTTTTTAATTAAATTTTATTTTTATTATTATTATTATTTTATTATTTTTATTTATTATTATTAATTAGTATTTTATTATTATTTATTTTATTTTTTATATTTTTATTTTTCATTATTTTTATTTTTATTATTTTTTAATTTTTATTATTTTTTATTATTTTTATTATTATTAAGTCATTATTATTATTATTATTATTAAATTTTTATTTTTATTATTTTTATTATTATTTATTAATTATTAATTAATTATTATTATTATTATTATTATTATTATTATTATAAGAACATACATGTTATTCAAATTACACCAATATACACATTGATATTTTGAATGAGAACACATGCGCGTTGTTAGTGTATTTTATCCTAGCACTGCGCATGTGTCTAATTTCGCATGTGTTGGCGTTTCACACCAGCTGTTATCCACAGATTGCTATTAAGTAGAGAAAACTGTCACTAGAGTACGGACAGATATGTCTGTGGGCGACTACTACACACGAGGAAATTTAAACTTTACGCATATGTGCCTTAGAGTCTATTAACTTCATTAGAGCAGAGATCTTCCTTCTTTTATCCCTCACGCTTTCCCGACTTGTCCTGTGGTCTTCTCTGCTGCCTTCTCGCTCATTTGTGACTTGACAATTGTCCAGAGACCATTGTCAAGTCACAACTGGCGAGTGAGAGTTGTTCGTGTACTGTACCAACCTATAATTTATTGCTTTTATTGCTTCTGTACGTTGCACTCTTAGGATTTGTTTCGCTCGATACATGGAATACTGTAGATATCCCTTCCTCCTGTACCGAAAGAAACCTTAGTGAAGCCTGTATTCCATCTCCTGGTTCAGTGAGGATAAAGTTCACACTCTGATTAAGTATACTACCTTCTCTTCTAACCCACAATTTTATTGGGAATTTTTAAACGATTTTTCTGTCGGTCTTCAACCATTATTAGGTCACGAGTGGAAGAAAAATAGGGTACAGGATATATTTAGTGAGAGGTGTATGTGTCTCATTGTATATACACTGAGAGGTGTATGTGTCTCAGTTTATACACACTGAGAGGTGTATGTGTCTCAGTTTATACACACTGAGAGGTGTATGTGTCTCAGAGTACATACACTGAGAACAAGTGACGTGCAATCTTAATGACCCTCGTGTATTAGATAGACTTTAAACCCCCATTAAACAATTAGAAACAGAGAGAGAGAGAGAGAGAGAGAGAGAGAGAGGGGAAGGGGAGGGGAGAGAGAGGAGAGAGAGAGAGAGAGAGAGAGGGGAAGAGAGGGGAGGAGTGAGAGAGAGAGAGAGAGAGAGAGAGAGAGAGAGAGAGAAGAGAGAGAGAGAAAAGAGAGAGAGAGTAGAGAGAGAAAAGGGAGAGAGAGAGAGAGGAGAGAGAATTGAAGACAAGTTAGGTGACGTTCGAGGATAAAACAATTATAAAAGAAGCGTGAAGAAAGTCCTGGAAAACCCCGTTCTTCTCCAGTCCTACCTTCTTACCTCTGTGAATGGCAGCAGTGGGGGTTAAAACCTCCATGTGGGCCTTTTGAACCTCCATGTAAAGGGTAGCAGCGGGTTGAACCTCCATAGGGGATGGTTCAAACATTAGTGTGGTTTTGATCTCGCTGTGTGCTTCCGCTACTAGCGTTCTCGACTTGCAATGGCCACTTGTGGAAGATTTGCATGACAACGATCACGATCACCGTGTCGTTTACTCCTGGCTATGAGACTCTTCAGTCTTTGCTCCAGATGGTAAGTCGATCCCGCAGGCTGGCCGCTGTTTACTATAGTTTTTGCCTTGTTTACCCCTTCAACGGGCCCTATTCAGTTGATTAGTTGAAGAATCATATCATTGCTGTTTTTACTTCTTGAACTGCCCCCTTCTACGTTGATGAGTTGACGAATCCTCTCAGCGCTGGTCTGTTTTCCTTTGTTTCTGTCTCTGAGTTAACTCGTCTTGCCAGTGATGTCTTTCCTTTCTGTTTTAATGTTCCCGTTCCTGCTGATCTGGAGAGACATCTCAGCGCTATGTAAGTAACTCAACGAGCACGTGCTGTCCATGAAGCCAAGCAGTAAATAGATATCTAAGAAAATAATTTGGTTGTTGTGGGTCGTACTCTGAGGAAGGACCTGGAAAAAAGAATACTAACTAAAAAAAGGGATAATGTATGGTTTTCTCGAGTTATCCTGGATTATTATCCCTCCAGGGTAGCTAATCCTGATAAAGTCGTCTTGTTTGTTTATATAACCCTGGTTTACAGGGGCTACGCAGGATAGCTATTAAAGAATTTAGGGCACTGTGTGTGTGGTTAGCAGCGGGAATAGCCCAAAAAGGGGAAGATAGACTACTGCAGCTACCTTCAAAATTTAAAACCCTAAAAAGACATTCTCGATAAACGTCTCTTTTCCCTTCAGGTACATCAATCATCATCTTATGCTTTTGTTTTATGGAAAGGGGAAACCGAGCAGGATCAACCCGGGGGTAGGAGTTTAAACCACCTTTATCAAGACCAATGGGACAGTTTTACTTTTAAAAATTTGACCCCCCACCTCTTTCAAAATAAATGTAAACCTTTTATTCAACTAAAAATTTTTCTGTTTTGGGATTTGTAACATTTCGGCAGTAAATTTACAAAAAATTGTTAAATTTTGTTTTAAAATCCGTTAGTCTGTCGATTTTTTTGAAACCTTTTTTGGGGTTCGGGTTACCCCTTTTCATTTTTCTTTTTTTCCCCTACCAGAATTTTTTGGGAAAAGTGAAAAAGTAGTCACGCAAAAACATATATTAAATTAAAAAGGAAAACGGGATAATAACCAGATGTTCACGAAATTGGAAAAAAACATGGGGGAACCCCCCCCCCACTCTTGACATTTGTTTGGACCCTTTCAAGATCCTGTCGGAATAAAGGGTATCATTAAAAAAATGAACACGGAACGGGGGGGTTTTTTTTTGAACCTTTCGCGGGGGGAGTGTGTTTTCTCCCAAATAGTGTTATTACGTTTTCGCGAGTAAAGAGGATCCTCATCATCCCGTGATGGGCCCAAAAGCAAAAATAAAGATCCCCAAAAATGTTGTATAAAGTCTATTTATCAAGTCTGTTTTAAAACAGTAGCTTTTTCCCCCCCCTCCCCCATTAAAAAAAACCTATGGGGGGCCGGGGTTTTATATATGAAAAATTTTTGGGGAAAAAAGGGACACTTATTTTAAAGTTATGAAATTTATTAGGGGGAAACGTTTTCCACGATTTTACTTTATGTTTTTACTGTCAGTAACACTTTTAAAGAAAAAATCCGGGTTTTACAGTATTTCAAAATTAAAAAGCAAGGGATTTTTACCTTTCCGGGGAAAACTATGTTACATGATGTCGGCAGCCCCCTCTCAAAACCTCACTCCTTGGGTTCCACTACAAATATACTCTATATTCTTTTACTATTATACTACTACTACTATTTACTATTTACTACTCTACTTTATTTTTTTAATACTACTTATACAAACTACCAAAAACCTCTGGGGGACGCTTTCACTTCACCTGATTTCCTGCCATTTTAAATATAGGGTTTTTTTTCTTATTTTTTTCTGTATTGGGGGACTGAAAAAAAAGGGCCACCCCGGGGAAAAGAAAGTTTCCTTTAAATAAATGTCCCTGAATGTAAATAGTGTTTTTTCCCCCAAAATTTGTCGGTATTCACCTTCCCAATTTCCCCTATGTAATTTTTTGTTCTTTGGGGAAAATTTGTAAATTCTCTCTGTGATTAAAAAGGGCAATGATTTGCCCTACGGGCCCCAAATTATATTTTTAATATATATATTATATATATATATATATATATATATATATATATTTTATATATTTTTTATATATATATTTTATATAAAATTTTAAATATTTTTTTTTATATATTTATATATTATATTTTATATAGGAAAATGGGGTCAAAAGGGGTATGGGGTAGGTTTAAAAATTATTTGTTAGAGTGTTCAGCAGAAGTTTGGGGGTTACGGGAAAAGTGGGTGCGGAGGGAAGAGGAGGATTGGTGGAATGATGATGTTTAAAAAAGGGGTGTAGGGAGAGAAAAAGTTAGCATATGAGAAGTTTTTCAAAAATAGAAGTGATTTCAAGGAGGGAAGAGTATATGGAGGGAAAAAGAGAGGGGGAAATTAAGAGAGTGGTGAAAACAATTTAAAAAGAAGCAAATGAGGGGAGTGGGTTTAGATGTTATCAAAAAAATTTTGTTTAAAATAGGAAAAAAAATTTTGGAGGGGGAGATTAAACAAGTTAAGAAAGCCCAGGAACAAATGGATTTGTCAGTTAAAAAAAGGAAAGAGGGAGTTATTAAAAGGAAAAGGTAGGGTATTTGGGGGAAAATGGAAAGGATAAAATTTTTGGGGGAAATTTTTAAATGTTGGTGAAGATAAGGGGGAAATGTGTTTGTGTATAGGGCAAGGGGGGAATTAAAAATCTTGTAGGAGGGGAGGAAGAGCCCGTTTTTGAGTGTGGGGGGGAAATTGGAGGCCCGTGGTTTAAAAAGAAAAAGGGGGTTTAAAGGGAGCCCGGGGTTGATGGGGGTAAAGATAGAAATGTTTTTAAAAACAGGTGGGGATTTTAGTTTTGGAAATGGTTGGTGCAAAATTTTTTAAAAAAATGTATGGAAAGGGTAAGGGAAAACCCAGGGATTGGCAGAGAGCATGCATTGTTCCTTTTTTATAAAGGCAAAGGGGAAAAAAAGAGAGGGGCCCAAAAAAAAAAAGGGGGATAAATGGGCGTTTAGTGTACCTGGTTTTAAAATGTATGGTTAGGTTATAATTTAAAAAAAATTTTAAAAGTAAGACGGAGAATTTGGGATAGAGATGAACAAGGAGGTTTAGGAAAAAAGGGAGGGGGGGTGTTGGACCCGGTGTTTACAGTGAAAACATATAAGTGAACAGTATTTTGATTAAAGGGTTAAAAAGGTCTTTGGGGCATTTATGGATTTGGGAAAAAAAAGGCCCCCCTTTTAGAAGGGTGGTTTGGGGGGCAATGTGGCCCGATTGGGTTGGGAAGTGTATTTGGTTTTAGGGGGGTAAAGGGTTTCTGAAAAACGTGAAAAGGGGTTTTTTCGAGGATAGTGAGGCTCAATTAGAGTATGTAGGAAAAAGGGGGGAAAAATTTTTTCCCCGTAAAAAATAGGCCTTAGGAACCCCAAAGGGTGTGTGATTTTTTTCCCCCGTGGTTGTTTTAAAATATTTAAGATGGGGGGTTTTAAGAGAAGTAAATGCGAGGGGGCTTTGGGAAGAGGCGTGGAGTTTTAAAAAATAAAGGAAACACACACAAAGTGGGAGTTTTTTCAAAGCTGTCTTTGCCGATGACACTGTGGGTCTTGGGAGGGTTTGAAGAGAAGTTCCGAGATTGGTGGGGTGAATTTGGTTTGGGTGTGCAAAAGAAAAAATTAAAGGTGATTTCGGAAAGAGTTAAAGGGTTTTGAGGATTAACCAAAAAAAAAAATTAGGTTTTATGAAAGGGTTGAATAAACAGATTTGGGGGGAGGGGGTATGGAGGGGGTGAAATTTTTCAGGGTATTTGGGAGTGGACCGTGCAGCGGATGGGTCTATGAAAGATGGGGGGTGAATCATAGGAATTGATGAGGGAAAAAAGAGTGATGGTCATTAGGGGTCTGTGGAGACAAAGAATTTGTCCTTGGAGGCAAAGAGGGGGGGAAGTTGGAGTATAGTTTTTTCCAACGTCTTTTAAAGGGTGTGAAACGTGGGTGATGAATGTTTTTTGCGAGGGAAGGCTGGGGGAGTGGAGTGTATGTCTGGGGCAATGGTGGGTGGAATTAAAGGAGAATTTGTAGTTTGGAAGTTAGGGGAGGTGCGGGGATTACCAAAACTGTTGTCCCGAGGGGTGAGGAAAGGGGTTTTTGAGGTGGTTCGGCATGTAGAGAAAGGACGAAAAGAAAGACTTTAAAAGGGATCAGTCTGTAGTGGAAAGGGGGGGCGGGGTAGGGTCGGCCTAGGAAGGGTTGGAGGGAGGGGGTAAAAAGGAGGTTTTGTTTTGCGGGGGCTTGGACTTCCAGCAGGGATGGTGAGGTGTTTATAGAGTAAGGGGGACAAATGGTTTTTATACTTGAGTGCTGTTGGGGTGTGGAACAAAGTAACATTTATGAAGGATTAGGGAAACCGGGGGGATTTGGGGCCTGGAGATGGGAAGTACAGTGGGCACTCTGAAGGAGGGGTGAATGTTTCAGTTTAAAAACTTTGTAAAGCCCCTTTCGGCAAGACATGTGGAGTGAAGGGTGGTGAAAGTTTTTCTTTTTCGGGCCACCCTGCCCTTGGTGGGAATCGGCCGGTGGATAAAATAAAAATATTTTTAATTATATATAAATATATATTTATATATATATATATATATATTTATTTAATATATATTATATATAAAAAATTTTAATTTATTTATTTAATATATTATTATAATATATATATATATATTTATATATTATTATTTTATTAATATTAATTATATTATATATTATATATATTTATTTAATATATTAATAATATTAAGGTTTTGTGTGTGTGGTGTGTGGTGTGTGTGTGGTTGTTGTTGTGTATGTTAATGTTCGCCAAGCCCAGTCCTGGAGGGTCTAAATCTTGCGATGCCCCCGTCTCGGGCTCCCGAGGGGAAAGGTTTCTACAATGATGCGACTATGCTTTTAAAGCCTCTTTGGTCAGTTCAACTGGTTGCTCCAATAAGCGAAAACACCGTATTTTTACCCTAACTATGGTTTAGAAAGACACGTAAGCCAACACTATGACATATTTTTTAGAAAAAGTTTTGGTCCCGGGGCCTTGATTACTTCTAAATACAGAGGGAAAAAGAAAAGAACGAAAAAGTTCAGGGGGAAAAATCCCAAATGGGATGAGCGGGGGAAGACGGGACGACGAAGAAAAGTGCTGGGGAGGAGTGTTTTGTCGTTTGAAATGAGCCCGGGGTTAACCCGCAGCAAAGGCATGGGGCAGATATTGAAAAAAGGAAATTCCCCTTTTTTTCTGTTGGGACTCCCGGGGGGGTGAGCTGCGAGTAAAGGGGTTGCGACCTTTAGAGCTAGAGAGGAGTGCAGAAATGAGTCATGTCTTAACCCAAAAAAGCTAAGGCGAACGTGGGTCAGAGAATGGTACCTGTCTTAGAAGGTACCTGTCAGCGGATCCAAGGTTATTTGTAAGTAGGGTTAGGAGCAGGATCATGCAAGGAGTAGAAAAGGTTGTGTTGGTTTGTGGGTCTGCGAATGTCTTCGTCAAGGAGAGAGGTCCAGTAGTCATGTCGTGTCTCAAGTTTTGTCTATCTGTCTGTCACTGAGCCTCTTCCAGTACAGATTCAGCGCAGGGACGTCTAACTGGGCATGGAGAGACTCGTTGTGGCGAAGTCCTCCCATCTGACATCAAGCACCCAGCGCAGCGCCTTGTTCTGGACACGCTGCAGTTTAAGTAAGTTTGTTTTTGCTGCAAGAGAGAGGGTAGAGGAGATGTAAGTTATCAGAGGACGTATTAGGGATTTGTAGAGGTGTAGTTTGGTGCGTTGAGAGGCATGTTTCAGCTTGAAAGAGGCCCGCAAGGGCTTACTAGCTATTGCATGCCTTGAGTGAATGTGTCCGTGTAAACGAAGAAGGTAGTCAAGATTAACGCCAAGGACAGTGACAGATTGTGTGATAGGGAAGTAAGTGCGGGTGTCAGCTGTTCTGAGTTCGACAGGTAATGGAGGATCACGTTTCCTGTAGTTAAAATACGTAATGCTGGATTTTGCTGCATTGGTTTTGATCCTCCATTTTTGTTCCCAGATGGCTATCCTGTCAACCTCATTTTGTGTTTTGTGTGTGAGTGTATCTATATTGGCATGAGTGATAAGTTGTGTAATGTCGTCTGCATAGGCTAGTGTGATGGAGTTGTGGTATATAGGTGTTGGAATGTCGTTAGTGTATAAAATGTAGAGGGTAGGGGAAAGGACAGATCCCTGGGGTACTCCAGCATTTAGTGTGAAGTAGTCAGAGTAACAGCCTTGGAATTTGATTCTCATGGTACGGCCGTCTAGGAAGTTGCAGAGGAGTTTACGAGTATTGAGAGGCAGGTTGAAGTTAGTGCAGAGTTTGTACTTGAGCCCTCGTGCCACACAGTGTCAAAAGCTTTTTCAACGTCTTTTGCAACCAGGGCTGTCCTGTTTCTTTGTTTTGTGTTTATGTGGATGTAGTTGAGAATGATGTTAATGGCATCCTGTGTGGATCTGTGTGTTCTGAAGCCAAACTGGCCATCTGAAAGTAGAGAATTATGTTCCAGGTATCTGCGAAGGCGATGATTAATGAGTTTTTTCAAAGAGTTTTCCTAAAGTTTCGAGGAGGCTGATAGGGCGATAGTTTCTAGGGTCAGAGTGGTCTTTATTGGGTTTAGGAAGGAGGATAGCAGTAGCAGCTTTGAAGAGGGAAGGGAAGTATCCAGAGGCAAGGGAGGCATTGAGGAGGTTTGTGTAGGCAGTAATGATAGAGTCAGGAAGGTGTTTCAGGATAATATGGTTTAGGCCAGAGGCACCAGGAGCCTTTGGAGGAAGGTGTCTGAGGAGAGTTTTAATGTCTGTGTTGGTGAAAGGAGTGTCGAGTTCTTGGGAGGAGGTAAGAGTGTCTAGATGTATGTGGCTGTCTGGTGTTGTTTCTTGTGTGTGTGCAGTGTTCCAGTGTTCTATGTTCTGAATGTGTTGAATAACGTTAGGGTGAGGTGGGTGAGCGTGGAAGATGTTCTCCAGATGTGTTTGAAGATGTTGGTAGCAGCCTGTGGGTCTGAGATGTGTGTGTTGTTGTGGGTGATGTGTTTGAATTTGTTGGTGGGAGTAGTGCCTCTGATTTTTTTGATAAAGTTCCAGAAGGCTTTAGTGTTTTTAACACGCTGCCTGTCCGCTTGTTGTATTAGTCGTGACCAGTGATTGTTGTGGTCTTGGTCTAGGCTGTGTAAAATGTTGTTTCTAAGGTAAGTGAGATCTAATCGGACTTGATTAAATCTATGTGTGTTGTAGAGGAAGCGGTTGTGGTAGCAGATAATTAGTCTTCTTGTTCTGAGTGACGGTTTTGAAGGAATAACGAGTGGTGTGAGTTTTCTTTGGTATTGCGATGTTGGCTGCTTGTGTAATGGTGTCCTGGATGAGATCAAGTTGAGTATCGATGTCAGAGATAGGTTTGTTGTTGTAGTCATAGGTGAGGTTAATATTGTCTATGTGTTGTTTGAAAGCATCCCAGTCAGCGTTCTTGTAGGAGAATGAAGGTGTGGTTGGAATGAGGATAGGGTTGGAGGAGATGTGTAAGATGACTGGGATGTGATCAGAGCCTGTAATAGGGCCAGGTGAGATGTAATGTTGAAATAGAGAGCTGGCTCGGTTTGCCAGAATGATGTCTGGTTTGCCTTGGCCCGTGTGGTTGAAGAAGGTATTGAAGTCTGGGCCAAGATGAATTAGGTGTTTATGGTTTGTGAAGTTGAGTAATTGGTGACCAAGTTGGTTGTTACTGGTGTGATGAAAGGCAGTGTGTTTTGGCATTCATGTCAGCTAGTAGGTAAGTTGGTGTGTTGGTGTAGTTGAAGACTAAGGAGAGGTCGTGTATGTTGAGAGTAGTGTTTGGGCGAGCATAGGTGGTGAAAAAGATAAAGGGCCAAGGTGGGTGTGTATTCTGACCGCAAGACAGTGTTGGTGAATAAAAGGGATTGGGAGAAATTCATGTTTTATGTTGGAATTGACAAGGATGGCAACCCCATCGTGGGGATCATAGGGGGACTGTAGTGCAGTATAACCATAATGGCGGATACATTGAGGGGCTTTGAGGCAGGTACTGTTTAGCAAAACAATATCTGGCCTCTCTGCTTCAAGGAGCTCGGCCAGTAGGTGTCTAATTGTAAAGTAAGAACGTACGTTGAACTGAATCGCCTTAAACGTGATTTAATGGTTTCGTCTTAGCAAAGTTAATGTCGGGGGAGGAGTTTGGATTAAAGCCCGTGATAGTGGTGCCATCAGTGGATGTGTGTTTGTAGGTGCTACGGACCCGTTTCCTGGAGGGGGAGGAAGAGATGGATCTGTTTTTATGTTCTTTGGTCTGTCCGTTAGAAGTTGGGGTAGGTTTAGGTTTGAGTGGATTTTGTCTGGAGGAGGTGGAGTTGGACCTGGATGAGGTTTTGGTTGTGGTGGAGTGGCGAAGGTGGATGCAGAGGAAGTGGAAGTTTTGGTAAGCTGTGAGGAAGTGGAAGCTTTGGAAGGGATGAAGTGGGTAAGGAAGTGGGGGGAGGGTGGTCGTAGCAGTAGCAGTAGGGGTGTTGGTGGGAGGTGTAGAAGTAGTGAAGAGAGGTAGTGGAGGAGGAGAGCTGTGGGGAGTAGGAAGTGGGGGGGTGGGAGAGAGGAAGGAGGGAGAGGTTGTAGGAGGCTTGGAAGAGAAGCAGGAAGGAGGGATAATTAAAAGGAAGATTGTTAGCAGACAAGATTAGGTTAAGGACATGTGAGTAGTCTGATTGGTAAGCTTGTGAGATTACCATCGCAGAGTGGGCAGCAGTGGATAGTTGACAGGAGTTTTGTAGTCTAGTGAGGTGTAGAAGGAGAAGTGCTTTGTAGTCTGTGTTTGGTGTTTGATGTGTGTAGAGTAGGAAGAGGTTTTGACCAAGTGCGTGGGGGGCCCAGGATTGTGGTAGTTTTATGAAGGGTAAGAAGGGGAGGGACGGGAAATTGGGGGGGAATTGGGGTTTTTT
>NC_069461.1:24561272-24576272 GCF_026875155.1 Cherax quadricarinatus
GGGTGCTTGACTGTTGTAGGATTGCGTGGTCCTGTGGGTTAGAGCGTCATGTGATTTTCGCTCACCATGAGGCGGGCCAAAACGACATGGGTTCGAATATATATACATACATATATATGCAATATGATCACAGTAAACAGGTGATTTTAAAATATGTAAAACAACCACTGTGAAAGAGTAGTGAAATTCCAAGCCCTTTCGTGACTACTCACATTGTCAAGGAACTATAGTTCCTTGACAATGTGAGTAGTCACGAAAGCTCTTGGAATTTCACTACTCTTTCATAGTGGTTGTTTTGCATACATACACACACACACACACACACACACACACACACACACACACACACACACACACACACCCCACACACACACACACCACACACACACACACACAACATATATATATATATATATATATATATATATATATATATATATATATATATATATATATATATATATATATATATATATATATATATTGAAAACAAATACACTTGTGCATAAGTGGATATATGGATGTGGATCGATCTTTCAGTGGTAGTGTGTAAATGTTTGTTGACAGAGTGTGTGTGAAGCGAGTGTCAGGCGGGTGTAACGAACCAGTTGATTGCTTATATTTCAACATCCTGGGCAGCCCCAACTCACCGCCAACAAAATGCTACTCTCTCTTTGAAAATAACCATGAAGCCTTTTGGGATGCCCCACGCTTCTGCTTGATTTTTATGCTGCGTAGAACTCTGTATGCATGTGTGTTTCCCGTATCTATACAGAGATGAGTCCTTGTGTGTGTGTGCTTTTTTGGCAATTAGCCTTTTCGTGTTTCCGAAGCAAAGTGCTGGGACCGCTTCTTGAACTTTTGCGACCTGCATTATATTTTTTATTTCTATGTGAGTCCTAGTGTACCTACTTTTAAAATAATGTGTAGAGTTGCTGTTTCTACTGTCACTTTCCGTTCACCCTACTTCACTGCTTCCGTCAGGCTGACCCTGTGATTCATGTGTGTTTTCCCTGGTTCCCACATTTTTACTTCCTGGTCCTTCGCTCTTCCAGATTTGCGAACTTCACTTTCTTTACTTTCTCGTCATAATGCACACCATTGAGCTCTGTCAGTAGTATAGTTACAAACATGTGGATGTTTTTCAACCTCTGAAAGCACTTGAACAGGTGGGGGATACATTTCAATGCAGTGTTAAGAAGAATTCTATTCAGAAGTTCCTGTAAGCTATTCTGAGATTTACTAGCCTCTGGAAATATTCTTGATATAATGTTCACTCTCAAATCTTTTACTACTTTGATATTTGCACTCCATTTCCGGTTTTCTCTTTCTTCCGAGAAATGTGAATCAACAGAATTTTGGTCCGAAGCTGCTGGAGCCACTTGGTGGAGCTCCCTTGCCACTTCCCCTTTATCTTCACTGGAACTAAAAGGAACGCGTTTTCCTTTATGACTTGTCAATAGTTTAATATTACCAGCAAACAGAGATACATAAAGGGCTATCTTATCTGGCAGGTCTTTGACCAATGTTAGGAACACTCGTGGGACAAGTCTTCATCAGTGGGAAACCTGTCTGTTGCTGTCGCTGATAATACCTGCTCAGTATAGGATTAAGTGTCGTGAGGGCCATGGAAATACAGCTTGTGTAGGCGTCTACTACTCAAACTTTCTACACTTGTGTATTTTACCAAAGGCAAGTAAGCCAACGTAGAGTATATTTCTCAGTATTTTACTACCATATGGGAGTTAATTAAAATTATGTATATATATATATATATATATATATATATATATATATATATATATATATATATATATATATATATATATATATATATATATATATATATATATATATATATATATTATATATATATATATATATATATAGCTAAAATTTCACTTAACTATATATACGGAAGTAGGGTTAAAGTGCATCACTAACTATAACTACTGACTTCAGTTCTTTGCCAGGGGGTTCAACTAGAGCATCCAGCAAGTAACAACAAGGGGGTTCAACTAGAGCATCCAGCAAGTAACAACAGGGGGGTTCAACTAGAGCATCCAGCAAGTAACAACAGGGGGATTCAACTAGAGCATCCAGCAAGTAACAACAGGGGGGTTCAACTAGAGCATCCAGCAAGTAACAACAAGGGGGTTCAACTAGAGCATCCAGCAAGTAACAACAGGGGGGTTCAACTAGAGCATCCAGCAAGTAACAACAGGGGATTCAACTAGAGCATCCAGCAAGTAACAACAGGGGGATTCAACTAGAGCATCCAGCAAGTAACAACAGGGGGATTCAACTAGAGCATCCAGCAAGTAACAACAGGGGGATTCAACTAGAGCATCCAGCAAGTAACAAAAAGGGGATTCAACTAGAGCATCCAGCAAGTAACAACAAGGGGATTCAACTAGAGCATCCAGCACAGTAACAAACAGGGGATTCAACTTAGAGCATCCAGCAAGTAACAACAGGGGGATTCAACTAGAGCATCCAGCAAGTAACAACAAGGGGGTTCAACTAGAGCATCTAGCAAGTAACAACAGGGGGTTCAACTAGAGCATCCAGCAAGTAACAACAGGGGGATTCAACAAGAGCATCCAGCAAGTAACAACAGGGGGATTCAACTAGAGCATCCAGCAAGTAACAACAAGGGGATTCAACTAGAGCATCCAGCAAGTAACAACAAGGGGATTCAACTAGAGCATCCAGCAAGTAACAACAAGGGGATTCAACTAGAGCATCCAGCCAGTAACAACAGGGGGATTCAATTAGAGCATCCAGCAAGTAACAACAGGGGGATTCAACTAGAGCATCCAGCAAGTAACAACAGGGGGATTCAACAAGAGCATCCAGCAAGTAACAACAGGGGATTCAAACTAGAGCATCCAGCAAGTAACAAAAAGGGGATTCAACTAGAGCATCCAGCAAGTAACAACAGGGGATCAACTAGAGCATCCAGCAAGTAACAACAAGGGATTTCAATTAGAGCATCCAGCAAGTAACAACAGGGGATTCAACTAGAGCATCCAGCAAGTAACAACAAGGGGATTCAACTAGAGCATCCAGCAAGTAACAACAAGGGGATTCAACTAGAGCATCCAGCAAGTAACAACAAGGGGATTCAACTAGACCATCCAGAAAGTAACAACAAGGGGGTTCAACTAGAGCATCCAGCAAGTAACAACAGGGGGATTCAACTAGGGCATCCAGCAAGTAACAACAGGGGGTTCAACTAGAGCATCCAGCAAGTAACAACAGGGGGTTCAACTAGAGCATCCAGCAAGTAACAACAAGGGGGTTCAACTAGAGCATCCAGCAAGTAACAACAAGGGGTTCAACTAGAGCATCCAGCAAGTAACAACAAGGGGATTCAACTAGAGCATCCAGCAAGTAACAACAAGGGGATTCAACTAGAGCATCCAGCAAGTAACAACAAGGGGATTCAACTAGAGCATCCAGCAAGTAACAACAGGGGGATTCAACTAGGGCATCCAGCAAGTAACAACAGGGGGGTTCAACTAGAGCATCCAGCAAGTAACAACAGGGGGGTTCAACTAGAGCATCCAGCAAGTAACAACAGGGGGTTCAACTAGAGCATCCAGCAAGTAACAACAGGGGGTTCAACTAGAGCATCTAGCAAGTAACAACAGGGGGTTCAACTAGAGCATCCAGCAAGTAACAACAGGGGGTTCAACTAGAGCATCTAGCAAGTAACAACAGGGGTTCAACTAGTAGCATCCAGCAAGTAACAACATGGGGTTCAACTAGAGAAATCTAGCAAGTAACAACAGGGGGTTCAACTAGAGCACCAGCAAGTAACAACAAGGGGATTCAACTAGGCATCCAGCAAGAAACAACAGGGGTTCCAACTAGAGCACTAGCAAGTAACAACAGGGGGTTCAACTAGAGCATCCAGCAAGTAACACAGGTTCAACTAGGCATCAGCAAGTAACAACAGGCAAATAGCACAGCAAGTAACAACAGGGGGTTCAACTAGAGCATCTAGCAAGTAACAACAGGGGATTCAACTAGAGCATCCAGCAAGTAACAACAGGGGATTCAACTAGAGCATCTAGCAAGTAACAACAGGGGGTTCAACTGGAGCATCCAGCAAGTAACAACAAGGGGATTCAACTAGAGCATCCAGCAAGTAACAACAAGGGGGTTCAACTAGAGCATCCAGCAAGTAACAACAAGGGGGTTCAACTAGAGCATCCAGCAAGTAACAACAGGGGGTTCAACTAGAGCATCCAGCAAGTAACAACAAGGGGTTCAACTAGAGCATCCAGCAAGTAACAACAGGGGGTTCAACTAGAGCATCCAGCAAGTAACAACAAGGGGGTTCAACTAGAGCATCCAGCAAGTAACAACAAGGGGGTTCAACTAGAGCATCCAGCAAGTAACAACAAGGGGGTTCAACTAGAGCATCCAGCAATAACAACAGGGGTTCAACTAGAGCATCCAGCAAGTAACAACAAGGGGGTTCAACTAGAGCATCCAGCAAGTAACAACAGGGGGTTCAACTAGAGCATCCAGCAAGTAACAACAAGGGGGTTCAAGTAGAGCTTTCCAGCAAGTAACAACAAGGGGGTTCAAACTAGAGCATCCAGCAAGTAACAACAGGGGGTTTCAACAAAGAGCATCCAGCAAGTAACAACAAGGGGTTCAACTAGAGCATCCAGCAAGTAACAACAGGGGGTTCAACTAGAGCATCTAGCAAGTAACAACAGGGGGTTCAACTAGAGCATCCAGCAAGTAACAACATGGGGGGTTCAACTAGAGCATCCAGCAAGTAACAACAGAGGGGGGTTCAGCTAGAACATCCAGCAAGTAACAACAGGGGGGTTCAACTAGAGCATCAGTAAGTAACAACACTAGGGGGTTCAACTAGAGCATCCAGCAAGTAACAACAAGGGGGTTCAACTAGACCATCCAGCAAGTAACAACAGGGGGATTCAACTAGAGCATCCAGCAAGTAACAACAAGGGGGTTCAACTAGAGCATCTAGCAAGTAACAACAGGGGGTTCAACTAGAGCATCCAGCAAGTAACAACAAGGGGGTTCATCTAGAGCATCCAGCAAGTAACAACAAGGGGGTTCAACTAGAGCATCCAGCAAGTAACAACAAGGGGGTTCAACTAGACCATCAGCAATTTAACAACAGGGGGATTCAACTAGAGCATCAGCAAGTAACAACAAGGGGTTAAAACTAGAGCATCTAGACAAGTAACAACAGGGGGTTCAACTAGAGCATCCAGCATGTAACAACAAGGGGGTTCAACTAGAGCATCTAGCAAGTAACAACACGGGGGTTCAACTAGAGCATCTAGCAAGTAACAACAAGGGGGTTCAACTAGAGCATCCAGCAAGTAACAACAGGGGGGTTCAACTAGAGCATCCAGCAAGTAACAGCAAGGGGGTTCAACTAGAGCATCCAGCAAGTAACAAAAAGGGGGTTCAACTAGACCATCCAGCAAGTAACAACAGGGGGGTTCAACTAGAGCTTTCAGCAAGTAACAACAGCGGGGTTCAACTAGAGCTTCCAGCAAGTAACAACTGGGGGGTTCAACAAGAGCATCCAGCAAGTAACAACAGGGGGGTTCAACTAGAGCATCCAGCAAGTAACAACAGGGGGTTCAACTGGAGCGTCCTGCAAGTAACAACAGGGGGTTCAACAAGAGCATCCAGCAAGTAACAACATGGGGTTGAACTAGAGCATCCAGCAAGTAACAACAGGGGGGTTCAACTAGAGCTTCCAGCAATTAACAACTGGGGGATTCAACAAGAGTATTCAGCAAGTAACCAGGGGGTTCAAGTAGAGCTTCCAGCAAGTAACAACAGGGGGGTTCAACTAGAGCATCCAGCAAGTAACAACAGGGGGGTTCAACTAGAGCATTCAGCAAGTAACAACAGGAGGGTTCAACTAGAGCAGCCAGCAAATAACAACAGGGGGGTTCAACTAGAGCTTAAAGCAAGTAACAACAGGGCGTTCAACTAGAGCTTCCAGCAAGTAACAACAGGGGGGTTCAACTAGAGCTTCCAGCAAGTAACATCAGGGGGCTTCAACTAGAGCTTCCAGCAAGTAACAACAGGGGGGTTCAACTAGAGCTTCCAGCAAGTAACAACAGGGGGGTTCAACTAGAGCTTCCAGCAAGTAACAACAAGGGGGTTCAACTGGAGTGTCAAGCAAGTAACAACAGGGGGTTCAACTAGAGCTTCCAGCAAGTAACAACTGGGGGGTTCAACAAGAGCATCCAGCAAGTAACAACAGGGGGGTTCAACTAGAGCATCCAGCAAGTATCAATAGGGTGTTCAACTGGAGCGTCCAGCAAGTAACAACAGGGGGGTTGAACTAGAGCTTCCAGCAAGTAACAACTGGGCGGTTCAACAAGAGCATCCAGCAAGTAACAGCAGAGGGGTTCAACTAGAGCTTCCAGCAAGTAACAACAGGGGGGTTCAACTAGAGCATCCAGCAAGTAACAACAGGGGGGTTCAACTAGAGCATCCAGCAAGTAGCAACAGGGGGTTCAACTAGAACATCCAGCAAGTAACAACAGGGGGGTTCAACTAGAGCATCCAGCAAGTAACAACAGGGGGGTTCAACTAGAGCATCCAGCAAGTAACAACAGGGGGGTTGAACTAGAGCTTCCTGCAAGTAACAACAGGGGGGTTCAACTAGAGCTTCCAGCAAGTAACAACAGGGGGTTCAACAAGAGCATCTAGCAAGTAACAACAGGGGGTTCAACTAGAGCATCTAGTAAGTAACAACAGGGGGTTCTACTAGAGCATCAAGCAAGTAGCAACAGGGGGGTTCAACTAAAGCATCCAGCAAGTAACAACAGGGGGGTTCAACAAGAGCATCCAGCAAGTAGCAACAGGGGGGTTCAACTAGAGTATCCAGCAAGTAACAACACGGGAGTTCAACTAGAGCTTCCAGCAAGTAACAACAGGGGGCTTCAACTAGAGCTTCAAGCAAGTAACAACAGGGGGGTTCAACTATAGCTTCCAGCAAGTAACAACAGGGGGGTTCAACTAGAGCATCCATCAAGTAGCAACAAGGGGGTTCAACTAGAGCATCCAGCAAGTAACAACAGGGGGGTTTAACTAGAGCTTCCAGCAAGTAACAACAGGGAATTCAACTAGACAACGTTAGACACATGTGCAACACTTGGGTATCTCTAATGAGGAAACGTTTCGCCACACAGTGACTTCATCAGTCCATTCTCCATTGTATGGACTGATGAAGCTACTGTGTGGCTCAACGTTTCCTCATTAGAGGTACCCAAGTGATGCGCATGTGTCTAACGTTGTCTAGTTGAATCCCCTGTTGTTACTTGCTGGAAGCTCTAGTTGAACCCCCCTGTTGTTACTTGCTGGATGCTCCAGTTGAACCCCCTTGTTGCTACTTGATGGATGCTCTAGTTGAACCTCCCTGTTGTTACTTGCTGGCAGCTATAGTTGAAACCCCCTGTTGTTACTTGCTGGAAGTAGTAGACAGGTAGGCCAAAGGAGAAGGAATAATAGAGTTCTCAAGATTATTGTTTCTGACCCATTAGATCAATACAGTTCTTTTCATCCTGCATCTGATGGGTGACCCTCACCATCCTGCATCTGATGGGTGACCCTCCCCACCCCGCATCTGGGAAATGGGGTGACCCTCCCCCACCCAGCATTAGGGTGACCCTCACCTTTCCAGCATCTGAGGGGTGCCCCTCCCCATCCAGCATCGAGGGGTGCCCCTCACTTTCCAGCATTTTGGGGTACCCTCACCCCCAAAAAAATTGGGGGGTTTGGAGGGGACCCCCAACCACCCAAGAAATTGAGGGGGTCCCTCACCATCCAGCATCTGGGGGTGACCTCACCATCCAGCATCGATGGGGGGACCCTCACCTCCCACATCTAGGGGTGCCCCCCCCTTTAAACCAGCTTTGGGTTTGGGTGACCTCACCACCCCACATCTGATGGGGGCCTTTAAACCACCCCAGAAAACCAGGGGTGACCCCCCACCAGCTTCTAGGGTGACCCTCCCCATCCAGCATCTAGGGGGGCCCCCTCACCCCAGCATTGAGGGTTTGACCCTCACCACCCAAAATCTAAAGGGTGACCCTCACCATCCAGCATCTAAATGGGTCCCCCCCCCCCCCCCAGCATTAGGGTGCCCCTCCCCACCCCAGATCGGGTGGGGGGCCCTCACCATCCGGGCATCTGGGGGTAAACCCTCACCATCCAGCAACGTGGGTGACCCTCACCACCCAGCACCCTAGGGGGGCCCTAAACTCCAAAATTCAAGGGTGCCCCCAAACCAAATCCAGCATCTGATGGGTGACCCTCACCACCCAAGCATTTTCCCCCCTCCCCCTGGGGGGGGACCCAACCAAAATCTGGGGGTGCCCCCTCACCATCCACACCCTGAGGGGAAGACCCTCATCACCCAGCACCCGGGATGGGTGACCCCCCCACCTCCAGCATCGGGACGGGGGGCCCCTCCCCCACCCAGATTAAACGGGTGCCCCCAAAACCATCCAGAAGGGATGGGTGACCCTCACCACCCCGCATCTAGGGTTTGACCCTAAATCCAGCATCAAGGGTGACCCTACCATCCCAGAAATTTGGGTGACCCTCACCATCCAGCATCGGTGGGTAAAACCCTCCCCAAACCGCATCTAGGGGGGACCCTCCCCACCCAGCTTGAGGGGTAAACCCTCCCCATCCAGCTTTCTAAAGGGTGCCCCTAAATTTTCCACATCTGAGGGGGGCCCCACCATCCGAAATCTCACGGGGACCCTCCCATCCAGCATCTATTGGGGTGACCCTTAACTACATCTTTAAATCCCCCTATTATCCCCCCAATCGGGGTGCCCCTCACCTTTCCACATTTTTAAAAGGGGTTTGACCCTCTCATCCAGCACTAAAGGGTTGCCCCTTTCACCATCCACATCTGATGGGAACCCTCACCACCCACATCTGATGGGTGACCCCAAAATCCAGCACTGAGGGGTGCCCCTCACCACCCGCTTTCTCACGGGGGCCCCAAACCCCATCCAGCATCCCAGGGGTGACCCTAAACCAAACCCAGCTTTCCCCACGGGGGGACCCTCCCCATCCAGCATCTAGGGTGACCCTCACCTTTAAAGCTTTTTGGGGTGACCCTCCCCACCCCAGCATCTATTGGGGCCCCTCACCATCCGCATCTAGGGTCCCCTCACCTCCAGCACTAGGGTGACCCTCCCCACCCAAGTTTCTAGGGTCCCCCCTCACCATCCAGCATTGATGGGTGCCCCTCACCATCCGGGAATTCGATGGGTGCCCCCTCCCCTTTCCGGGAATCTATGGGTGACCCCACCCCGCATTAGGGGACCCCCCACCACCCAGCTTAAGGGTGCCCCTTCACCACCCCGAAACTAGGGTGCCCTCCCCTTCCGGCTCTCACGGGGACCCTCCCCCTTTCCAGCATCTGATGGGTGACCCTAACCATCCAGCATCTAGGGGGTGACCCCCCCACCATCCAGCTTCTGAGGGGTCCCCCTTCACCATCCGAAATCTAGGAAACCCTCCCCATCCAATCTACGGGGGGCCCTCCCCATCCAGCTTTCTCAGGGGGGGTGCCCCTCACCATCCGATCGAGGGGGAAACCCTTTACCATCCGCATCTCACGGGTGCCCTCACCACCCAAACACCCTCAGGGGTGACCCTCACCATCCAGCATCTAGGGTGACCCTCCCATCCAGCATTAGGGTGACCCTCCCCCCCATCCAGCATCCCCCCCGGGTGCCCCTCCCCAAATCCAGCATTTTTGAGGTGACCCCCACCACCAGCATTGAGGGGTGACCTCCCCAACCCGCATCTGAGGGGGGCCCTCACCATCCGCACAAAATTTGACCCTCCCATCCAGCATCTAGGGTAAACCCTCAAAACCAGAAACCCCCGGGTGACCCCCCACCATAACATCTAAGGGTGACCCCCCAACCACCAGCATTGATGGGGACCCTCACCCATCCAGCATCTGATGGGTCCCGAACCCCTAATAAACCCCCACCCATCTAAAGGGTGCCCCTCACCCCAGCATCTGATGGGTGCCCCTCACCACCACATCTAGGGGTTGACCCTCACCATCCGGGCATCTAAACGGGGGGCCCCCTCAACCATCCAGCATCTACGGGTGCCCCTCCCCTTTCCAGTTTTCCCCGGGGTTTACCCTCCCATCCACATCTAGGGGCCCCCTCCCCCATCCAGCATCTAGGGAAAACCTCACCACCCCAGATCTCATTTTTGACCCTCACCCCCGGGCATCCACGGGGGGACCCTCACCATCCAAAAATCTCCGGGGGGAACCCCCCACCCAGATCTAGGTTTGACCCTCACCATCCGGGGAAAATATGGGTGACCCTCACCACCCCGCATCTAAACGGGGCCCCTAAACTTTTCACCCATTCACGGGTGACCCTCCCCCCCCCCACCCATTCACGGGTGCCCCTCACCATCCACATTTTGGGGTGACCCCCCACCATCCAGAAATCTAGGGTAAACCCTCACCATCCAGCTTTTTGGGGGCCCCCCCTTCCACCGGGGGATCCCCCCACGTGGGGGGCCCCCTCCCCCCAAAAACATTGAGGGGTAACCCTCACCATCCATTTTGGATGGGTGACCCTCACCATCCAGCATCGAGGGGGGCCCTCACCATCCAGCATCTAGGGTGACCCTCACCACCAAACTCACGGGTGACCCACCACCCAGCATCTACGGGTGCCTTTCACCATCCAGAAACTCACGGGTGTCCCCCCATCCAGCATCTCAGGGGGGACCCTCACCTTTTCCAGCTTTAAAGGGGTGGACCCCGGACCCTCACCATCCAGAATCTGTTGGGTCCCCCTTCACCACCAATCTACGGGGGGCCCTCCCCACCCGAAACTCAGGGGTGACCTCCCCAAACCCCCCCATCTGGGGGTAAACCCTAAACCATCCAGCACTCCGGGTGACCCCACCATCAACATCTCACGGGTGCCCCAAACCATCCAGCATCTCAGGGTTTTACCCTCCCCATCCACCCTCCCGGGGTGCCCCACACCTTCCCAGCATCTCAGGGTTTGGACCCTCACCACCCAGCTCTAGGGTGACCCTAAACCATCCGCCTCTAGGGTGACCTCACCACCAGCATCTAGGGTCCCTCTCACCCCCAAACATTGATGGTTGCCCCCTCACCACCCCAGTCTGATGGGGGCCTCACCATCCAGCATTGATGGGGCCCCCTCACCACCCAAAATTGAGGGTAAACCCTCACCATCCACATCTGAGGGGGCCCTCACCACCCCGCTTTTAGGGTACCTCCCCAAACCCAACTCCGGGTGACCCTCCCCATCCAGCATCTCCGGGTGACCCTCACCTTTCAGCATCTAGGGTGCCCCCTCCCACCCAGAAATCTCAGGGTGATCCCCCCAAACCAGCATCTCAGGGGTTAAACCCTCACCTTCCGCATCCCCACGGGTGACCTCAAAACCAGCATCTCCGGGTGACCTAAACCCTCCAACATTTGGGTTACCCTCCCCAAACCAAAATCTAGGGGGGCCCTTCACCATCCAGAAAACTGATGGGTGTCCCTCACCATCCGCTTTCTAGGGGACCCTCCCCCATCCACATTTTTGGGAAACCCTCACCTCCAGCACCTCCCGGGTGCCCCCTCACCACCCAAAATTTTCTCACGGGGGACCCTCCCCCTCCAGCATCTCACGGGGGACCCTAAACCATCCAGCATTCCGGGTGGGGACCCCCCCCCCCTTTCCAGATTTTATGGATAACCCTCAAAATCCAGCATCTGATGGGTGCCCCTCACCATCCGGCATCTTGATGGGGTGACCCTCACCACCCACATCTAAAGGGTGACCCTCACCATCCAGCATCTAAGGTGCCCCTAAACCTTCCACACTCACGGGTGACCCTCCCATCCAGATCTCGGGGGTGACCCCCCACCTTCCAGCTTCTGGGGACCCTCATCATCCAGCATCAGGGTGACCCTCCCACCAGAAATCTACGGGGGGCCCTCACCCCCAAAACATCTAAGGAGTCCCCTCACCATCCAGCATCTTACGGGTGACCCTCACCATCCAGCATCTCACGGGTGACCCTCACCATCCAGCATCTCACGGGTGACCCTCACCATCCAGCATCTTACGGTGACCCCACCTCCAGCATCTCACGGGTGACCCCAAAACCCAAAGCATCTTACGGGTGACCCTCACCATCCAGCATCTCACGGGTGACCCTCACCATCCAGCATCTCACGGGTGACCCTCACCATCCAGCATCTCACGGGTGACCCTCACCATCCAGCATCTTACGGGTGACCCTCACCATCCAGCATCTTACGGGTGACCCTCACCATCCAGCATCTTACGGGTGACCCTCACCATCCAGCATCTTACGGGTGACCCTCACCATCCAGCAAGGCTGAGAAAGAAACAAAGAAAATTACAAGCTGAACAAGGAGTCATTTGCTTGAGAGACTGAAGGCTTTTAAAAGAAATAGTGACGACTAAATATTACCCAAGTCAGGACAGTAGTAAAACGTGAATTATGAAAGCAAAAATATTAAATTTTCACGAGTGGTGATCTATACTTACGAAATTGATGAGAGCAGGAAGCCAAGGGACGTTAGTATGTTCGTCAGTATCCTTTGTTGCCTCTTACCTGGTTTTAAGGTAACCCTTCACATACCTGGTTGTGAACAGTCATACTGCCAGTCATACTGTCAGTCATACTGCCAGTCATACTGTCAGTCATACTGCCAGTCATACTGTCAGCCATACTGCCAGTCACACTCCCAGTCATACTGTCAGTCATACTGCCAGTCATACTGTCAGTCATACTGCCAGTCATACTGCCAGTCATACTGCCAGTCATACTGCCAGTCATACTGTCATTCATACTGCCAGTCATACTGCCAGTCATACTGCAGTCATACTGCCAGTCTACGCCAGTCAACCCCAGCATACTGTCAGTCAACGCCACCCTACTGTCAGTCATATGCCATCATACTGTCAGGGCCCCATACTGCCATTCACACTCCCATCATACGTCATCATACTGCCAGTCAACTGCTCATATGCCCCCCCCCCCCCCCCCCCCCCACCCCCCCCCCCCCCCCCCCCCCCCCCCCCCCCCCCACCCCCCCCCCCCCCCCCCCCCCCCCCCCCCCCCCCCCCCCCCCCCCCAAATTTCTTCAGTCTCTGCCAGTCATACTGCCAGTCATACTCCCGAAAACCCCAAGTCAACGCCATCAACGCCACTATACCTGCCAGTCTACGCCATCATACGCCAGCATACCCCCGCAACTGCCAGTCACACTCCCACCATACGTCTCAACTCCCATCAAACTGCATCAACTGCCATCATACCCCAGTCATACTCCCAGTCAACTGCCATCAACTCCATCATCTGCCAGTCTACTGCAGTCTACTGCCAGTCAACTGCAGTCAACGCCAGCAATCCCAGTCATACGCAGTCAACTGCCTCATATGCAGCCTAAGCCATCATAACTCCATCATACTGCCATCATACTGCCAGTCATATGCATTCTACTGCCATATACGCCATCATATGCCAGCATACGCCATCATACTGCCAGTCAATGCCATCATACTGTCATCTACGCCTCATACTGCCAGTCATACTGCCAGCCAAGCATCATACTGCAGTCATACTGCCATCATACTGCCAGTCAACTGCCATCAACTGCCAGTCAACGGGCCATCATCCCCCATCATACTGCCAGCACGCCAGCATATGCCGTCACTGCAGTCAACTGCCATCATCGCCAGTCAATGCACCTTACTGCATCAACTGCCTAAAAGCCCGTCATATGCCATCATATGCCAGTCATCTGCCAGCATACTGCCAGTCATACGCCAGTTACTGCATCAACTCCCATCATACTGCATCATACCCCAGTCTTACCCCAGTCATACTCCCAGTCATACCCCATCATACTCCCAGTCTCTGCCAGTATACTGCCATCATATGCCAGCACCCCCCCACCATCGCCAGTCATACGCCAGTCATACTGTCAGCAAAATGCCAGTAAATACTGCCAGGTACTGCCATATACTGCCATCATACTGCTAGTCAACTCTCAGTCATACTCCAGTCAACTGCCATCATACTGCCAGTCTACTCCCAGCAACTGTCGTCATATGCCGTTATGCCGTCAAACTGCCAGTCATACTGCCAGTCATATGCCAGTCAACTGCAGTATACTGCTCATACGCCCCATACTGCCATATAGCCATCATACTGCCATCATACTGCCAGTCATTGCCGGGCATCGCCTCATATGCCAGTCATACGCCAGTTATATGCCATCATCTCCCAGTCATACGCCAGTCATACTGCCATCATACCCCGTTATAGCCATCATACTGCCAGCATTGCCAGCATATCCCCATTTATACTGCCAGTCAACTGCCGCCATACTGCCAGTCTAGGTCGTCATACCCCAGTCATACTGCCAGTCATTCTGCCAGTAAATACTGCCAGTCAAAAATGCCAGTCAACTCCCCATTATACTGCCAGTATACTATTGGCCTTGTAATAACGTAAGGCCACCCACATCCCTCCTATGTTGAAGGCTCTGCTGAAATGACAGATCTATCCAGGATGGGTCCAGGCGAGAGATGAGACGTCTTGCTCTGTTCTCTACTCTGTCAAGCAGTCGCAGATGAGAGGGGGGGCAGGCAAACCAAGAAAGTGGAGCATACTCAAGGTGTGAGCGTACTTGTGCCTCGTACAGGATCTTGCAACCCCTACTGTCAAGCAGATGCGAGATACGGCGAAGTGCTGTAAGCTTCCTGGCTGCCTTGTTTGCAAGATTTACAACATGGTTCTTCATGGTTAGTTTGGAGTTAAATTTCACCCCAAGGATATCAACTTCTTCTCCAGGTGCCAACATCCTCCCGTTCATCCTTACTACTGCACCAGCATTATCATCATGGTGCCTAGAGACGA
>NC_069461.1:24581272-24611272 GCF_026875155.1 Cherax quadricarinatus
CGCCATTATAAGAGTGCCTCTTCACAGGATATACATCCAAACACCAACCTATACTGGCTTTGTGTCGGTAGGTATATCCAGTGAAACTTTTCCTATTCAGGGCGTTGACTTACTCATAGGCAATGATCTAGACTATCCAGGTATAAGCCGAGAGCCTCTAGTTATTGATAATTCTACTGACATTAACTATGCCATAGAAGCTCGAAAAGAGGCTCCTACCTTATTTCCTCTCAATGTTATAACTAGAGCAATGTCTAGAGCGCATCAAAATCCTTTATCAACTGAAGTCCTAAGTGAAGGCGAAGATTTAGGTCTCGATTTATTGTTCAGCCGATCCTTACAACCCGGATCTTCAAATCTGAAATATTCTATGATCGGCCCTTTTCAAGATTCTGATATTAAAATGCTATCGAAAGAAGATTTAATAAGGGATCAGTTCCTTGATCCATCCCTAGAGAAATTACGAGAGATAGCTATTACAGAAGACGACGCCCAAGACCTGGAAAATTGTTACTATCTTGCTAATGGTATATTAATGAGAAAGGAAAAGTCTCTTTTGTCTTCCGACGATCATCTGGCTACCAGCAAACATCTAGTAGTGCTACCTAGCACCTTTAGAGAATTGGCTATTAGTTTCGCCCACCATAGTCCCATGGGAGGACATTTGGGAGTAAAGAAAACGCTGGGCAAAATAGCCAAGCATTTTCATTGGCCCAGAATGAAGGAGACTGTGGAAAGCTATCTAAAAGGTTGTCAAGTCTGCCAAGTGACCGGCAAACCTTCGCACACACCTCCACCAGTTCCCCTCATTCCGATTCCCGTCAGTGGTGAGCCCTTCTCACGCCTGATAATAGACTGTGTTGGTCCGTTACCCAAGACTAAACAAGGGAATCAATATCTGTTTGCAATTATGGATGTTGTTGCTCGATATCCAGAGGCTATCTCTTTGAGAAAAAATAATTCTCGCATCATTGTTCGAGCTTTTCAAAATTTTTTCTCACAGGTGGGGATTCCCCGAATAATTCAATCAGATCAAGGTTCAAATTTTACCTCTAAGATGTTTCGCGATGCCTTATCACGCCTCGGAATTAAGTCCGTATGTTCTGTTGCTTATCACCCTCAGTCGCAAGGAGCCCTCGAACGATTTCATCAAACATTAAAATCAATGATGAGAGCATACTGCGAGCAGTTTTCCAGAGATTGGGACGAAGGAATACCATTCCTCTTGTTCGCCTTAAGGGAAAGCGAACAAGAAAGCACTGGGTTCAGTCCATTTGAATTAATTTACGGACACCAAGTACGCGGCCCCCTCGCCGTACTAAAAGATTCATGGACCGGAAAATCAGAACCCTCGCTTAAAACAACTCCAACTCTAATGCAAAAGCGTTTGTCACAACTGAGGGAATTAGCCTCAAAAAACTTAGCTAAGTCCCAGTCCAAGATGAAGCATTGTTATGACAAACACACACGCTCTCGTTTCTTCAAACCAGGTGACAGTGTGATGGCACAGAAGTTCTTACCTGGACACGCTCTGCAACCTAGATACGAAGGTCCTTTGGAAGTGATTGAGCGGCTCAATGAGGTAAATTATGTACTACAAACTCCAGGAAAGAGAAAAGCAAAACGTACTTATCACATAAACCAACTTAAGGCTTACCACCCTAGTATCGTACCAGTTACGACAGTTCTTCCTTTAGCTGAAACTGAAAATGTAAGTCTGCCCAGCATCTCTAAAGCGATAGAAGTACGTTTAAAAAATTCAGAGACATTGCAATCTCTTGATACCTTTCTTATGGACCTTGATTTGAAGAAAGCCAAAGATATCAAAGACTGGATATTACGTTATGAGATTTTATTTGATGACTTCCCTAGTGTTGTACATTGGGAATTCACGACATAGATGTACAAGGAGCAAAGCCTTGCAAACAGTCACCTTATAGGGCAAGTCCACTCAAACAGGAAACATTATACAAAGAAGTAGATTTTTTTTTGTCCCATGGACTCATAGAAAGGAGTAAAAGTCCGTGGGCCTCGCCCTGTATATTAGTTCCCAAGCCTGATGGAACTTCTAGAATGTGCACTGATTATCGTAAGGTTAATGCTCTCACGGTACCAGATGGTTTCCCACTACCCCGTATTGATGATCTAATAGACAGAGTATCAGGAGCCACCTATGTCACCCGCCTGGATTTATTAAGGGGCTATTACCAAGTGCCGCTTACCCAGCGAGCCCAAGAAATATCAGGATTTACTATACAAGGCGGATTATTCAATTATCGTGTTATGCCCTTCGGGTTGTGTAACGCGGCCTCTACCTTTCAGCGCCTGATGAACCTGCTGACCAATAATTTAGAAGGAGTGGATGCATATCTAGATGATCTTGTTATAAATAGCAATGAGTGGGAGCAACATTTAATTCGCCTGGAAACCTTATTTAAGAAGTTAGAAAAGTACAACTTCACCATAAATTTAGCCAAGTGTCAGTTTAGACAAGCCAAGATTAAATACCTCGGTTTTTGTATAGGTCAAGGTGAGGTACGTCCTGTTGATGTAAAAGTTAGAGCCATTGCCGAGTTTCCTATCCCTCAAGATAGAAAGTCTATAGAGAGGTTCCTTGGAATGACTGGTTATTATCGACGTTTCTGTCCTAATTTTTCTCAGGTTGCATCTCCTCTTACTGAGTTAACCAGTAGTAAGATGAAGTTTTGCTGGACGAAAGATTGTGAGATAGCTTTTAATCAGTTGAAGCGGTTGCTTTCTTCGTCACCCGTATTGAAAAGTCCTGACTTTAATCAACCCTTCTATTTACACATCGATGCCAGCGGTTATGCTGTGGGGGCTGTGTTACTTCAGAAATCCCCCTCTATTGATATTTTGCATCCTATATCTTATTTTTCTTCAAAGTTGAAACGTCACCAAAAGAATTACTCCACTGTAGAGAAAGAAGCTCTTGCCCTTGTAATATCTTTGGAACATTTTGACATTTATCTGGGAACCTCCCCCCATAAAATTATGGTATTTTCTGAACACAACCCTTTAATTTATATTAATTCTATGAAATCAAAGAACACCCGAATCCTCAGGTGGGCTCTGAGGATCCAACCTTATCTGATTAGTATTCAACACTTAAGTGGATCCCTTAACATAATTGCTGATGCTCTTTCTCGCCCCTGAAAAAAAAAAATGTATACCTTAAAATGTAAAGTAAAGTAATGAGTACTCTTAGAGCCTAATTTATATGTATATTATATATTTTTGTTAATAATTTTCTTTTATATTGACAGTATGACTATGAAAGCCGTTCCGTTGATGGGACGAAGTATTAAGTCCACATGGATGACCCTGACAGTCATGTCCGAGACTCCTATTCTCGAATTGTGATGGAAGCCACTCCAGATAGTTCTTCTGGCCATTGTTCCAAAAGCTCATCCTCTGGCAAATAACCATGCTGTTCGAGTTCTTGCTTCTCCATTCTTCCGTCGTACTACTTGCCTTATTTACCAAGAGGACGCTTACTATAAAGGAGATATTACCAAGGACGCTTGCAAACTCCCTACTGCGACCTATTGTCGTACGAAGGGGGGGGGGTGTTATATCTTCGAAATTGGTCATCCTGTGTTATTTAAATATTGTAAGAGCATATGTTCCTCACTTAATATTATAGCGCAAAAGTCCCCGTTTATAGCTAAAATAGAGATTTTCGGCGTTATATTATTATCTGTTAATATATGAAAAATACCATGGAATTGTCGCTATTATCGTTATTATCACTATTATCGTTATTATCGCTATTATTGTTATTATCACTATTTTGTAATTATCACTATTATTTTAGTATTATTGTTAGGTAGGATTTCTTGTGTATATAGAGTTTAAGTCTCGGAACCATCCGGTGAATTGTTCAGTTGTTTATGTCCGGCTGGCTGACGTGGCTCAGCTGATCCAACCTGACGACACGTCAACAGACTGGCAAGTAGTCAGTCTGCTCCCAGCTCTAGCCCTGACAACTGATCGTATATTGGCTCTTACGGTGTACAGTTGAATGGTTTTGAGAATTGGACTATAGAGCTGACTCACTTTGTTCCTCATTACTTTGAAAGACTCTTTTGATATTTATATTCTTGGTCAGTTCAGTAATCCATAGATACTTTACGGCCAGATTCAAAGGTCTTGTTAAATCTTATACCTTTTGTATTTTGAGTTTACAGTCTTGTTAAGAAAGAGACGTAAATATTAATGAGGACTTAGATACAGGAAGAATAATTAAACTTCCTTATTAATATGACATTTCCATGATTTGGAACTAAATGTATATGGTAAATTTATTGTACAAAGTATTAAGTTAAATTAACTACAAAGAGAAGATAAAGTATTGTATTTAAATACTTTAATAAATTTGAATATTATTCTACGGAGTTTCCCAGTTGAAATTATTTCCCTTAGACTCTAAAAGACCTTTAAAGAACTCGGATCCAAAAATCTTGTTGCATAAGAAATAAATGGTAACAGGCCACATTCTGAAGTTCTTTAAAAAATTTCTTATTCGCAAACATGTGCTTACCTCGCTGGGCTTGTGGGGGGTCGAATCACGGTCATTGTGAGTGTGGTGATAATGAATATGTGAGGAGTGTGTGCGAGGAGACAAATTGAAGAATTGTGGTGATGGTGGTAGTGAAGATGGTAGTAGTCGTGGTAATAGTGGTAGTGAAGATGATAGTAGTAGTGCTGATGGTGGTAGTTAAGATGGTAGTAGTCGTGGTAATAGTGATAGTAAAGGTGATAGCAATTTTGAGTAGTTACGGGAAACTGCTTAATGTTTAAGTCCCCCATTACGACCTATTTCAGCTTATCTCTAACCTAGTTCTACCCTACTCTGTTGTATTGTATTGTACGGAATTGTAGTCCACATAATTTCAACCCATTTTAACCTAACATAACCTATTTTAACCTATGTGTGGGTTAAGATAGAAGTATGAATGATGCTCACCTGTTTTATTTGTCTGTTTACACTGACCCAGTCTGATTGACTACACTGACTGACCCAGTCTGATTGACTGCACTGACTGACCCAGTCTGATTGACTACACTGACTGACCCAGTCTGATTGACTACACTGACTGATCCAGTCTGATTGACTACACTGACTGACCAAGTCTGATTGACTACACTGACTGACCCAGTCTGATTGACTACACTGACTGACCCAGTCTGATTGACTACACTGACTGACCCAGTCTGATTGACTACACTGACTGACCCAGTCTGATTGACTACACTGATTGACCCAGTCTGATTGACTACACTGACTGACCCAGTCTGATTGACTACACTGACTGACCCAGTCTGATTGACTACACTGACTGACCCAGTCTGATTGACTACACTGACTGACCCAGTCTGATTGACTACACTGACTGACCCAGTCTGATTGACTACACTGACTGATCCAGTCTGATTGACTACACTGACTGACCCAGTCTGTATACACTGACTGACCCAGTCTGATTGACTACACTGGCCCAGTCTGATTGACTACACTGACTGACCCAGTCTGATTGACTACACTGACTGACCCAGTCTGATTGACTACACTGACTGACCCAGTCTGATTGACTACACTGATTGACCCAGTCTGATTGACTACACTGACTGACCCAGTCTGATTGACTACACTGACTGACCCAGTCTGACTACACTGACTGACCCAGTCTGATTGACTACACTGACTGACCCAGTCTGATTGACTACACTGACTGACCCAGTCTGATTGACTACACTGACTGACCCAGTCTGATTGACTACACTGACCCAGTCTGATTAACTACACTGACTGACCCAGTCTGATTGACTACACTGACTGACCCAGTCTGATTGACTACACTGACTGACCAAGTCTGATTGACTACACTGACTGACCCAGTCTGATTGACTACACTGACTGACCCAGTCTGATTGACTACACTGACTGACCCAGTCTGATTGACTACACTGACTGACCCAGTCTGATTGACTACACTGACTGACCCAGTCTGATTGACTACACTGACTGACCCAATCTGGCCTATATGAAAGTTTCTCCTGATCCATTTGTAACGTCTCCTTGTCTTCATCTATTTATAATTTCCTCCTGAACTAACATAATCAGCAAACACTGATCCAGCTGAGTTCCTCTTGTGGCGTGTCATTCACATACACCAGAAACAGTACTGGTCCTAGTAATCATCCTTGAGGAAGCCATCCTGTCACTCCCGCCGGTCCTGACACTACTTCTCGGAGACTCACCCTCTGTTTCCTTCCTCTTTGTTACTCTGCAACATCAGGGTTTGTTCCTTGTTCCTGGCTGCTCCACGAGTGTTTATTGCAGTCTGTTGTAAAGTTGCAGTATCAGAAGCCTTCTTGGTGCTTTAAAAAATGCTATCGAATCATCCATCTCTCTCTCTCTCTCTCTCTCTCTCTCTCTCTCTCTCTCTCTCTCTCTCTCTCT
Organism: Cherax quadricarinatus; assembly: GCF_026875155.1. Taxonomy (NCBI): domain Eukaryota; kingdom Metazoa; phylum Arthropoda; class Malacostraca; order Decapoda; family Parastacidae; genus Cherax; species Cherax quadricarinatus. Next base: position 24,587,757 of record NC_069461.1, read on the forward strand.
CTCTCTCTCTCTCTCTCTCTCTTTTGTCTCACTTTTCGTAATTTGTTGTACAACTGCAGCTGGTAATTGTTCATGGCACTAATCTCTAAGGGCTCTAGAACTATCACTTTTTTTGTGTGTGTGTATGTGTGTGTGTGTGTGTTGTGTACTCACCTAGTTGAGGTTGCAGGGGTCGAGTCCGAGCTCCTGGCCCCACCTCTTCACTGGTCGCTACTAGGTCACTCTCCCTGAACCATGAGCTTTATCATACCTCTGCTTAAAGCTATGTATGGATCCTGCCTCCACTACATCGCTTCCCAAACTATTCCACTTCCTGACTACTCTGTGGCTGAAGAAATACTTCCTAACATCCCTGTGATTCATCTGTGTGTGTGTGTGTATTTATGTATGTGTCTCATCAGTGCAACTGACAATACATTTCTCGTATATTTACAAACACTCTCTCATCAACGAACAGATGACATTTTAACTTTATTCATAATCACCAGAACTTGGTGTAACGAGAAACAAATTAAGGCGAAAAAATAATGTATCACGCTTTTGTAAAATTGCGAAATAACAGCAATAATGAGACCATCACTAGACAGATGCTTGTCTTTATAGTTCATAAACTAACTTGGGTGCAAAGACATGCAGAAATAACAGTAATAAAGTTCTAATATAAATGATATTAACCAGGATAAAGCATATCCTCACATATGATACTGATTATCCTGGTGGAGCAGGTTAGCGGAAGGTAAACATCACGTCTGTTGGAATTGTGAGGGTCAGTATAGGGGAGGTATCATGTCTGTTAGAGATGTGAGGGTCAGTATAAGAGAGCTATCATGTCTGTCAGTGATGAGGGGGGGGGTCAGTATAGAAAAGTTATCATGTCAAAATATCTCTCATTCTACTTCCTCCGTGACCCCTGTCATCCTACCCTCCATCTCTCTGCCTCTCTCTCTCTCTGCTAGGGTGGGAAGAAAGCCTTCTGCTTTTCTATCATCGACTAATACACCTACATAATACATGATAGTTCTGAATCTTGGTAAGAATAGAAAGTTCTTCCCAGTAGACAGAATGTGCTATCTGTCTTTACCATGTACACATTCTCTCTCTCTCTCTCCAACAGAGATTGAGTTACATCACGCAAGGGTATTGTTGCATCAAAGCTGGGGTGCAAGGGTCAACAAGCAATAAAATGACTGATTGCATATTTGCATGCTGTGTTTACCTCTTTGCGAAGCGCAACTTTCCTCCGCCTTACTGACACTTAACCGCGAAACAACACCGCGGTAACTGTCCCGCCGAGGGCTCGACCCCCCGTCTCTGCGCCTCCAAGAAGCCTAGCTCATCCACTCTTTAGTGCCCATGAAACCGTCGATATCCTGAATCTTATGCTCCTTTTACGAGCCTCACCTGACTCGTCACCAGCGTAGCAAACTGCCGGTTTCTCCATAGCGGTTAGTTGAGCAGTTTTTGTCCATAAAGTTGCTTACTTCAGAATACTGGCGTCTGAGGCTGCTTTTAAGCACCATTCGGGGTGGCATCTTGTGCAGATTTGAAGTTGAGGTTTACATCAATCTGTGGTAAGAGGGTAATACCGTGGAGGAGTATACCTGCTAGGTACCCTCAGTGGACAGACTCCTCAGTTCACTCACTGAGAGACTTGGGGATCGATGGCTGGGCACGTGCTGTTACTGTTCACATAGCAGTAATACGTAGGTACCTGGGCGTTAGTCACCTTACACCTGCTGTCACTATTCAGCTGACAGTAAGTAGGTACCAAGGTGCCAGTCGACTGTTGTGGGTCGCATTCTGGGAGGAAATATTAACGAACTCCCAATGGAAATAAGACAGTCCTCGATGAGGCACTGACTTTCCTGGGTTATGTTGGCTGGCTAGCACTCTCTCGGGTTAAAAAACCCAGTAAAATCTTGTGTTTGTATTGTGTAAAAACGACACAGAATTTGGGTTTTGGTATTGTATGAGAGGTTTCGCGCACGTTTCGACCCACATCACACAGAGAACGCTAAGACCTGATTATATAAAAAGGAAGAAACCTTGATACATTGTTTCCTAGTGGAATGATTTAGAAAGACATATAGACAAACACTAGGACATCAGTTAAGAAAAAACTTCTCTGTTCTAGAACCGATGCCTCTCCTAGTAAATACGTCGTAGTGCACCGGAGAGAAGGGATGTCGCCAGGTCAAAGAATGAGGTCAGGAGGTCACCTGTGAGTAGCCAATCCAATAAGTATGGTCAGTTCTTTCCTAGCATCAGGTACTGGGACACTTATAAACCTCACTAAAACTTCGGAGATCCTCAGTGATCCGGACGTTCGGATCAACGCCGTGCGTCGTGGATATTTACTGCAGTGTTCTCAGCCTATACTGCTGCCACGGCCACTGTCTCTGATGGTAACTCTAACACGTTCATAAGACGGGAATACCTGTTTACCTGCTCACAATATTATGCTGTAAGCCTCGTTATTTGTCTTAGTTGCATACTGGAGTATGCTGTAACTGGTCCATGCTTCAGTCTGCAGAGCTGTAGACGACCATGCTTCAATCTGTAGAGCTGTAGACGACCATGCTTCAATCTGTAGAGTTGTAGACGACCATGCTTCAGTCTCTAGAGCTGTAGACGACCATGCTTCAATTTGTAGAGCTGTAGCTGAAATGTTGACCTCTTGACCTGGAATCACTGTATAAAACTTTAAGATTCCTCTCACTGTCTGATATCACTGCAGTGACTAAGAAAGTCATTACGTTGTATCACTGCAGTGACCTAGAAAGATAGATTGCAGTGATTTTAAAAAATTTTTTGGTCCAGTTCTCAATGGAACGTCAAACACTGAAAAGTTTTAGATGTTAAACGAGGGTAGTTAACTCTGTAGTCACTGCAATACGATACAGAGATGAGCTACTGAGAGTTCTGTACACTGCGGTCACTGCAACATAGTACAGAGAGCTTCGTACTCTGTGGTAACTGCAACATGGTACAGAGAGCTGTGTACTCTGTGGATACTGCAACCTGGTACAGACAGCTGTGTACTCTGTGGTTTCTGCAACATGGTTCAGAGAGCTGTGTACTCTGTGGTTACTGCAACATGGTACAGACAGCTTTGTACTCTGTGGTTACTGCAACATGGTACAGACAGCTGTGTACTGTGGTTTCTGCAACATGGTACAGAGAGCTGTGTACTCTGTGTATACTGCAACATGGTACAGAGAGCTTTGTACTCTGTGGTTACTGCAACATGGTATAGAGAGCTGTGTACTCTGTGGTTACTGCAACATGGTACAGAGAGCTGTGTACTCTGTGGATACTGCAACATGGTACAGAGAGCTGTGTACTCTGTGGATACTTCAACATGGTACTCATCTGCAGTTAAGTCACCCCTCAACCAGGCTCAGTATTTTACTACTGATAAAGTCGCATAGAAGGATCAGTAAATCTGAGAGCTGTGAGGATGAGCTCCAGGAAGAACAAAATGGGAATGGTTACATTTTGAACGAAAAGAGTTCACAGTACCGTGGCTGGAACAATTCACAGTACCCTGGCTAGAACAGTTCACCGTACCGTGACTGGAACAGTTCACAGTACCATGGATAGAACAGTTCACAGTACCGTGGCTGGAACAATTTACAGAACCTGGCTGGGACAGCTCAGAGTACCGTGGCTGGAACAATTTACAGAACCTGGCTGGAACAGTTCACAGTACCGTGGCTGGAACAATTCACAGTACCTGGTTGGAACAGTTCACAGTAAGGTGGATGGAACAGTTCACAGTACCCTGCTGGAACAGTTCACAATACCCTGGCTAGGACAGTTCACGGTACCCTGGCTGGAACAATTTACAGTACCCTATCTGAAACAGTTCACAATACCGTGGCTGGAACAGCTCACAGTACCGTGGCTGGAATAATTCACAGTACCTGGATGGAACAGTTCACAGTACTCTGGAAAGAACAGCTCACAGTACTCTGGATAGAGCAGTTCACAGTACCATGACTGGAACAATTCACAGTACCATGGCTGGAACAGTTCACAATACCCTGGCTAGAACGGTTTACAGTACCCAGGCTGGAACAGTTCACAGTACGTGGCTGGAACAATTCACAGTACCCTGGCTAGAACGGTTCACAGTACCGTGGCTGGAACAATTCACAGTACCCAGGCTGGAACAGTTCACAGTACATGGTTGGAACAATTTACCGTACCATGGCTAGAACAGTTCACAGTACATTGGCTAAGACAATTCACAGTGCCGTTGCTGGAACAATTCACAGTACCCTGGTTAAAACAATTCACAGTACCGTGGATGGAACACTTGAGAGTGACTAGCTGGAACACTTCACAGTACCCTGGCTGAAACAGTTCACAGTACCCTGGCTAGAACAGTTCACAGTGCCCTGGGTGGAACAATTCGCAGTACCCTGTCTTAATTCACAGTACTGTAGCTGGAAAACACTTCACAGTACCCGGGTTGGAACAGTTCACAGTACCCGGGTTGGAACAGTTCACAGTACTCTGGCTGGAACAATTCATAGTACCGTGGCTGGAACAATTCAAAATACCGTTACTGGAACAATTCACAGTACCCTGTCTGAAACGGTTCACAGAACCGTGGCTGGAGCAATTCACAGTACCCTGTCTGAAACAGTCCACAGTACAGTGGCCTGGAACAGTTCGCAGCACCCTGGCTGTAACAATTCATAGTATTGTGGCTGGAACAATTCATAGTACCGTGGCTGAAGCAATTCAGATTACCGTGGCTGTAACAATTCACAGTACCCTGTCTGAAACAGGTCACAGTACCCTGGCTGGAACAGTTCACAGTACCCTGTCTGAAACACTTCACAGTACCCTGGCTGGAACAATTCACAGTGCCCTGTCTGAAACAGTTCACAGTACCGTGGCTGGAACAGTTCATAGTACCCTGGCTTGAACAGTTCACAGTACCCTGACTGGAACAATTCACAGTACCCTGACTGGAACAATTCACATTACCCTGACTCCCTGACTACAGCAATTCACAGTACTCTGACAGTATCCTGGCTGGATCAATTAGGAAATTATCTCAAAATCAAACGTTTCATTCCACTCTGGACAATAATTACGAAAAAAATGCGATGTTTCGGTCCTTCCTAGACCCCACACTTATAGTCCCTCCTGGACCCCACAGTTATGGTTCCTCCTGGACCCCACACTTATGGTCCCTCCTGGACCCCACACTTATGGTCCCTCCTGGACCCCACAATTATGGTCCCTCTTAGACCCCACACTTATGGTCCCTCCTGGACCCCACACTTATGGTCCCTCCTGGATCATAATTATGAAACGAAGACGACGTTTCGGGCTTAAACTGATCTAAAAAGAAACAAGTTTATAAATATTGGGAACATCACTCCAGAATTGCCTAGTGAAAAGAATTATATAATTATCAAGGTAATTCCATTATCCGAGGAGTAATTTCCTAATGGAGGAACTTAACGGTAAATAATAAACAGGCAAACAAGAGGCAAATCGTTAACCTTTTTTTATGCAATAAAAGCTAATCTGTTGTGAGTGGGAGTCTCGTCTGACTTCTGTCTCTCTCTGTTCCAATAACAGCAAGAATTTGTCATTTATTGTTGTAGCAATGGGTGCATTCTCCCCCATTCGTCGTTTACCATGGCTATTGTCAGGATTATACTTTTCTTTATCTTAGATTTAGCTCGATATGCAAAACAACCACAGTGAAAGAATACCGAAATTCGAAGCACTTTCGTGACTTCTCACATTATCAATAATGAAAAATCACGAAAGCGCTTGGAATTTCGCTATTCTTTCACAGTGGTTGTTTTGCATATTGTGATATCACCTGTTTACTGTGATCTTATTGCATTAGCTGGATATAGTTATCCTAGCGTACCCTAGCCCATCCTAACATAGCTCTATATCATCTGACGTACTGTAACTTAGTATAAGTTAAGTTAGCCTGGCATGGCATATCTATACCTGACCTGATTTAACCTGACGTAATCCATCCTAATTTAGCCTACCATAAAATAACTTTATAATACGATTTTGAACCCGAGTTATTACAAGAAAATTCAATATTCAGATCCACAATAACTACCGTGTATGAGGGTCGTAAGAAAAAAGATCAGTAATCCTTTTAAAGATAGAATGGATCAATAAGAAATAGTTTAAACCATTTTATGTCAAGATCAAGGGAGTGACTTTTTACATGAAACCAGAGAGGAAATAATATAATGGCATTATGAAACCTTTTACTAAAATAGCTCGCGAATAATATGATATTTTTACATAATTACATTACCTTATTTAAATAAAGAGTAATGAACAATGAATATATTAAGTTTAAAGAAGTTATAAATACTCCACATGTCGATAACTCCCAAGATAACCTGTTTCATAAAACAATTCACTGAGTCATGTGAATCAGCAAGCAATTCCTTGGTGAAGGTGGGTCAGCCTGGCGCCGAAACACACACCATCTAACTTTAATAGTGGACATAGGGAGTCCACATACAGTAGCAGAACTTAGTCACTATGTTAGGTACAGTAATACCTGAACACCCAGACTGTGTCAGTAAACAGGTAACACAGCAACTTTGATAATGTCAAGGGCACAGCTCTGGAGGGAGAGTCAAACAAGAGGACATACAACCGTCAGAAAAACAGCTGTATAAATTGTAAATATGATCTAACGAAGCACGATAAATTCATTGCCTCGCCAACAGAGAACTAGAGGGGAAAGAAGAGAGAGAGAGAGAGAGAGAGAGAGAGAGAGAGAGAGAGAGAGAGAGAGAGAGAGAGAGAGAGAGAGAGAGAGAGAGAGAGAAGGGTCAGGTAGGAAACCTTCACGCCAGGTGAAACTGTAGAAACAAGGATTAAGTCAGTGTTCGTGAGTGTAACCCAACCAAAAAAAAAAAAGAAAAAAATCGCTTAAACACACCCAAATAATCTTATTAAGGTGATGCTTATTTTTTTTTTTTGGGGGGGGGGAGGGGGTGTGGAAGGTTGGGAGGAGAAGGAAGGCAGGTGGAGATGGTAGATTACGAAGCCGATATTCCAGCAGTTACACGTAGTTTACATCACACTGAAGCAACATTATCATAGCAGGTGCGCAACACTGTAGTACATCCCAGCACAGGCAAGTGTACTCTAGTAATTAATACTTAACATTACCAGCTTTATCAACTGTCAGGCCACCACCACAACTACCACTACCACCACCACAACTACCACTACCACCACTACTACCACTACTTACCACTACCACCACTACCAAAACACCACCACCACTACCACCACTACTACCACTACCACCACTACCCACTACTACCACTACCACCACCACAACTACCACTACCACCACTAACCACAACTACCACCACTACCACCACTACTACCACTACCACCACTACCACCAACCACCACCACTACCACAACTACCACCACTACTAACCACTACCACCACTACCACCCACTACCACACCACCACCACTACCACCACAACCACCACTACTCAAACACCACCACCACTACCACCACTACCACCACTACCACCACTCCACCACACCACCCACCACTACCACCACCACCACCACTACCAACACCACCACCACTACCACAACTACCACCACTACCACCACTACCACCACTACTACCACTACACACTACCACCACTACCACCACTACCACCACTACTACCACTACACCACTACCACCACTACCACCACTACCACACTACCACAACTACCACACACTACCACCACTACCACAACTACCACCACTACCACAACTACCACAACTACCACCACTACCACCACTACCACCACTACCACAACTACCACAAACTACCACCACTACCACAACTACCACCACTAACCACAACTACCACCACTACCACCACTACCACAAACTACCACAACTACCACCACTACCACCACTACCACCACTACCACAACATACCACAACTACCCACCACTACCACCACTACTACCACTACCACCACTACCACCACCACCACCACTACCACAACTACCACCACTACTACCACTACCACCACTACCACCACTACCAACACCACCACCACTACCACCACTACCACCACTACCAACACCACCACCACTACCACCACTACCACCACTACCACCACTACCACCACCCCACCACTACCACCACCACCACCACTACCAACACACCACCACTACCACAACTACCACCACTACCACCACTACCACCACTACCACCACTACACCACTACCACCACTACCACACTACCACACTACCACCACTACACAACTACCACAACTACCACCACTACCACCACTACCACCACTACCACATACTACACACAACTACCACACTACCACAACTACCACCAACTACCACAACTACCACCACTACCACCACTCCCACAACTACCAAAACTCCCACCACTACCACCACTACCACCACTCCCCAAAACTACCACCACTCCCACCACTACCACCACTACCACCACCCCACCATACCCCCAACTACCCCACTACCACAACTACCAAAACTACCCCCAACTCCCACCAAAATAATGTCAAATTTTTAAAAGGGCCCCTTCGGGGAAAATTTTTAATTTTTACTCTTAAAAGGGTTTGAAAAAACTTTACCCCAAACTTTTTTTCATGTGTCAACTTGAAGTTCCGGTGTGCAATTCCCCATTTCCTCGCCCGCCTTGTTTGCCTTTGCAATTTTTAGCAAAAAACAACTTGGGGGGAATGCTAATTTAAAAACTCCTTATTATTTTTTCCCGCAAGTTACATTTCTCACTAAGTCTAGTTGAATATCTCACCAAGCTAAAATTAATTTTAAAATTTCTTTTAATTTTCCAAGTTACTTTTCTCACTAAGTAAATAAGTTCCCATTTCCACTAAGCTGGACAAGTTACACTTCTCACTAAGCTGACTAAGTTACTTTTCTCACAAAGCTGCCCAAGTTACATTCTCCTAAGCTGACTAAGTTAAAATTTCTCACAAAGCTGACTAAGTTAATTTTCTCACTAAGCTGACAAAGGGTTACATTCTCACAAAGCTGACAAATTTTACACTTCTCACTAACCCTGATTTAATTTTACACTTCTCCCCTAAGCGACAAAGTTACGCTTCTCACTAAGCTGACAAAGTTACACTTCTCACAAAAGCGGGACTAAGTTACATTCCCTCACTAAGCGGGACTAAATTACATTCCCCGCTAAGCTGATAAGTTACGCTTCTCACAAAGCTGAAAAGGGTTCTGCTTCCAAAAATTTTTAAAAGGGACATTTTTTCCCAAAAAATTGCCCTTACTTATTTTTAAAAAATAAATAAACTGGAACGTCATATAGCTAACTTTTTGTAAATAATTTTGTTTGTCCTTTATTTTTAGCACTAAGTTGTGTAGCAAAATTTCCCCTAAGTTATTTGACTAAAGTTTTCCTTTAATATTTACAAGATTAATTTTTTTATTAAGTTACTCAGGGAAGTTAAAACTTTCCCACAATATTGCCCCCCCCAAATTACACTCCCTTAAATTGTCCCCCTTTAGCTGCACTTCCCCCAAGTTGTTTCTGGAAATCACATTTCCCCCTAAGTGGCTAAGTTACAGTCCTGTTAAATTGTGGTTCTCACCCGGGCCCTTTTCGGAAGTTTTGTTTTTTTTCTCTAGATCTATCAATTTACCCCAGCTTAACTAACTTAGCCTAGCTTAATCTAAAATTGCCTAGCTTAATCTAAAATTAACCCCAGCTTAAATCTAACTTAGCCTAGCTTAATCTAACTTAATTTTAGCTTAATCAAATTGCCTTCCCAATCTAAATTAGGGCCCAGCTTAAATTTAAATTAGCCAAACTTAAACTAAAAATAACTTTTAAAAAAAGTTTTAAACAAAATCAATTGAATTGAACCAAAAATTCCCAACTTAAAATAACTTAACCAAACTTTTCTTAACTGTCAGTGTTTTGTGTCAGGTGCCTCGTTGTGCTCTGGGTTTTCTTGTGTTTTTTCCCGGGCGCTTTACGTGCTAGGGGAAATTTAATTTTTTGCCATCAATCCTATTCGATACATCCCCCTAGGGGCCCGGAAAACCCATCTTCGGCGGGGAAAAAAATTTTATACTGAGTCAAAAAAAAGGGGAATTAGTGTTTCACTACCTAGCAGAGTTTACTGCCAGAGGGGAATCATAGGCCTGTGTTCCGTGTGAAAAAAAAAAATAATAATAATTGAACTTTGTGTCAGAGGAAAGAAAGTCTCCCTGATAACATTGAGTATACATAGTGTATAGTGTATACTACAGTGGCTCCCTAGTATATTGATGATAAAGGCTAAAGTGTCAGTTGAAAACAGGTGAATTTGTAAATGAAGTGATAAGCCTATAGAGGCAGGTGCCAGAAGTCGCCAGAAACTTACCACAGGTCAGCTGTTTTAATAATCTTCCTGGCCTGCTAGTGTACTCGCATATAATCTAGTGATACCAGTGAATAGCAGAATACAGTGTTGTAGTAGCAACTAACCAGTATTATAATGGTACTTAGTGGAGTGGAGTGACTTTCATTAGTTTCTTTTTTCTTGAAATACCAGACATATACTGTGAATTTCATATAACCTGTAGTTACCAGCGGTCGCAATATACACAACGAGAAGCAAATATTACTACAGAAAAAGCGTCCTTCCTCCAAAATTTCCACCAGTCAACTATAGTGATAATATAGCATTTATTGTGGTGGAGACGGAAAAAAAATAGAAAAGCTAGATACAGCGATTCATAAACAAGGGTTGAGGTCGACCGTTCGTCATTGTAGGAGCTGCCAGCAGTCACCGGCTCTTCAACACGCAAGTTATACTTTTGTATCAATCAAATCACATATTACTCGGGTATATAATTTCCAGTAGATCCTTCATGTGTTAGCCCAAATCACCGACCAGTATGTTTTAAATAAGCGACCCACTGATCAGATCAGATCAACTGGTCCGAACCCTTGACTGGTCCGAACCCTTGACTGGTCCGAACCCTTGACTGGTCCGAACCCTTGACTGGTCCAAACCCTGGACTGGTTTCAAACGGTTTCGTTGGACAATAAAGCAGACTGTATACGGATGGGGTTGTAGGCGTCCTTATAAACACAAACATTAAATATATATCAGGAACGTGCACGGTAAGCTGTCCAATATACAAAAACAGTTAGAAATAGAAATACAAATAGCTAGAGCTTCATTTAAGGAGGTTATTAAAAGAATATTCAAGAGGTTGCTAGTAGAATTGCAGTAAATCAACCATCCAAATCATTATGAAGCTGTGTGTAGTCTGTGGTCAGTCAAACAAACGGGCTTCCACATGCATAAATTGTCATTTTTGTGGAAATTGGTGTCACGCCCCTTGTGCAGATATCCAAGAACTAGCTACAAGCAGTATTAAAACAGGGAAGTGTTTTTGGGTATGCCCAAATGAGAAAATCTGTGACTAAAATCACAAGGGTATTAAAAGAGGTCAACATCAAAGCTGCTTTCATAGAAAACCTGGAAGCTTTCTACAACAGATGGGAACATAAAAAGTCTGGGCTGAATGGTACTGCCCTTGATACTGGCCATGTAGTCAGAAACTGTAAGGCTGGAGATGAAGTCCTGGAGTCAGTAAATGTGGGGCTGATAGTGCTGTCCTGGGAGACAGTAATGGTGAAGCTGGAGGTGCTGTCCTGGGAGACAGTAATGGTGAAGCTGGAGGTGCTGTCCTGGGAGACAGTAATGGTGAAGTTTGAAGTGCTGTCCTGGGAGACAGTAATGGTGAAGCTGGAGATGTTGTCCTGGGAGACAGTAATGGTGAAGCTGGAGACGCTGTCCTGGGAGACAGTAATGGTGAAGCTGGAGATTTTGTCCAGGTAGTCGGGAATTATATGCAGGAAGGAATACATATAAATGACCTCATAGGGGACAGGAGCCATAGTAGGGAAACAAGTGTAGTCAAAGATAAGATAAAACCAATATTGCAAACTAGAAATACCGCAGGAAATAGCAAACAAGAGGACTCCACTAGCAATAGTGAGGATATATTACCAAAAACAACTGGTGGGAGCTCCATTGTTGGTGCTAGGGAGGATAGAAGTAAGACAGGGAAACATGCACCAACAGGGAATACAGTCACAGAAACCCAAGGCAAACGGAAACCAAGCCTGTGCACATACTATGCACTCGGTATCTGCTGGCATGGGAAATCTGGAAAAACAGATGGGACGTGCAACTATGACCACCCTAGAAAATGCCATGCCCATATGACAACAGGAAAATGCAAACCCCCTTCCTGTAAGCTTTTTCACCCTGAACTGTGTACCTCTTCAGTACAGGAAAGACTGTGCTATAACTTAAATTGCCAGGCATACCATCTAAAGGGGACAAAAAGATACAAAACATCCAGGCCATGGGAAAACCTGGGTAGCCACAGCCACTCAAGAGGGAGAGGTTTTTTAGTGCCAGGAAGGAAAAAAACTGGCAGGAAATGGCAGAAATCGTACACCAAATCCAGTCATTCCTGAAGTGGAACCACAGTCGATGGCCTCCACTCCAAACCAACAGATACAGATACTAATGCCGGAAAAAAAATCCCCCCCCAGTACCAACAATACCACCAGTCCGATAACATTCTTCTTTGCAAATATACAGGGTCTAAAGCCAGCAACAAACAACAAAATACCTTTCATCCGTGGACTGCTTGCAGAGGCAAAGGCAATGTTCGCGGCTTTCACTGAGACCCACATAAAGGATCACTTGGACAACGAAATATGGATCCCAGGTTACAACCTATACAGATGTGACAGAGTGAACAGGCAAAAGGGGGGGGGGGTTGGCCTGTACATTGCAGAGTCACTTGTTTGCACAGAACTGCTAAATGCCTCAAATGATGTAGTGGAAGTTTTAGCAGTAAAGGTCGAGAACCAAAACCTATTCATTGTGGTAGTCTACAAGCCTCCGGATGCAACATCCAGCAATTCCAGGAACAGCTGTTAAAAATTGACCACTGTCTGGAAAATCTTCCAGCTCCTGCACCCAACATCTTGCTCCTGGGGGATTTCAACTTAAGGCACCTAAAATGGAGGAATATAGCAAATAATATTGTTGCAGTAATAACACCAGGAGGCAGCTCTGATGAAAACTCACACTCACGCGAGCTTTTAAATCTCTGCACAAAAATTCAATTTAAACCAGCAAATAATAGAGCCTACTAGACTGGAGAATACACTAGACCTCATCTTCACTAACAATGATGATCTGATAAGAAATGTCACCATATCAAAAACAATATACTCAGATCACAACATAATTGAGGTTCAGACATGTATGCGCGGAGCACCAGACCGACAAAATGAGATTAGTCACGAGGGAGCATTCACCAAATTCAACTTCAATAACAAAAACATAAAGTGGGACCAAGTAAACCAAGTCCTAACCGATATAAGCTGGGAAGATATACTAAGCAACACAGACCCCAACTTATGCCTAGAACAGATTAACTCGGTGGCACTCGATGTATGCACAAGGCTTATTCCTCTAAGAAAAAGGAGGAGTAGATGTAAAATAGAAAGAGACAGGCGCTCCCTTTACAGGCGACGGAAAAGAATAACAGAGCGGCAAAAAGAGGTCAATATATCTGAAATGCGTAGGGAGACACTGGTCAGAGAAATAGCAAGCATCGAACTTAAGCTAAAAGAATCCTTTAGGAGTCAGGAATCGCGGGAAGAACTAAAAGCCATAAATGAAATCGAAAGAAACCCAAAGTATTTCTTCTCCTATGCCAAATCAAAATCGAGAACAACATCCAGTATTGGGCCCCTACTTAAACAAGATGGGTCCTACACAGATGACAGCAAGGAAATGAGTGAGCTACTCAAGTCCCAATATGACTCAGTTTTTAGCTAGCCGCTAACCAGACTGAGAGTCGAAGATCAAAATGAATTTTTTATGAGCCACAAAATTTGATTAACACAAGCCTATCCGATGTTATCCTGACGCCAAATGACTTCGAACAGGCGATAAATGACATGCCCATGCATTCTGCCCCAGGGCCAGACTCATGGAACTCTGTGTTCATCAAGAACTGCAAGAAGCCCCTATCACGAGCCTTTTCCATCCTATGGAGAGGGAGCATGGACACGGGGGTCGGCCCACAGTTACTAAAAACAACAGACATAGCCCCACTCCACAAAGGGGGCAGTAAAGCAACAGCAAAGAACTACAGACCGATAGCACTAACATCCCATATCATAAAATCTTTGAAAGGGTCCTAAGAAGCAAGATCACCACCCATCTAGAAACCCATCAGTTACACAACCCAGGGCAACATGGGTTTAGAACAGGTCGCTCCTGTCTGTCTCAACTATTGGATCACTACGACAAGGTCCTAAATGCACTAGAAGACAAAAAGAATGCAGATGTAATATATACAGACTTTGCAAAAGCCTTCGACAAGTGTGACCATGGCGTAATAGCGCACAAAATGCGTGCTAAAGGAATAACAGGAAAAGTCGGTCGATGGATCTATAATTTCCTCACTAACAGAACACAGAGAGTAGTCGTCAACAGAGTAAAGTCCGAGGCAGCTACGGTGAAAAGCTCTGTTCCACAAGGCACAGTACTCGCTCCCATCTTGTTCCTCATCCTCATATCCGACATAGACAAGGATGTCAGCCACAGCACCGTGTCTTCCTTTGCAGATGACACCCGAATCTGCATGACAGTGTCTTCCATTGCAGACACTGCAAAGCTCCAGGCGGGGATCAACCAAATCTTTCAGTGGGCTGCAGAAAACAATATGAAGTTCAACGATGAAAAATTTCAATTACTCAGATATGGTAAACATGAGGAAATTAAATCTTCATCAGAGTACAAAACAAATTCTGGCCACAAAATAGAGCGAAACACCAACGTCAAAGACCTGGGAGTGATCATGTCGGAGGATCTCACCTTCAAGGACCATAACATTGTATCAATCGCATCTGCTAGAAAAATGACAGGATGGATAATGAGAACCTTCAAAACTAGGGAGGCCAAGCCCATGATGACACTCTTCAGGTCACTTGTTCTATCTAGGCTGGAATATTGCTGCACACTAACAGCACCTTTCAAGGCAGGTGAAATTGCCGATCTAGAAAATGTACAGAGAACTTTCACGGCGCGCATAACGGAGATAAAACACCTCAATTACTGGGAGCGCTTGAGGTTCCTAAACCTGTATTCCCTGGAACGCAGGAGGGAGAGATACATGATTATATACACCTAGAAAATCCTAGAGGGACTAGTACCGAACTTGCACACGAAAATCACTCACTACGAAAGCAAAAGACTTGGCATACGATGCACCATCCTCCCAATGAAAAGCAGGGGTGTCACTAGCACGTTAAGAGACCATACAATAAGTGTCAGGGGCCCGAGACTGTTCAACTGCTTCCCAGCACACATAAGGGGGATTACCAACAGACCCCTGGCAGTCTTCAAGCTGGCACTGGACAAGCACCTAGAGTCAGTTCCTGATCAGCCGGGCTGTGGCTCGTACGTTGGTTTGCGTGCAGCCAGCAGCAACAGCCTGGTTGATCAGGCTCTGATCCACCAGGAGGCCTGGTCACAGACCGGGCCGCGGGGGCGTTGACCCCCGGAACTCTCTCTCCAGGTAAACTTAACATAATTTATCCAAACTTACTTAACATAATTTACCGAAACTTAACCTAACTTAATATAATTTAAATAAGCTTAAGCTAACTTAACACCTCTAATGACGACTCGTAACGTCTCGGCCAGCTGAGGCAGCCAGGTCCGATCCGAGGAAGAGGAGGAGAAGTAGCTCTAATGCCTTGGATCAAGAGCCCTTCACTGGCATCAAGGAACCCACTACAGGGGTGATCTGCTCACAATCGAGGGGACCTACAATCGACTACCAGGCCAGGCGAGTGGATTTAGTTACCTAATGGACAGTTGTGGGTGGCATCCTGGGAGTGGGAGTATACCTTACATAGGGCTGGGCTTAGAAATGTTCTTGGGTGGGCTGACTGCTGTCAGCTTGTAAATAAGCTGAGGTACGATGACAGCTGCCATCTTGTAAGTAACCTGAGGTAGGATATCAGCTGTCAGCTTGCAGATCAGCTGAAGTATGTTAACAGTGTCAACTTGTAAATGAGTTGAGGTAGGCTAATAGCTGTCAGCTTGTAAATCAGCTCAGGTAGGCTAATAGCTCTTAGCTTGTAAATCAGATATGGTAGGATAACAGCTGTCAGCTTGTAAATCAGCTGAGGTAGACTAACAGCTCTTAGCTTGTCAATGAACTGAGGTAGGATAACAGCTGTCAGCACACTGAACAAGACACGTGTCCAACATTTGGGTATCATTACTGACTAAACGTTTCGCCTGCGTAGCAGGTTTCTCGAGTGGAATGCAACATTTTGTCACCAGCCTAAAAGTCACATATGTATTGAACTGAAAAAGCTTGCTGTGTGGGCGAAACGTTTCATCATTAAAGATACCCAAGTGTTGCACATGTGTCTTACTGATCAAGACTGTTGGACTGAACACATCGACTCCAGATTGAGGGACTGATTACCTCAAGCTCCTAACTCATCTTCCTCTGGTCTTCTTTGTATTGGACTGAAGAAGTCACTGGCTGGCACAAGTGTCTTATGCTTTAGCTTGTCGGGCTTCTAAATCATTTACACCACATGAGCTTTAAACCTGGAAAATTCGACTCTGTATTTACAAAATTCCTGACTGACAATCACTTCCCTAGTCTTGCCTGGCTGACAGTCGCTTCCCAAGCCTTGCCTAACTGTTCCTGACTGACAGTCGCTTTACTAGCCACGCCTGACTATTATAGGCTGATAGTCACTTCACAAGCCTTGCCTGACTGTTACTGGCTTACTGGCACTTCCCAAGCCACAGCTGGCTGTTGATTCCCCTCCGCCACTTCCCTAGCCCCTATCTCAACACTATTTCAAAGTTGTGAGTGCCAACTTTGCCAGTTAGTGGTGGCAAGTGGCAGCATCAGCCACTTGAACTGAGTGTGTCAGGGGCACAAGTTTACCGTCCCTTGTTCTCTGTACCAAGCCAAGGTGATGTATTATATAACTTTGGGACTTTATCTGGTCCACAGAACTATCATGTGAGGCGGCAATAAGAGAAGATAAGGTACATGGTTGTGATGTTCACACAGTGTAGTAACAGTAGGAGATGAGACACCCGGTGTGAGGGAGGTGACAAAAAGAGGGAGATCACAGAAAGAGGGAGATTGCAGAAAGAGGGAGATTGCAGAAAGAGAGAGGTCACAGAAAGAGGGAGATCACAAAAAGATGGAGATCATGGAAAGAGGGAGACTTCAGAAAGATGGAGATCATAGAAAGAGGGAGATCAAGAGGCCGCAAGACGAAGATCGCCTCCATCTTATTTCCAGAATATTACTTCAGTTCAAGTTTAGGGTTGTAGCATTATTTGTAAATCTGGATAAACCTCATCTTCCTGGTTGGTGGAAGACCCTTTTCTTTTTGCTTACAGTCGGCCGAAAGTGTCATAAAATGTGAGGAGGAGGAGAAAGTGGAGAAGGATGAGGAGGAGGAGGAGGAAAACGTTATCAGAGGGACCTTTAAAGGCACAAGACGAAAGGAGAAGGAAGAGTAAATGACTAATTTTCAGAGTATAGGAAGGCACTCAATAACCAAACTGATCTTCTTGTCATGGGCAGAACAGTACAGGAACTGATGACATAATAAAACCGAAGGAGCACCAGCAATACATGACTATTCGTAGATCAGCACAGAAAGGAAAATTCCAGGGAACGGTTGAGGGGGAAGTTGAATAAACACTAACAAAAACAGGAAGGCAAAATAGAATGGGGGAGATAGGAAAATAGAGGAGGAAATCCCCTCTAGTGATGCACTCTGTCTCGTACTTCATCCCTCAGCAAGCACTGTTCAAAAGTTCAAACTCAAGAGTAAGAATACCCAACTCATTTCCCTCACACCTACAAACATAACTAATCCTCTAATTATGAACGCACTTCATAACGTCATCCTCCCCAACCCCACTCCTCTCCCTTTAATTAAGGAAGGGGAGGGGGGTTGGAAATGAAGTTCAAGGAAAAAAATACGCGAATATTGATGGAATATTAAACAAATGTTAGGAATGATAAAATATTTAGCAACTATATCACAAAGTCTAGACGTCACGGCTCTGACAAACATTACAATGAGATGACAGCAGATGCAATATTCCAGTCATATAAGCACTAGCAAGGGATAGAAGAAGAAGCAATAGCTATTTTAATCAGAATCTATTGAAGGAATAAGGTGCGTGGAATGACTATCTAGGATGCACAATCAATCCCAAAGCGGTGTAACAGCAGTGATGCACAACTCACCATCAAACCATAACAGAGAGGTAACAAGAGAGCGGTGGTTAATATCACAACGGAAGCAGCAATCATGGGGGAGTACAATCATAAACAGACAAGGGAACTGGGATCTGTACGATGCAATGGACACAGGGCAGGCAAAGACGATGGAGCTGCAGATGAACAACTTTATGATCCATCAGGTTTGGCAGACAATAAGAGGAAGACGAGGGTATAACCGAACATGACAGGTCCTTATATACATCTTACTTACAGTTAATATGAGTAAAAATGAGTATGGGAGAACTGGGTCCTATAGCACCCACCCAGTGCTATAGCACCCATCCAGTGCTATAGCACCCACCCAGTGCTATAGCACCCACCCAGTGCTATAGCACCCACCCAGTGCTATAGCACCCACCCAGTGCTATAGCACCCACCCAGTGCTTCAGATGCTTTGTAGATGGGAGAAAACGAGCAATTTAGATTTCTTAAAAGAAGACTACAAGAACTGGTTTCCAGTGTTCTCCCTCTAGACTGAGGCTCAACTTTCCTTTTCAAATGCCTGCTCAACTAGGTTGTTGCTACCAGCAGACATTGCACCTGGCAACACATAACAGGAGGGAGCAAGAAACTAATGGATTGAAGATACCATGACAGAGTTTACTATGGTAGAAAGAAAACACGATCAAGGGTCACCTCTTATTTACACTATAAGATGAACTGACAATGCCATATCTCACTGAGAGATATTGCAATCTCAGTTCATCTGGGCAAAACATGTTACATCTAGAAGAAACATGTTACATAAACGTTATAATGGTGTTTTTCAGTTATTTAAAGAACATGAACATTTTTTTCAGTAAAATTATTGCAGTCAACGACATTACGAGATAGAAATATTTCAGCGATAACACGCTCATGACATAAACATGGCTGCAATAACAACATACAGAACACGGGAACACCAACATGACACAGGCGTAACTTCAACACCAGTACAATGACACAGGCGTAACTTTAACACCAGTAACATGACACAGGCGTAACTTCAACACCAGTACAATGACACAGGCGTAACTTTAACACCAGTAACATGACACAGGCGTAACTTCAACACCAATAACATGACACAGGCGTAACTTCAATACCAAAAATATGACACAGGCGTAGCTTCAACACCGGTAACACAACACAGTCGTAACTTCAATACCAGTAACATGACACAGGGGTAACTTCAACACCAGTAACATGACACAGACATTAACAACAAGACACAGACATAACTTCAGCACCAACATGACACAGACATAACTTCAACACCAACATCATACAGACATAACTTCAAAGCCAACAAAACACAGACATAACTTCAACACCAACAACACACAGACATAACTTCAACACCAACAACACACAGACATAACTTCAACACCAACAAGACACAGACATAACTTAACACCAACAAGACACAAACATAGCTTCAACACCAACAAGACAGACATAACTTCAGCTCCAACAAAACACAGACGTAACTTTAACACCAACATCATACAGACATATCTTCAACACCAACATGACACAGACATAACTTCAACACCAACATGACACAGACATAACTTCAACACCAACATGACACAGACATAACTTCAACAATGGCTACTGTAACATTCTTTCTCCTCGTTAACGTAACCATAAAAATAAATTCACCCACACGAGAGAGAGAAAAAAAAATCTTACGCAAAATATTAGCCATAGAGAAATTCTCATATTTTTTTCATTGCGAGCCAAACGGCCAGAAAATATTCCGAGCATCAACCCAGCGGTCTAAAAAAATATATGTATAAAAACAGATATATAAAGCAAAATGTAAGGAACCATCTGTGATTTAGGTGGGAGCATCCAGGCAGCATACCGTGGAGGGTTGTAAGAGCCGTGGGAACATCCAGGCAGCATACCGTGGAGGGTTGTAAGAGCCGTGGGAACATCCAGGCAGCATACCGTGGAGGGTTGTAAGAGCCGTGGGAACATCCAGGCAGCATACCGTGGAGGGTTGTAAGAGCCGGGCCACCAGCCCATGAAACTACCTCACAAAACTGTGACAAAATGCTCTCCAGTATAACGCATTTTTATAGGGATCGTCATAAGAGAGAATCTCTTTGTTAAGAGAAATGCTTGGTTGCTCTCCGTGTGTGTGTGTACTCACCTAGTTGAGGTTGCGGGGGTCGAGTCCGAGCTCCTGGCCCCGTGTGTGTGTGTGTGTGTGTGTGGTGTGTGTGTGTGTGTGTGTGTGTGTGTGTGTGTGTGTGTGTGTGTGTGTGTGTGTGTGTTTGTGCTTGTGCATGTGTGTTTGTGTATGTGTGTGCGTGTGCTTCCTCTTTATGTGGTTCAGCTTCATGTGGCTTCTCTTGGAGTACCTACCTGGTCTTGACGCAATTTGTCCTGACGGAGTTTCTCTTCATGTAGCCTGTCTTAACTTCGTCTGTCTTGACGTAACTTTCCTTTACGTAGTTTATCTTTGCCTGTCTTATGTAGACGTACTTCATAGTGACGTATTATATATAGACGTAGCTAATCTGGGCGTGTTTCTTGTTGTATCTTGTCTTTTTTTGAGGTGCTAGCTTGTCTTCTTGTCATTAATTGTCAAGTAAGTTGTCTTGAGTGTATCTTGTCATACAGGTAAGACATGTTTCTTGAAGTGTTCCATAAGTGCATTTATGGGCAATCCCACACACACACACATACACACTAGACCTCGTATTCACCCTGAATAGCTCGGACATCGAGGACATCACATAGGAAAGGCCCCTCGGAGCTAGTGATCACGTGGTTCTGAGCTTTGAATACATAGTAGAGTCACAGGTGGAGAGGGTAACAGGAGTTGAATGGGAAAAGCCGAACTACAAAAAGACGACTGAACACGTATGAGGAACTTCCTGCAAGAGGTTCAGCGGGAAAGAGAATTGGTAGGAAAATCAGTAAACGAAATGATGGACTACGCGACAACAAAATGCGAGGAGGCAGAGGAAAGATTTGTTCCCAAGGGCAACAGAGATAATGGGAAGACCATAACAAGCCACTGGCTCACCCAAAGGTGTAGGAAGGCAAAAGCTAAGGGCGCTAGAGAATGGAAAAAGTACAGAAGACAAAGGAACCAGGAAAATAAAGAGAATAGTCGGAAAACCAGAAACTATTATACACAGATAAGGAGGGAGGCCCAACGACAGTACGAAAACGACATAGCATCGAAAGTCAAGTCTTACCCAAAGCTGTTGTATAGCCACATCAGCAGGAAAACAATAGTCTAGGACTAGGTAATCAGGTTGAGGAAGGAAGGTGGGGGGCTTTCAAGAAACGACCAAGAAGCATGTGAGGAAGTCAACATGAGACTTAAAGAAGAATTTACAGTGGAGACAGAAACGACTCTGGAGAGTCAGAATAGGGATATACCAACAAGGGATATACCAACAATTGCTGAATGAAATACATACAACCGAGGACGAGGTGAAGAAGCTGCTAAGTGAACTTGATACCTCAAAGCCGGTGGGACCGGACAACATCCTTCCGTGGATCCTTAGAGAGTGAGCAGAGACACTGTGTGTGCCACTAACAGCGATCTTCAACACATCCATTGAAAGTGGGCAATTACCTGAATATTGAAATGTTGTCCCAATTTTTAAGAAAAGAGACAGACATGAGGCATTAAACTACAGACCAATGTCACTGACATGTATAATATGCAAAGTCATGGAGAAGATTATTAGGAGAGTGATGGAACACCTAGAATGGAACAAGCTTATAAACAACAGCCAGCACGATTTCAGGGAAGGAAAATCCTGTGTCACAAACCTACTGGAGTTTTATGATATGCTGTTGCATGCAAAGAGTATGTTACAATTTATTCAGTGTATGTCACACTCCCATACAGGCTGCCTCCCAACCAGCGAACCGAGTACTAAGGGTTTAACAATCAATAGGGTACCCATTGTTAAATCAGTACCTTGGTTCATTGACAAATGATAGGTGAGCCTGCCAAGCGGAAGCAACATGGTTCACTTTAGGAAAGTATTGGCAGACTTGCCCACCTGCTGGCTGAGTATGGTGCACATACTGTACATATCTGTATATAGTGGGTGAACGCAAAATATACATTATAATCTACTGCTGAGTTTGTTTGCTCCAATTCCGATTACGACCAGGTCTCACAGGCGATTCATTACCTGTATTCGTAATACAAGGTAACATAAGTAAGACACGAGAAAGACGGGTGGGTAGAGTGCATCTTCTTGAACTGCAAGAAGGCCTTCGACGCAGTTCCTCACAGGAGATTAGTGCAAAAGCTAGAGGATCTGGCACGCATAGCAGGAAAAGCACTGCAATGGATCAGGGTATATATAAAACTGAAGATAAGTCGCGATGGACGACTGTTGATGAACTTACAGAAGAAAAAAGATTTTATATTTTTTGGTGATTTCTAAATATTAGTCACCTTTATATGTTTGATGATTTCTAGATATTAGTCACCTTGCACTCGTTGCCCTGTTTACCTAGCAGTAAGTAGGTACCTGGGTGTTAGTCACCTTACACCTGATGTCCCTGTTCACCTAGCAATGAGTAGGTACCTAGGTGCACCTACCAATAAGCAGGTACCAGGGTGTTAGTCAACTTGGGAGCAAAATTAACCTAAGTTTCGGAAACTGCTCTGCATAACCCGGAAGTTTATATAAAGTATATCATTGATGTCAGCTATGGTCTGTATAAGTTGCATCATGTACTTGTAGAAATAAAGTTTATTATTATTAAATAAAAATAAGTAGGATAGAGAATAATATGGACATTTGATAGATCATCAACTAATCTAGCGTCATTATGAAATAATTTTAATAAGATGGTTATTTCACAGACAATTTAGTCTTGCATTCAACTTTGTGGTAAGGTAAGAAACGTATATTATTCCTTCTTACGTTACCAGAAAATTGCACACCAAACCAAATTGTTTGTGAAATAGCCATCCAGTAAATATGATTTTATAATGGGAACATGGTGAGGGTGGCTGGAGCTGCTCTCTCTCTCTCTCTCTCTCTCTCTCTCTCTCTCTCTCTCTCTCTCTCTCTCTCTCTCTCTCTCTCTCTCTCTCTCTCTTT
>NC_069461.1:24618772-24628772 GCF_026875155.1 Cherax quadricarinatus
ATTTCTGGCTCCTTGATGATCCCTGGAACCTTGGTGAGACCTGGAACCATGGTGAACTCTGGAACCTTGGTGACCCCTGGAACCCTGGTAATCTCTGGAGCCTTCTTAATTCCTGGCTCCTTGATGATCCCTGGAACCTTGGTGAGACCTGGAACCTTGGTGAACCCTGGAACCTTGGTGACCCCTGGAACCCTGGTAATCCCTGGAGCCTTGTTAATTCCTGGCTCCTTGATGATCCCTGGAACCTTGGTGAGACCTGGAACCTTGGTGAGACCTGGAACCTTGGTGACCCCTGGAACCCTGGTAATCCCTGGAGCCTTGTTAATTCCTGGCTCCTTGATGATCCCTGGAACCTTGGTGAGATCTGGAACCTTAGTGAACCCTGGAACCTTGGTGACCCCTGGAACCCTGGTAATCTCTGGAGCCTTGTTAATTCCTGGCTCCTTGATGATCCCTGGAACCTTGGTGAGACCTGGAACCTTGGTGAGACCTGGAACCTTGGTGACCCCTGGAACCCTGGTAATCTCTGGAGCCTTCTTAATTCCTGGCTCCTTGATGATCCCTGGAACCTTGGTGAGATCTGGAACCTTGGTGAACCCTGGAACCTTGGTGACCCCTGGAACCCTGGTAATCCCTGGAGCCTTGTTAATTCCTGGTTCCTTGATGATCCCTGGAACCTTGGTGAGATCTGGAACCTTGGTGAACCCTGGAACCTTGGTGACCCCTGGAACCCTGGTAATCTCTGGAGCCTTCTTAATTCCTGGCTCCTTGATGATCCCTGGAACCTTGGTGAGACCTGGAACCTTGGTGAACCCTGGAACCTTGGTGACCCCTGGAACCCTAGTAATCCCTGGAGCCTTGTTAATTCCTGGCTCCTTGATGATCCCTGGAACCTTGGTGAGATCTGGAACCTTGGTGAACCCTGGAACCTTGGTGACCCCTGGAACCCTGGTAATCTCTGGAGCCTTCTTAATTCCTGGCTCCTTGATGATCCCTGGAACCTTGGTGAGACCTGGAACCTTGGGGGAACCCTGGAACCTTGGTGACCCCTGGAACCCTGGTAATCCCTGGAGCCTTGTTAATTCCTGGCTCCTTTATGATCCCTGGAACCTTGGTGAGACCTGGAACCTTGGTGAGACCTGGAACCTTGGTGACCCCTGGAACCCTGGTAATCCCTGGAGCCTTGTTAATTCCTGGCTCCTTGATGATCCCTGGAACCTTGGTGAGACCTGGAACCTTGGCTAACCCTGGAACCTTGGTGACCCCTGGAACCCTGGTAATCCCTGGAACCTTGTTAATTCCTGGCTCCTTTATGATCCCTGGAACCTTGGTGAGACCTGGAACCTTGGTGAACCCTGGAACCTTGGTGACCCCTGGAACCCTGTTAATCTCTGGAACCTTGTTAATTCCTGGCTCCTTGATGATCCCTGGAACCTTGGTGAGACCTGGAACCTTGGTGAACCCTGGAACCTTGGTGACCCCTGGAACCCTGGTAATCCCTGGAGCCTTGTTAATTCCTGGCTCCTTTATGATCCCTGGAACCTTGGTGAGACCTGGAACCTTGGTGACCCCTGGAACCCTGGTAATCCCTGGAGCCTTGTTAATTCCTGGCTCCTTGATGATCCCTGGAACCTTGGTGAGACCTGGAACCTTGGCGAACCCTGGAACCTTGGTGACCCCTGGAACCCTGGTAATCCCTGGAACCTTGTTAATTCCTGGCTCCTTTATGATCCCTGGAACCTTGGTGAGACCTGGAACCTTGGTGAACCCTGGAACCTTGGTGACCCCTGGAACCCTGGTAATCCCTGGAACCTTGTTAATTCCTGGCTCCTTTATGATCCCTGGAACCTTGGTGAGACCTGGAGCCTTGGCGACCCCTGGAACCCTGGTAATCCCTTGAGCCTTGATAATTCCTGGCTCCTTGATGATCCCTGGAACCTTGGTGGACCCTGGATCCTTGGTGCTTCCAGCCTTGAAACTGATCCCTCATGCACCAGGTGTTGAGAGACTGCTCCGGAATTTCTATATATGAAACCAGGGGTAGTAGACTGCATAGTAGATTGGCGTTTGGGACGACTTATCATGAAGCTCTGCTATTATTATTTTTGTTATAATTATTATTGTTATTGTTATCTTTATCATTATCATTACTATTGTTTTTATTATTATTATTATTATTATTATTATTATTATTATTATTATTATTATTATTATTATTATTATTATTATTATTATTAAGTGCTGTTTCTCTTAATAAAAAAAATTATATACGTGTCAGAAGAGCATTGAAGTGATGCTCTTGCAAGGGAGCGATGGAAAGGACTTTTGTTGACATGATGACGAGTTTCTTGGTCCTCGGTAGAAGGCAGTAAGTACATGCTTGGGAGAGTCGATAGTTCCTCATATTACTGCTAATTGGTTTTTAGTCTTGTCAAAATTGCTGGGACAGTAGCGATGTAGTCAGAGAGAGACCCACGTCAGGAAACACCTGTCTAGTTTCCTGACATACCGTACTTAACCTATCTAACCTAAGATAGTTTTTCGTCCCAGTTGCTCTTGACGCTTATTATCTGACAACGTTATTGAATTCATAAATGCAATGTTAAATAAACTTTGCCTTAAGTTCACTAAGCTCCCGTGACCACACGTCATCCAGCGAACAACAAACCGAACGTAGCAACTGGAATATATTTGATATATTAGACTTTGATCAGTATTAACACTTTTACCAGGAATGATGCAGCAGGAGACACACCATATCTGGCACTGTATGGACATAATCAGCGATTACCGCGTGAAACCTCACTTTCTCCTCAGTAGTGGAGCTTAAATCCTCTTGATCATAGTGAGAACATGACTCGAAACTCTGAATTTATCTTAGGGAGAGACCAAGAAAATCCCATGAAAAGCAACTGCTGCCTTTGCTAATTCTCACGCTGCTACCGAGAGAGAGGTGGCAGCAGGAGGTAAAGTAATGTGACAGAATCATGGCCAGGGACTTGGAATGCCCAAGTTGGTCTGTAAATTCATTGCTACGTATCGAGTTCTGAGACAGTAAGGAGGGAATAAGCTCCAAGTCCTAGATATTGTTAGTGGGACTCTCAAAAAGCCCACTTGGACCATGTGAAGTTTGTTGACAACGATCAAGCCGAAGCCGAAAGAGAAGACTAGGAGTTGAGATTGTTTACTCAGACGACAGGCGTTCTTGATAGTACTGCGTCTTCTCATGACATGACAGACACCAGTCTTTAACCTGCACAGAATCCATAAATTCTTTTTTCTGCAACTATAGTAAATGTGTGTGTGAAGCAGACGCTACTTTTGGTATATCTAACTCTTGTACTTAGTATGTAAATTACACACAAATAACCAGCACACAGGAGACTAGTTAATTTTCCAAGTGGGACCGCAACGTCGTGCTAGTTATCTGTGCATTGTTACTGTCACTACATTCTGCCTTTTTATTCTCTGGAATACCAATTATTTGCGAACTTGGTTGGATGTCCAGGAGAACAACTGAAATACGTCACAGGAGGAACAATTAATTTTGCAAAAATCATTCTGAACCTTACGAAAAAAATATATTTCATTGTGTTTTCTTATTATTAAATTATTGTGAACTTATCTAAAATATATCTAGTTGGATTAGGCTAAATTAAATTGCGTTTTTTATAATAAGATTAAGTTTTCTAAGGTTCTTTTGGTACAAAATTATTAATTTTTACATAAACCTAAATGAAAAAATATATCTTGAAACGTATAAGAGAAAATTCTAGAAAGGACTTAATTTCAAATGAGTTCTTGCCAATTTTACCTATTCGGCACGACATTTGAGTAGTCACGAAAACGCTTGGAATTTCACTACTCTTTCACAGTGGTTGCTTTGCATATTTTAAAATCACCTGTTTACTGTGATCTTATTGGATATATATATATATATATATATATATATATATATATATATATATATATATATATATATATATATATATATTATATATATATATATAATATTGGAAATATACAATGAGTTTTTCCCACCTGTGCTTGTGGTAATATACAGTAATATACAGCTTCAATGAACATTGCCTAGTCGACAGGTTTTAAACCTAATAACTCCCACTTTTGGTGCTTAAACTAGGCGTATTATTAATAAATTGAAATTCTGAACTGATCCATTGAATTCTGTAGGGGAATAGAATTCCTGGTAGTGTGCCGTATAGAAAGATGTATTATTCATTATTTTCAGGCTACAAAAACTCGCATTCAACGTCTGTGTTTTGACAAAAAATGTCGAACCAATTTTTCACATTTTGTAGGTATAAATTAATTGGTAATTAAGGACGAAAATTTTTGTTGGTCTTTGCTTGCGTGTGTATCATCATCAGCGCCATCACAACACTGTAATTAATGGTGTATTGGCGTTAATTATGGGAAATTTAATGCCTTTAAAGTCTTATTAATTCAAAGATTTGATGTATTTTCAGGGATTTGTGAATTGATTTCAACGGTTTACACTTCTCGGCCGATTTAAAACACCTCAGTTTTAATTGTTTGTTTTGTTATATATACACTCACACACACAGACTCGATCTAAACACAACAGGCTAAGTGTCTATCGAGTAGTGCCCTTGACAGCTGTAATTACTACTACTACTGCTACTACTAGTACTACTACTACTACTACTACTACTACTACTACTAGTACTACTACTACTACAACCACTACTACTACTACTACTACTACTACTACTACTGCTACTACTAGTACTACTACTACTACAACTACTACTACTACTACTACAGCCTACTACTACTACTACAACCTACTACTACTACTACTACTGCTACTACTATTAATACTACTACTACTACAACCACTACTACTACCACTACTACTACTGCTACTACTATTACTACTACTACTACTACTACAACCACTACTACTACTACTACTACTATTACTACTACTACTACTACTGCTACTACTAGTACTACTAGTACTACTACTACTACTACTACTACTACTGCTGCTACTACTACTATTACTACTACTACTACACACCTCTACACACGTTATATAATGGTATAGTATTCCTACGACCTGGTTGTAACAGGGTTCAAAGTGAATCAAACAAACCTCAACAACAGTATGACATATTACCAAATATATACAAGTATGTATACTCATGTACACTATGTACAGAGATGGAATATTAAGTATATCACACGGTGCCTAAGGACGGCAGAAGCAGAAGCCAGAGAGAGTTCACCGTGCTCGATCAACATCCCAGGAAAGTCTGTCAATTCGCTTACCCTATTGATTCGGGTACCCTATTGATCGATAAACCCACAACACCCGGTTAGCTGGTTGGGAGGCAGCCTATATGGGAGTGTGACATACGCTGAATAAAATGTAATGTAATCGTAGCATGCCACAATGTTATACGGTATTATAAAGGTGTGTACCATAGCAACAATATGGTACCACTGCTCCGCCCAATATTGTCATAATGATGTGACGCGCTAAACCCTGAGGGGGGTCACATGGATATTTGCAAATTTTCCCCCTCAGTTCGGATCAGAATATCAGTGAAAGGGAAACAATATAATTTACAAAATAACACTGTAATTATCTCATTTATTTCCTTATTGAGAGAAAAAAATCAAATGTGTCACAAAACGCCTTAGACTACGTCAAGTATCGTTCAATTATGTATCTTGCCAGGTATGTATCTTTCCAGGTATATATCAGTGTTTTGTACACGTATTAGAAGTATGCAACCAATCAGTGGGACTGAACACTTCTGAATAACTACAAGACTGAAGGACTGAAAACCTTAAACTTAACTCTCCACTTAGAAAACTGAATCCTGTTTAAATATTACCTTTGCATTCACCTGGAAAAGTCTGCTACGCAGACGAAACTTTACATCATAAATTTAAGGAAGTGTTGCGTATTTGTCTTGCGCATCAACATGTCGTTACTAGTAACATTAATGCAATGTGTAGAAATATAAAGGATTAAAGTGAGATTCTCTCGTAATCTGTCTTTTCTTCGAGACTCAGAGTAAATTCCCTGTTCGTTGAGACGGTTCTAGCATATTAATGTCTTGATTCACCGTGTGTGTGTGTGTGTGTGTGTGTGTGTGTGTGTGTGTGTGTGTGTACTCACCTAATTGTGGTTGCAGGGGTCGAGACTCAGCTCCTGGCCCCGCCTCTTCACTGATCGCT
This sequence comes from Cherax quadricarinatus, assembly GCF_026875155.1. Classification (NCBI taxonomy): domain Eukaryota; kingdom Metazoa; phylum Arthropoda; class Malacostraca; order Decapoda; family Parastacidae; genus Cherax; species Cherax quadricarinatus. The sequence goes on from NC_069461.1 coordinate 24,625,007, forward strand.
ACAAGGTCCTCTCCATATCTGCTTCCTGAGCTTTGGCATACCTCTTCTTAAAACTATGTATGGTTCCTGCCTCCACTACTTCACTTGCTAGGCTATTCCACTTCCTGACGACTCTGTGACTGAAGAAATACTTCCTAACGTCCCTGTGACTCGTCTGAGTCTTCAGCTTCCAATTGTGACCCCTTGTTTCTGTGTCCCCTCTCTGGAACATCTGTCTCTGTCCACTTTTTCTATTCCCCGCAGTATCATGTATGTCGTTATCATGTCTCCCCTGACCCTTCTGTCCCCCAGTGTCGTCAGCCCGATTTCCCTCAACCTTTCCTCGTACGACATTCCCTTGAGCCCTGGGACTAGTCTTGTTGCAAACCTTTGTACTTTCTCTAACTTCTTGACGTGCTTGACCAGGTTTGGGTTCCAGACTGGTGCTGCATACTCCAGTATGGGCCTCACATACACAGTGTACAGTGTCTTGAACGATTCCTTATTAAGGTATCGGAACGCTATTCTCAGGTTTGCCAGGCTCCCGTATGCTGCAGCAGTTATTTGGTTGATGTGTGCCTCCGGTGACGTGCTCGGTGTTATGGTCACCCCAAGGTCTTTCTCCCTGAGTGAGGTCTGTAGTCTTTGTCCACCTAGCCTATACTCTGTCTGCGTGTGTACTCACCTATTTGTGGTTGCAGGGGTCGAGTCACAGCTCCTGGCCCCGCCTCTTCGCTGATTGCTACTAGGTCCTCTCTCTCCCTGCCCCATGAGCTCTATCATACCTCGCCTTAAAACTATGTATGGTTCCCGCCTCCACTACGTCAGTTTCTAGGCTATTCCACGGCCTGACTACTCTATGACTGAAGAAATACTTCCTAACATCCCTTTGATTCATCTGAGTCTTCAACTTCCAATTGTGACCTCTTGTGTCTGTGTCCCTTCTCTGGAACATCCGTCTTTGTCCATCTTGTCTATTCCGCGCAGTATTTTATATGTCGTTATCATGTCTCCCTGACCCTCCTGTCCTCCAGTGTTGTCAGGCGATTTCCCTCAACCTTTCTTCGTAGGACAATCCCCGTAGCTCTGTGACTAGTCTTGTTGCAAACCTTTGCACTTTCTCTAATTTCTTGACGTGCTTGACTAGGTGTGGATTCCAAACTGGTGCTGCATACTCCAGTATGGGCCTGACATAAATGGTATACAGAGTCTTAAACGAATCCTTACTGAGGTATCGGAACGCTATCCGTAGGTTTGCCAGGCGCCCGTATGCTGCAGCAGTTATCTGATTGATGTGCGCCTCAGGAGATATGCTCGGTGTTATATCACCCCAGGTCTTTTTCCTTGAGTGAGGTTGCAGTCTTTGGCCATCTAAACTATATGTGTCTGCGGTCTTCTTTGCCCTCCCCAATCTTCATGACTTTGCATTTGGCTGGGTTAAATTCAAGGAGCCAGTTGCTGGACCAGGCTTGTAGCCTGTCCAGGTCTCTTTGTAGTCCTGCCTGATCCTCATCCGATTTGATTCTTCTCATTAACTTCGCATCATCTGCAAACAAGGACACTTCTGAGTCTATCCCTTCAGTTATGTCGTTCACATATACAAGAACAGCACAGGTCCTAGGACTGACCCCTGTGGAACCCCGCTTGTACACAGGCGCCCACTCTGACACCTCGTCGCGTACCATGACTCGTTGTTGCCTCCCTGACAGGTATTCTGATCCTTGCAGTGCCTTTCCTGTTATGTGTGCCTGATCCTCTAGCTTTTGCAGTAACCTCTTATGAGGAACTGTGTCGAAGGCCTTCTTGCAGTCCAAAAATAGCAGTCGATCCACCCCTCTCTCTCTTGTCTCACTTCTGTCACCTTGTCATAAAACTTAGCTGTTTGTGACACAGGATTTTTTCCCTGAAACCGTGCTGGTGTCAATTAACACTTGTTTCTTTCCAGGTGCTCACCACTTCTCCTCTGATGATCTTCTCATGACCTTGCATACTTACACGTTAGTGATACAGGTCTTAGTTTTTGTGCCTCATGTCCGTCCCTTTTTAAAAATTGGGACTATTTTGCCAATTTTCCATACCTCAGGGAGTTGCCCAGTTTCAAGTGATGTGTTGAAGATCTTTGTTAATGGCTACACAATATCTCATGCTCCCTCTTTAAGGAACCCATGGAGAGATGTTGTCTGGTCCCACAGCCCTTTGAGGTGTCAAGCTCGCATAGCAGCTTCTTCACCTCCTCCTTGGTTATATGTGTGTGTGTGTGTGTGTACTCACTAATTGTACTCACCTAATTGTGGTTGCAGGGGTCGAGACTCAGCTCCTGGCCCGCCTCTTCACTGATCGCTACTGGTCCTCTCTCTCTTGCTTCCTGAGCTTTGTCATACCTCTTCTTAAAACTATGTATGGTTCCTGCCTCCACTTACTTCACTTGCTAGGCTATTCCACTTGCTGACAACTCTATGACTGAAGAAATACTTCCTAACGTCCCTTGACTCGTCTGAGTCTTCAGCTTCCAGTTGTGACCCCTTGTCCCTGTGTCCCCTCTCTGGAACATCCTATCTCTGTCCACCTTGTCTATTCCCCGCACTATCTTGTATGTCGTTATCATGTCTCCCCTGACCCTTCTGTCCTCCAGTGTCGTCAGTCCGATTTCCCTTAACCTTTCCTCGTACGACATTCCCTTGAGCTCTGGGACTAGCCTTGTTGCAAACCTTTGTACTTTCTCTAACTTCTTGACGTGCTTGACCAGGTGTGGGTTCCAGACTGGTGCTGCATACTCCAGTATGGGCCTAACATACACAGTGTACAGTGTCTTGAACGATTCCTTATTAAAGTATCCGAACGCTATTCTCAGGTTTGCCAGGCGCCCGTATGCTGCAGCAGTTATTTGGTTGATGTGTGCCTCTGGTGATGTGCTCGGTGTTATGGTCACCCCAAGGTCTTTTCTCCCTGAGTGAGGTCTGTAGTCTTTGTCCACCTAGCCTATACTCTGTCTGCGGTCTTCTTTGCCCCTCCCCAATCTTCATGACTTTGCATTTGGCTGGATTGAATTCGAGAAGCCAGTTACTGGACCACATGTCCAGCCTGTCCAGGTCTCTTTGCAGTCCTGCCTCATCCTCGTCCGATTTAATTCTTCTCATCAACTTCACATCATCTGCGAACAGGGACACTTCAGAGTCTATTCCTTCCATCATGTCGTTCACATATATCAAAAATAGCACTGGTCCTAGAACTGACCCCTGTGGGACCCCGCTCGTAACAGGCGCCCACTGTGATACCTCTTCACGTACCATGACTCGTTGCTGCCTCCCTGTCAGGTATTCCCTTATCCATTGCAGTGTGTGTGTGTGTGTGTGTGTGTGTGTGTGTGTGTGTGTGTGTGTGTGTGTGTGTGTGTGTGTGTGTGTATGTGTGTGAGCACACTGACATGTACAACAAGGTATGAGATGATTCCTAACACTGGAAGACATTCCAGGCTGCTGGACTCCTGTGTTATAACTTCCCTCATTGTATCTCGCTACTGTAAATATTATCGAACTAAAAGTGATCAGAGCATTTTACCAGCTGCTAAATGTCACAACATATTTCTGCTGTGAATAATAACAAGGGATTCAGACATAAATAAATTGGTGTTTTCGTTCGTTTTTTTAATAATTAAAATACATTTATACTCACCTTTACCCATGTTTCACACGAATAAATTTAATATATATGTTGATTGAAAATTTTGTCTGAAACATTATTTTAGATGACAGAGGTGTGCGAGGAATTAAATAATAGCATTACAGAG
>NC_069461.1:24631272-24638772 GCF_026875155.1 Cherax quadricarinatus
GTCTTTAAGAACCTAGGCTCTCTTTAAGAACCCTGTCTGTCTTCAAGACTCCTGGCTGTCTTCAGGACCCCTGGCTGTCTTCAAGACCCCTGGCTGTCTTCAAAACTCTTGACTGTCTTAAAACCCCTGGCTGTCTTTAAAAACCCTGGCTCTCTTTAAGAACCCTGTCTGCCTTCAAGGAGGAGCCGGACAAGCAACTAAAGTCAGTACCTGGCCAGCAAAGCTGTGGTTCGTACGTCGGTTAGCTTGCGGCCAGCACTAACAGCCTGATTGATGCGTTATCCCCCGGAACACCCTCCAGGAATACTCCAGGTATCTACTACACGAGGGACATTACATTTCTATCTCGCTTTTTGATTGTCAGCCAAGAATGCTCTTACTGTTACTGCCAGGGTTGTACCTAACTCTGAGTGTGTGTATACAGAGAGACAGGCAGATCTTGTATTCTTCACTTATGTTTATATATAAACCGCAGTTAAACTCGTGTACGGTTTTTTACCGCCTCGGTTCAATCAGTCAATCAGTCAACCAGTTAGTCAATCAGTCAATCAACCAATCGATCAACCAATCAATAACGACATACCAATCAATCAACCAACCAGCCAATCAGTCAGCTATCCAAGTTATCAATCAATCATAATTGATTGATTGATTTATCCACCAATCAATCAACCAATAAATAAATGAATTTACCAATGAATCAACCAATGAATCAACCAATAAATCAATCAATAAATCAACCAATAAATGAATCAATCACTCACTCAATCAATATGCACCATTTCCCATTATAAAGTACGATATAAACACAACACAAATTACATATACCCACGAAAAGAAACAATGTTGTTGCTACAATATACATCTTTCAGCTGCTTATAGCTAAATTACCATTTTTCCATTTGCCTCATGGTTGTACAGCAGAGTTATTCTACATTTTACTGCATCCAGTATCTGCTCTGACAATCAGAGTCGATGATTTGGTCTCACCTGAGACATCAGAATGTTTTCTTGCTCTTGGGCCAGTCTCCCTGCTTCATTTTGCTTGTAGTTATTCGTAAATCGGAAATTTTTTCGCTATCATGTCTGATCTACACGGGATAACCTCTCCTTCTTCCGATATCCCAGGATAATCAAGATCCCTCTTAATCTATTCCATTGTAACGAAGAAAACTTGTGAAAAGTTGCTAAGACATGTTTGTTAGATTAGGTTTTGGGTCCTGGGACCCTGATCAAGGTGCCAGGGCAGAAACATTTTTTAATAAATATGTTTTAGAGTTTGCTTGCGTGTCTTTACGCAAGCTGTGATAACCTGATCTCAGATTAACCAAGTCTCTCGTTACCTATCCAAAGATAGCTAGAAAACCCTTTACCTATCTCAAGATAGCCAGTTCTCTCTTTGCCTAACCCTTCATAACCTGGCCCCTCTTTTGCTTATCTTAAGCTACACAGGTTATAATTTTTTTCCACTGTAGGATAATCAGGTTAAATTTACCCACTCCAGGATAACCAGATTATAGGTTTCTTACCTCATGATAACCAGATTATATCTCTTCCTTCCTCACACATACTCAGTGTAAAATCGTGTCTCTGGTTGCTAAGTCTCGTGTTCCTGAGAAGCTGAGATATTTCTCATCGAGCAACGGCGTCCTGTGATTCACAGACGAAATCAACTTATATCATTGCAACACTGAGTCTCGAACTTTATGGGCTGATAAAGTCGGATAGGAATGCTTTCCAGCCGAACATCGTATGAGGGAGTGCCTGCGCAGAGAGCACAAGCACGGAACACAAAGCTGGGGTACAGCCCAGACAGGCAACACAGAGCCAGAATAGAACTGCCGACGGGGAACGGTCTTGTTGTTCTGTGTGTGAATTGATAAAGTCTCAGGTGGGCGAGGCGTCTGGACAATAAAATGCCATAACCGACTTTGTGTGTCTTATTTATATACAGACTGAAGGGAAATACGGATCCAGGATTACCGAAAATCTCCCGAATTTCTTCTTACTTACAAACCCTTTTACGGCGTCAAGAGAGGATAGAGTACACCCACTTTAAAACCTTACTCACTACCCACATTATCTCTTATACTTCTGCGTAGTCACGTTCCAAGAGGCCGGGTCGTCTCACTGTTAGTGAACCAGTGGGATATTTGGCCGTGATCCGTGGCCTGGTGGCTGAAACTTCGCTTCACACGGCGAGGGTCTGGGTTGGATTCCCAGCGAAGGTAGAAACATTGGGCGTGTTTCTTAACACCGGTTGTCTATGTTCACCCTTCAGTAGAATGGGTACCTGGGTGTTAGTCGACTGGTGTGGGTTGCATACTGGGACAAAACTGACCTAATTTGCGGGAAATGCTCTGCATAACAAGCAGCTTTGTATATAGCAGTATGTCATTGATGTCAGATATGATCTGTATACCTTGTACATGTACTTGTAACAAATAAAGATATTATTATTATTATCATTATTATTATTATTATTATTATTATTATTATTATTATTATTATTATTATTATTATTATTATTATTATTATTATTATTATTATTATTATTGTAAGTCCCACTCATACCTCTCTACTGGTATATTTGCTTAGGAATTGCAATAGCCTGTGATGGATATATATGCACAGACTCATATATCCTATGAAGGACATATGAGCCTGTGAAGGACATATAAGTTTCTGACACTGGAAGACGAGCTGGTTACCACACTCGTTTGTCAACTGGCTGGACCACTCGCCACGTTACTGGCTGCGTCCACACACGTGAGTCCAATACTGCTTTTAGTGTACCTATCAGGAGTTGTCGCGTTCATTAAAACCAGTGACTTAGTCTGCAGACGACCAGCCACTCATGACCTGATATACTCTGTCTTCAGACGACCAGCCACTCATGACCTGATATACTCTGTCTTCAGACGACCAGCCACTCATGACCTGATATACTCTGTCTTCAGACGACCAGCCACTCATGACCTGATATACTCTGTCTTCAGACGACCAGCCACTCATGACCTGATATACTCTGTCTTCAGACGACCAGCCACTCATGACCTGATATACTCTGTCTTCAGACGACCAGCCACTCATGACCTGATATACTCTGTCTTCAGACGACCAGCCACTCATGACCTGATATACTCTGTTTTCAGACGACCAGCCACTCATAACCATATATCCCTGTCTACTGTACACGCTTATTCACATCTTTCTTGTTATATCTACCGTCATCCATTTTAACTTTGCCCATTTTAAATGTTTCTACTCATGCATACTTATTTCACCTACTTTTGGTTGTGGTGTCTCCAGTTTAACCTTTTATTCTTTTTTCCTAACTAAAAGTCACCCACTTCACAAACTGACGGACCCGTGGACTCAATTAACCTTTAAAAGTGAGTCTGGATTTTGCTCCCACCGACATTCAGTCTCGCTCAATTCCCTCTCCCACCATCTTTAAGCAGAAAGTATTTCTCGACGTTCCTGTCCCTCAAATGTTTCTTGAATTATCATTGATGCTCCTTTGTTCCCGATCCTCGAATTTCCGTCCGTCTGTCATTGCTCTATAAATTCCTCCGAGTATCTCGTAACTTTCTATGATATCCTCTGTGGTCCTTCTCCTCTCTAAGGTCACAATGTTCACTCCCTTTTATTCTCTAACTACACTTCTTAACCAACTTTGGAATTTTCTTCAGTTTCTTTACAGGGCTAATCAGGTGTGAGCCTCCCGCAGATGCTGCAAATTCTTCGACAGGTCTGACACTGCGGGGAAAAAACTTCGCAATTTCTGTCTTGATGTTCATATTAGGGCGAAGGCATTTGGGCTTTGGTCCTTTTTACTCCCCTTTGCTCTTGGATAAGCGTCAGGACTGAGCCAAGTACCTTACTAACAAGGGAGGTGTTCTAGTGACCTAGTCTCCCTATTTTCTTTTCTCTTGTCTGTTACATATAGACTGTGTCCCTGGTCAGTCCTTACGTCACCCTCCACTCTCTTACTGTGCTGTAAATGTCTTGGAAAATCGACAATACTGGGAATCTTCATTGTCGCGTAAGTGTCTAATTCTTCCTCTGTATCACTGGTAATGCTTTATCTTTATTGCATATTTTTCCTTATTATTGTGAGTTATTATATATAATGTTTTGTCTGCATGTTTGTTTATCAGTATTTATTTAGCTCTTATTTATTTAAAGTTGTCTGTTGTGTATTTTTTTAAGTGTTTTGTTTCTCTTTCTTGCCCACAAAATCTGAGAGAGAGAGAGAGAGAGAGAGAGAGAGAGAGAGAGAGAGAGAGAGAGAGAGAGAGAGAGAGAGAGAGGTGGAGGTAGGGGGCTAGACATAATAATTCTCAATTATGACCATGAGTGCGCCTCCGGAGTTGATAGTTTGAAGCAGTCGTGTTACGCATGGTAATACACCTGACCACATCATGAAATATATTAGGGCTTAATTAACCAACCATGGAGACAAGCTGAAGTGTTTGGCTGTCATCTCTTATCAACACTTGCAACACAGTCGTTGAGAACAAAGAGAATTTGCAATTAGCCAAACCCTTAGCAGGTCAACATCTCCACAAGGAGCGTCGTCTTGATCCACCTATCAGCTGCTTCCTTTGTAAAGGGTTGACGGCATGGGGATACCGTCAAGCTGCAGTTGATAAAGGCGCACAGGTAAGGACGCACAGGTACGGACATACAGTTAAGGACACATAGGTAAGAACACACAGGTAAGGACCCACAGGTAAGGACATGCCGGTCTTAAACTCACACCTCATGTGTTTCTGCTTCATACCGAGGCTTCTGCAGATGTAAAAGGTTAATTTTCCTTTCTGATGTGATAACTAGCATGTGCTGTGAGAAGCAGAGTTCCTCCATATTGGTTCCTTGTTCACTTCCTCGTCTGATGTAATCCCTGGTGAAAAAAAATCTGCGTTGCGAGTGACTGTTGAATCTTCACACAGCTTTGTCCTTTGTTGGCTTTGTCTTGTCTTCGGCAAATAGGAAAAAGTTCCTCTATTGCTCTGTGTTCAGGATACCGAACCTGCAAATTCCTCTACACAATCTGCTATTTGGAACTTTACAATGTTTCACAGGTGACTGCCTTCTTCCCACCACGCTACAATGGTGACAAAGGAGCACCGACCTTGGTGGTTGCAATAACATGGTGTTTGCTCACTTTTATGGTATACATTGTCGATAAGATGGTGAATAAGACGTAGCTGCTTCACCTGGGTATCTTCATGAAGACCTCTCTCTCTCTCTCTCTCTCTCTCTCTCTCTCTCTCTCTCTCTCTCTCTCTCTCTCTCTCTCTCTCTCTCTCTCTCTCTCTCTCTCTCTCTCTCTCTCTCTCTCTCTCTCTTTCTCTCTCATTCTCTCTCTCTCACGTCTTATTCATCAATAAACTGTTGTTACTCAAACCACGATTTCTCATAGTTATCTGTGAATCATCATTCATGAACGATCAGTTTTCTCTCGATAACGCAGAATTATCCAGAGTTATCTCAAGGTGGCTGACACTGCCAGTATCTCATGATAGACAGTCCCATTTGCCAGATAGCGGAATAAAATTTCGACCTCTCTATCCTTCAACTCTCTGACATTCTCAATGTAACTGCCCTCGTCTGTAGCGCACTCTCCTATCACTGCAACATCTTCATTGCAGTGTTGGTCTTTGCAACTCGTATGTGTGAAATTGGTCATCCACCACAATTTTGAGTACCACGTTACCTTAATCCTTCTGCCCAAGTTAATCAACTTTTTTCAAGACTTGCAAACTCTAGTTTCTATCTGCTTCAGACAATAAATCTTTTGTATTGTCTCTCATTAATATATATTATATATACATATATATATATATATATATATATATATATATATAATATATATATATATAATATATATTAAATCTATATATATATATATATGTATATATATATATATATATATATATATATATATATATATATATATTATATATATATATATATATATAATTTATTTATATATATATATATATATATATATATATATATATATATATATATAATATATATATATATATATATATAATATATATATATTATATATATATTTAGTATATAGTAGTATATAGTAGTATATAGGTAGTAGGTTGGTAGACAGCAACCACCCAGGGGGGTACTACCGTCCTGCCAAGTGAGTGTAAAACGAAAGCCTGTAATTGTTTTACATGATGGAGGATTGCTGGTGTCTTTTGTCTGTCTCATAAATATGCAAGATTACAGGAAATGTCTTGCTACTTCTACTTACACTTAGGTCACACTACACATACATGTACACGTTTATTTATACACACTCATCTGAGTTTTCTTTGATTTTATCTTAATAGTTCTTGGTCTTATTACTTTTCCTTTTATATCCATGGGAAAGTGGAATAAGAATCTTTCCTCCGTAAGCCATGCGTGTTGTAAAAGTCAACTAAAATGCCGGGAACAATGGGCTAGTAACCCCATTTCCTGTAAAGATTACTAAAAAGAATAAGAAGAAGAAAATTGTCAAAGTGGGAAGTCTGAATGTGGGAGGATGTTGTGCAAATGATAAGAAAGAGATGATTGTGGATGTTATGAATGAGAAGAAGCTGGATGTCCTGTCTTTAGTGAAACAAAGCTGAAGGGGGTGGGAGAGTTTCAGTGGAAGAGGAATAAATGGGATTAGGTCAGGGGTTTCAAATAGAGTTAGAGCTAAAGGAGTAGCAATAATGTCGAAGGATAAGCTATGGCAGGAAAAGAGGGACTACAAATGTATAAATTCAAGGATTATGTGGAGTAAAATAAAGATTGGATGTGAAAGTGGGTTATAGTAAGCGTGTATGCACCTGGAGAAGAGAGAAATGTAAAGAGAGAGAGAGATTCTGGAAATGTTGAGTGAATGCGTGGGGAGTTTTGAACCAAGTGTGAGAGTAATGGTGGTTGGGGATTTCAATGCTAAAGTGGGTAAAAATGTTATGGAGGGAGTAGTAGGTAAATTTATGGTGTCAGAGGTAAATGTAAATGGGGAGCCTGTAATTGAGCTATGTGTAGAAAGAAATTTGGTAATAAACAATACATATTTTATGAAAAAGAGGATAAATAAATATACAAGGTATGATGTAGCACGTAATGAAAGTAGTTTGTTAGATTATGTATTGGTGGATAAAAGGTTGATGGGTAGGCTCCAGGATGTACATGTTTATAGAGGGGCAACTGATATATCGGATCATTATTTAGCTGTAGCTACAATTAGAGTAAGAGGTAGATGGGAAAAGAGGAAGGTGGCAACAGCAAGTAAGAGGGAGGTGAGAGTGTATAAACTAAGGGAGGAGGAAGTTCGGGCGAGATATAAGCGACTATTGGCAGAAAGGTGGGCTAGTGCAAAGATGAGTAGTGGGGGGGGGTTGAAGAGGGTTGGAATAGTTTTAAAAAAAAGTTTGGGAGAAGTTTGTGGTTATAGGAGGTGGGGGAGGAGGAAAGAGGAGTATCTGGAAT
>NC_069461.1:24643772-24661272 GCF_026875155.1 Cherax quadricarinatus
CTACCACCTCCTCGCCAGCTCTTGCTGGCGACTCCACCAAGATTCTTTACTGCAATATGTATGCTCATGTGCAGAATGTAGCTGAACCTGGTTCCTTCAACACCACCATCAACGAACTCTTCAAGCTCAACAACATGCCTGGTTTCACATTCCCTGCATCTCCACCTTCCACAGAGATCATAAAATCCACTGCAAATGTCTCCAACATTACCGCTGCTCCACCGCTACCACACCTTCCTCCCGACACAGAGATGGACCAATCAGAGACCACTGAGACGCCGACCGATTCCACCAATGAGAGTTCACCAGCACCTGCTTCCACCTCCGTCACAACGGACCAATCAGACGCCTCACCTCAATCGTCTCAGCCACCAGCCAAGAAGGTTAAAACACAAGAGCCTTGGGATGCATCCCTACGTACTACCGCCACTCCTTCACAAAAAGTCCATTGCTTGCCTTATGTATACTTCTACAAAACCAACCAGAATGAGAAGGCAATGTACACTCCAGAAATTATTCAACGCCTCCACAACGGGACAGTCAAGTTCACTTGCGACTCAACTCGATCATTCTCCACTGAATCCCTGATCAACCTACTCTCAAAAAGTCACCGTTTTGTTTCACTCGACTACACCACAAGGAAGAAATTCAGGGCTCTCCAGAATGGAGCTGCCGAAGACGGTACCCTCACCTAGCAGGACTATCAATGATCAATCACCGTGAAGACAAGTTCCCCCAACACTTTGCTGCCTGCTAAAGCTGGGGTGAGGCTCCAAAACGAACCCTGTAATTGCTGCCTCCGCCCTCCTATGCTGCTGAAGATACCAAACGAGAAGATACTTCCCACTTGGGGAGTCACCGCAAGACAGAAGAAGAAGTCACCCTCCAACCGGAGGGCCCCAAGAAACAATACAGAAGAAAGAAGAAGATGAACGACACCCCCCGCCCGGGAGGCCACCGCCGGGTCGCCATCTGGAGAAGACCCGGGCTGGAAGTACCGGCAAACCTACAACAACAACAACAACAGCTGGTCCAAGTATAAAAGGAACAATTCTCATGTTTCAACTTCACATGTATGGTGACCAAGGAACTTCACGTGTATGGTGACCAAGGAACTTCACATGTATGGTGACCAAGGAACTTCACATGTATGGTGACCAAGGAACTTCACATGTATGGTGACCAAGGAACTTCACGTGTATGGTGACCAAGGAACTTCACATGTATGGTGACCAAGGAACTTCATATGTATTGTGACAAAGGAACTTCACGTGTATGGTGACCAAGGAACTTCACATGTATGGTGACCAAGGAACTTTACATGTATGGTGACCAAGGAACTTCACGTGTATGGTGACCCAAAGGAACTTCACATGTATGGTGACCAAGGAACTTCATATGTATTGTGACAAAGGAACTTCACGTGTATGGTGACCAAGGAACTTCACATGTATGGTGACCAAGGAACTTTACATGTATGGTGACCAAGGAACTTCACGTGTATGGTGACCAAGGAACTTCACATGTATGGTGACCAAGGAACTTCATATGTATTGTGACAAAGGAACTTCACGTGTATGGTGACCAAGGAACTTCACATGTATGGTGACCAAGGAACTTTACATGTATGGTGACCAAGGAACTTCACGTGTATGGTGACCAAGGAACTTCACATGTATGGTGACCAAGGAACTTTACATGTATGGTGACCAAGGAACTTTACATGTATGGTGACCAAGGAACTTCACGTGTATGGTGACCAAGGAACTTCACGTGTATGGTGACCAAGGAACTGGACGCTCCTCCAAGCTGAGGGACTGACCACCTCAAAGTTATAGGTAGTAGGGGAAGGGCGTGGGGTTAATGGTAGTGCTGTGGGTAGTCCTATATGTCAAGTACTATTGACTAGTTCTAGAGGATGGGTAGCATGCAAGACTATAAGTGCGTCAATTCACTGTTAAATAAGTATTGAAATGTGTTCGAGTATACACAATAACAGGCCCAGTGAAGGAGGAAGAGTTAACACAGCGTTAACACTGTTAACACAGTGGCTAACACATCAGTTAACACAGTGACAAACACAGTGTTAACACAGCAGTTAAGACAGTGGCTAACACAGTGTTAACACAGCAGTTAAAACAGTGGCTAACATCGCGTAACACAGCAGTTAACACAGTGGCAAACACAGTGTTAACACAGCAGTTAACACAGTGGCAAACACAGTGTTAATACAGCAGTTAACACAGTGGCAAACACAGTGTTAACACAGCAGTTAAGACAGTGGCAAACACAGTGTTAACACAGCAGCTAAGGCAGTGGCTAACAGTGTAACACAGCAGTTAAGACAATGGCAAACACTGTTAACACAGTAGTTAAGACAGTGGCTAACACAGTGTTAACACAGCAGTTAAAACAGTGGCTAACACCGCGTAACACAGCAGTTAACACAGTGGCAAACACAGTGTTAACACAGCAGTTAAGACAGTGGCAAACACAGTGTTAACACAGCAGCTAAGGCAGTGGCTAACACAGTGTAACACAGCAGTTAAGACAATGGCAAACACTGTTAACACAGCAGTTATGACAGTGGCTAACACAGTGTTAAATGATCAGTTAACACAGTGGTTAACACAGAAGTTAGTGCAGTAGCTAACACAAAGTTAACACAGAAGCTAACACAACATATAACACAGCAGCTGATACAGCAACTAACACAGCAACTAACACAACATCTAACACAACATCTAACACAACATCTAACACAACAGTTCATGTGTGTTATCCAACCCAACACAACAAATTATATTACTGGATAAATAAATATAATAATACTAGTATTATTAAATGTATGGTAGAACAACCCCCAGATATTATGTGTGGAGTGGCTATCAGATATTATATTTGGAATGGCTATCAGATATAATGTATGCAGTGACTATCAGATATTATGTGTTGAGTGACTATCAGATATTATGTTTGGAATGACTATCTGATATTATGTTTGGAATGACTATCAGATATTATGTATGTAGTGTCTATCAGATATTATGTGTGGAGGGACTATCAGATATTATGCGTGGAGGAACTACAGATATCTCTCCGCTATCTCGTAAGGTAATTGTGGTTCTGGTAAAGTCTCTCACTGTTGTCTGGCAAAGTATCTCACTGTGGGCTCGTAAAATCTCTCACTGTAGTCTGGCTAAGTCTCTCACTGTGGTATCGTGAAGTCACTGTAGTCTCGTAAAGTTACTGTGGTATCGAACAGTTACTGTGGTATCGTAAATTCACTATGGTCTTGTAAAGTTACTGTGGTCTCGTAAAGTTACTGTGGTATCGTAAATTCACCGTGGTCTCGAAAAGTCATTGTGGTCTCGTAAAGTATCTCACTGTGGTCTCGTAAAATTTCTCACTGTGGCCTCGTAAAGCATCTCACTCAAAACCGAACTAAAACTTTTCAAAATTATTCTGAGAGATTCATTCCATTTTTGTCTTCAAAACCCCAGGATGGTCTCCAAGGCCCCAACATTGTCTCCAAAACCCCAGGATGGTCTCCAAGACCCCACGAGGGTATCCAAAACCCCAAGATAGTCTCCAATACCCCAGGATAGTCTCCAAAACTCCACGAAGGTCTCCAAGACCCTAAGATGGTCTTCAAGACCCCAGGATGGTCTAAAAGAACTCACGATGGTCTCCAAGACCCCATGATGATCTCCAAGACACAAGGATGATCTCCAAGACCCAAGGATGGTCTCCAAGACCCAAGGATAGTCTCCAAGACCCCAGGATGGTCTCCAAGACCCAAGGACAGTTTCAAAAAACCACATGATGGTGTCTTCAAGACCCCAAGATGACCTCACGATGGTCTTCAAGACCTCATGAAGATCTCCAAGACCCCACGATGGTCTCCAAGATAAAACGATTGTCATCAAGGCCCCACGATGGTCTTCAAGATTCCAGAATGGTATCATGCCCTTCTGGATGGTATCATACACTCCTGGATGATTTCATATATTGCTGGATGGTACCATGCACTTCTGGATGGTATTATACACTTCTGTATGGTATCATACACTCCTGGATGGTATCATACACTCGTGGATGGTGTCATACACTCGTGGATGGTATCATACACTTCTAGATGGTATCATACACTCCTGGATGATATCATACATTTCTAAATGGCATCATTCGCTCCTGGATAGTATCATACACTCGTGGATGGTATCATACACTCCTAGATGGTATCATACACTCCTGGATGATATCATATATTTCTAGATGATATCATTCACTACTGGATGGTATCATACACTTCTGGATGATATCATGCACTCCTGTATGGTATCGTACGCTCTTGGATGACATCATACACACCTGGATGGTATCATTCATTTCTGGATGGTATCATTCACTCCTGGATGGTATCAATCACTCCTGGATGGCATCCTTCACTTGAAGATGGTATCATTCACTCCTGGATGGTATCATGCACTTCTGGATGATATCATTCATTTCTGGATGGTTTCATTCACTCCTGGATGGTATCATACACCTCTGGATGGTATCATATACTCCTGGATGGTATCATACACTCCTGGATGATATCATACACTCCTGGATGACATCATTCACTCCTGAATGGTATAATTCACTCCTGGATGTTATCATGCACTCCTGGATTGTATCATAAACTCCTGGATGGTACCATACACTTCTGGATGGTATCATATATTCCTGGGTGTTATCACACACTCCTGGATGGAATCATCTCCTGGATGTATCATACACTCTTGGATGGTATCATACACTCCTGGATGCACCATACACTCCTGGACGGTATCATACAATCCTGGATGCTATCATCCATTCCTGGATGGTATCATATACTCCTGAATGGTATCATACACTCCTGGATGGCACCATTTACTCCTGGATGATATCCTAAACTCCACTGAGTTATTTCCAGGTTTCCTCAGTGGTGTTTAGCTGAGGTTTAGAGACCGTCTCTGGAGGGTAATGAAGATGAGGAAGTGTGTGTATGTGTGTGTGTGTGTGTGTGTGTGTGTGTGTGTGTGTGTGTGTGTGTGTGTGTGTGTGTGTGTGTGTGTGTGTTTGTGTGTTTGTTTGTGTGTGTGTGTTTTGTGTGTGTTTGTGAGTGTGTGTGTGTGTGTGAGTGTGTGTGTGTGGTGTGTGGGTGTGTGTGTGTGTGTTTGTGTGTATGTGTGTTTGTGTGTGTGTTTGTGTGTGTTATGTGTCTTTGTGTGTGTGTGGTGTGTGTGTGTGTGTGTGTGTGTGTGTGTGTGTGTGTTTGTGTGTGTGTTTGTTTGTGTGTGTGTTTTGTGTGTGTGTGTGTGTGTGTGGTGTGTGTGTGTGTTTGTGTGTTTGTTTGTTTGTGGTGTGTGTTGTGTGTGTGTGTGTGTGTGTGTGTGTGTGTGTGTGTGTGTGTGTGTGTGTGTGTTTGTGTGTGTGTGTGTGTGTTTGTGTGTGTGTTTGTGTGTGTGTGTATGTGTGTTTGTGTGTGTGTGTGTGTGTTTGTGGGTGTGTTTGTGTGTGTGTGTGTGTGTGGTGTGTGTGTGTGTGTGTGTGTGTGTGTGTGTGTGTGTGTTTGTGTGTGTGTGTGTGTTTGTGTGTGTGTTTGTGTGTGTGTATGTGTGTTTGTGTGTTTTGTGTGTGTTTGTGGGTGTGTTTTGTGTGTCTGTGTGTGTGTGTGTGTACTCATCTAATTGTACTCACCTAATTGTGGTTGCAGGGGTCGAACTCAGCTCCTGGCCCCGCCTCTTCACTGATCGCTACTGGATCCTCTCCTCTCTGCTTCCTGAGCTTTGTCATACCTCTTCTTAAAACTATGTATGGTTCCTGCCTCCACTACTTCACTTGCTAGGCTATTCCACTTGCTGACAACTCTATGACTTAAGAAATACTTCCTAACGTCCCTGTGACTCGTCTGAGTCTTCAGCTTCCAGTTGTGACCCCTTGTCCCTGTTTCCCCTCTCTGGAACATCCTATCTCTGTCCACATTGTCTATTCCCCGCAGTATCTCGTATGTCGTTATTATGTCTCCCCTGACCCTTCTGTCCTCCAGTGTCGTCAGTCCGATTTCCCTTAACCTTTCCTCGTACGACATTCCCTTGAGCTCTGGGACTAGCCTTGTTGCAAACCTTTGTACTTTCTCTAACTTCTTGACGTGCTTGACCAGGTGTGGGTTCCAGACTGGTGCTGCATACTCCAGTATGGGCCTAACATACACAGTGTACAGTGTCTTGAACGATTCCTTATTAAGGTATCGGAACGCTATTCTCAGGTTTGCCAGGCGCCCGTATGCTGCAGCGGTTATTTGGTTGATGTGTGCCTCCGGTGATGTGCTCGGTGTTATGGTCACCCCAAGGTCTTTCTCCCTGAGTGAGGTCTGTAGTCTTTGTCCACCTAGCCTATACTCTGTCTGCGGTCTTCTTTGCCCCTCCCCAATCTTCATGACTTTGCATTTGGCTGGATTGAATTCGAGAAGCCAGTTACTGGACCACATGTCCAGCCTGTCCAGGTCTCTTTGCAGTCCTGCCTCATCCTCGTCCGATTTAATTCTTCTCATCAACTTCACGTCATCTGCGAACAGGGACACTTCAGAGTCTATTCCTTCCATCATGTCGTTCACATATATCAAAAATAGCACTGGTCCTAGAACTGACCCCTGTGGGACCCCGCTCGTAACAGGCGCCCACTGTGATACCTCTTCACGTACCATGACTCGTTGCTGCCTCCCTGTCAGGTATTCCCTTATCCATTGCAGTGCCCTCCCTTTTACATGCGCCTGATCCTCCAGCTTCTGCAATAATCTCTTGTGGGGAACTGTGTCAAAGGCCTTCCGGCAGTCTAAGAAAACGCAATCTACCCACCCCTCTCTCTCATGTCTTACTTCTGTTACCTTGTCATAAAACTCCAGAAGGTTTGTGATACAAGATTTGCCTTCCATGACCCCATGCTGGTTTTCATTTATAATCTTGTTCCTTTCCAGGTGTTCGACCACTCTCCTCCTGATAATCTTCTCCATGACTTTGCACACAATACATGTCAGAGACACAGGTCTGTAGTTTAGTGCCTCGTTTCTGTTTCCTTTCTTAAATATGGGGACTACATTAGCTGTCTTCCATTTCTCAGGTAGTTGCCCAGTTTCAAGGGATGTGTTGAAGATTGTGGTTAGAGGCACGCACAGCATCTCTGCTCCTTCTCTAAGGACCCATGGGGAGATGTTGTCCGGTCCCATCGCCTTTGAGGTGTCAAGGTCACTTAAGAGCTTCTTCACCTCCTCCTCAGTTGTCCGTATGTCATCCAACACTTGTTGGTATATTCCCTCTTGATGTTCCCTTCTGAGCTGTCTTCCCACAGCCCTTCCTGTCTCTACTGTAAAAACTTCCTTAAATCTCCTGTTCAGCTCCTCACATACCTCCTGATCATTTCTTGTGAGTTCTCCACCTTCTGTCCTTAATCTGATCACCTGGTCTTTGACTGTTGTCTTCCTCCTGATGTGGCTATACAACAGTTTCGGGTCAGTCTTGATTCTCGATGCTATGTCATTTTCATACTGTCGTTGGGCCTCCCTCCTTACCTGTGCGTACTCATTCCTGGCTCTGCGACTGATCTCCCTATTTTCGTGTGTTCTCTGCCTTCTGTACTTTTTCCATTCTCTATTGCATTTTGTTTTTGCCTCCTTACACCGTCGGGTAAACCAGGGGCTCGTTCTGGTCTTCCCGTTGTTACTGTTACCCTTGGGAATAAACCTTTCCACTGCCTCCTTGCATTTTGTTGTTACATATTTCATCATTTCATTTACTGGCTTTCCTGCCAGTTCACTGTCCCACTGGACCTCCCGCAGGAAGTTCTTCAACCCTATGTAGTCCGCTCTTTTATAGTCAGGCTTTTCCCATTCAACTCCTGTTATTCTCTCCACTTGCAGCTCTACTATGTATTCAAAGCACAGAACCACGTGGTCGCTAGCTCCTAGGGACTCTCATACTTGATGTCCTCAATGTCTGAGCTGCCCAGGGTGAACACAAGGTCCAATCCTGCTGGTTCATCCTCCCCTCTCACTCTGGTAGTGTCCTTAACATGTTGGTGCATGAGGTTTTCCAGCACCACGTCCAACATCCTGGCTCTCCATGTTTCGGGACCCCCATGTGGCTCCAGGTTTTCCCAGTCAATCTCCCTGTGGTTGAAATCCCCCATAACCAGCAACTTTGCTCTGCTGGAGTGAGCTCTTCTTGCCACCTCAGCAAGTGTGTCCACCATTGCTCTGTTGCTCTCTTCATATTCCTCTCTTGGCCTCCTGCAGTTCTGTGGTGGATTATACATCACTGCAATGACCACTTTGTGTTCCCCAGACTGAAGTGTACCTGCTATGTAGTCTCTTTCTCCCGTCTCATCTATGCCTTCCATTTTCTCGAATTTCCATCTGTTTTTTTATGAAGAGAGCAACCCCATCTCCCCCCCCAGCAACTTCTACCTTTCTTCATAATCTGGTATCCTGGTGGGAAGATTGCATCTGTTATTGTCTCCGTGAGTTTTGTTTCTGTAACTGCTATGATGTCTGGGGACTTCTCATTGATTCTTTCTTGCCATTCCTCATGTTTATTCGTTAATCCATCTGCATTTGTGTACCAAACCTTCAACTTCTGTTCTAATACTGTAACTGTGGTGCGGGGGGTGGAAACAGAGGGATCGGTGTGTGATGGTTGGTTTGGATTGTTCAGTTGCCTTGGGGTGTCGTGGCTGGAGTCCTTCTGCAGGTGTTTCTGGGGGTGCGCTTGTCCTTCCATTTGATCCTGGGTTATTCTGCTCTCCTTTTTCATTTCCTCCCATTTCTCCTTTCGTTTTTGAACTCTCTCTTTCATTGTCTTCCTTTCGTCCTGTGTTCTGTCTCGATCGAGGTACACACTCCGGAACTCCTGCTTGCCTCTCAGCCGTGCTTTCTCCTGCAGGATGATGGTTCGGGTTGATTCTGACTTGAAAATTACTTAGAGAGGCCGATTCCTTTTCTTTGTGAACCACCCAATTCTCCGAAAATTTGCCACCTGGGTCATGTCCCCCTCGCCTATCACCTTCATGATATCTTCAATCGCTTTTTTCTCCTCCTGCTTTCTTTCATCATAAGTTTCCCCTTTAGCTTCGTCTAGCCCATAGACAAACACGGATATCTCCCTTTCCACCTCCCACTGTGACTCCCATTGCATCCTCTGATGTGTTTTAGTTCCTTCCCGTGGAGTGTTCCTTCCTTCAGTCCCTTCCCTAGTTATGGCCCCTATGCTTCTTGGTTTGCCCTTCCTGCTCACCTGTTCTTGTCCTAGTGTGCCCCCTGTCTTTGTTTTGGCCCCATGTGGGTTTGACAGGACCTCTGCATACAGTTTAGTTTCCATGCTTCCTTCAGACCTGTTGTCTGTGTTTGTGTGTGTGTTTGTGTGTGTGTTTGTGTGTGTGTGTGTGTGTGTGTGTGTGTGTGTGTGTGTGTGTGTGTGTGTGTGTGTGTGTGTGTGTGTGTGTGTGTGTGTGTGTGTTTGTGTATGAGTGTGTGTATGTGTATGTGTGTGTGTGTGTGTGTGTGTGTGTGTGTGTGTGTGTGTGTGTGTGTGTGTGTGTGTGTGTGTGTGTGTGTGTTTGTGTGTGTGTGTGTGTGTGTGTGTGTACTCACCTCACCTAGTTGTACTCACCTAGTTGAGGTTGCGGGGGTCGAGTCCGAGCTCCTGGCCCCGCCTCTTCACTGATCGCTACTAGGTCACTCTCCCTGAGCCGTGAGCTTTATCATACCTCTGCTTAAAGCTATGTATGGATCCTGCCTCCACTACATCGCTTCCCAAACTATTCCACTTACTGACTACTCTGTGGCTGAAGAAATACTTCCTAACATCCCTGTGATTCATCTGTGTCTTCAGCTTCCAACTGTGTCCCCTTGTTACTGTGTCCAATCTCTGGAACATCCTGTCTTTGTCCACCTTGTCAATTCCTCTCAGTATTTTGTATGTCGTTATCATGTCCCCCCTATCTCTCCTGTCCTCCAGTGTCGTCAGGTTGATTTCCCTTAACCTCTCCTCGTAGGACATACCTCTTAGCTCTGGGACTAGTCTTGTTGCAAACCTTTGCACTTTCTCTAGTTTCTTTACGTGCTTGGCTAGGTGTGGGTTCCAAACTGGTGCCGCATACTCCAATATGGGCCTAACGTATACGGTGTACAGGGTCCTGAACGATTCCTTATTAAGATGTCGGAATGCTGTTCTGAGGTTTGCTAGGCGCCCATATGCTGCAGCAGTTATTTGGTTGATGTGCGCTTCAGGAGATGTGCCTGGTGTTATACTCACCCCAAGATCTTTTTCCTTGAGTGAGGTTTGTAGTCTCTGCCCCCGTAGACTGTACTCCGTCTTCTTTGCCCTTCCCCAATCTTCATGACTTTGCACTTGGTGGGATTGAACTCCAGGAGCCAATTGCTGGACCAGGTCTGCAGCCTGTCCAGATCCCTTTGTAGTTCTGCCTGGTCTTCGATCGAGTGTATTCTTCTCATCAACTTCACGTCATCTGCAAACAGGGACACCTCAGAGTCTATTCCTTCCGTCATGTCGTTCACAAATACCAGAAACAGCACTGGTCCTTGGACTGACCCCTGCGGGACCCCGCTGGTCACAGGTGCCCACTCTGACACCTCGCCACGTACCATGACTCGCTGCTGTCTTCCTGACAAGCATTCCCTGATCCATTGTAGTGCCTTCCCTGTTATCCCTGCTTGGTCCTCCAGTTTTTGCACCAATCTCTTGTGTGGAACTGTGTCAAACGCCTTCTTGCAGTCCAAGAAAATGCAATCCACCCACCCCTCTCTCTCTTGTCTTACTGCTGTCACCATGTCATAGAACTCCAGTAGGTTTGTGACACAGGATTTCCCGTCCCTGAAACCATGCTGGCTGCTGTTGATGAGATTATTCCTTTCTAGGTGTTCCACCACTCTTCTCCTGATAATCTTCTCCATGATTTTGCATACTATACATGTCAGTGACACTGGTCTGTAGTTTAATGCTTCATGTCCGTCTCCTTTTTTAAAGATTGGGACTACATTTGCTGTCTTCCATGCCTCAGGCAATCTCCCTGTTTCGATAGATGTATTGAATATTGTTGTTAGGGGTACACATAGCGCCTCTGCTCCCTCTCTCAATACCCATGGGAGATGTTATCTGGCCCCATTGCCTTTGAGGTATCTAGCTCACTCAGAAGCCTCTTCACTTCTTCCTGGGTTGTGTGCACTGTGTCCAGCACTTGGTGGTGTGCCCCACCTCTCCGTCTTTCTGGAGTCCCTTCTGTCTCCTCTGTGAACACTTCTTTGAATCTCTTGTTGAGTTCTTCACATACTTCACGGTCATTTCCTGTTGTCTCTCCTCCTTCCTTCCTTAGCCTGATTACCTGGTCCTTGACTGTTGTTTTCCTCCTGATGTGGCTGTACAACAGTTTCGGGTCAGATTTGGCTTTCGCTGCTATGTCATTTTCATATTGTCTTTGGGCCTCCCTTCTTATCTGTGCATATTCGTTTCTGGCTCTACGACTGTTCTCCTTATTCTCCTGGGTCCTTTGCCTTCTATATTTCTTCCATTCCCTAGCACACTTGGTTTTTGCCTCCCTGCACCTTTGGGTAAACCATGGGCTCATCCTGGCTTTTTCATTACTCCTGTTACCCTTGGGTACAAACCTCTCCTCAGCCTCCTTGCATTTTGTTGCTACATATTCCATCATCTCATTAACTGGCTTCCCTGCCAGTTCTCTGTCCCACTGAACCCCGTTCAGGTAGTTCCTCATTCCTGTGTAGTCCCCTTTCTTGTAGTTTGGCTTCATTCGTCCTGGCCTTCCTGCTTCTCCCTCCACTTGTAGCTCTACTGTGTATTCGAAGCTTAAAACCACATGGTCACTGGCCCCAAGGGGTCTTTCATATGTGAGTGTCCTCGATATCTGCACTACTGAAGGTGAATACTAAGTCCAGCCTTGCTGGTTCATCCTCTCTCCTCTCTCTCTTGTAGTGTCCCTTACGTGTTGGTACATGAAGTTCTCCAGTACCACCTCCATCATCTTAGCCCTCCATGTATCTTGGCCCCCATGTGGGTCCAAGTTCCCTCCAATCGATCTCCTTGTGGTTAAAGTCACCCATGATCAGGAGCTTTGCCCTGCATGCATGAGCTCTTCTGGCCACTCTAGCCAGTGTGTCAACCATCGCTCTATTGCTCTCGTCGTACTCTTGCCTTGGCCTCCTGCTGTTCTGTGGTTGGTTATACATCACTGCTATTACCACCTTGGGACCTCCAGAGTGAAGTGTTCCCACTATGTAATCACTTTCTTCTCCGCTATCTCCTCTCTCCAGCTCATCAAAATTCCAGCGATTTTTGATCAGCAACGCCACTCCTCCACCCCCCTGTTCCCTCTGTCTTTCCTCAGGATTTGGTATCCCGTTGGAAAGATGGCATCTGTTATCATACCTGTAAGCTTGGTTTCTGTGAGAGCTTATGATGTCCGGTGATGCTTCTTTGACTCTTTCGTGACACTCCTCCCACTTATTTGTTATTCCATCAGCGTTTGTGTACCGTACCTTCAGTTTCCTTTCCAACACTGTGGTTTGGGGGGCCTGTGAGGGTGGGAGACACTGGTGGCATACTGTGGGATTCTATAGCTCGGTGTTGGGTGGAGGCTGTGGGTATGGATTGTAGTGTGTGTTGGGATGGTGTGATAGGTTGTATGGTTCTGAGAGTAGTTGTGTGTGTGCTTGCCCTTGCTGTTCTGTCCTGTGTGTGTGTGTGTGTCTGTGTGTCTGTGTGTGTCTGTGTGTGTGAGTGTGTGTGTGTGTGTGTGTGTGTGTGTGTGTGTGTGTGTGTGTGTGTGTGTGTGGTGTGTGTTTGTGTGTGTGTGTGTTTGTGTGTGTGTGTGCTTGTGTGTGTGTTTGTGTCTGTGTGTGTGTTTGTGTCTGTGTGTGTGTTTGTGTCTGTGTGTGTGTCTGTGTGTACTCACCGAGTTGTACTAGTGAGGGTCAAATCCTGGCTCCTGGGCTCTCCTCTTAAACCAAAATAGCCGGCATTATCAATTCCTGTTCTCATTGGGTCTTTCATACCTAGTCTAAAAAGAGGGTATCGAGTTTGCCTCTACCGCTTCACCATCTAGCTCATTCCATTCATTTACCATACTGAGACTTAAAAAGTATTTCCTGACATCCTTGTCGTTCAGTTCAAAAATCCGTCCAATCTTCTCTGTGTAAACCCTTGAAAATCTAGCATGCAGTGATCATGTCTCCCTTACTACTGTTTTTAAAGTGATCAAGTTTGGTTAGCTTAGTCTCTCCTCACAGTTCAATAACACTCACCTTTAGGACTAGTCTTGTTGGAAATTTTTGGACCTTTTCTAGTTTTCGTATTTACTTGATCAGGTGAGGGCTCCGTGTTGGCGCTGTATATATACTCAATGACAGACCTAACATATGTCTTGTAGAGTGTTTTGAAATACAGTGGACCCCCGGTTAATGATATTTTTTCACTCCATAAGTATGTTCAGGTGCCAGTACTGACCGAATTTATTCCCATAAGGAATATTGTGAAGTAGATTAGTCCATTTCAGACCCCCAAACATACACGTACAAGCGCACTTACATAAATACACTTACATAATTGGTCGCATTCGGAGGTAATCGTTATGCGGGGGTCCACTGTATATGCATCTATATCGATAAGTTGGGTGTGATGTTCACTCCAAGATCTTCCTCTTTAAGAGACATTTTCCGGAAATTAAACTTTCTTGGTTTGAACTCCAGTGACCACTTGTTTGATCATTTTTGCAATTTCTTCAGGTCTACCTGCTCATTCTTCTTATTAGTTTTTATGTCATCAGCAGACAATGAAATTCATGAGTCAGTTCCCTCTGGCAGGTTGTGTACATGTATTAAAAATAGCAATGGCTCTAGTTCTGATCCTGCTGGCAACCCGTCTTGTTACATCTTGCTGTCTTGAAGCACCATTCCTCACCATCACCCTTCACTCTTTCGTTCGTTAGGTATCCCTTTATCAATTGTAGGATTTAACCTTTTATCCCTGTGTGTTCCTCTAATTTCTGAAGCAGTATCCTGTGACGTTCAGCGTCAAACGCTTTCCTATAGTCCTAGAGTGCACAGCAGACCTCTCTTTTTTTTTCCTTTAATTTCCATTATTTCCTTTAACACATCGGCCGTTTCCCACTAAGGCTAGGTAACCCGAAAATGAAGAATGACTTTCATCATCACTCACTCCATCACTGTCTTGCCAGAGGCGTGCTGATGCTACAGTTCAAAATGGCAACATATCTCTACCCCTCCTTCAATTTAAATCCATTGGTAACAACGTCTCTCCTCTGGAGGCACTCAGCCAACCTCTTTCTCGTTATATTCTGGACACCATTCATGTAAGTGACACTAATCTGTCAGTTAGGACCTCTCGTCTGTTTCCATGTTTGTTGTGCCAGATTTGGAGAGTTCCAGCTTTTCGGTATTTTTATCATCTGTTCTTTGGGTCCCTCTTCCAGTATCCATGATGATATACTGTCCGGTTTCATGGCATGTGGTATGTAAATCTGTGATGAATGAGACTTGTGCAACAGTTGGCTTTCTTTACTGTGGGAACGTTTCGATAACTAGCGGCTTCCTTACGTCAGTACGGAGATTAATGGGGGTTGATATAAAGGAATTTGAGGTAATCAGTCCCTCAGCCTGGAGCTGATGGAGTGAACACATCGACCCCAGACTGAGGGACTGATTATATTATCTTAATCTCCTTTTCGTTTTCCACCATTTATCTCTGTAATGGACTAAAGAAGTCACTGACTGGCGAATCGTCATTCAGCTGCCCCAACAGCTGAATGACCCCAGTTGTTACATGACTCATACTAGTTTAGAAATTTCCTATGAAAATGGAAATGAAACTCCAACATCTTCGTTCATGTCTTTGTGAAGAGCCAACCTTCCCTGATATGTTAGAAAACAATGGTGGGGTAGTATAACCTTGAGTCCGCTACTTACCAGCACCGCGGTTTGAATCCCGTTCATTACTCCGTTTACTGCAGACAGTGGTTTAAGTAACTGCATTCTGGAGCATGTGGGAGGGACTAGAAATCATCAATGAAACTTTCTAAACTCTCTCATCTCATTTAAACTGCTTTTGTTTACCTTCATTTATCATTAATTAGTTATCAATTTATGCTGAATGTAAAGGAGGAGTACATAAATATGTCCAGTATCGCCCTAATCTGACTGTGTTGGCGAACGCTTCAACAATAAAGATGCCCAAGTGTTACGTATTTATCTTACGTTCACGATAACTGGATAGAAAGACGTAGAAAAAACGTCTGTTGGTGGCTACGATGACTGGAGCGAAGCGTTGACCTCAGAATTAAACGTTTGGTGAAAAAGAAGAAGGCAAATTAACTTACCACAAGTCTGGAGAGTAAAAGTTTTCATAGTTCTTCCGCTCTTTAGAATTTGATCAAACTTCCTCCAGAGATCACTTAAGAAAAATCCTATCGATGGAACAAAAAGGTTTCTACAATTATTTTACCGCCTTGTAAGAATTGGATGAGAAGGAACTGGTTATAAGGACTTAACAGAGTTACTCTCTGGAAGATAAAACTTTCCAGCCAGCAATTTTTTTGTGTGTGTGTGTGTGTGTGATGATTCTGACGGCATTCGGTGTCTGGTCTGAGGCCGGTGTTAAGACTGCGGGTCAGCCAAGTGTTAAAGGGTATTGTGGGTTCTGGTGGTGGACAGGACGTGAATGGTACTGCCAGTGGTGCTTCCAATAGTAACTTCCAACACTGGAGTGACGGTACCATTGTCGCTCATCCTGAGGAACGACAACATGTAAATGCGTAAATTATGTACAATGTATATATATATATAATATATATATATATATAATATATATATTATATATATTATATATATATATATATATATATAATATATATATATATATATATATATATATATATATATATATTATATATATATATATACGTAAAATTGGTCAATTAGGAAGAACTCATTTAAAATGAAGTCCTTTCTAAAATTTTCTCTTGTACGTTTGAAGGTATAGCAAGAGCAATTATTGCATACACATATTTTCTCTTGCCTTATTCGGCAAGAGGAGCGTTGCTATTTAAGCCAAAATCACAGTTTTACCTATTCTTATACTTTAGTGGGCACAATATATTTCAATCAATGCAGAAAATTTATTTTACACTGTTTTTGACGCAAAACCATCAAGGAAAAAATTGAGTTGGATCATGTGAATGACAATGAAAACATTCTGTGATAGGAATTCTGAATGGATGGTAGATTATTTCCATACTGATAGATGATGGTAGACCATGGAAACCATACTAGAGCGTATCTATGTTTACTTGTTAAGTGCAGGTCTTAGGAGTTTACCGGTTAGTTTACATATGTTGCAGCAGGTACCAGTAATCCATCGGTTAAGACAGTGAAACATGGCAAAACAAGTCCGTAGAGTTTACGAATTAGGTGAAAGCTTTAGAACAAGGGTTCCTACACAGGGAAATATGTTCCCCCCAGAGGTGCATTTGCACTTGTCAAGGGGTACATAAGAGTCTAAGAGTATAACCATGGTGCACAATGCACGTCATGTGTAACCATGGTGCACACTGCACGTCATGTGTAACCATGGTGCACACTGCACGTCATGTGTAACCATGGTGCACACTGCACGTCATGTGCAACCATGGCGCACACGGCACGTCATGTGTAACCATGGCGCACACTGCACGTCATGTGTAACCATGGTGCACACTGCACGTCATGTGTACCCATGGTGCGCATTGCACGCCATGTGTAACCATGGCGCACACTGCACGTCATGTGTAACCATGGTGCACACTGCACGTCATGTGTAACCATGGTGCACACTGCACGTCATGTGTAACCATGGTGCACACTGCACGTCATGTGTAACCATGGTGCACACTGCACGTCATGTGTAACCATGGTGCACACTGCACGTCATGTGTAACCATGGTGCACACAGCACGTCATGTGTAACCATGGTGCACACTACACGTCATGTGTAACCATTGTGCACACAGCACGTCATGTGTAACCATGGTGCACACTGCAAGTCATGTGTAACCAGGTGCACACAGCACGTCATGTGTAACCATGGTGCACACTGCACGTCATGTGTAACCATGGTGCACACTGCACGTCATGTGCAACCATGGCGCACACGGCACGTCATGTGTAACCATGGCGCACAACTGCACGTCATGTGTAACCATGGTGCACACTGCACGTCATGTGTACCCATGGTGCGCATTGCACGCCATGTGTAACCATGGCGCACACTGCACGTCATGTGTAACCATGGTGCACACTGCACGTCATGTGTAACCATGGTGCACACTGCACGTCATGTGTAACCATGGTGCACACTGCACGTCATGTGTAACCATGGTGCACACTGCA
>NC_069461.1:24668772-24691272 GCF_026875155.1 Cherax quadricarinatus
ACTCCCAGTGAGACAGTAGTACACTGCTAGTGGGACAGTAGTTCACCCCCAGTGGGACAGTAGTACACTCCAAGTGGGACAGTAGTACACTCCCAGTGGGACAGTAGTACACTCCCAGTGGGACAGTAGTACACTCCCAGTGGGACAATGGTACACTCCCAGTTGGACAGTAGTACACTGCCAGTGGGACAGTGGTACACTCCCAGAGGGACAGTGGTACACTCCCAGTGGGACAGTGGTACACTCCCAGTGGGACAGTGGTACACTCCCAGTGGGAGAGTGGTACACTCCAAGTGGGACAGTAGTGCACTCCCAGTGGGACAGGGGTACACTCCAAGTTGGACAGCAGTACACTGCCAGTGGGACAGTGGTACACTCCCAGTGGGACAGTGGTACACTCCCAGTGGGACAGTGGTAAACTCCCAGTTGGACAGTAGTACACTGCCAGCTGGACAGTGGTACACTCCCAGTGGGACAGTGGTACCCTCCCAGTGGGACAGTGGTACACTCCCAGTGGGACAGTGGTACACTCCCAGTGGGACAGTGGTACACTCCCAGTTGGACAGTAATACACTGCCAGTGGGACAGTGGTACACTCTCAGTGGGACAGTGGTACACTCCCAGTTTGACAGTGGTACACTCCCAGTGGGACAGTGGTACACTCCCAGTGGGACAGTGGTACACTCCCAGTGGGACAGTGGTACACTCCCAGTTGGACAGTAGTACACTGTTAGCTGGACAGTGGTACACTCCCAGTGGGACAGTGGTACACTGCCAGTGGGACAGTGGTACACTCCCAGTGGGACAGTGGTACACTCCGAGTTGGACAGTGGTACACTGCCAGTGGGACACTGGTACACTGCCAGTGGGACAGTAGTCCACTCCCAGTGGGACAGTAGTACACTCCCAGTGGGACAGTAGTACACTCCCAGTGGGACAGTAGTACACTCCCAGTGGGACAGTGGTACACTCCCAGTTGGACAGTAGTACACTGCCTGTGGGACAGTGTTACACTCCCAGTGGGACAGTGGTACACTCCCAGTGGGACAGTAGGACACTCCCAGTGGGACAGTGGTACACTTCCAGTGGGACAGTGGTACACTTCCAGTGGGACAGTAATACACTCCCAGTGGGACAGTGGTACACTCCCAGTTGGACAGTAGTACACTGCCAGTGGGACAGTGGTACACTCCCAGTGGGACAGTGGTACACTCCCAGTTGGACAGTGGTACACTACCAGTGGGCCAGTGGTACACTTCCAGTGGGACAGTGGTACACTCCCAGTGGGAAAGTAGTACACTCCCAGTGGGACAGTGGTACACTCCCAGTGGGACAGTGGTACACTCCCAGTTGGACAGTAGTACACTGCCAGCTGGACAGTGGTATACTCCCAGTGGGACAGTAGTACCTTCCCAGTGGGACAGTAGCACACTCCCAGTGGGACAGTAGTACACTCCCAGTGGGACAGTAGTACACTCCCAGTGGGACAGTAGTACACTCCCAGTGGGACAGCAGTACACTCACAGTGGGACAGTAGTACACTCCCAGTGGGACAGTGGTACACTGCCAGTGGGACAGTGGTGCACTCCCACTGGGACAGTGGTACACTCCCAGTTGGACAGTAGTACACTGCCAGTGGGACAGTGGTACACTGCCAGTGGGACAGTAGTCCACCCCCAGTGGGACAGTAGTACACTCCCAGTGGGACAGTAGTACACTCCCAGTGGGACAGTAGTACACTCCCAGTGGGACAATGGTACCCTCCCAGTTGGACAGTAGTACACTGCCAGTGGGACAGTGGTACACTCCCAGTGGGACAGTGGTACACTCCCAGTGGACAGTAGTACACTCCCAGTGGGACAGTAGTACACTCCCAGTGGGACAGTGGTACACTCCCAGTGGGACAGTGGTACACTCCATGGGACAGTAGTACACTCCAGTGGGACAGTGTACACTCCCAGTGGGACAGTAGTACACTCCCATGGGACAGTGGTACACTCCCAGTTGGACAGTAGTACACTGCCAGTGGGAGTGGTACACTTCCCAGTGGGACAGTGGTACACTCCCAGTTGGACAGTGGTACACTCCAGTGGGACAGTGGACACTCCCAGTGGGACAGTGGTAAACTCGCCAGTGGGACAGAGTACACTCCATGTGGGACAGTGGTACACTCCCCAGTGGGACAGTGTAACACTCCAGTTGGGACAGTAGTACACATCCAGTGCAGTGTACAGCTCCCAGTGGGCAGAACACTCCAAGTGGGAACAGTAGTACACTCCCAGTGGGACAAGGTAACACTCCCAGTTGGACAGTGGTACACTCCCAGTGGACAGTGTACACTCCCAGTGGACAGTGGTACAACTCCCAGTTGGACAGTGGTACACTCCAGTGGGACAGTGGTACACTCCCAGTGGACGAGTGGTACACTCCCCAGTTGGACAGTACACTCCCAAGGGAACAGTGGTACACTCCCAGTGGGACAGTGTACACGCCCAGTTGGACAGTGTACACTCCCAGTGGGACAGTGTTACACTCCCAGTGGACAGTGGTACACTCCCAGTTGGAACAGTGTACACTGCCAGTGGGACAGTGCTACACTCCCAGTGGGTCAGTGGTACACTCCCAGTGGACAGTGGTACACTCCCAGTTGGACAGTAGTACACTGCCAGTGGAACAGTGGTACACTCCCAGTGGGACAGAGGTACACTCCCAGTTGGACAGTGGTACACTACCAGTGGGCCAGTGGTACACTCCCAGTGGGAAAGTAGTACACTCCCAGTGGGACAGTGGTAAACTCCCAGTGGGACAGTAGTACACTGCTAGTGGGACAGTAGTTCACCCCCAGTGGGACAGTAGTACACTCCAAGTGGGACAGTAGTACACTCCCAGTGGGACAGTAGTACACACCAAGTGGGACAGTAGTACACTCCCAGTGGGACAATGGTGCACTCCCAGT
Organism: Cherax quadricarinatus; assembly: GCF_026875155.1. Lineage (NCBI taxonomy): Eukaryota > Metazoa > Arthropoda > Malacostraca > Decapoda > Parastacidae > Cherax > Cherax quadricarinatus. The sequence continues at coordinate 24,671,729 of NC_069461.1, forward strand.
TGGACAGTAGTACACTGCCAGTGGGACAGTGGTACACTCCCAGTGGGACAGTGGTACACTCCCAGTGGGACAGTGGTACACTCCCAGTGGGACAGTGGGACACTCCCAGTGGGAGAGTGGTACACTCCCAGTGGGACAGTGGGACACTCCCAGTGGGAGAGTGGTACACTCCCAGTGGGACAGTAGTGCACTCCCAGTGGGACAGTGATACACTCCCAGTTGGACAGCAGTACACTGCCAGTGGGACAGTGGTACACTCCCAGTGGGACAGTGGTACACTCCCAGTGGGACAATGGTACACTCCCAGTTGGACAGTAGTACACTGCCAGCTGGACAGTGGTACACTCCCAGTGGGACAGTGGTACCCTCCCAGTGGGACAGTGGTACACTCCCAGTTGGACAGTAATACACTGCCAGTGAGACAATGGTACACTCCCAGTGGGACAGTGGTACACTCCCAGTTGGACAGTGGTACACTCCCAGTGGGACAGTGGTACACTGCCAGTGGGACAGTGGTACACTCCCAGTGGGACAGTGGTACACTCCCAGTTGGACAGTAGTACACTGTTAGCTGGACAGTGGTACACTTCCAGTGGGACAGTGGTACACTGCCAGTGGGACAGTGGTACACTCCCAGTGGGACAGTGGTACACTCCGAGTTTGACAGTGGTACACTGCCAGTGGGACACTGGTACACTGCCAGTGGGACAGTAGTCCACTCTCAGTGGGACAGTAGTACACTCCCAGTGGGACAGTAGTACACTCCCAGTGGGACAGTAGTACACTCCCAGTGGGACAGTAGTACACTCCCAGTGGGACAGTAGTACACTCCCAGTGGGACAGTGGTACACTCCCAGTTGGACAGTAGTACACTGCCAGTGGGACAGTGTTACACTCCCAGTGGGACAGTGGTACACTCCCAGTGGGACAGTGGGACACTCCCAGTTTGACAGTGGTACACTCCCAGTGGGACAGTGGTACACTCCCAGTGGGACAGTGGTACACTCCCAGTGGGACAGTGGTACACTCCCAGTTGGACAGTAGTACACTGTTAGCTGGACAGTGGTACACTCCCAGTGGGACAGTGGTACACTGCCAGTGGGACAGTGGTACACTCCCAGTGGGACAGTGGTACACTCCGAGTTGGACAGTGGTACACTGCCAGTGGACACTGTACACTGCCAGTGGGACAGTAGTCCACTCCCAGTGGGACAGTAGTACACTCCCAGTGGGACAGTAGTACACTCCCAGTGGGACAGTAGTACACTCCCAGTGGGACAGTAGTACACTCCCAGTGGGACAGTGGTACACTCCCAGTTGGACAGTAGTACACTGCCAGTGGGACAGTGTTACACTCCCAGTGGGACAGTGGTACACTCCCAGTGGGACAGTGGGACACTCCCAGTGGGACAGTGGTACACTTCCAGTGGGACAGTGGTACACTTCCAGTGGGACAGTAATACACTCCCAGTGGGACAGTGGTACACTCCCAGTTGGACAGTAGTACACTGCCAGTGGGACAGTGGTACACTCCCAGTGGGACAGTGGTACACTCCCAGTGGGAAAGTAGTACACTCCCAGTGGGACAGTGGTACACTCCCAGTGGGACAGTGGTACACTCCCAGTTGGACAGTAGTACACTGCCAGCTGGACAGTGGTACACTCCCAGTGGGACAGTGTAACACTCCCAGTGGGACAGTGGTACACTCCCAGTGGGACAGTGGTACACTCCCAGTTGGACAGTGGTACACTCCCAATGGGACAGTAGTACACTCCCAGTGGGACAGTGGTACACTCCCAGTTGGACAGTAATACACTGCCAGTGGGACAGTGGTACACTCCCAGTGGGACAGTGGTACACTCCCAGTAGGACAGTGGTACACTCCCAGTGGGACAGTGGTACACTCCCAGTGGGACAGTGGGACACTCCCAGTTGGACAGTAGTACACTGCCAGCTGGACAATGGTACACTCCCAGTGGTACAGTGGTACACTGCCAGTGGGACAGTGGTACACTCCCAATGGGACAGTGGTACACTCCTAGTGGGACAGTGGTACACTCCCAGTGGGACAGTGGTACGCTCCCAGTGAGACAGTGGTACACTCCCAGCTGGAAAGTAGTACACTGCCAGTGGGACAGTGGTACACTCCCAGTGGGACAGTGGTACACTCCCTGTTGGACAGTGGTACACTCCCAGCGGGACTGTGGTACAGTACCAGTGGGACAGTAGGACAGCACCAGTGAGATAGTGGTACAGTATTAGTGGGACAGTGATATAGTACCAGTAGGACAGTAGGACAGTACCAGTGGAACAGTGGGACCGTACCAGTGGGAGAGTGGTTAGTGAAGGTTAGTGAAACATGGCTGTACAGTTCCGTAGAGTTTACACCGTAAATAAAACTTTCAATAAATTCCCGTTTCGGTAGAGCTGTCCAATTGCAGTCCAGCGCTGTCTGGTTTACATTACCTATGCGAAGTCTACCTGCAGTCTACCTGAGTTTGCCAGAAGGATAATGCACTTTACCTGGTCTACCTGCATTCTTCCTGGAGTCGCGAAATATAGCTATTACTGACTCTAATTATTTGTATTTATTATTATTATTATTATTATTATTATTATTATTATTATTATTATTATTATTATTATTATTATTATTATCATTATCGTTATTATTATTACTATTATCATTTCGACTAGATTGCATGTAATCCGCACTTATTAAAAATTCTAATTATTTTTTTTCCTTGTAAATAGCGATACCAAGTCAAATTATTATTAACTACGATATTTCCTAAATTATTAATTACGACACTGTCAAATTACTTATTAATTACGGTTCTGTGATGAATAATTTATGATGATTTTCTATTAAATTATTATTATTAACTATGATTCTCTTTTAAATTATTATTAATTTGATTCACACTCAAATTAATTTTATTAATTGTCAGTCTCTGAATTTTTTTTTTAATGTATAATTCTCTGCTAAATTACTATTATGAAAATTATGTCTCAAAGAATTTCTGTGACTACACACTCGTATAGTCCAGTGGGACAGTGGTACACTGCCAGTGGGACAGTGGTACACTGCCAGTGGGACAGTGGTACACTCCCAGTGGGACAGTGGAACACTCCCAGTGAGACAGTGATACACTCCCAGTGGGACAGTAGTACCTTCCCAGTGGAACAGTAGTACACTCCCAGTGGGACAGTAGTACACTCCCAGTGGGACAGTAGTACACTCCCAGTGGGACAGTAGTACACTCCCAGTGGACAGCAGTACACTCCCAGTGGGACAGTATTACACTCCCAGTGGGACATGGTACACTGCCATGGGACAGTGGTTCACTCCCATGGACAGTGTCACACTCCCATTGGACAGTGTACACTGCCATGGGAATTACATAGTGGACTATCACCATTGGACTATATCACGCAGTGGACATGTACACTCCATGGAACAGTAGTACATCCCATTGGAATAGCATCCAGTGGACAAATTACATTAACACGTATTCCGTGGAACATGGTACATCGGACACTGCAACAACGCTGTGGGAAATTTCCCGGGACAGTAAACATTATGGACAGATTCCCATAGTAGATACACTCCAATGGGACAGTTATACACTCCCAGTGGAAATTTTAGTATAACTGCAGTGGACATGTAATCCCGGGACATGTACACCCCAGTGACAGTTACACTCCTGGGACAGTGGACACTCCCTGGGACAGTGGTAACTCCCAGTGGGACAGTGTACACTCAGTGGACAGTGAACACCCCAGTGGACGTGTAACACTCCAGTGGGACAGTAGTACACTCCCAGTGGACAGTAGTACACCCAGTGGGACTAGTACACCCAGTGGGACATGTACACTCCCAGTGGACGAATAGTACACTCCAGTGGGACAGTGTACACTCCCATGGGACAGTGTACACTCCCATTTGGACAGTAGTACACCCCCGTGGGACAGGGGGACCCCCAGTGGACAGTGTACACTCCCAGGGACAGTGACACCCCATTTGACAGGGGTAAAAATCCGGGGGGACAGGGGGACACCCCAGGGGGACAGTGGTCACCCTCCCAGGGGAAAACAGGGTACACCCCGTTGGACAGTAAACACTCCCATGGACAGTGACACTCCCAGTGGGACAGTGGTACACTCCCAGGGGCAGTGTAACACCAGTGGCATAGTAAATGGACCACCCCAGTTTGGGACAGGTAACACTGCCAGGGAACATGTACACTCCAAGGGGGACGTGGTACCCCTCCCGGGGGGACAGTGGAAAATCCCGGGGGCAGGGGGAACCCCCGGGGAAGATTAACCCAGGGGGCCAGGGGACTTTTGTAAACACCCCAGTGGCATTTGGACCCCAACGTATAACCCCTTCAGCAAATTGGGGGGACAGTGGACCTCCCTAAATTACACTCCCAGTGGACAATGGTAACCCCAGTTGGACAGTAGTACACTCCCCGGGCGGGACACTCCCAGGGGGGACAATTAACCCCCCATGGGACAGTGTACACCCCATTTTGGACAAAATGCACTCCAGGAGAAAAAGGTAAATATACATGTCAATTGGAAAGGGTACACTCCCCAGGGGGCAGTGGTACACTGCCGGGACATGGTCCCTGTACAGGCTCCCTTTTGGCAAAGTACACATGACTGGCATTTCCGGGGAAAATTAATGGGGGGACATGGCCTCCCGTGGGAAGGGGTGGTTTCTTACATTCCGGGGGGGGAACTGAAAACGGTTTGGACAGTATCCCCCCAGTGGGACAGAAAACACTCCCAGTGGGACATAGCCCTCCCAGTGGGACAGGTACACTCCCAGGGGGGGACAGTGACACCCCCAGTGGGACATGGAAACCCCCCCATTTGGACAGTGGACACTCCCAGTTGGACAGGTACACTCCAGGGGGACAGGTTTTCCCCCCCAGGGGGGAATGGACACTCCCAGGGGGAAAAATACACCCCATTTTGACATGGTACACTCCCAGGGGGACAGGGGTAAACCCCAGTGGACAGTGGACCCCCCAGGGGGGACAGGGGTACATTTTCCCCAGTGGATTTTACACTGGGTGGACAGTGGTACCTCCCAGGGGGACAGTGGTACACTCCAGTGGGACAGTGGTACACCCCGTGGGAATGGTACACTCCATTTGGACAGTGGAAACCCCAGGGGACATGGTAACACCCCAGGGGGGACAGTAGTCCACCCCCATGGGACAGATACACCCCAGTGGCAGTAGTAACTCCCAGTGGGACAGAGTACACTCCCAGTGGGGAACACTAGGGAATGGTACACCCCAGTTGGACAATACACTGCCAGTGGGACAGTGTTACACCCCAGGGGACGGGTACACCCCGGGGACAGTGGGCACCCCGTGGGCAGTGTACATTTCCAGTGGGACAGTGGTACATTTTCCAGGGGGCATTAAACACCCCAGGGACAGTGGTACACTCCCGTTGGACAGTAGTACACTGGATGGACAGGGGTACACTCCCAGGGGGACGGGGGTACACTCCCAGTGGGAAAGTGTACACCCCCAGGGACAGTGGTACATTTAGGGCCACCCCATTGGGACAGTGACACGCCAGTGGACATGGTACCCCCAGGGGGACAGTGTAACACCCAGGGACGTGTACACCCCAGTGGGACATGGTACACTCCCAGGGGGCTGTACACCCCAAATGGGACAGAGAACACTCCCAGTGGGGCAGGGTACACTCCCAGTTGGACAGAAATACACCCCAGGGACAGGGGTACACCCCGGGGGGGGGGGGGACAGTGGACACCCCAGGGGGACAGTGGACACTCCCAGGGGACAGGGGTAACTCCCAGTGGGACAGGGGGACACCCCCCGGGGGGGACAGTATACACTCCAGGGGACATGGTACACTCCCAGGGACAGTGTACACGCCAGTGGGACAGGGGTACACTCCAATGGGACAGGGTACACTCCAGTGGGAAGTGGTACACTCCCATGGGCAGGGGTACGTCCCAGTGACAGTGGTACACTCCCAGCTGGAAAGTAGTACCACTGCCAGTGGGACAGTGGTACACTCCCAGTGGACAGTGTACACTCCCTGTTGGACAGTGGTACACTCCCAGCGGGACTGTGGTACAGTACCAGTGGGACAGTAGGACAGCACCAGTGGATAGTGTACAGTATTAGTGGGACAGTGATAAGTACCAGTAGGACAGTAGGACAGTACCAGTGGAACAGTGGGACGTACGAGTGGGAGAGTGGTTAGAGAAGGTTAGTGAAACATGGCTGTACAGTTTACCGTAGAGTTTACAACCGTAAATATAAACTTTCAATAAATTCCCGTTTCGGAGAGCTGTCCAATTGCAGTCCAGCGCTGTCTGGTTTACATTACCTATGGCGAAGTCTACCTGCAGTCTACCTGAGTTTGCCAGAAGGATAATGCACTTTACCTGGTCTACCTGCATTCTTCCTGGAGTCGCGAATATAGTATTACTGACTCTAATTATTTGTAATATTATAAATATATATTAATTATTATTATTATTATTATTATTATTATTATTATTATTATTATTATATTATATTAATCATTATCGTATTATTATTACTATTATCATTTCGACTAGATGCATGTAATCCGCACTAATTAAAAATCTAATTTTTTTTTTTCCTTGTAAATAGCGATACCAAGTCAAATTATTATTAACTACGATATTTCCTAAATTATTAATTAACGACAACTGTCAAATTACTTATTAATTACGGTTCTGTGATGAATAATTTATGATGATTTTCTATTAAATTATTATTATAACTATGATTCTCTTTTAAATTATTATTATTATGATTCACACTCAAATTAATTTTATTAATTGTCAGTCTCTGAATTTTTTTTTAATGTATAATTATCTCTCTAAATATATATTATGAAAATTATGTCTCAAAGAATTCTGTGACTACACACTCGTATAGTCCAGTGGGACAGTGGTACACTGCCAGTGGACAGTGGTACACTGCCATGGGACAGTTACACCCAGTGGACAGTGGAACACTCCCAGTGAGACATGATACACTCCAGGGACAGTAGTAACCTCCCATGGAACATAGTACACTCCAGTGGGACAGTAGTACACTCCCAGTGGGACAGTAGTACACTCCCGTAGGACAGTAGTACACTCCAAGGGACTAGCAGTACACTCCCAGTGGGACATATACACTCCATGGGACAGTGGTACACTGCCAGTGGGACAGTAGGTGACACTCCCATGGGACATGTACACTCCCAGTTGGACAGTGTACAACTGCCAGTGGGACAGTGTACACTGCCAGTGGGACAGTAGTCCACCCCCAGTGGGACACTATACACTGCCAGTGGGACAGTATCACTCCAGTGGGACAGTAGTACACTCCCAGTGGACAATGGTAACACACCCAGTTGGACAGTAGTACACATGCCAGTGGGACAGTGGTACACTCCCAGTGGGACAGTGTACACTCCCATGGACAGTGGTAACTCCATGGGACAGTAGGTACACTGCTAGTGGACAGTAGTTACACTCCCAGTGGGACAGTAGTACACTCCAAGTGGGACAGTAGTACACTCCCAGTGGGACAGTAGTACACTCCAGTGGGACGTAGTACACTCCCAGTGGGACAATGGTACACTCCCAGTGAAAGTGTAACATCCAGTGGGACACTGTGACACTCCCAGTGGGAACAGTGGTAACACTCCCAGTGGGACAGTGGTACACTCCCAGTGGGACAGTGGGACACCTCCCATGGGACAGTGGTAAACCTCCCAGTGGGACAGTAGTACACTGCTAGGGGACAGTAGTACACCCCCAGTGGGACAGTAGTACACTTCCAAGTGGGACAGTAGTACACTCCCAGTGGGACAGTAGTACACTCCAAGTGGGACAGTAGTACACTCCCAGTGGGACATGGTACACTCCCAGTTGGACAGTAGTACACTGCCATGGGACAGTGGTACAGTCCAAGTGGACAGTGGTACACTCCCAGTGGGACAGTGGTACACTCCAGTGGGACAGTGGGACACTTCCCAGTGGGAGAGTGGTACACTACCCAGTGGGACAGAGTGCACTCCAGTGGACGTGATACACTCCCAGTAGGACAGCAGTACCTGCCAGTGGGACAGTGGACACTCCAGTGGGACTAGTGGTACACTCCCAGAGGGACAATGGTACACTCCCAGTTGGACAGTAGTACACTGCCAGCTGGACAGTGGTACACTCCCAGTGGGACAGTGGTACCCTCCCAGTGGGACAGTGGTACACTCCCAGTTGGACAGTAATACACTGCCAGTGGGGACAAGGTACACTCCCAGTGGACAGTGGTACACTCCCAGTTGGACAGTGGTACACTCCCCAGTTGGGACGTGTACACTGCCAGTGGGACAGTGGTACACTCCCAGTGGGACAGTGGTACACTCCCAGTTGGACAGTAGTACACTGTTAGCTGGACAGTGGTACACTTCCAGTGGGACAGTGGTACACTGCCAGTGGGACAGTGGTACACTCCCAGTGGGACAGTGGTACACTCCGAGTTTGACAGTGGTACATTGCCAGTGGGACACTGGTACACTGCCAGTGGGACAGTAGTCCACTCTCAGTGGGACAGTAGTACACTCCCAGTGGGACAGTTAGTACACTCCCAGTGGGCAGTAGTACACTCCCAGTGGACAGTAGTACACTCCCAGTGGGACAGTAGTACACTCCCAGTGGGACAGTGGTACACTCCCAGTTGGACAGTAGTACACTGCCAGTGGGACAGTGTTACACTCCCAGTGGGACAGTGGTACACTCCCAGTGGGACAGTGGGACACTCCCAGTTTGACAGTGGTACACTCCCAGTGGGACAGTGGTACACTCCCAGTGGGACAGTGGTACACACATCCCAGTGGGACAGTGGTACACTCCCAGTTGGACAGTAGTACACTGTTGGCTGGACAGTGGTACACTCCCAGTGGGACAGTGGTACACTGCCAGTGGGACAGTGGTACACTCCCAGTGGGACAGTGGTACACTCCGAGTTGGACAGTGGTACACTGCCAGTGGGACACTGGTACACTGCCAGTGGGACAGTAGTCCACTCCCAGTGGGACAGTAGTACACTCCCAGTGGGACAGTAGTACACTCCCAGTGGGACAGTAGTACACTCCCAGTGGGACAGTAGTACACTCCCAGTGGGACAGTGGGTACACTCCCAGTTGGACAGTATACACATGCCAGTGGGACAGTGTTACACTCCCAGTGGGACAGTGGTACACTCCCAGTGGGACAGTGGGACACTCCCAGTGGGACAGTGGTACACTTCCAGTGGGACAGTGGTACACTTCCAGTGGGACAGTAATACACTCCCAGTGGGACAGTGGGTACACTTCCCAGTTGGACAGTAGTACACTGCCAGTGGGACAGGAGGACACTCCCAGTGGGACAGTGGTACACTCCCAGTGGGAAAGTAGTACACTCCCAGTGGGACAGTGGTACACTCCCAGTGGGACAGTGGTACACTCCCAGTTGGACAGTAGTACACTGCCAGCTGGACAGTGGTACACTCCCAGTGGGACAGTGGTACACTCCCAGTGGGACAGTGGTACACACTCCCAGTGGGACAGTGGTACACGTCCAGTTGGACAGTGGTACACTCCCAATGGGACAGTAGTACACTCCCAGTGGGACAGTGGTACACTCCCAGTTGGACAGTAATACACTGCCAGTGGGACAGTGGTACACTCCCAGGGGGACAGTGGTACACTCCCAGTAGGACAGTGGTACACTCCCAGTGGGACAGTGGTTACACTCCCAGTGGTGACATGGGACACTCCCAGTTGGACAGTAGTACACTGCCAGCTGGACAATGGTACACTCCCAGTGGTACAGTGGTACACTGCCAGTGGGACAGTGGTACACTCCTAATGGGACAGTGGTACACTCCTAGTGGGACAGTGGTACACTCCCAGTGGGACAGTGGTACGCTCCCATGAGACAGTGGTACACACTCCCAGCTGGAAAGTAGTACACTGCCAGTGGGACAGTGGTACACTCCCAGTGGGACAGTGGTACACTCCCTGTTGGACAGTGGTACACTCCCAGCGGGACTGTGGTACAGTACCAGTGGGACAGTAGGACAGCACCAGTGAGATAGTGGTACAGTATTAGTGGGACAGTGATATAGTACCAGTAGGACAGTAGGACAGTACCAGTGGAACAGTGGGACAGTACGAGTGGGAGAGTGGTTAGTGAAGGTTAGTGAAACATGGCTGTACAGTTACGTAGAGTTTACACCGTAAATAAAACTTTCAATAAATTCCCGTTTCGGTAGAGCTGTCCAATTGCAGTCCAGCGCTGTCTGGTTTACATTACCTATGCGAAGTCTACCTGCAGTCTACCTGAGTTTGCCAGAAGGATAATGCACTTTACCTGGTCTACCTGCATTCTTCCTGGAGTCGCGAAATATAGTTATTACTGACTCTAATTATTTGTATTTATTATTATTATTATTATTATTATTATTATTATTATTATTATTATTATTATTATTATTATTATTATTATTATTATCATTATCGTTATTATTATTACTATTACATTTCGACTAATTGCATGTAATCCCACTAATTAAATATCTAAATTTTTTTTTTCCTTGTAAATAGCGATACCAAGTCAAATTATTATTAACTACGATATTTCCTAAATTATTAATTACGACACTGTCAAATTACTTATTAATTACGGTTCCTTGATGAAAATTATGATGATTTTCAATTAAATTATTATTATTAACTATGATTTTTCTTTAAAATTATTAATTTGATTTACACTCAAATTAATTTATTAATTTCACTGAATTTTTTTTTTAAAGATATAATTCTTGCTAAATTAACTAATTTGAAAATATGCTCAAGAATTTCTGTGATACACATCGTATAGTCCGTGGGACAGTGGTACACTGCCATTTGGACTGTGGTACACTGCAGTGGGACAGTGGTACACTCCCATGGGACAGTGAACCTCCCAGTGAACAGTGATACACTCCAGTGGACAGTAGTACCTTCCCAGTGGAACAGTAGTACACTCCCAGTGGACAGTAGTACCTCCCAGTGGGAAGTAGTACACTCCCAGTGGGACAGAGTACACTCCAGTGGGACAGCAGTACACTCCCAGTGGGACAGTAGTACACTCCCAGTGGGACAGTGGTACACTGCCAGTGGGACAGTGGTGCACTCCCACTGGGACAGTGGTACACTCCCATTGGACGTGGTACACTGCCAGTGGGACAGTGTACCTTGCCAGTGGGACAGTAGTCCACCCCCAGTGGGACACTAGTACACTGCCAGTGGGACAGTAGTACACTCCCAGTGGGACAGTAGTACACTCCCAGTGGGACAATGGTACACTCCCAGTTGGACAGTAGTACACTGCCAGTGGGACAGTGGTACACTCCCAGTGGGACAGTGGTACACTCCCAATGGGACAGTGGTAAACTCCCAGTGGGACAGTAGTACACTGCTAGTGGGACAGTAGTTCACCCCCAGTGGGACAGTATACACTCCAATGGGACAGTAGTCACTCCCAGTGGACAGTATACACTCCAAGTGGGACAGTAGTACACTCCCAGTGGGACAATGGTACACTCCCAGTTGGACAGTAGTACAATGCCAGTGGGACACTGGTGCACTCCCAGTGGGACAGTGGTACACTCCCAGTGGGACAGTGGTACACTCCCAGTGGGACAGTGGGACACTCCCAATGGGACAGTGGTAAACTCCCAGTGGGACAGTAGTACACTGCTAGTGGGACAGTAGTTCACCCCCAGTGGGACAGTAGTACACTCCAAGTGGGACAGTAGTACACTCCCAGTGGGACAGTAGTACACTCCAAGTGGGACAGTAGTACACTCCCAGTGGGACAATGGTACACTCCCAGTTGGACAGTAGTACACTGCCAGTGGGACAGTGGTACAGTCCAAGTGGGACAGTGGTACACTCCCAGTGGGACAGTGGTACACTCCCAGTGGGACAGTGGGACACTCCCAGTGGGAGAGTGGTACACTCCCAGTGGGACAGTAGTGCACTCCCAGTGGGACAGTGATACACTCCCAGTTGGACAGCAGTACACTGCCAGTGGGACAGTGGTACACTCCCAGTGGGACAGTGGTACACTCCCAGTGGGACAGTGGTACACTCCCAGTTGGACAGTAGTACACTGCCAGCTGGACAGTGGTACACTCCCAGTGGGACAGTGGTACCCTCCCAGTGGGACAGTGGTACACTCCCAGTTGGACAGTAATACACTGCCAGTGGGACATTGGTACACTCCCAGTGGGACAGTGGTACACTCCCAGTTGGACAGTGGTACACTCCCAGTGGGACAGTGGTACACTCCCAGTGGGACAGTGGTACACTCCCAGTGGGACAGTGGTACACTCCCAGTTGGACAGTAGTACACTTTAGCTGGGCATGGGACACTTCCAGTGGGACAGTGGTACACTGCCAGTGGGACAGTGGTACACTGCCCCTGGGACAGTTTGTACACCTTCAGTGGGACAGTGTACACTCCCAGTGGACAGTAGTACACTCCAGTGGACAGAGTACACTCCCAGTGGACAGTAGTTTCACTCCCAGTGGGACAGTAGTACACTCCAGTGGGACAGTGGTACACTCCCAGTGGACAGTAGTACACCCCCCAGTGGGACAGTGTTTCACTCCCAGTGGGACAGTGGTACACTCCCAATTGGACAGTAGGACACTCCCATGGGACCCGTGGTACACTTCCCAGTGGGACAGTGGTACACTCCCAGTGGGACAGTGTTCACTCCCAGTGGACAGTGGTACACTCCCAGTGGGACAGTGTACACTCCCAGTGGACAGTAGGTACACTCCATTGACTGGTACACTCCCAGTGGGACAGTGGGACACTTCCCGTGGGACAGTGGTATCACTCCCAGTGGGACAGTGGTACACTCCCAGTGGGACAGTGGTACACTCCCAGTGGGACAGTAGTAACACTCCCAGTTGGGACAGTGGTACACTCCGTTAACCCCGTGGGACAGTGGTACACTCCCAGTGGGACAGTACACTCCCAGTGGACAGAACACTCCCAGTGGGACAGTGGTACACTCCCAGTGGGACAGTGTACACTCCCAGTTGGACAGTAGTACACAGCCAGTGGACAGTGTACACTCCCAAATTCCCAGTGGGACAGTGGGACACTACCCAGTGGGACAGTGTACACTCCCACGTTCCCAGTGGACAGTGGTACACTCCCAGTTGGACAGTGGGACACTGCCAGTGGGACAGTGGTACACTCCCAGTGGGACAGTGGTACACTCCCAGTTGGACAGTGGTACACTAGCCCAGTGGGCCAGTGGTACACTCCCAGTGGAAAGATACCTCATGGGACAGTGGTACACTCCCATTGGGGCAGTGTACACTGCTAGTGGGACAGTATTTACACCCAGTGGACAGTAGGGACACCCAATGGGACAGTAGGGACACTCCCAGTTGGACAGTAGTACACACCAAGTGGGACAGTAGGGACACTCCCAGTGGGACAGGGGAAGTACAAAAACTGCCGTGGGACAGTGGTAACACTCCCATTGGGACAGTGGACACTCCCAGTGGGACAGTGGTACACTCCCAGTGGGACAGTAGTACTCCCAGTGGGACAGTGATACACTCCCAGTTGGACAGAGTACACTGCCAGTGGGACAGTGGTACACTCCCAGTGGACAGTGGTACACTCCCAGTGGGACAGTGGTACACTCCCAGTTGGACATGTGTTAACGCCAGTGGACAGTGGTACACTCCCAGTGGACAGTGGTACAGTCCCGTGGGACAGTGGTACAACCCAGTTGGACAGTACACTGCCAGTGGACAGTGGTACACTCCCAGTGGGACAGTGGTACACTCCAGTTGGGACAGTGGGACACTCCTGGGACAGTGGTAACTGCCAGTGGGACAGTGGTACACTCCCAGTGGACAGTGGTACACTCATAGTTGGACAGTATACAATGTTAGCTGACAGTGTACACTTCCGTGGACAGTGGTACACTGCCAGTGGGACTGTGGTACACTCCAGTGGGACAGTGTACACTGAGTTTTACATGTACACTGCAGTGGAACTTACACTGCCATGTGGACAGTAGCCCCAGTGGCAGTAAAACCCCGTGGGACAGATCACTCCAGTGGAAGTGTACACGCAGTGGGACAGAGTACATCCCAGTGGGACAGTAGTAACCCGTGGGACAGTGTACAACTCCCAGTTGGAAAAGTAGTACATGCAGTGGGACATGTTACAACCTATGGACAGTGTACACTCCATGGGACATGGGAATCCCACTGGGACAGTGGTACACTTCCATGGGACAGTGGTACACCCCTACAGTATTCATCAGTGACATTGTATAAACAATCCCATTTGGACAGTTTAATTACACACCTAGTTGGCATGTAAACTAACACCCGTGGACAGTGGTCACTAGTTGGACATTGGTACACTACCTTGGGCCCGGTACCTCCCAGTAAAATGGTAACCCAGTGGAACAGTATTACACTCCAAGTGTGGAATGTACACTCCAGTGTCATATATCCCATTGACAGTAGTACTGCCAGCTGTGACGTGTACACTCCCAGTGGACAGTGGCACTTCCTAGTGGTACAGTGTACACTCCATGTGGAGACAGTGTACACTCCAGTTTGGAAGTTACACTCCAGTGGAAGTAGTACACACTCCAAGTGGAAAGTGGTAATCACTCCCAGTTGAACAGTAATACACTTGCCTAGGGACAGTGGTACACTCCCAGTGGACAGTGGTACAAAACTCCCAGTGGACATGTACATCCCATGGGACAGTGGTACACTCCCAGTGGGACAGTGGTACACTCCCAGTTGGACAGTAGTACACTGCCAGTGGGACAGTGTTACACTCCCAGTGAGACAGTGGTACACTCCCAGTGGGACAGTGGGACAGTGCTACACTTCCAGTGGGACAGTGCTACACTCCCAGTGGGTCAGTAGTACACTCCCAGATGGACAGTGGTACACTCCCAGTTGGACAGTAGTACACTGCCAGTGGGACAGTGGTACACTCCCAGTGGGACAGTGGTACACTCCCAGTTGGACAGTGGTACACTACCAGTGGGCCAGTGGTACACTCCCAGTGGGAAAGTAGTACACTCCCAGTGCGACAGTGGTACACTCCAGTGGGACAGTGGTACACTCCCAGTTGGACAGTAGTACACTGCCAGCTGGACAGTGGTACACTCCCAGTGGGACAGTGGGACACTCCCAGTGGGACAGTGGTACACTCCCAGTGGGACATGGTACACACTCCCAGTTGGACAGTGTACACCCAGTGGGACAGTATACACTCCCAGTGGACAGTGGTGCACTCCTAGTTGGACAGTGTACACTGCCCATGGGACAGTGTACACATCCCAGTTGGGACAGTGGTTACACCCCAGTGGGACAGTGGTACACTCCCATGGGAAAGTAGTACACTCCCAGTGGGACAGTGGTACACTCCCAGTGGGACAGTGGTACACTCCCAGTTTCCCAGTTGGACAGTAGTACACTGCCAGCTGGACAGTGGTACACTCCCAGTGGGACAGTGGGACACTCCCAGTGGGACAGTGGTACACTCCCAGTGGGACAGTGGTACACTCCCAGTTGGACAGTGGTACACTCCCAGTGGGATAGTAGTACACTCCCAGTGGGACAGTGGTACACTCCTAGTTGGACAGTAATACACTGCCAGTGGGACAGTGGTACACTCCCAGTTGGACAGTGGTACACTCCCAGTGGGACAGTGGTACACACTCCCATGGGACAGTGGGAACTACCCCAGTTGGACAGTAGTACACTGCCAGTGGACAATGGTACACTCCAGTGGTACAGTGGTACACTGCCAGTGAGACAGTGGTACACTCCCAGTGGGACAGTGGTACACTCCTAGTGGGACAGTGGTACGCTCCCAGTGGGACAGTGGTACACTCCCAGCTGGACAGTAGTACACTGCCAGTGGGACAGTGGTACACTCCCAGTGGGACAGTGGTACACTCCAGTTGGACAGTGTACACTCCCAGCGGGACAGTGTACAACCCAGTGGACAGTGGACAGCACCAGTGAGATAGTGGTACAGTATTAGTGGGACAGTGATACAGTACCAGTAGGACAGTAGGACAGTAGGACAGTAGGACAGTACCAGTGGAACAGTGGGACAGTACCAGTGGGAGAGTGGTACAATACCAGTGGGAGAGTGGTACAGTACCAGTGGGACAGTTTGATAGTGGTACAATACCAGTAGGACAGTGATACAGTACCACTGGTACAACACTAGTGGTGTGACATCAGACGGAAGGCAGCAATAGTACAGTACCAGTGGGACGGCAGCAGTTTGACAACAGCATTGAGACAACAGCGATGGATCGGGAGCAGTGAGGCAACAACAGTGGGAAGCAGCAGTGGGACAACAGCAGTGAGACAACAGTAATGGGACAATAACAGTGGGACAACAGCAGTGGGATAATAGCAGTGGGAGAACAGCAGTGGGACAACAGCAGAGAGACAACAACAATGAGACAACAGCAATGGGACAAAAGCAATGGGACAACAGTAGCGGGAGGGTAGGAGCGGGACAACAGCAGTTCGACAACATCAGTGAGAGGGCAGCAGCCAGACAACATAAGTGTGAGGGCAGCAGAGAGACAACCCAAGTGGGGACAGTTCTAGTGGTACCCACTAGAATTGTTTAAGTATTAAAACTTTAGATTAAAACTGTGGTCACTTTAGTTTGGTTTGTAATATTAAAACGCTGCCCCGCCCTCCACTCCACATTCTCTTAAAATGGTGAGGAAATATCTCTGGTAATATTCCATCCCCGGGACCTGGCGTATTGTTGGAGGGGGATGGAGGTCATTGCTTTGAAGAGATTCAGGGAAAACCTCCAATTCTGGCTTCAGTTTCAGAAATTGTGAGGGCTTTTCAAACACTCTGAAGAACTTACACCGTGCGAGCCTGTATTTTAAACAGGTTTCACACAAGTTATTACACCATCCTCCTGCGCGATACTTCGTCTGAAATTTCTAAAATGTCAGCTTGTAAATGTTACTTCCGAACGAGACTGGAGATTATGCAGCTGTGTTGGTCAACACTGACTTGCAATGTCAA
Source organism: Cherax quadricarinatus (assembly GCF_026875155.1). Classification (NCBI taxonomy): domain Eukaryota; kingdom Metazoa; phylum Arthropoda; class Malacostraca; order Decapoda; family Parastacidae; genus Cherax; species Cherax quadricarinatus. The sequence continues at coordinate 24,688,914 of NC_069461.1, forward strand.
CATGTCTGTGGTAATTCGGCTGAGATATGTTACTGGTCGCCGACGCGTTCAACAATCTGAATTGACAAGAATCACTTAGGTTGATTGGAAAGTTATGTTTCGGTTCTTTCAACTGCACGACGGTCAATAAGCATTTTTACCTGTATACCATCAGTCAGGATATCTTTAAAACCTGAAATAGGAATTACAGGATTTTTTGGTTCGTATCTGCATATACGTATATTTAACTGAGAAACATACACCTCTTGATACAGTGACACTGAAATACTTTGTCTCTCTCTCACCGTATCTCTCTCTCTCTCTCTCTCTCTCTCTCTCTCTCTCTCTCTCTCTCTCTCTCTCTCTCTCTCTCTCTCTCTCTCTCTCTCTCTCTCTCTCTCTCTCTCTCTCTCTTTCTCTCTCTCTCTCACACGAGCTGTGACTCGACGCCTGCAACCACAAATGGGTGTGTACACTGTTATGCAGGGTTCTGCAGGACATTGTAATGTATGTACAGTAGAGAAGGGTGTCATAATAGTACGAATGCTATAATTGGAAAGAATAATTTTATAATTCATAATGGGCATTTGGGGGCACTGTAAAGTACTCTAACTGTAATTATAAAGAAATCCTCCTAGGTAGTTATTTTCTAAGTGTGTTTTGGGTATGCGGGGTAAGCGTGGCTGGGGGCAGTCACGTGGGGTCAGCAATGGTGGAGGCTGGCGTCGGAGGTGCTGCGTGTTTAAGCTAAGTTTGTAGTTGTGTACTCCTTTTGTTTAACCAACTCAAGCCATAGGCTCTCCTATGGCTTACCTGTATGTTCACCTAGGCTCTGACATGGTCAGGGTGCTGTGGGATGAGTGAGGAAATAAGAAATGGGGTTTGTAGTGGAGTAGTGACGGCCTGGCGCTGACTAGGCCTAGTGGTTAGGGAGGCTGGACCTCCAGCCAGCTGTTTCTTGTGTACCCTCATTTGGGCGTTTAGGATTAAGGTGTTTCTAGAGTGTGTATATAGTGTTATGTTGAATAAATAGATATATTTTCCTAACTGGGATTTTTGCCTAATCCTCTGTTAACCAACCCATTGAAGTAACATACTGGTTTAGTGCCACAAATAGGTGAGTTCAAATAGATGAGTACACACACACATCAGCGAGGAGGCGGGACCAGGAGCTAAGATTCGACTCCTGCAACCACAAATAAGTGAGCGCACGTAGGTGAGTACATATACGAACACCTCGCCACGTTCGGTTGAGTTATAGGTCCTGGACCTGTTTAGGGTATACCTGGAGGGTCTCGGGGGTCAACTCCCATGGTGGATCGGGGTCTAATCAGTCAGTCTGTTACTGCTGGCCGCACGGAAACTGACGTACGAACCACAGCTCGGCTGGTCAGGTACTGACTTTAGGTGCCTGACCAGTGCCTTCTTGAAGACAGCCAGGGGTCTATTATTGGTAAATCCCCTTATGTATGTTGGGAGGCAGTTGAACAGTCTTGGGCCCCTGACACTTATTGTGTTGTCTCTCAGTGTACTCGTGGCTCCCCTGCTTTTCATTGGGGGAATGTTGCATCTTCTGCCGAGTCTTATGCTTTCATAGGGAGGGATTTTTGTGTGGAAGTTTGGTACTAATCCCTCTAGGATTTTCTAAGTGTATATTATCATGTATCGCTCTCGCCTGTGTTCCAGGGAATACAAATCAAGGGACTTCAACCGTTTCCAGTAATTTCTGTGTTTTATCGTACTTATATGTGCTGTGAAACTTCTCTGTATACTCTCCAGGTCAGCAGTTTCGACCTGCCTTGAAGGGGGCAGCTAGTGTACAGCAATATTCCAGCCTAGAGAGAACAAGCGATTTGAAGAGTGTCATCATGGGCATGGCATCCCTGGTTTTGAAGGTTCTCATTGTCTATCCTATAATTTTTCTAGCAGATGTGGTAGATACATTGTTGTGGTCTTTTAAGGTGAGATCCTCTGACATTATCACTCCAAGGTCATTCACATTACTTTTTCGTTTTATTGTATGGTTAGAATTTGTTGTATACCCTGATACAGTTTTAATTTTCTCAAGTTTTCCTTATCTGAGTTGTTGAAATTTGTCTTCATTGAACTTCCTATTGTTTTGAGTGGCTCATTTGAAGATTTAGTTAATGTCCGCTTGGAGTCTTGCGGTGTCTTCGATGGAGGTCACTGTCATGGCAATTCGAGTGTCATCCACAAAAGGAAGACACGGAGCTATGGCTTACATCTCTGTCTATGTTAGATATGAGGATGAGGAAGAGCATAGGAGGGAGTACTGTGCCTTGTGGAACAGAACTTTTCACCGTAGCCGCCTCAGACTTTACTCTGTTTACTACTACTCTCTGTGTTCTATTTATCTAGA
>NC_069461.1:24696272-24706272 GCF_026875155.1 Cherax quadricarinatus
TTAGAGCTTCATGAGGCGGGCCAAAACGGCATGGGTTCGAGTCCTCGGCAAGTCGCTAAATAAAATACAAGTAAATCAGAGTGTTATTCAGTTGTTTACGAGTGTAAGTATGTAAAGCTGAGAGACTTGTTAACAGTCAGGAGAGAACTATGTTCACTGCCGTTCCTGCTGTTCAACTTGTTGAATAAAACATGTTGATATGATATACTTTGAAGGAAGGATTATACATGCTAACGATTATTACGATTCTTACTGAGAGCGTGTGAACGTGAGTGCACATCTGTGGATGTGTGAGGCGGGAGGAGTGAGGCTAGAGAGTAAATCTCACTCGTGAGTCAGGCGACACACTCACTGTTGCAGTGTGTCTCACACTCACTGCTGTTGTGTGTGTCACACTCATTGCTGCAGTGTGTGTCACACTCACTTCTGCAGTGTGTGTCACACTCACTGCTGCAGTGTGTGACACACTCACTGCTGCAGTGTGTCACAATCACTGCTGCAGTGTGTGTCACACTCACTGCTGCAGTGTGTCACACTCACTGCTGGAGTAGTGTGTCACACTGCTGCAGCTGTCACACTCACTGCTGCAGTGTGTGTCACACTCACTGCTTCAGTGTGTGTCACACTCTGCTGCAGTTGTCACACTCACTGCTGTAGTGTGTGTCACAGTCACTGCTGCAGTGTGTGTCACACTCACTGCTGTAGTGTGTGTCACAGTCACTGCTGCAGTGTGTGTCACAGTCACTGCTGCAGTGTGTGTCACACTCACTGCTGCAGTGTGTGTCATAGTCACTGCTGCAGTGTGTGTCACACTCACTGCTGCAGTGTGTGTCACATTCACTGCCGCAGTGTGTGTCACACTCACTGCTGCAGTGTGTGTCACACTCACTGCTGTAGTGTGTGTCACACTCACTGCTGTAGTGTGTGTCACACTCACTGCTGCAGTGTGTGTCACACTCACTGCTGTGGTGTTTGTCACACTCACTGCTGCAGTGTGTGTCACACTCACTGCTGGAGTAGTGTGTCACAATCACTGCTGCAGTGTGTGTCACACTAACTGCTGCAGTGTATGTCACACTCACTGCTGGAGTAGTGTGTCACACTCACTGCTGCAGTGTGTGTCACACTCACTGCTGCTGTATGTCACACTCACTGCTGGAGTACTGTGTCACACTCACTGCTGCAATGTGTGTCACGCTCACTGCTGCAGTGTGTGTCACACTCACTGCTGGAGTAGTGTGTCACACTCACTGCTGCAGTGTGTGTCACACTCACTGATGCAGTATGTGTCACACTCACTGCTGCAGTGTGTGTCACACTCACTGCTGCAGTGTGTGTCACACTCACTGCTGAAGTATGTGTCACACTCACTGCTGTAGTGTGTGTCACACTCACTGCTGCAGTGTGTGTCACACTCACTGCTGTAGTGTGTGTCACTCACTGCTGCAGTGTGTGTCACACTCACTGCTGCAGTGTGTGTCGCACTCACTGCTGCAGTGTGTGTCACACTCACTGCTGCAGTATGTGTCACACTCACTACTGCAGTGTGTGTCACACTCACTGCTGCAGTGTGTGTTACACTCACTGCTGCAGTGTGTCACACTCACTGATGCAGTGTGTGTCACACTCACTGCTGCAGTGTGTGTCACACTCACTACTGCAGTGTGTGTCACACTCACTGCTGCAGTGTGTGTCACCTCACTGCTGCAGTGTGTGTCACACTCACTTCTGCAGTGTGTGTCCACACTCACTGCTGCAGTGTGCGTCACACTCACTGCTGCAGTGTGTGTCACAATCACTGCTGCAGTGTGTGTCACACTCACTGCTGCAGTGTGTGTCACACTCACTGCTGCAGTGTGTGTCACACTCACTACTGCAGTGTGTGTCACACTCACTGCTGCAGTGTGTGTCACACTCACTGCTGCAGTGTGTGTCACACTCACTGCTGCAGTGTGTGTCACACTCACTGCTGCAGTGTGCGTCACACTCACTGCTGCAGTGTGTGTCACAATCACTGCTGCAGTGTGTGTCACACTCACTGCTGCAGTGTGTGTCGCACTCACTGCTGCAGTGTGTGTCACACTCACTGCTGCAGTATGTGTCACACTCACTACTGCAGTGTGTGTCACACTCACTACTGCAGTGTGTGTTACACTCACTGCTGCAGTGTGTCACACTCACTGATGCAGTGTGTGTCACACTCACTGCTGCAGTGTGTGTCACACTCACTACTGCAGTGTGTGTCACACTCACTGCTGCAGTGTGTGTCACACTCACTGCTGCAGTGTGTGTCACACTCACCTCTGCAGTGTGTGTCACACTCACTGCTGCAATGTGTGTCACACTCACTACTGCAGTGTGTGTCACACTCACTGCTGCAGTGTATGTCACACTCACTGCTGCAGTGTGTGTCACACTCACTACTGCAGTGTGTGTCACACTCACTGCTGGCAGTGTGCGTCACACTCACTGCTGCAGTGTGTGTCACAATCACTGCTGCAGTGTGTGTCACACTCACTGCTGCAGTGTGTGTCACACTCACTGCTGCAGTGTGTGTCACACTCACTACTGCAGTGTGTGTCACACTCACTGCTGCAGTGTGTGTCACACTCACTGCTGCAGTGTGTGTCACACTCACTGCTGCAGTGTGTGTCACACTCACTGCTGCAGTGTGCGTCACACTCACTGCTGCAGTGTGTGTCACAATCACTGCTGCAGTGTGTGTCACAATCACTGCTGCAGTGTGTGTCACACTCACTGCTGCAGTGTGTGTCACAATCACTGCTGCAGTGTGTGTCACACTCACTGCTGCAGTGTGTGTCACACTCACTGCTGCAGTGTGTGTCACACTCACTGCTGCAGTGTGTGTCACACTCACTGCTGCAGTGTGTGTCACACTCACTGCTGCAGTGTGTGTCACACTCACTGCTGCAGTGTGTGTCACACTCACTGCTGCAGTGTGTGTCACACTCACTGCTGCAGTGTGTGTCACACTCACTGCTGCAGTGTGTGTCACACTCACTGCTGCAGTGTGTGTCACGATCACTGCTGCAGTGTGTGTCACACTCACTGCTGCAGTGTGTGTCACACTCACTGCTGCAGTGTGTGTCACATTCACTGCTGCGGTGTGTGTCACACTCACTGCTGCAGTGTGTGTCACACTCACTGCTGCAGTGTGTGTCACACTCACTGCTGCAGTGTGTGTCACACTCACGTCTGCAGTGTGTGTCACACTCACTGCTGGCAGTGTGTGTCACACTCACTGCTGCAGTGTGTGTCACACTCACTGCTGCAGTATGTGTCACACTCACTGCTGCAGTGTGTGTCACACTCACTGCTGCAGTGTGTGTCACACTCACTGCTGCAGTAATGTGTCACACTCACTGCTGCAGTGTGTGTCACACTCACTGCTGCAGTGTGTGTCACACGCTGCAGCAGTGTGTCACACTCACTGCAGCAGTGTATGTCACACACACTGCTGCAGTGTGTGTGACACACACTGCAGCAGTGTATGTCACACACGCTGCAGCAGTGTGTGTGACACACACTGCAGCAGTGTATGTCACACACGCTGCAGCAGTGTGTGTCACACTCACTGCTGCAGTGTATGTCCCACACACTGCAGCAGTGTATGTCACACACTGCAGCAGTGTGTGTCACACTCACTGCAGCAGTGTGTGTGACATACACTGCAGCAGTGTGTGTCACACTCACTGCTGCAGTGTGTGTCACACTCACTGCTGCAGTGTGTGTCACACTCACTGCTGCAGTGTGTGTCACACTCACTGCTGCAGTGTGTGTCACACTCACTGCTGCAGTGTGTGTCACACTCACTGCTGCAGTGTGTGTCACACTCACTGCTGCAGTGTGTGTCACACTCACTGCTGCAGTGTGTGTCACACTCACTGCTGCAGTGTGTGTCACACTCACTGCTGCAGTGTGTGTCACATTCACTGCTGCAGTGTGTGTCACATTCACTGCTGCAGTGTGTGTCACATTCACTGCTGCAGTGTGTGTCACACTCACTGCTGCAGTGTGTGTCACGATCACTGCTGCAGTGTGTGTCACATTCACTGCTGCAGTGTGTGTCACACTCACTGCTGCAGTGTGTGTCACATTCACTGCTGCAGTGTGTGTCACACTCACTGCTGCAGTGTGTGTCACACTCTCTGCTACAGTGTGTGTCACACTCTCTGCTACAGTGTGTGTCACACTCTCTGCTGCAGTGTGTGTCACATTCACTGCTGCAGTGTGTGTCACACTCTCTGCTGCAGTGTGTGTCACACTCTCTGCTGCAGTGTGTGTCACACTCACTGCTGGAGTGTGTGTCACACTCACTGCTGCAGTGTGTGTCACACTCTCTGCTGCAGTGTGTGTCACACTCACTGCTGGAGTGTGTGTCACACTCACTGCTGCAGTGTGTGTCACACTCTCTGCTGCAGTGTGTGTCACACTCACTGCTGGAGTGTGTGTCACACTCACTGCTGCAGTGTGTGTCACACTCTCTGCTGCAGTGTGTGTCACACTCTCTGCTGCAGTGTGTGTCACACTCACTGCTGGAGTGTGTGTCACACTCACTGCTGCAGTGTGTGTCACACTCTCTGCTGCAGTGTGTGTCACACTCTCTGCTGGAGTGTGTGTCACACTCACTGCTGCAGTGTGTGTCACACTCACTGCTGCAGTGTGTGTCACACTCACTGCTGGAGTGTGTGTCACACTCACTGCTGCAGTGTGTGTCACACTCACTGCTGCAGTGTGTGTCACACTCACTGCTGCAGTGTGTGTCACACTCTCTGCTACAGTGTGTGTCACACTCACTGCTGCAGTGTGTGTCACACTCTCTGCTACAGTAGTCAGGTTATGTCAGTCAGTATTTATATTAGTCAATTTACACAATTTACATCACTTAATTTATATTGCTCAATTTATATTACTAAATTTATATTAGTTTATATTAGTCAATTTATATTACTCACTTTATAGTAGACAGTTTATATTAGTCAATTTATATTATTAAATTTATATTAGTCAGTTTATATTAGTTTATATTAGTCAGTTTATATTAGTTTATATTACTAAATTTACATTAGTCAGTTTATATTAGTTAGTTTATATTACTAAATTTATATTAGTCAGTTTATTTTATTAAAATTGAGGAAGACTTTCTTTATTAAAAATAATATAATGTTTTCCGCTTTGTGTTTTTAGGCAAATAAAATCCAGTTTTAAGGTATTCCTTAGGTTTTAAGGTATTCCTTAAGTTTTAAGGTATTCCTTAGGTTTTAAGGTATTCCTTAAGTTTTAAGGTATTCCTTAGGTTTTAAGGTATTCCTTAAGTTTTAAGGTATTCCTTAGGTTTTAAGGTATTCCTTAGGTTTTAAGGTATTCCTTAGGTTTTAAGGTATTCCTTAAGTTTGAAGGTATTCCTTAGGTTTTAAGGTATTCCTTAGGTTTTAAGCAGTATTTGTGATAGTTATCAACGTACCGGTCCAGTCTTCCAGCACTGTAATCCAAGGGATAGGTGCTACTCAATTCTGGAAAGTTTTCGTCTGGAAAAATTAGTGTCAGATACAATTGCAGGTTTAGATTGTGGATCTCCATGGTGTTCAACACTACCTTACCAGTGTGGTGTTCAACACTACCTTACCAGTGTGGTGTTCAACACTACCTTACCTGTGTGGTGTTCAACACTACCTTACCAGTGTGGTGTTCAACACTACCTTACCAGTGTGGTGTTCAACACTACCTTACCAGTGTGGTGTTCAACACTACCTTACCAGTGCGGTGTTCAACACTACCTTACCAGTGTGGTGTTCAACACTACCTTACCAGTGTGGTGTTCAACACTACCTTACCAGTGTGGTGTTCAACACTACCTTACCAGTGTGGTGTTCAACACTACCTCACCAGTGTGGTGTTCAACACTACCTTACCAGTGTGGTGTTCAACACTACCTTACCAGTGTGGTGTTCAACACTACCTTACCAGTGCGGTGTTCAACACTACCTTACCTGTGTGGTGTTCAACACTACCTTACCAGTGTGGTGTTCAACACTACCTTACCAGTGTGGTGTTCAACACTACCTTACCAGTGTGGTGTTCAACACTACCTTACCAGTGTGGTGTTCAGCACTACCTTACCTGTGTGGTGTTCAACACTACCTTACCAGTGTGGTGTTCAACACTACCTTACCAGTGCGGTGTTCAACACTACCTTACCAGTGTGGTGTTCAACACTACCTTACCAGTGTGGTGTTCAACACTACCTTACCAGTGTGGTGTTCAACACTACCTTACCAGTGTGGTGTTCAACACTACCTCACCAGTGTGGTGTTCAACACTACCTTACCAGTGTGGTGTTCAACACTACCTTACCAGTGTGGTGTTCAACACTACCTTACCAGTGCGGTGTTCAACACTACCTTACCTGTGTGGTGTTCAACACTACCTTACCAGTGTGGTGTTCAACACTACCTTACCAGTGTGGTGTTCAACACTACCTTACCAGTGTGGTGTTCAACACTACCTTACCAGTGTGGTGTTCAACACTACCTTACCTGTGTGGTGTTCAACACTACCTTACCAGTGTGGTGTTCAACACTACCTTACCAGTGTGGTGTACAACACTACCTTACCAGTGTGGTGTTCAACACTACCTTACCAGTGTGGTGTTCAACACTACCTTACCTGTGTGGTGTTCAACACTACCTTACCAGTGTGGTGTTCAACACTACCTTACCAGTGTGGTGTTCAACACTACCTTACCTGTGTGGTGTTCAACACTACCTTACCAGTGTGGTGTTCAACACTACCTTACCAGTGTGGTGTTCAACACTACCTTACCAGTGTGGTGTACAACACTACCTTACCAGTGTGGTGTTCAACACTACCATACCAGTGTGGTGTTCAACACTACCTTACCTGTGTGGTGTTCAACACTACCTTACCAGTGTGGTGTTCAACACTACCATACCAGTGTGGTGTTCAACACTACCTTACCAGTGTGGTGTTCAACACTACCTTACCAGTGTGGTGTTCAACACTACCATACCAGTGTGGTGTTCAACACTACCTTACCTGTGTGGTGTTCAACACTACCTTACCAGTGTGGTGTTCAACACTACCTTACCAGTGTGGTGTTCAACACTACCTTACCAGTGTGGTGTTCAACACTACCATACCAGTGTGGTGTTCAACACTACCTTACCTGTGTGGTGTTCAACACTACCTTACCAGTGTGGTGTTCAACACTACCTTACCAGTCTGGTGTTCAACACTACCTTACCAGTGTGGTGTTCAACACCACCTCACCAGTCTGGAGTTCAACTTCCATCTTAACAGTGCATAAATCTTTCTCTTGTGAGTGTTAAGTAACCTCCCAATGAGCTGGAAATTTGGTCTGAATGGATTCAACATCTCTACTGAGAGGAGGGCCTGGAATCCTTGGTCTGCCACCAGTGTTACCAAAGGAAGATTTTTTTTATTTCGGGCATCAGTTATCACCGTCTAAAACGTTGTGTAGTTTTAAAAATAGGTTAGATAAATGCATGAGTGGGTGTGGGTGGGTGTGAGTTGGACCTGACTAGCTTGTGCTGCTGGGTCTGGTACAGTGCTCCATCCTTGAGTGGGGATGACCAGACTGGGTGGGTCATTGGGATAATTCGGGGGTGGGTCATTGGTCTAATCCGGGGGGGGGACATGGACCTGCTCCGCATGGGTCAGTAGGCCTGTTGCAGTGTTCCTTCTCTCTTATGTTCTTATGTTCTTAACACAGTGGTTGAGTGATGCCTTGATACAATCTGAGGAGATCTGCATTACAGGGGTCGAGACCCAGAAATACAGTGAAGGGTTAGTGTAGGTCATCGTGATTTTCCAAGTCATGTACAGTGCATGTACAGTACAGTCATGTATATTAGTGACAAGTGTTAAGAGTGTGTTATCACTGTCATGGAGCCAGAACAACACACTCACTACCACTAGTGACAAGTGTTAGAGTGTGTTATCACTGTCCTGGGGCCAGAACAACACACTCACTACCACTAGTGACAAGTGTTAGAGTGTGTTATCACTGTCCTGGAGCCAGAACAACGCACTCACTACCACTAGTGACAAGTGTTAAGAGTGTGTTATCACTGTCCTGGGGCCAGAACAACGCACTCACTACCACTAGTGACAAGTGTTAGAGTGTGTTATCACTGTCCTGGGGCCAGAACAACGCACTCACTACCACTAGTGACAAGTGTTAGAGTGTGTTATCACTGTCCTGGAGCCAGAACAACGCACTCACTACCACTAGTGACAAGTGTTAGAGTGTGTTATCACTGTCCTGGGGCCAGAACAACGCACTCACTACCACTAGTGACAAGTGTTAGAGTGTGTTATCACTGTCCTGGGCCAGAACAACACACTCACTACCACTAGTGACAAGTGTTAGAGTGTGTTATCACTGTCCTGGGGCCAGAACAACGCACTCACTACCACTAGTGACAAGTGTTAGAGTGTGTTATCACTGTCCTGGGGCCAGAACAACGCACTCATTACCACTAGTGACAAGTGTTAGAGTGTGTTATCACTGTCCTGGGGCCAGAACAACGCACTCACTACCACTAGTGACAAGTGTTAGAGTGTGTTATCACTGTCCTGGGGCCAGAACAACGCACTCACTACACTAGTGACAAGTGTTAGAGTGTGTTATCATTGTCCTGGCAGAACAACGCACTCACTACACTAGTGACAAGTGTTAGATGTGTTATCACTGTCCTGGGGCCAGAACAACGCACTCACTACCACTAGTTACAAGTGTTAGAATGTGTTATCACTGTCCTGGGGCCAGAACAACGCACTCACTACCTAGTTACAAGTGTTAGAGTGTGTTATCACTGTCCTTGGGCCAGAACAACGCACTCACTACCACTAGTTACAAGTGTTAGAGTGTGTTATCACTGTCCTTGGGCCAGAACAACGCACTCACTACCACTAGTTACAAGTGTTAAAGTGTGTTATCACTGTCCTTGGGCCAGAACAACGCACTCACTACCACTAGTTACAAGTGTTAGAGTGTGTTATCACTGTCCTGGGCCAGAACAACGCACTCACTACCACTAGTTACAAGTGTTAGAGTGTGTTATCACTGTCCTGGGGCCAGAACAACGCACTCACTACCACTAGTGACAAGTGTTAGACTGTGTTATCACTGTCCTGGGGCCAGAACAACGCACTCACTACCACTAGTTACAAGTGTTAGAGTGTGTTATCACTGTCCTTGGGCCAGAACAACGGACTCACTACCACTAGTTACAAGTGTTAGAGTGTGTTATCACTGTCCTGGGGCCAGAACAACGCACTCACTACCACTAGTTACAAGTGTTAGAGTGTGTTATCACTGTCCTTGGGCCAGAACAACGGACTCACTACCACTAGTTACAAGTGTTAGAGTGTGTTATCACTGTCCTGGGGCCAGAACAACGCACTCACTACCACTAGTGACAAGTGTTAGACTGTGTTATCACTGTCCTGGGGCCAGAACAACGCACTCACTACCACTAGTTACAAGTGTTAGAGTGTGTTATCACTGTCCTTGGGCCAGAACAACGGACTCACTACCACTAGTTACAAGTGTTAGAGTGTGTTATCACTGTCCTGGGGCCAGAACAACGCACTCACTACCACTAGTTACAAGTGTTAGAGTGTGTTATCACTGTCCTTGGGCCAGAACAACGCACTCACTACCACTAGTGACAAGTGTTAGACTGTGTTATCACTGTCCTGGGGCCAGAACAACGCACTCACTACCACTAGTTACAAGTGTTATAGTGTGTTATCACTGTCCTGGGGCCAGAACAACGCACTCACTACCACTAGTTACAAGTGTTAGAGTGTGTTATCACTGTCCTTGGGCCAGAACAACGCACTCACTACCACTAGTAAAAAAGATTTCAAGCTGTTTTCCTAAGCAATTCCGTCTCCGCCTCTCCGAGCGTCAAGGAAATAGAATTTCCAA
>NC_069461.1:24713772-24716272 GCF_026875155.1 Cherax quadricarinatus
AATAGCGATTAGTGAAGAGGCGGGACCAGGAGCTGTGACTGGACCCCTGCAACCACATATGGATAAATACATATAGGTGAGCATACACACACATTTCACACACACACACACCACACACACACACACACACACCCACACACACACACACACACACACACACACACACACACACACACACACACATACACACACACACACACACACACACACACACCACACACACACACACACACACACACGCACGCACACACACACACACACACACACACACACACACACACACACACACACACACACACACATACGTACATTCACACAAAAAAATCTCTCTCTCCTTTCCTCAGTAATTGAATTTCGACTGTCCATTTTCCTTCCTGTCTGCTTGTTCCCCCTTTCATCGCATCTTTCCGCCTACCTTCTCACAATTCTTGCCAATACCAGAGAGTGGCATACTTCCCCCTCCGTGTACAAATTATTCAATAATTATTGGAAATCTTTCTAAACTGTTTGTTCTCTTGTTGCAATATTTGTCTCATAAGAAGTATGAGGAGACGATCCTGGAGGTGATCACTGCGAACACCAGTACTGAGCGATCTTTCTCACTCAAGTCTTCGTAATGAAATGCTTCTCAGGATGAGGAACACAAGACTGTGTGTATGAAAATTATTGTCTTCAGGTTTATCTCTCTCTCTTTCTGCCTGTTTGATTGTCTGTGTGTCTGCCTGTCTGTCTGTCTGTCTGTCTGTCTCTCTCTCTCTCTCTCTCTCTCTCTCTCTCTCTCTCTCTCTCTCTCTCTCTCTTCTCTCTCTCTTATATATATATTATATTTATCTATATTATTTTTATTATTCCTCTTTTCTCTCTCCCCCCCCTTTATATATATATATATAATATATATATATGCAAACACCACTCTGAAAGAATAGAGAAATTCCAAGCGCTTTCGTGACTACTCACATTATCACATTATCAAGGAACACAGTTCCTTGATAATGTGAGTAGTCAAGAAAGCGCTTGGAATTTCTCTATTCTTTCAGAGTGGTTGTTTTGCATATTCTGAAATCACCTGTTTACTGTGATCTTATTGCATATATATATATATATATATATATATTATATATATATATATATATATATATATATATATATATTTGTGTGTGTGTGTGTGTGTGTGTGTATATACACTAAAGAGTGTATTGAATCTTTCCTTGGAAGACGGACAGTAGTTGCAAGCCACACTTCCAGTCAGGCTTGAGGAGCTGGGAGTACGCAAATCCTCCCAGATTGCTTTCCTATCCCCTTCCACAGCATCAAATGAGTTAATAAAATAGATTCTTCTGGACAACCCCAGTGACTCGGTAGGAATATAGGACCCTAGCTACGCCAGTGCCATCACTGAATGGGAGACTTTTGCTGCTCCAGCACCAAAACCTAGTGCTGCACTGGCCTACAAACAGTCAAGTTGGGATGGCCCCCATCGCTGAAAACGTGCCTGCCAACATGCTTAGCGCTGTAACATCATACAGGGAGACTGCCCGTCTCCAAGCTGTGAGTTCACTTCACTGCAGGGACTGCCTCCAAACATTTCCCATTTCGGCGATAGGAACACGCCTCGGCCTTAAGACTCTCCGTATTGCAGTGGCTCTCCGCCTTGCTGCTCCAATTCTCACGGAATATCCGTGTATTTGCGGCGATGCGCAGGCCGACCAATATGGTCTACATGGTCTTAACTGTTCCAAAAAAAAGGGTTGGCATGCAAGATACAATGAAGCCAACGCCGATCACTGCCAGATCACTGGCAGCCAACAATACCCACAACCCAGCAAACCGCCCCGATGGGATCACCATCTGTCCTTGGAAGAATGGCAAGCTCTTAGCGTGGGACTATACCCGTGTGTCCACACTGGCTGACACCAATATCCATCACAATGTTGGGCGACAGGGAGGAGCTGCTGACCACAGGGAGGAGTACAAGATCAGCAAGTACAGGGACATAAGCCAACAGAATCAATTTGTGCCAGTGGGATCAGAGACCTTGGGATCATGGGGAAAAAATGCCACAAGTTTCCTTAAAGAACTGGGTTTTAAACTCATCGACACCACCAGGGACCCAAAGGCAGCCACTTTCATGTTCCAGAGCCTCAGAGTGGCCATCCAGAGAGAAAATGCATGCTGCATACTGGGCTCGCGTCCAGCTTCGGAGAAGCTGGAGGAGATTCATAATCTTTGATATATTGTACCAATATATTCATGTTTGTGTTTTCTGTCAATGTATTTTACCTATTAATAAATTTCACACAGATTATAGAAAATAGGGAGTGGTAGGAGAAGAGTTTGAAGATTTTCTTAACTGTAGGTCTGGGGGCTCCCAGACATTTAGCCGAGGGGCATTTCACCGAAGAATATTTGACCGAACGGACATTTCATAATCAAGTGTGTTGTGTTTGTTTTTATTATGTTTTTCCTAATGCTATATTGAGGTCTAAACGTTCTGGAAACA
>NC_069461.1:24717864-24722864 GCF_026875155.1 Cherax quadricarinatus
TTCCTTTATGTTTAGACACATTGTTAAAATCACATGTGTTTTATACATGTGTATATCACATGTGTTATATCACATTGTTTATCACTGTGTTATATCACATGTTTTATATCACTGTTTTTATCCTGTGTTATATCCTGTGTTTTATACATGTGTTATACAATGTTTTTTTTCCCAATGTGTTATTCAATGTGTTTTTCACTGTGTTATTCCATGTGTTATTCACATTATTTATCACATGTGTTTATCAGCCTACTGTGTTTCTGGGATTATTTATTCACTTCTGTTTATTCACTCAGCCTTTTACAAATCGTTACATTATTCACATGCATCGTCATCTCGGAACTTTTTTTTCTTCGTTTGTAACTGTGTAGTGATAAACCGAAAAGTTGTTGGTTAGGATATATGAAAACACCTGCTTTCATTATTGAGAGGTTTGTCCCCAGGGGCTTGTTTTTTTAAACTTAAGTTTAAATAAAGTCCCCCCTGTGGGCGAAGCGTTGCTTGAACAGGTCCCTAAAGCGGGTACTATCAGTGGGTGTGGTTCGTACGTGGGTTTACGTGCGGCCGCAATAACACCCCTGATTGGCCCACAACGTTTCCTGGTCCCCGCGGGGGCCGCATGGACATTGACCCCGAAACCTTCCCAGGTAAACTCTGGGTAAAGCCTCGGTGTGAAAAGTTTTTCTTGTTTCCTGGTCGGTAAAATGGACCTTTGATCCAGTTTAAGAATGGTCTTCTTCCGATTTTAATTCCCTTTTACCACACAAGTATTAATGGACAGGATTTCTAATCTGCCTGTCTGTAGACAGTGAAAAAAAACGAAGGCTTACAGGAACCAAACAAAACACGGGAAAATCAATTTACACGTGAACCCGGGCACATATAAATTTTGGTTTTCCCCTTTTGTCATCTTATTGTATAGACGACGGGGATGAAGGGGAATCATAAATCCTGCTATAGCGCCAAAATTTTTAACCGGTTCGGACCTCTTTTAAATGAAAAGAAGCGCTCTCAAAAATTCCCCTTTCATAGTTATTAAAATTTTTAATATTCTCATTGAAGGCCCATTAACACTGCAACGTATCCGGCTCAGACAATGAATTCTATCATTTTTTTAGTATATACGAAATAGGTATACGAGTATTGATTAGTTTGGAGAGAAGAAGCGTCACTCAACCAGATATGAAAGTCAGGAGATGACAGGTGGTGAAGGGGCGTATATTTCACGACAGGTGGTGACAGGGGGGGGATATATTCCAGCACAGGATGTGAGAGAGGACGAATATCCTTCCAGAACGGAGGACGCGGAGGCTTAGTGGTGCGTAAATCTATATTGCTGTACGTGGATGTGCGGGTGGATGTGTGTCAGGTCAGAGTGAGGGAGGGAGGGAGGGATAGTCCTTGCTAGTGGCTCAGTGATAGATACTTGTGACTGAGAAATAGATACTAGTGACTGAGAGATAGATGCTAGTGACTGAGAGATATATAGTAGTGATTGAGAGATAGATACTAGTGACTGAGAGATAGATGCTAGTGACTGAGAGATAGATACTAGTGACTGAGAGATAGATACTTGTGATTGGGAGATAGATACTAGTGACTGAGAGACAGATACTTGTGGCTCAGATATAGATACTTGTGGCTTGGAATAGACGTAAGTGGCTCGTTGATGGATAGAAAGTGTTTAAAATACCAGGCACATAAGGGAGGGGTCACGGACGGAAGCTAAGAATACATAAATATTAAGTGTAATACTAATAGTTTGTGGATGGTAAATAAATGGAATGAGGAAATAATGGAGGCACACTCCATACACAGCTTCAGCGTCACGTATGACTTGGGTTCAAGAGCCAGGAACCAGTGATATCCGATATTGTGATTCATGAGTCGGGACCAAGAGCTGAGACTTCACCCCGTCAAACACAACCCGCTGAGGCTAAGGGACTGATCCCCTCAGATTGCTGCTTCACACCTTCCACCGTGTTTCCTCTGTATTGGACTGATGAAGCCACTGGCTGGCGAAACGTCTCCACAATAAAGGTACGTGTTTTATTTATTTGCAACTTAGTACACAGCAGATATGAAAAAGAAGAAAATATAAATTAGAAAAAACAGAATGTTAAAGAAAGCCAGAGTTCCTGAACGAAGCTCAGTGGGACAAAAAACTGGAAGGAAGACAGTGAATACCCACCTAGGAAGTGCTGGGAGACCAGAAACAGTGGCATGAACAGAGACTTCGGTTCATTCAGAGATGATCAGAGGCAAAAGAATCAGAAAATGAAAGAGAACAGAATAATCAGATATGATAAAGCGAAGGTTAGTGCTGAAGTTGAACGCTCTTCACGAAGGCTTTCAAGGCGGATTTGCAACCGGTCGTAGAAGGATCCCCAATAGTACACACTCCGACAAGTGCTTCCCAGCCTAGCTCGTGTTTAAGGAGAAATACTTCAAGGATTTTGAAATTATCTTCTCCACAAGTGGTTGTGGTCAATGGTTCAGAGAACAAGTATATTCCTTCTTCATAACTTCCCCGTCAAGGTAATGAACATAAACAAGAAGTTGGGAACTTGAAGTAACATCCGTTGACTCGACCAGTTGCAATAAATACACTGGACTACGCACAGCAGTCACTACCTGCAGCAGAATATCCTCACTCATGTCCGACATCCGACTTCTGTCTGTATCATTCGAAAGGGAAATTGCCCTCATTGCTTCCAGAATGCAAGGCTTGATCAGGGCGTCGCCAATGGTATGAAACTTCTTGGTCTGCACGATTTTTAGAGCAATTCTGTATGATGTCTCCAACGCTGTTTCATTGACGAGTTAAGTGACGAGTGGAATCGATACGACTGGCTTTCAGAGAAGCTTCTTTTTACTTGAAAAAAGTCCAAGCTTTTGTCCATCAGATGACTGTGGCAAGATTCAAAATGGACCTTCAGTTTGCTTGGCTTCATATTCTCGTGACTCAAAACTTTGGTGCTAACGACACATTGCGGCTTGACCACAGAGTTCTGAATGATGCTTGTGAAACCCATCTTGAGAAAGGCTTCATTATACTTAGGCTTCTTGGCAGACATAGTGCAAACAGGAAACCGCCTTGGGAGTCACGGAGCAAGAGCGACATGTGGACATCCCCCACTGTAGCTATGAACTGACTGAGTGACTGGTTGTGGTTAATGTGTTTACTGTAGCAGACCACCGCACGTGTGATTAGTGTTGCCACTCACCAAACTGGTAAAAGCCCAACTGGCTAATTCAAATATACAAAAAAAAATATATTCTCCCATACCCTTTGTGACCCCCTGAACGACTCCCCAGGGGGTCACGACCCCCAGGTTAAGGACCGCTGCTCTACAGGGAAAGATAATGCGGCAGTATTCAGAGACGAGACACAGAAAGAA
The DNA here is from genome assembly GCF_026875155.1 of Cherax quadricarinatus. Classification (NCBI taxonomy): domain Eukaryota; kingdom Metazoa; phylum Arthropoda; class Malacostraca; order Decapoda; family Parastacidae; genus Cherax; species Cherax quadricarinatus. Next base: position 24,721,266 of record NC_069461.1, read on the forward strand.
AGCAGCTTTTTTATGTATGAAAGAAGATATACAGGAAGCGTTAACCCACAAGTCAGCATCACTGACACACATATTGTGTGTAAGGTTATGGAGGAGGTAATCAGATAACGAGTGGATGAGCACTTCGAGAGAAGCGTGGTTGTTGCTGCCAGCACGGGTTCAGAGATGATAAATTCTGTCTCATAAACCTGCTGGAGCTCTATGACAAAGTACCAGAAGTGAGGGAAGAGAGAGAGAGAGAGAGAGAGAGAGAGAGAGAGAGAGAGAGAGAGAGAGAGAGAGAGAGAGATGAATGAATTGCATATTATTGGACTACAAGATATTGCACACCAAGGCATCAGTTTTATCCTGCGCACATCACACACAACCACACGTTTTGCACTCCATCAATAAACAACTGCAAGCGGTTTATTGACAGTGTGAGTGTTGGCTCCTGCCACTTACAATGAAGACTAACTAACATATGTCTGAGTCAAGCAATCAGAGGGGAACGGGACTTCATGCTGCTTAACCCTGTAACAAAAATTCATATTGGCAGTCAGTCCGTTTCCTGATTTCAGCTGATTAACATATACTAAAGATCTTGCTTCTTCGATTATGATTATATTATTTATTATACAGTGCCTGCCAAATCTTACATCCGACTGTAAATATCATTGATGGTGGCAATATATGGTATTCAAAAAAATATTTTATATATTTTTGTTGTAACATTTCTCGATTTATTATTTATGTTTCCTAGCTGGTAAAGAAGCATCAGAATGAGAATGTGTGACACATGGGGTCCCACAACGATCAGTGCTGGGATCTATGCTCTTTCTGATATTGTGGTATATTCTGTTTGACAGAAATGGATACATTAGCAATGTGCTGATACCCTAACACACACACACACACACACACACACACACACACACACATGACACTAATGAAAGCATTAGTGATGTCACCTGGAAAAAAAATTGCATATATGTCTTGATTTATGGTTAATTTACGACAGTACTGCCAGGCCCCTCACCCAGCCCTCGCCCGGCCCTCACCCCAAATCTCACCCCACCCCTCTCCCCAGCCTTCAAAGCACTCTTCACAACACCAATCACAGCAGCCCTCACAGCAGCTCTCACAGCAGCCTTCACAGTAGCCTTCACAGCAGCCCTCACAGCAGCTCTCACAGCAGCCCTCACAGCAGCTCTCACAGCAGCCCTCACAGCAGCCCTCACAGCAACCCTCACAGCAACCCTCACAGCAGCTCTCACAGCAGCCCTCACAGCAGCCCTCACAGCAGCCCTCACAGCAGCCCCCACAGCAACCCTCACAGCAGCCCTCGCAGCAGCTCTCACAGCAGCTCTCACAGCAGCCCTCACAGCAGCCCTCACAGCAACCCTCACAGCAGCCCTCACAGCAGCTCTCACAGCAGCTCTCACAGCAGCCCTCACAGCAGCTCTCACAGCAGCCCTCACAGCAGCCTTCACAGCAGCCTTCACAGCGTCCCTCACAGCACCTCTTACAGCACCTCTCACAGCAGCCCTCACAGCAGCTCTCACAGCAGCCTTCACAGCGGCCCTCACAGCAGCCCTCACAGCAGCCCACACAGCAGCT
>NC_069461.1:24727864-24800364 GCF_026875155.1 Cherax quadricarinatus
TCTCTTATACGTTTAAAGATATAGTTTTTTCATTAATGTTAATGTTAAAAATTTTAATTTTGCACTAAAAGAATCTTAGAAAACTTACCTAACCTTATTATAACAAGAGTAATGTATTTTAGCCTAACCCAACAAAATCTATTTTAGAATTGGTTACAATAAATTAATGCTAAACAAACACAGTGAAATATATTTTTTTCGTTAGGCTCAGAATGATTTTGGCTAAATTATTGCATACACAAATTTTCGCTTGTCCTATATGGCAATATGAGCGTTGCTATTTAAGCCAAGATCGCATGTTCTGCATGTTCGGCCGACATTATATATATATATATATATATATATATATATAATATATATTATTATATATATATATATATATATATATATATATATATATATATTTATATAATATATATAATATATATATATATATATATATATATATATATATATATATATAAGTGAGTGTGTGTACGTATGTATATGCTTATATGAAATTAAAGGTTGAATTCTGTGTAGATGACATAATAAGTCGGGGGCGACCATTAAACAGGCTACTAACGACTGGTCGTCGTGACACACAAAGGTTATTACACTGCTACACTGTTCTCTGCAGTTAAACTGCCCAGCTAATATTTTACCCAGTAATAACGTTTCCACCAACATTAAAGCAAAATACAGACACTCAGAATTTTCTCTTTTGTCCAATATAATTTTGTAATAATGCAATATAACGTAGTAATAATAACGTTAATAATAATAATAATAATAATAATAATAATAATAATAATAATAATAATAATAATCATAACCATAATTATAAACTAGCTGTAATTGGCTTGCTATAAGAGAACAAGCCGTGCTCTCAGACCTGCTGTTACGTACAGATTTGTACGCTTCCTGACCAGCAGCCACAACGCTAGTCATGGCTCGTTCAGTTCATTTTTATTTTAATAATTATAGATAATTATCGGTCTTTATTTATGTGTTGAAGGTAACGCAAATCAGACCTCACCTGTCCTAACTTAGTTTCTGTTGATGAGAAAATCTGTAGATTCCTTGAGACGATTTCAGAAGCCAACGCCCCCACGGGTCGGGTCCCAGACCGGAACTTTCAACACCTGGCCTACCAGACCACCTTTCGAAAGTTTATGGAGGGGAACCTGATGCCGAAAAGTAGTGGAAAAGGTTACTGAACGCAATCGCCTTTGAAAACATTTCTACCATGGAATATTGGTCACTCCAAATTTATAATTGGAGTGACCGAAGTCTCAGGACCGAAACGTTGCTATTAACAGAAACTCTTCTATTGCTTGCTGCATTTCGTGTGCTTTTGCTTCTTCTGTCGCAGAGGCTGACGTCGTTAATCTTTTGTAGATTGTTGTCTACAAGTCTCTTGTATACTCTTGTCTACGAGATTCGTCGGTTGGTTAAAGGGGGTTTCAAGCCAATCTACTACATAGGTTCATTAAGGCTGCATGTCACCTTTACACCACCAGTATATATACAATATTCTAAGAGATATACACCTCAAGGTGTATATTCACTGAGAGACATACACCTAACTGTGTATCTATTGCATACTTTAAACATACATTTCACGGTGTATATCTCTGGATGGAACACCAGTGGTTCTTGTTGAGATAGACTGTCTAATCGCAACCATACATGTGCGGTCGAGTAGACAGTTGTCAGCACAGCATAGAAAGAGAGGATCAGTAGCACAGTCCTTTAAATAATTATTCTCGTTACGTTTACGACAGTAGCATTAACTTTGGGCCATCTTAACGCTCGGATTAAACTGAATGGAGTAGCGGAAGTTCCTTAACTATTAAAGTTTAAAGTCTATCTACTGCACGAGGGTCGTTAAGGCTGAATGTCACCTGCTCACTATCAGCAGGAGCCGTTGGGATTAATCGCTATCTTTATATATACTGAGTCAAACTCCACATCTCGTATATTGGTGATTTCACAACCAGAGAGATATACTTTGAATATATACATAGTGTTGATTGGTTGGTTGGTTATTGGGGCTTAAAACAGCCAATCAAGACAAGAAGGAAATTAAGACTGCATGTCACCTGTGTGTGTGTGTGTGTGTGTGTGTGTGTGTGTGTGTGTGTGTGTGTGTGTGTGTGTGTAAAGAGAAAGAGAGAGAGAGAGAGAGAGAGCAAGGGTCGTTGCACAGTTCGGGTACAACAGGGATTTTGGGGAGGAGGGCAGAGGATAATAACAGGAAATGGGATAGGAAAGAGATAGGTGATGATAATAGCTACAGGATGTAGAAGAGGGAGAGCACATGGATAAAGAGAGATAGGAGACAATGGATGAGAATTTCCACGTTAAATCTCTCATATAAATATATATATATATATATATATATATATATATATATAAAATATATATATATATATATATATATATATATTATATATATATATATATATATATATATATATATATATATATATATATATATTATACCTATAAGTCTAAAAGCCTAACTAAGGATAACAAAGATATTCCATTGGTCTTAGGAAGCACTATATACTCAGTATAAATACTTAGGTTATGGGTCCCAGTGTAAGGAATTGGTCTGTGGTCTGAGTTGGTTCAACTGTAAACAGTAACATGATCAAGTTCCCACTGTAAATTGTTAATATACAGAAACAATACCTGTCTGAAGCGGTGTAAATATGTAAATGGTCACTAGAGGTCCATGCAAATTTTAAATTGGATCACTCATCTATACATATTTAGAGGGTTCACTGTAAATATAAACTGAGCATCATCAATAGTAGTCAGAGGCTCCACTGTAAATTTTAAATCATCATATCAATACCATATCTGGAAATTCCACGTTGTAAACTGATAACTCATCGTAACATAGCTGGGTCCACTGAAATTAATTAAACCAGGCACATACACAGTAACTCAGAATACCACTATCTTATCAGGGGTTCCACCCCAATTATAACGGTAGCTCCATAATTTCCAAAATATTCCGATATGTTACCTAATTATATATTGTTAAATTCGACATCAAATTTATTGTCCGAAATGCTTGAATATATGAAGCTTCCTGGTGAGGAACACTGGTCAATGTATCCATTAGTAAATAAATTATTTTATTTATTATATTATTATTATTATTATATGATTCCATTATTATTATTACTTATTATTATACTATTATTATTATTGTTGTTCTGTTGTTGTGCTTGTTGATTGTTCTTGTCTTGTTGTTATATTGTTGTTGTCTTTTTGTATTGTATCTGTATTTAGCAATCACGAATCAACATATTGAACCACATGAACAGCGTGAACCATAGTGACTAGTAGTGATACCAGCAGTGAACCAGCAGTGAACCAGCGTGACAGTAGTGAACAGCAGTGAACAGCGTGAACCAGTATGAACCAGCAGTGAACCAGCATGAACAGCAGTTGATATAGCATGTGATACCACGTTGAATCACAGTGTACCAATGTACAGCGTGAACCAGCATGTAACCATCATTGAACCAGCAGTGAACCGTGTGTACAGCAGTGTAACAGCAGTGAACACTGTAACTCAGTAGTGAATCCAGCGTGACCATTCAGTGAACGCATGATAGCTAGTGACAGCAGTGAATCAGCAGTGTACCAGCAGTGTACCAGCAGTGAACCAGCAGTGAACCAGCAATGATCCAGCAGTGAAGCAGCAGTGCACCAGCAGTGAAACACCAGTGAACCACCAGTGAACCACCAGTGAACCACCAGTGAACCACCAGTGAACCACCAGTGTCTTCAAGAGGCTGTATTCGACTGCATGAGTGTGTAGCACCAGGAAGCAGTGAACCAGCAGTGAACCAGCAGTGGCCTCAAGAGGCTGTGTTCAACTGCAGGAGTGTGTAGCACCAGGGAACAGTGAATCAACAGTGTCCTACGAGGCTGTGTTATTCCTACATCTAGTGAAACATACATTCTGTATCCAGCTCCCGAGATTATGGATTGCCTCAGAGCGGTCATGTGTCCCCTGATGCTCGTTTGTTCTTGCAAGCTTGTGGCGTATTATGCTGTTAGAATTCTAGTTTGTGGCTCTTGTTTCTAGATGGAGTATTTCTAGCAGCTGTGGACAGTCATTGATTCCTAGTGTGACAGTATTGCTGTAAACTTTGATTTACAAGAGACTTGTAATAAAGAGACTTGGTAATATAGAGAGTCATGTGTGTTCCTGTGTCTTGTTCATCAAATATCCGCAGCTACACAGTAGAGCAGCCGTCACACGACCGACAGGTCAAAGGAATTGATTTCTAGACGGCAAGAGACGTATGTTCACGTTTTCTTAAGTCTGCTTTCCCTGACAGATAGCAGTAAATAGGTATATTGAAGTTAATCGACTCTCGGGGCCGTATTCTGGGGAGGGGAGACACAAGCAAGTCTCCTGACACCTGCTGTCACCGTGTACGAGCATTAAATAGGTATCTGATGGTTAGTCGACTGCTGTGGGTCGCATGCAGGGCGAGACGAGAATGCTAAACAAGTATCCTTACACATGTTCCTGTCCCTGGTCACCTAGCAGTAAGCCAGCCACTGGGTTTTGGTCAAGTGTTGTGGGTTGGAGTCTTACTGCACAAAAATGGTATATAATACCGACACGATGAAGGATTACACACATGTGGAACATCTGGGAATCTTTATTTGTAGACATTTCGACATTCAATTACTGTATCAATACAAATCTGTATTGATAAAGCCACTGGATGGCGAAATATCTACAAATAATGGTACTCAGATGTTGCACATGTTCCAAAATTCCCCCAAGACGACATGTTTTCCAGCAAGTTGAAAACCTGGAGAGAAATCTGGAATGATGCTTATTGTAAGAGGCATCAAACACATGTGCTACACCTAGGAATGCTGTCTACCAGTCTACACATGTACCTCACTGTGTTGTTATTGTCTACCAGTCTACACATGTGCCTCACTGTGTTGTTACTATCTACCAGTCTACACATGTGCCTCACTGTGTTGTTACTGTCTACCAGTCTACACATGTACCTCACTGTGTCGTTACTGTCTACCAGTCGACACATATCCTTCTCTGTGTTGTTAATGTCTACCAGTCTACACATGTGCCTCACTGTGTTGTTACTGTCTACCATGACTGTAGTGCAATATTCTACTATCTTCACGTTCTCTCATTCTCCATCTCTTTTCTCTCTGTCTCCTATGTACAGTATTATCGATCCGGTCTCCGCTCAGTAACTGCAGCTCTGCTGGAAGATGGTAATACTCAAGTAACAGTAACTGCAGCTGTGCTGGAAGATGGTAATACTCAAGTAACTAGTAACTGCAGCTCTGCTGGAAGATGGTAATACTCAAGTAACAGTAACTGCAGCTCTGCTGGAAGATGGTAATACTCAAGTAACAGTAACTGCAGTTCTGCTGGATGATGGTAATACTCAAGTAACAGTAACTGCAGCTGTGCTGGAAGATGGTAATACTCAAGTAACAGTAACTGCAGCTCTGCTGGATGATGGTAATACTCAAGTAACAGTAACTGCAGCTGTGCTGGAAGATGGTAATACTCAAGTAATAGTAACTGCAGTTCTGCTGGAAGATGGTAATACTCAAGTAACAGTAACTGCAGCTGTGCTGGAAGATGGTAATACCAAGTAAACAGTAACTGCAGCTCTGCTGGAAGATGGTAATACTCAAGTAACAGTAACTGCAGCTGTGCTGGAAGATGGTAATACTCAAGTAACAGTAACTGCAGCTGTGCTGGAAGATGGTAATACTCAAGTAACAGTAACTGCAGCTCTGCTGGAAGATGGTAATACTCAAGTAACAGTAACTGCAGCTGTGCTGGAAGATGTAATACTCAAGTAACATAACTGCAAGCTGTACTGGTGATGGTAATACACATGTAAAGTAACTGCAAGCCTGCTGGAGATGTAATACTCAGTAACATAACTGCAGTGTGCGGAAGATGGTAATACTCAGTAACAGTAACTGCAGCTGTGCTGGCAGATGTAACTACCAAGTAACAGTACTGCAGCTGTGCTGGAAGATGGTAATACTCAAGTACAGTAACTGCAGCTGTGCTGGTAGAGGTAATACTCAAGTACAGTAACTGCAGCTCTGCTGGATGATGGTAATACTCAAGTAACAGTACACTGCAGCTGTGCTGAACAGTAATACTCAGTAACATAACTGCAGCTGCTGAAGATGGTAACTACCAGTAACAGTAACTGCAGTTCTGCTGGAAGATGATACTCCAAGTACAGTAACTGAGCTGTGCTGGAAGATGTATACTCAGTAACAGTAACTGCATTCGCTGGAAGATGGTAATACTCAGTAACAGTAACATGCAGTTCTGCTGGATGATAGAATCTCAGTAACAGTAACGCAGCTGTGCTGGAGATGGTACCTACTCAGTAACGTAACTGCAGCTGTGCTGGAAGAGGTAATACTCAAGTTAACGATACACTGCAGTTCTCTGGATGATGGTAAACAAGTACAGCTAACTGCACTGTGCTGGAAGATGGTAATACCAAGTACAGTAACTGCAGCTTCTGCTGGAAGATGGTAATACTCAAGTACAGTAACTGCATTCTGCTGATGATGGTAATACCATCAAGTAACAGTACTCAGCTGTGCGGAAGATGGTAATACTCAAGTAACAGTAACTAGCCAGCTGCTGGAAGATGACATACTCAAGTACAGTAACTGCAGTTCTGCTGGATGATGGTAATATCAGTAACAGAACTGCAGCTGTGCTGGAAGATGTATACTACAAGTAACAGTAACTGCACTAGTGCTGGAAGATGTATACTCAAGTAACAGTACTGCAAGCTCTGCTGGTTATGATGTAATTATCAAGTGAACTGTAACTGCAGCTCTGCTGGAAGATGTAATACTCAAGTAACAGTAACTGCACTGTGTGGAGTGGTAATACTCAGTAATACTGCCAGTTCTGCTGTGTGAGTGGAATATGCTCAAGTAACAGTACACTGCATCCTGCTGTGAGATGGTAATACTCAAGTGAAACAGCAATCAGCTGTGCTGGAAGATGGAATACTCAGTACAGTAACTGCAGCTCCTGCTGGAGATGGAATATCAGTACAGTAACTGCAGTCCTGCTGGAAGATGGTAATACTCACAGTAACAGTAACTCAGCTGTGCTGAAGATGGTAATACTACAATAACAGTAACGCAGTCTGTGGAAGATGGTAATATCAAGTAACATAACTCAGCTGTGTGGAGATGTAATACTCAAGTAACAGTAAACTCAGTTCTGCTGGAGATGGTAATACTCAAGTAACAGTAACTGCAGTCTGCTGGATGATAGTAATACTCAGTACAGTAAACTGCAGCTGTGTGGAAGTGGATAATACTAAGTAACATAACTGCAGTTCTGCTGGTGATGGTAATACTACAGTAAAAGTAACTGCAGCTGTGTGGAGATGGAATACTCAAGTAACGTAACTGCAGCTCTGTGGAAGTGGAATACTACAGTGAACAAACTGCAGCTGTGCTGAAGATGGTAATATCAGTAACAGTAAACTGCAGTTCCTGGATGATGGTAATACTCAAGACAGTGAACTGAAGTTCTGCTGATGATGGTAATATCAGTAACAGTAACTGCAGTATTCTGCTGAGATGTAAATACCAAGTAAACTAAGTGCAGCTCTGCTGGAGATGGAATACTCAAGTAACAGTAACTGCAGCTCATGCTGGAAGTGGTAATACTAAGTAACAGTACTGCAGCTTGTGTGAAGATGTAATACTCAGTAAATAACGCAGCTCTGCTGATGAGGAATATCAAGTAACGTGAACTGACGCATCTGTGGAAGATGGAATATAAGTAACAGTAAATGCACTCTGCTGGATGATGGTAATACTCAGTAACAGTCACTGCAGCTGTGTGGAAGATGGTAATATCAAGTAAAAACGCAGTTCTGTGGATGATGGAATACTCAAGTAATGTAACGCAGCTCTGCTGGAAGATGGTAATACTCAAGTAACAGTAACTGCAGCTCTGCTGGAAGATGGAATACTCAAGTAACAGTAATGCAGCTCTGTGGAGATGGTAATACTCAAGTAACAGTAACTGCAGCTGTGCTGGAGATGGTAATACTCAAGTAACAGTAAATGCAGCTTGTGCTGTGAGATGGTAATACTCAAGTAACAGTAATGCAGCTCTGTGTGAAGGAAACCTTTTAGCTGCTCAGTTGATACACATTTATGGAATTGACTTGACGATATCCCTTATCTACTGATGTTCCCAGCTCAGACGACACTACAGCCAGATGACACTACCAGCTAGCTGACATACAGCTCAGACTGACATACAGCTCAGACTGACACTACCTGTCGACTGAATACCAGCTAGACTGAACTACAGTCAGACTGACATCAGCTAGCTGACACTACCAGTCAGTGACCTACCAGCTCAGACTGACACTACCAGACTCAGTTCTGACACTCGCTCAGACTGACACTACCAGCTCAGACTGACACTACCAGCTCAGATGACACTCCACATCAGCTTGACACATACCAGCTCAGATGACTACTGAAGTCTCCAGTTATGGTGACACATTTCAACACAGGGTGATGTAACACATTGTTGAGTGAATATGACAGTGAAAACCATCATGTGTGGTGACATGCAGTGGAAACACCAACCTTGTGAGTGAATATGCAGTGAAACACCTCCTGTGTGAGTGATATTGAAGTGAAACACATCTGGATGAGTGAATATGACAGTTGAAACACCATCTGTGTGAGTGAATATGACAGTTGAAACACATCCTAGTGTAGTGAATATACAGTGAAACATCCAACCGTGGAGTAATCACAGTGAAACACCAACCTGATGTGAGTGAATATGACAGTTGAAACACATCTGTGTGAGTGATTATGACAGTGAAACCCATCCTGGTGAGTGATATCATGACACAACTGTGTGAGTGAATATGACGTGAAATCCATCCTGTGTGAGTGAAATGACGTGAAACACATCCTGTGATGAGTGGAATATGACGTTGAAACACAACTGTAAGTGAGTGATATGACAGTGAAAGCACCAACCTCCTGTGAGTGAATATGACAGTGAAACACACATCCTTGTTGTGGTGATTTGACATGAACACCATCCTGTCGTGAGTAGAATATGACAGTGAAACACCATCCTGTTGTAGTGATATGGACTGTGAATTCACCTCTTGTAAGTGAATATGACAGTGAAACACCATATGTGTGACTAATTCGTGAAACACATTCTTGTGTGAGTGAATAGACAGTGAAAACCATCTTGTGTGAGTGAAAATGACCGTGAAACACCTCCTGACTGTAGTGATATTGACAGTAACACCTCATGTGTGGTGATATGACAGTGAAACACATCATGTGTGAGTGAATATGACATTGAAACACCATCGTGTGTGAGTGCTTGACAGTGAATAGCGCACGTGTGGAGTGAATAGGGACAGTGAAAACCATATGTGTGAAGTGAATATGACAGTGAAACCATCTTGTGGAGGAATATGACAGTGAAACAGCCATCATGTGTGAGTGATAGAAAAGTGAATACCACATGTAGTGAAGGAATATGACAGTGAAACACCATCCTGTGTGAGTGAATATGACAGCGAAACACCATCGTGTGTGAGTGAATATGACAGTGAAACACCATCATGTGTGAGTGAATATGACAGTGAAACACCATCCTGTGTGAGTGAATATGACAGTGAAACACCATCCTGTGTGAGTGAATATGACAGTGAAACACCATCGTGTGTGAGTGAATATGACAGTGAAACACCATCGTGTGTGAGTGAATATGACAGTGAAACACCATCGTGTGTGAGTGAATAAGACAGTGAAACACCATCCTGTGTGAGTGAATATGACAGTGAAACACCATCCTGTGTGAGTGAATATGACAATGAATACCATCTAGTGTGAAGGAATATGACAGTGAAACACCATCTAGTGTGAAGGAACATGACAGTGAAACCCAGCTAACATTCGTTCCCACTATGTAACTATCACACAGAATAGTGTGGCAGCACTCTGCAGGTGCCTTCAGGTCTGCTAGACTTGAATGAGAAACGGTTCTGCACTTGTGTCCTAGATTCATTGCCTTGTCTAGAAACTATCTCGACAAACAATGGTACCATCCTCATAGCTGTTGCAAGACAAACTAGCCAATCCATGAAAGTTAGAGAAGATCATTTAGTCCAGCGCACGAGGGCGACAAAGTCATCATTTCTCGCAGTATATTCTGGAAGTGGTGGTTGCCAGAAGTGAAATATACAACTTCCTAGAAGAATGGGATGTCCTAGGCTAGTTTTGGCTAGGTTAGGGGATTGTGTTGCCCGGATAAGGCAGGCCAGATTAAAAAGTTTATTTAACCACCTAAGTTCAATTATCATACACAGGGTAAATTTCCTCGGATAACCCACAAAAGTCAGACATAGTAACTTATTTCCATTGCGATCTTTGACTTATTTTCATTGGAATCCTTGACTTATTGCCACTGGGGTCTTTGACTTATTTCCTCCGGGTTGAGAAATTGCCTACTAGGCGTGAGAGGGCAGCGTTGCTGCCTTCAAAGCAAAGCTTAAGTAATGTCGTTACACGGAGCGTCAAGCTCCTTAGGCAACTCTCTTCAACACAACAGATCTCTCTGTTTCTCTGTCTCTGTCTCTTTCTCCTTTCTCGCTCAATAACGTGCACATACACACGTTTACCAGCTGGCTCGTATTCACCTCTACATCTACCTGTCGACTTTGTCGTCTACTTCCCGTCACCTTCTTCGTCTACCTTCTAGCGTTGTCCACTTGCTGTGTTCGTTGCCTCGTCGACACCTCCGTCCTCACTTCCTGTGTTAAGTCAACTCAGGTATCCTGACAGTGGCTCGAGTGTTCATTCATTTCCTGAGTGACCCATACGCATTTATTGCTCCGCTTGAAAGTGTTAGCGGCCCTTGGGCTGCAGGGATAGGGAAAGCTAGAACCAAAGAAAGTGAAAGATAGAGAAAGCTAGGGCCAGAGAAAGTTAAGGATAGAAAGCTAGGGCCAGAGAAAGTTAAGGATAGAAAGCTAGGGCCAAGGAAAGTTAAGGATAGAGAAAACTAGTTAGAGAGTATTAGTACTAGAGAAAGCTATGGGCCAGACAAAATTAAGACTAGAGAAACCTAGGGCCAGAGAAAAGAAAAGCTAGAGAATGCTAGAACTAGAAATAGCTACGGCTATAGAAAGCTAGGACTTGAAACAGCTAAAGCTAGAGCAAGCAAGTGCTAGAGACAAGTAGGGCTAGAGAAAGTTAAGGCTAGAGAAAGCTAGGGCAAATACTACTATGGCTAGGAAAAACTAGGGCTAGAGATTACTAGTAATAGAGAAAGGTAGGGCTAGAAATAACTGGAGTTAGAAAAAGCTAGGGCTAAATAAAGGTACTAGAGAAAGCTAGGACTAGAAAAAGCTAAGGCTAGGGAAAGTTATTGGTAGAGAAAACTAGGACTAGAGAAAGCTGGAGAAAGCCAGAAAATCAAAGACACCCGCTAATCTGTTGACATTAAGGAAAGCATAAAGAGAAAAGAAGATTCGATCCCGCTCCTTCAGCATCCACACCAAGCCGATGCTGGAGCCCCTGACCACTGCACCACAGATTTCTCTAGTATAACTTAGACTGAAGTTTCAAGCCTTCCCACCCTTAAAGCTTGAAATTTATAAGCAGCTTTAATGATCCTCGCACCAAGTTGATAGCCTTTAAAGCTTTAAACAAAATAAACCATACCATACCCACGATTTAGTGAGTCATTTAAACAGGATACTTAGTGACTGTCAGTGTTCACAGGTGAACATTAAGGTTGTTCCACGACTACAGGTTCCTGAACAAGTCTTTGCTGGGACAACGTATGGAGTGAGAAATGTGAACTGGTAAAGCTCTACACACAGAAAGAAACAAAACTGATAAAGCTTTACACAGAGAGAAACACGAACTGGTAAAGCTCTACACAGAAATAAACAAAAACTGATAAAGCTCTACACAGTGAACGATGACTTGATAAAGCTCTACACAGTGATAGGTGACTTTATAAAGCTTTACACAGTGAAACACAATTTAAGAAGCTCTTCACACAGCGAAATATAGCTTGATGAAGCTCTATACAATGAGAGTTGACTGATAAAGCTTTTAATTGAGCGACTTGGTAAGACTGCAAATGGCGAAACATGACTTGATAATGCTCTATGCAGTAAATCACAAAGTGGGAAAGCTCTACACTGAGAAGAAACATCTTGTCAAGTCATGTTTCACTCTTAAATGAATGAAACACGGCTTGACAAAGCTCTACTCAGAGTGAAACATGACTTGACAAAGCTCTACTCAGAGTGAAATGTGGTGCAAAGTTTGAATCTAGCAAGTGTATAGGTTTGAAACTTACCCCGAGGGGGAAGGGTTACTGAAATACTTATGACGTCACACTAGGACGTCAGACGTCACATTCGGACGTTAGACATGACACTCAGACGTTAGCTATGACAATCATATGTTAGACATGACACTCAGACGTTAGACTTGACACTCAGACGTTAGACGTGACACATATACGTTAGCCATGACAATCTTACGTTAGACATGGCATTGAGACGTAAGACATGATACTTATAACTTCTAAGCCTTCTATAACTCCTCCTATAACTGCTGTTAGCTTCCGTAACACTATCTGTTGATGATGGACAAGGCTGTCAATGGCAGCCTTTCACTGCCTCACAATGGCAGCCAGGCGGTCTTTGTGTGTGTGTGTATGTGTGTGTGTGTGTGTGTGTGTGTGTGTTTTGTGTGTTGGTGTGTGTGTGTGTGGGTGGGTGGGTGTTTCCGGCGATTGTCTGCGTGTTTTACCCAGTAAAGTATTGCCTGCACTGGCCGGCTGTGTATTGGATGCCGATAAGGCCGGCTGGAGCTGGCCAACAGTCAGAGCTGGCCACGCTGTGTTTTGTATCTGTCCAGTCATTTTTTTGTCTCGTGTTTGTCAAATGTTTGGTTTGTTTGTAAGGATTTTTGGATGTGGCTTATTGAGTAGGTAAGTGTGTTTTGTGTGTGTGGGGTGTGTGTGTGTGTTGTGGTGTGTGTGTGTGTGTTTTGTGTTGTGTGTGTGTGTGTGTGTGTGTGTGTGTGCTGTTTTGTCTGTATGTCTGTGGTCTGTGTTTTCTGTGTTTCTGTGTGTTTTGTGTGTGTCTTGTGTGTGTAATATGTTTTTGTGCGTCTTACCTATTTGTGCTTACATTTTGTTTGGTTTACAGATGTGGTTTCGTCTGATCCGCCTCTCCGCTGAGTGTTGTTTTTTCTCTCTCTCTCTAGAAAGCTTTGAACTATGTACTGTATTTGGAAGCTCTACCAAGTCATTATCACATAATTCTACATCCACCACTTCTAAGGACAAGAAATATTCCTACATTTCTGGGATCACCTCGTTTCCGTTCCAGCTGAGCCTCTTGTACCCGTTCTCTGCCTCTCAAACAACCCTTCGTTTTACCTGAACCCCTTTGTTGTCTAATGTCATTATTTCAGTCCTTGCGTAACTTTAACAGGCTACTTGTTGATTTCAGTCCTGTAGCAAGGTTATCGATGATGTAAAGGTCCTCCCCTTCATCTCTGTGCAGGGCACTGTTTCCCCCTCAGAACTTACAACATCCCCATTCATCCTCCAGTGTGCCGGCACTGTACTTCCCACCTCCAGAACTACAACATCCCCATTCATCCTCCAGTGTGCCGGCACTGTACTTCCCACCTCCAGAACCACAACATCCCCATTCATCCTCCAGTGTGCCGGCACTGTACTCCCCATCTCCAGAACTACAACATCCCCATCCATCCTCCAGTGTGCCGGCATTGTACTTCCCACCTCCAGAACCCCAACATCCCCATTATCCTCCAGTGTGCCGGCACTGTACTCCCACCTCCCGAACTACAACATTTCCCCCACCCATCTTCAGAGTGTAGGCATGTACTTCCCACCTCCAGAACTACAACATCCACCAAACCCCTCTTCAGGTGTAGGCACTGTACTTCCCACCTCCAGAAATACAACATCCACCCCATTCTTCAGAGTGTAGGCACTGTACTTCCCACCTCCAGAACTACAACATCCACCACCCATTCTTCAGAGTGTAGGCACTGTACTTCCCACCTCCAGAACTACAACATCCACCACCCATTCTTCAGAGTGTAGGCACTGTACTTCCCACCTCCAGAACTACAACATCCACCACCCATTCTTCAGAGTGTAGGCACTGTACTTCCCACCTCCAGAACTACAACATCCACCACCCATTCTTCAGAGTGTAGGCACTGTACTTCCCACCTCCAGAACTAGCAGAGATGGAAGATGTACTTAGGTCGTGTACTACCTACATAGAATCACTAAAGCATTTATACTATTAAGAACGTCTGAAAGCACTTGAATTGTTCTGTCTGATACGGAGAAGAGAAAGATACCTTATAATATATACATGGAAGATACTTGAGTGCCTGATGACTCTGCTGTAACAACTTATTAGAGCTGAAGATATGGGAGAAAGTGTAGAATATATCCAGGGGAGCTGTGAGTGCAATTAGATAACACTGTGTCAACATGAGTGGCCCAAGACTCTTCAACACATCAGAACATTAGTGGAACAAAGATAGTAGTTTTCGGGAAGAAAATGGTCAGCTTCTTGCCTCAAGTGCCGGAGCAGCTGTTTTATGATAACTCTGTGGGGGCTGTTGGCCACTAGCATAAACAGCCTGGTTGACCAAGAGGTCAACAGGGATGTTTGGACTCTGGCTGAACTACGAGGGAGGAAGAGTCCTTGAAAGTTGCTACCTGTATGTTAAATGTATGTGTGAGTTTCATTGAGTAAATGAGTCCAGCTGTGTCGGTGAGTCCAGCTGTGTTGGTGAGTCCAGCTGTGTTGGTGAGTCCAGCTGTGTCGGTGAGTCCAGCTGTGTCGGTGAGTCCAGCTGTGTCGGTGAGTCCAGCTGTGTTGGTGAGTCCAGCTGTGTTGGTGAGTCCAGCTGTGTCGGTGAGTTCAGTTGTGTGAGTTCACAAGTGTGAGAGAATCCAGCAGTGAGATAATCCACAAGTGTGAGAGATTCCAACAGTGAGAGAATCCACAAGTGTGAGAGAATCCAGCAGTGAGATAATTCACAAGTGTGAGAGATTGCAGCAGTGAGATAATCCACAAGTGTGAGAGAATCTAGCAGTGAGATAATCCACAAGTGTGAGAGAACCCAGCAGCAGTGAGATAATCCACAAGTGTGAGAGATTCTAGCAGTGAGATAATCCACAAGTGTGAGAGAATCCAGCAGTGAGATAATCCACAAGTGTGAGAGAACCCAGCAGTGAGATAATCCACAAGTATGAGAGATTCTAGCAGTGAGATAATCCACAAGTGTGAGAGAATCCAGCAGTGAGATAATCCACAAGTGTGAGAGAACCCAGGTGTTTGTAATTAATCTCCAACCTGCTGCAGGTCTTAGTTACACGTCGCTACACCGTGGTCTTGTCGGCTCCTAAGTAGTTCCTGTATACCTTAGGTACTTAATGAGTTTACAACCTACTTGTCAGGGGCGTGGAGATGGCTCATTAAGGCTCCTAAGTACTTCATGGCGTTGTAACATTCAACATTCTCATTAGGTGCTTGGAGACAGGTACCTGTGGATCAGCTTATTAAGTATTTAATTAGGGATCTGTGGGGAGATGCTTTCCGCTGGCGTTCCTTTGTGCATTTCCTTGTTGGGAAGTTATTAATAATTTTAAATGAATGGAAACGTGTAGTTTATATATATATATATATATATATATATATATATATATATATATATATATATATATATATATATATATATATATATATATATATATATATATATATATATATATATATATATATATATATATATATAATATTATAATATATATGCAAAACACCACTCTGAAAGAATAGAGAAATTCCAAGCGCTTTTGGACTACTCACATTATCAAGGAACTATGAAAGTAAAGCATCCAAGAAAGCTATATAAGGGGTCTGGTCGGCACCTCACTATAGATCCCACAACGGTTTAAACACGTGACGCGCGGCGAGCCAACTTGGAAAGGTCCTTGGCACAACTCACCCCACAAACTATTCTACCAAGAAATAAGAAATTTTAAATTTTATTTGTCCAGTGTATTATTAAATTCTTCCCAAATTCTATTAATTATAAATGGATCTAATTTATATAAACCAAAGGAAATATTCATATTATCGTCAAAACTGCTTTTTATGAAACAAGATTCAATTATATTCCTGTCGACCATGGACTTGCTTGATACTACTTTCTCAACTTTTTGAAAATCAATTGGATGGTTAAAATCTCTTACATGAATAAATAGAGCATTGGAATCTTGTCCATATATATATATATATATATATTATATTTATAATATATATATATATATATATTTATTAATATATATATATATTATATATATTATATATATATATATTAGCATATGTAGTACAGTATAAGTTGTTCTTTAGCTTTTTTCATTCTACTGAAGAGGACCTCAGTTCGAGGTAAAAAAAAAATGTATTTGTGTAGACATTATATATAATGTGTGTTTGTGTAGACTCAACAAACATGAAAACAAAAACATTTTTTTTTTACCTCGAACTGAGGTCCTCTTCAGTAGAATGAAAAAGAAACTAAAGAACATCTTATACTGTTCTACTTGGACGGGAGGTGAACACAGCTGTCAGAACATTCTCAACTCCTAAGAGTGAAGAACATTCTCAACTCCTAAGAGTGAAGAACATTCTCAACTCCTAAGAGTGAAGAACATTCTCAACCCCTAAGAGTGAAGAACATTCTCAACTCCTAAGAGTGAAGAACATTCTCAACTCCTAAGGTGAAGAACATTCTCAACTCCTAAGAGTGAAGAACATTCTCAACTCCTAAGAGTGAAGAACATTCTCAACTCCTAAGAGTGAAGAACATTCTCAACTCCTAAGAGTGAAGAACATTCTCAACTCCTAAGAGTGAAGAACATTCTCAACTTAGAAAAACATCAACCTTGAGAACATTCTCAACTCCTAAGAGTGAAGAACATTCTCAACTTAGAAAAACATCAACCTTGAGAACATTCTCAACTCCTAAGAGTGAAGAACATTCTCAACTTAGAAAAACATCAACCTTGAGAACATTCTCAACTCCTAAGAATGAAGAACATTCTCAACTCCTAAGAGTGAAGAACATTCTCAACTTAGAAAAACATCAACCTTGAGAACATTCTCAACTCCTAACAATGAAGAACATTCTCAACTCCTAAGAGTGAAGAACATTCTCAACTCCTAAGAGTGAAGAACATTCTCAACTTAGAAAAACATCAACCTTGATCCAATCGACTCTTTACATCACAAAAACCAGCATTTTTAAGGTACTTCAGATGACTCTATAATCAAGAGTCAGTATATATACCTCACTAAGAGTTCACGTAAATGTCTAAATGCATTTAAAAAACTGATGCAGGGTTCCTGTTGACTGTGGCAATAAATTATTTCTTTTTTGTTGATTAGTTAGCATGTGAATTAGTGTTGGCAGCATTTGCATGATTGCTGAGGACACCCCTGATGTTGCGATGGCTGGGTTATTGTGACACTGTACGTGTAAACATTACGTTACGTATTGTAAAAGGACACAAGTGCAACTAATGTGACATTTATTGTGGCAACGTTTCGCTCTCCAGGAGCTTTATCAAGCCATTACAAACAATACATGGACACAGAGGGTATATAAAGGCTCAGAGTGAGGTGAATACTAGTGAGGTAACATTCCGATGTTCACTAGTGGTAGTAGTAGTAGTAGTAGTGGTAGTGACAAAAGCAATTAATTCGTACATGAGTAAAAGGATACAAAAGCTATTACTTGGGTAACATAAAAATAGGTTGGACAAATATAAACTGGAATGAGGCAGGTTGTTTCAGTGTTCACTCTCTGTGCTTTGTGTAGTATAACAGGAGAGACTATGTGATGGCAGGGTTTACAGTTTTCAGGAGGATTCTTGCTAAGACTTCGGAGATGGTGAAGCTGCCGTTGTTTTGTTTAATTGTATTCGAAACAGCGATCAGTGCTGATTCAAGGCATTTGCGTGTGCGGAAATTAGTTTCTTTTATCACTAATTGGGCGTCTCTGAATTTCATAAGATGATTGGTGGAATTTCGGTGTTGTACACAGGCGTTGTTTATGTTGTCGTTCCTACATGCGTATATGTGTTCATTGAGGCGGGTGTCGAGGTTTCTTGCTGTTTCACCTACGTAGATCTTGTCACAGCCTCCACAGGGTATAGTGTAAACTCCTGCATTGACTGGTTCGTGGTGCTTGGGTTTTGTCCTGGTTAGATCCTTTATTGAAGTGGTAGAAGCGATGGCGACTCTGGTGTTAGCTTGTGAAAGTACTTTTGAGACGTTTAGTGCAACCTGGCTGTTGGGAAGAATTATAACTTTGTTGGGAGCGGTGTTGATGCGTGGAGAATTGATGATCTGAAGAGCTCTTTTCTTGCAGTCTTTGATGAAAAAAGAAGGAAATTGTAACTCAGTGAATGTTTGGTGAATGTAAGTACATTCCTCGTCAAGAAACTCAGGACTACAAATTCGGTATGCTCTTAGGAAAAACCCGATGATGATGCCTCTTTTGGTCTTGGTATCTTGACTGGAATAGAAGTGTGTGAGATCATTTTTATTGGTGGGTTTCCGATAAACTTGAAATCTTAGGTTGTTGTCTACTTTGTGAATGAGGACGTCGAGGAAAGGTAGCTTGTCATTGGACTCTCACACACTTCTATTCCAGTCAAGATACCAAGACCAAAAGAGGCATCATCATCGGGTTTTTCCTAAGAGCATACCGAATTTGTAGTCCTGAGTTTCTTGACGAGGAATGTACTTACATTCACCAAACATTCACTGAGTTACAATTTCCTTCTTTTTTCATCAAAGACTGCAAGAAAAGAGCTCTTCAGATCATCAATTCTCCACGCATCAACACCGCTCCCAACAAAGTTATAATTCTTCCCAACAGCCAGGTTGCACTAAACGTCTCAAAAGTACTTTCACAAGCTAACACCAGAGTCGCCATCGCTTCTACCACTTCAATAAAGGATCTAACCAGGACAAAACCCAAGCACCACGAACCAGTCAATGCAGGAGTTTACACTATACCCTGTGGAGGCTGTGACAAGATCTACGTAGGTGAAACAGCAAGAAACCTCGACACCCGCCTCAATGAACACATATACGCATGTAGGAACGACAACATAAACAACGCCTGTGTACAACACCGAAATTCCACCAATCATCTTATGAAATTCAGAGACGCCCAATTAGTGATAAAAGAAACTAATTTCCGCACACGCAAATGCCTTGAATCAGCACTGATCGCTGTTTCGAATACAATTAAACAAAACAACGGCAGCTTCACCATCTCCGAAGTCTTAGCAAGAATCCTCCTGAAAACTGTAAACCCTGCCATCACATAGTCTCTCCTGTTATACTACACAAAGCACAGAGAGTGAACACTGAAACAACCTGCCTCATTCCAGTTTATATTTGTCCAACCTATTTTTATGTTACCCAAGTAATAGCTTTTATATCCTTTTACTCATGTACGAATTAATTGCTTTTGTCACTACCACTACTACTACTACTACTACCACTAGTGAACATCGGAATGTTACCTCACTAGTATTCACCTCACTCTGAGCCTTTATATACCCTCTGTGTCCATGTATTGTTTGTAATGGCTTGATAAAGCTCCTGGAGAGCGAAACGTTGCCACAATAAATGTCACATTAGTTGCACTTGTGTCCTTTTACTTTACATATTGTCGGTAATTCTACCAACTTTATTACACGTTACGTATTGTAACAGCATGTATTGTGACCGCCTGCCGCTGTAACGAGGTTGCAATTATCTGCTTTATTTAGAACCTTGCATACGAAGGCAGAGTGAGAGCCTTGAACATTCACCCACTTGAAAGAAGAAGAATGAACGAAGATGTCACTGAAAACGATGAGTGAAGGTAGATATCACGGAAGGGTAAGAGTGAGGAGACACATCATTGATGACTTAGAATGAGGAAAGACATCGATGATGACTAACAATGAGGTAAGACATCATTTGAAAAGTCATTAACAACATGCCCATGCACTCTGCTCCAGGCTCAGGCTCATGGAACTCTGAGTTCATCTTAACTTGTCTGGAATCGGGGGTCATCCCATTATCACTACAAACAACAGATATAGCTCTACACTACAAATGTGACTGCAAAGAAATAACAAAAAAATATAGACCGATAGCTTAAATGTCCCACATTATGAAAATCTTTGTAAGAGTTCTAAGAAATATGATCGCCAACTACATAGATACCCAACAATTACACAACCCAGGGCTGCATGAGTTCAAAGCAGGTAGCTCCTGCCTTTCACAACTACTGGACCACCATGTTATGGTCTTGGATGGTCGCTCCTGCCTCTCACAACTACTGGACCACCATGACGTGGTCTTGTATGCACTGGAGAACAAACAGAATGAGGATGTAGTATACACAGATTTTGCAAATATGTCTTCGACACTTGCGATCATGGAGAAACAGCACGCAAAATGCGTGATAAAGAAATAACTGGAAAATGGGCAGATGAATCTTCAACTTTCTAATCAATCAAAGAGTAATGGTAAGCGGAGTTAAGACAGAGACTGTCACAGTGGAAAGCTCTATTCCACAAGGTACAGTTCTCCATCCCCATTCTTTCCCTCATCCTCATATTTGACATAGAGAAAGATGTAAATCATAGCACCGTGAATTCCTTTGCAGGCTTCGGTCAGTTGACCAAAAGCTACAGCGGATGATCATCATATAACCAAGACCCACGTCAGGAAACAGGACAAGTGTTTCCTGACGCGGGTCTTACCTAACGCAACCTAACCTTTCTTGACGATACTAGAATCTGCATACGAGTGTCGTCCACTGAGGACACGGTAAATCTCCAAGGGGATAAAAAGCGAGTTTTCCAGTGGGCCGCGGAATACAATATGATGTTCAATGAGGACAAATTTCAGTTACTCCGCAGGGACGTTGACCCCCAGAACACCCTCCAGGTAGACTCCAGGTAGACTCCAGGTAGACTCCAGGTAGACACCAGGTAGACTCCTGGTAGACACAAGGTAGACTCCAGGCACACAATAAGAGTTGTCGTGAGGTAGCAAGCTGCAGTAAGAGTTACTAGAGACTACCCAGGTTGGTAAAAATGTATGTAGAGTGGAAGATTGAAAAAAATATATAACTGCAAAAGAACTGAAAAGTCAAAACCACACATCACAGCCTGACGTGTGTTGTGAACCACACATCACAGCCTGACGTGTGTTGTGAACCACACATCACAGCCTGACGTGTGTTGTGACCCACACATTACAGTCTGACGTGTGTTGTGAACCACACATCACAGCCTGACGTGTGTTGTGAACCACACATCACAGCCTGACGTGTGTTGTGAACCACACATCACAGCCTGACGTGTGTTGTGAACCACACATTACTGCCTGACGTGTGTTGTGAACCACACATCACAGCCTGACGTGTGTTGTGAACCACACATCACAGCCTGACGTGTGTTGTGAATCACACATCACAGCCTGACGTGTGTTGTGAACCACACATCACAGCCTGACGTGTGTTGTGAACCACACATCACAGCCTGACGTGTGTTGTGAACCACACATCACAGCCTGACGTGTGTTGTGAACCACACATCACAGCCTGACGTGTGTTGTGAACCACACATCACAGCCTGACGTGTGTTGTGAACCACACATCACAGCCTGACGTGTGTTGTGAACCACACATCACAGCCTGACGTGTGTTGTGAACCACACATCACAGCCTGACGTGTGTTGTGAACCACACATTACTGCCTGACGTGTGTTGTGAACCACACATCACAGCCTGACGTGTGTTGTGACCCACACATCAAAGCCTGACGTGTGGTGTGAACCACACATCAAAGCCTGACGTGTGTTGTGACCCACACATCAAAGCCTGACGTGTGGTGTGACCCACACATCAAAGCCTGACGTGTGGTGTGAACCACACATCAAAGCCTGACGTGTGTTGTGACCCACACATCAAAGCCTGACGTGTGGTGTGACCCACACATCAAAGCCTGACGTGTGGTGTGAACCACACATCAAAGCCTGACGTGTGTTGTGACCCACACATCAAAGCCTGACGTGTGGTGTGAACCACACATCAAAGCCTGACGTGTGTTGTGAACCACACATCACAGCCTGACGTGTGTTGTGACCCACACATCAAAGCCTGACGTGTGGTGTGAACCACACATCAAAGCCTGACGTGTGTTGTGAACACACACATCACAGCCTGACGTGTGTTGTGACCCACACATCAAAGCCTGACGTGTGGTGTGAACCACACATCAAAGCCTGACGTGTGTTGTGAACCACACATCACAGCCTGACGTGTGTTGTGAACCACACATCAAAGCCTGACGTGTGTTGTGAACCACACATCACAGCCTGACGTGTGTTGTGAGCCACACATCACAGCCTGACGTGTGTTGTGAACCACACATCACAGCCTGACGTGTGTTGTGAACCACACGTCACAGCCTGACGTGTGTTGTGAACCACACATCAAAGCCTGATGTGTGTTGTGAACCACACATCACAGCCTGACGTGTGTTGTGAACCACACATCACAGCCTGACGTGTGTTGTGAACCACACATCACAGCCTGACGTGTGTTGTGAACCACACATCACAGCCTGACGTGTGTTGTGAGCCACACATCACAGCCTGACGTGTGTTGTGAACCACACATCACAGCCTGACGTGTGTTGTGAACCACACGTCACAGCCTGACGTGTGTTGTGAACCACACATCAAAGCCTGACGTGTGTTGTGAACCACACATCACAGCCTGACGTGTGTTGTGAATCACACATCACAGCCTGACGTGTGTTGTGAACCACACATCACAGCCTGACGTGTGTTGTGAACCACACATCACAGCCTGACGTGTGTTGTGAACCACACATCACAGCCTGACGTGTGTTGTGAACCACACATCACAGCCTGACGTTTGTTGTGAACCACACATCACAGCCTGACGTGTGTTGTGAACCACACATCACAGCCTGACGTGTGTTGTGAACCACACATCACAGCCTGACGTGTGTTGTGAACCACACATCACAGCCTGACGTGTGTTGTGAACCACACATCACAGCCTGACGTGTATTGTGAACCACACATCACAAACTGACGTGTGTGGTGAACCACATAACACAGACTGACGTGGGCTCAGGCCTCACATCAAATCAACACGACACGTCACAGACACGTCACAGACACGTCACAAACACGCCACAGACACGTCACAGACAAGTCACAGACACGTCACAGACACGCCACAGACACGTCACAGACAAGTCACAGACACGTCACAGACACGCCACAGACAAGCCACAGACACGTCACAGACAAGTCACAGACACGTCACAGACACGCCACAGACAAGCCACAGACACGTCACAGACAAGTCACACACACGTCACACACACGTCACACACACGTCACACTCATATTTCAACCAACAGCTGAACTAAATACAGTTAATTTTTTTTTCATCTCAGTAGAAGCAAAACAAAAAAAACTATATATTAAAACATGTTAATGGTAATAAATATTCTGAACTCGTGAGTATTAAAATTCTCCTCTAAAATAAGACTTTATAAATATATTAAAGCAAATACTGAGAATTTGCATATAAACATACGCTAACATATCTCATCTGAATAGTTAAATCATCATAAAAATTATGTTAATTTTTGGTAATGTTAATGAGTCAAACTGTCAAACTGCCTTACCGAATAAGGCAAGCGAAAATTTGTGTCTATAATAATTTCGCAAAAATCATTGTCTTTGTTTATTATTAAATTATTGTAAACTTATCTAAAACACATTTAGTTGGATTAGGTTAAATTAAGTGGTATAAATCAATAATAACACTGCGAGAAGCAGTGGGTTCGAACCCCATGTCGGGTGCTTGATTCTTTGTAGGACTGCGTGGTCCCGTGCGTTAAATCGTCCTGTGTGATTTTCGCTCACCATGAGACGGGTCGAAACGACATGGGTTCGAATCCTCGGCTAGTCGTATATATATATATATATATATATATATATATATATATATATATATATAAAGATTATTATTTTTATTATTCAGTGTTACACACTTCTTGATGTGTATATTTCTATGTATATTTAAATGAGTGATGCATTTCTATCGCTAAATTTATACTCAGGGTTGTATATCTCTCAGTATGGATATACACAGAGGTGCATTTATTGAAAGATGTATAAACAACATCTCTCAGTCCACAGTAGGATTCGAACTAGAATCTGGCTGTGTGGATGAAGTTTTGTGTACTCTGATACCGTGTTCGCAGGTTTGAAACCTGCTGTGTACTGAGAGATAATGTGTTAAGCATAACTAGGTATATATTCCGTGGTGTTTACACCTCAATATATATTCAGAGATGTGTTTAACTAGCAGTGTTTATACGCTGAGAAATTCAGTTCTCTCACTGTATATTCGCCGAGATGTATATATCTCTTTGCGTATATACCGAGAGATTTATATTTCCGTGTGTATATACATGAATATTAATGCTTATTACTGTGTTCAGTATTAAGGTTGTGTTGACTAGTGATGTACAGGTTATATGTAGCTTTAATGAGCCTCGTGTAGCAGACAGACGAAACTTTACCGACCAGTTGTATATTAGAAAACATATTGGGAATATTTATTGGTTAAATTGAAGTAAATTTCAGTTTTTTTTTCAGAGCAACGACTATATCCTTGACGGGGCTGTCAGTCGACCTACACGCCATGAGCGACGATATCCTTGACGGGGCTGTCAGTCGACCTACACGCCATGAACGACGATATCCTTGACGGGGCTGTCAGTCGACCTACACGCCATGAACGACGATATCCTTGACGGGGCTGTCAGTCGACCTACACGACATGAGCGACGATATCCTTGACGGGGCTGTCAGTCGACCTACACGCCATGAGCGACGATATCCTTGACCGGGCTGTCAGTCGACCTACACGCCATGAGCGACGATATCCTTGACGGGGCTGTCAGTCGACCTACACGCCATGAGCGACGATATCCTCGACGGGGCTGTCAGTCGACCTACACGCCATGACGACGATATCCTTGACGGGGCTGTCAGTCGACCTACACGCCATGAAGGACGATATCTTGACGGAGGCTGTCAGTCGACCTACACGCCATGACGACGATATCCTTGACGGGGCTGTCAGTCGACCTACACGCCATGAGCGACGGATATCCTTACGGGGCTGTCAGTCGACCTACACGCATGAACGACGATATCTTTGACGGGGCTGTCAGTCGACCTACACGCCATGAGCGACGATATCTTGACGGAGCTGTCAGTCGACTACACGCATGAACGACGATATCCTATGACGGGGTGTCAGTCGACCTACACCCATGAGCGACGATATCCTTGACGGGGCTGTCAGTCGACCTACACGCCATGAGCGACGATATCCTTGACGGGGCTGTCAGTCGACCTACACGCCATGAGCGACGATATCATTGACGGGGCTGTCAGTCGACCTACACGCCATGAACGACGATATCCTTGACGGGGCTGTCAGTCGACCTACACGCCATGAGCGACGATATCCTTGACGGGGCTGTCAGTCGACCTACACGCCATGAGCGACGATATCCTTGACGGGGCTGTCAGTCGACCTACACGCCATGAGCGACGATATCTTGACGGGGCTGTCAGTCGACCTACACGCCATGAGCGACGATATCCTTGACGGGGCTGTCAGTCGACCTACACGCCATGAGCGACGATATCCTTGACGGGGCTGTCAGTCGACCTACACGCCATGAGCGACGTATATCCTTGACGGGGCTGTCAGTCGACCTACACGCCATGAGCGACGATATCCTTGACGGGGCTGTCAGTCGACCTACACGCCATGAGCGACGATATCCTTGACGGGCTGTCAGTCGACCTACACGCCATGAACGACGATATCCTTGACGGGGCTGTCAGTCGACCTACACGCCATGAGCGACGATATCCTTGACGGGGCTGTCAGTCGACCTACACGCCATGAACGACGATATCCTTGACGGGGCTGTCAGTCGACCTACACGCCATGAACGACGATATCCTTGACGGGGCTGTCAGTCGATCTTCACACCATGAGCGACGATATCCTTGACGGGGCTGTCAGTCGACCTACACGCCATGAACGACGATATCCTTGACGGGGCTGTCAGTCGAGCTACACGCCATGAGCGACGATATCCTTGACGGGGTTGTCAGTCGAGCTACACGCCATGAGCGACGATACCCTTGACGGGGTTGTCAGTCGACCTACACACCATGAACGACGATATCCTTGACGGGGCTGTCAGACGATCTTCACACCATGAACGACGATATCCTTGACGGGGCTGTCAGACGATCTTCACACCATGAACGACGATATCCTTGACGGGGCTGTTAGACGACCTTCACACCATGAGCGACGATATCCTTGACGGGGCTGTCAGACGACCTTCACACCATGAGCGACGATACCCTTGACGGGGCTGTCAGACGATCTTCACACCATGAGCGACGATATCCTTGAAGGGGCTGTCAGACGATCTACACACCATGAGCGACGATACCCTTGACGGGGCTGTCAGACGACCTTCACACCATGAGCGACGATATCCTTGACGGGGCTGTCAGACGACCTTCACACCATGAGCGACGATATCCTTGACGGGGCTGTCAGACGACCTTCACACCATGAGCGACGATATCCTTGACGGGGCTGTCAGACGACCTTCACACCATGAGCGACGATACCCTTGACGGGGCTGTCAGACGACCTTCACACCATGAGCGACGATACCCTTGACGGGGCTGTCAGACGATCTTCACACCATGAGCGACGATATCCTTGACGGGGCTGTCAGACGATCTTCACACCATGGGCGACGATACCCTTGACGGGGCTGTCAGTCGACCTACACGCCATGAGCGACAATATCCTTGACGGGGCTGTCAGTCGACCTACGCGCCATGAGCGACGATCCCCTTGACGGGGCTGTCAGACGACCTTCACACCATGAGCGACGATACCCTTGACGGGGCTGTCAGACGATCTTCACACCATGAGCGACGATACCCTTGACGGGGCTGTCAGACGATCTTCACACCATGAGCGACGATATCCTTGACGGGGCTGTCAGACGATCTTCACACCATGAGCGACGATACCCTTGACGGGGCTGTCAGACGATCTTCACACCATGAGCGACGATACCCTTGACGGGGCTGTCAGACGACCTTCACACCATGAGCGACGATACCCTTGACGGGGTTGTCAGTCGACCTACACGCCATGAGCGACGATATCCTTGATGGGGCTGTCAGACGATCTTCACACCATGAGCGACGATACCCTTGACGGGGCTGTCAGACGATCTTCACACCATGAACGACGATATCCTTGACGGGGCTGTCAGACGATCTTCACACCATGAACGACGATATCCTTGACGGGGCTGTCAGACGATCTTCACACCATGAACGACGATATCCTTGACGGGGCTGTCAGACGATCTTCACACCATGAGCGACGATACCCTTCACGGGGTTGTCAGTCGACCTACACGCCATGAGCGACGATATCCTTGACGGGGCTGTCAGACGATCTTCACACCATGAACGACGATATCCTTGACGGGGCTGTCAGTCGACCTACACGCCATGAGCGACGATATCCTTGACGGGGCTGTCAGTCGACCTACACGCCATGAACGACGATATCCTTGACGGGGCTGTCAGTCGACCTACACGCCTTGAACGACGATATCCTTGACGGGGCTGTCAGTCGACCTACACGCCATGAGCGACGATATCCTTGACGGGGCTGTCAGTCGACCTACACGCCATGAACGACGATATCCTTGACGGGGCTGTCAGACGATCTTCACACCATGAGCGACGATATCCTTGACGGGGCTGTCAGTCGACCTACACGCCATGAGCGATGATATCCTTGACGGGGCTGTCAGTCGACCTACACGCCATGAGCGACGATATCCTTGACGGGGCTGTCAGACAATCTTCACACCATGACCGACGATATCCTTGACGGGGCTGTCAGTCGACCTACACGCCATGAACGACGATACCCTTGACGGGGCTGTCAGACGATCTTCACACCATGAGCGACGATATCCTTGACGGGGCTGTCAGACGACCTTCACACCATGAGCGACGATACCCTTGACGGGGCTGTCAGACGATCTTCACACCATGAGCGACGATATCCTTGACGGGGCTGTCAGACGACCTTCACACCATGAGCGACGATACCCTTGACGGGGCTGTCAGATGATCTTCACACCATGAGCGACGATATCCTTGACGGGGCTGTCAGACGATCTACACACCATGAGCGACGATACCCTTGACGGGGCTGTCAGACGACTTCACACCATGAGCGACGATATCCTTGAAGGGGCTGTCAGACGACCTTCACACCATGAGCGACGATACCCTTGACGGGGCTGTCAGACGACCTTCACACCATGAGCGACGATACCCTTGACGGGGCTGTCAGACGATCTTCACACCATGAGCGACGATATCCTTGACGGGGCTGTCAGACGATCTTCACACCATGAGCAACGATACCCTTGACGGGGCTGTCAGTCGACCTACACGCCATGAGCGACAATATCCTTGACGGGGCTGTCAGTCGACCTACGCGCCATGAGCGACGATCCCCTTGACGGGGCTGTCAGACGACCTTCACACCATGAGCGACGATACCCTTGACGGGGCTGTCAGACGATCTTCACACCATGAGCGACGATACCCTTGACGGGCTGTCAGACGATCTTCACACCATGAGCGACGATATCCTTGACGGGGCTGTCAGACGATCTTCACACCATGAGCGACGATACCCTTGACGGGGCTGTCAGACGATCTTCACACCATGAGCGACGATACCCTTGACGGGGCTGTCAGACGACCTTCACACCATGAGCGACGATACCCTTGACGGGGTTGTCAGTCGACCTACACGCCATGAGCGACGATATCCTTGACGGGGCTGTCAGACGATCTTCACACCATGAGCGACGATACCCTTGACGGGGCTGTCAGACGATCTTCACACCATGAGCGACGATATCCTTGACGGGGCTGTCAGACGACCTTCACCATGAGCGACGATACCCTTGACGGGGCTGTCAGACGATCTTCACACCATGAGCGACGATACCCTTGACGGGGCTGTCAGACGACCTACACGCCATGAGCGGCGATACCCTTGACGGGGCTGTCAGACGACCTTCACACCATGAGCGACGATACCCTTGACGGGGCTGTCAGACGACCTTCACACCATGAGCGACGATACCCTTGACGGGGCTGTCAGACGACCTACACGCCATGAGCGACGATACCCTTGACGGGGCTGTCAGACGACCTTCACACCATGAGCGACGATACCCTTGACGGGGCTGTCAGACGACCTTCACACCATGAGCGACGATACCCTTGACGGGGCTGTCAGACGACCTTCACACCATGAGCGACGATACCCTTGACGGGGCTGTCAGACGACCTTCACACCATGAGCGACGATACCCTTGACGGGGCTGTCAGACGACCTACACGCCATAAGCGACGATACCCTTGACGGGGCTGTCAGACGACCTTCACACCATGAGCGACGATACCCTTGACGGGGCTGTCAGACGACCTTCACACCATGAGCGACGATATACAGTGAGGGGACAAATTAATTTATTCAATAAAAAGTGTAGATTACGATCCCTGCATTAAAAACCAGTAAAAGTTAAAGGTAACGTATCGTGCTAAGATAAATTTAGGAATCGAGACATGATTTTGGAAGTGGTTAAGAGAAATACACTCAAATTTAATGTGATATAAAATATTTTTTCATATGTATATATATATTTATATATATATATATATATATATATATATATATATATATATATATAATATATATATATATATATATATATATATATATTATATATATATATATATATATATATATATATATATATTATATATATATATATATATATATATATATATATATATATATATATATATATATATATGGTACGCAGTGTTCTATCATAGGAAGATTTAGAGAACACTTCTGTGATGTGTTTGAATCACCTCCACCATCTGTGACCCAACTGTCTCTTCCCTCAGCCTCAGTTGTCATGGTCCGGCTACCTGTCAGGGTCATGGTTTGAGTTTCCTTCCATTCTTCTGTTAATTGACTGACCGTCGTGGACTATATCTCTTGGAAGCCACTACTGTATTGTGGGTGCTGTAGTGTTGTACTCACGGTATTGTGAGTTTGTTGTGAATTGTTGTAGTCACAGTATTGTAGGTTAGTTGTGAATTGTTGTTGTCACGGTATTGTGGGTTAGTTGTGAATTGTTGTAGTCACAGTATTGTAGGTTAGTTGTGAGTTGTTGTAGTCACGATATTGTGGGTTAGTTGTGAATTATTGTAGGACGGTATTGTGGGTTAGTTGTGAATTATTGTAGTCACGGTATTGTGGGTTAGTTGTGAATTGTTGTAGTCACGATATTGTGGGTTAGTTGTGAATTGTTGTAGTCACGGTATTGTGGGTTAGTTGTGAGTTGTAGCAGCCACGGTATTGTTGCTAATTATGAAGTGTAGCAGCCGCGGTATTGTGGGTTAGTTATGAAGTGTTCCAGCTACGGTATTATGGGTGGGTTGTGAATTGCTACAGCCATGGTATTGTGGATTAGTTGTGAGTTTTTGCATCCACTTAAAATGATCTCCAAGCATTAAGATTATCTCCAAGCAATTAAAATGATCCCAAAATCACTTAGAATTGCCTCCAAGCACTTAAATTAATCTCAGAGCACTTAAAATGATCTCCAACCACTTAAAATTACCCCTAAACAGATAAAGTGATCTCAAAGCACTTAGAATTACACCAAAGTCACTTAAGGTGATCTCAAAGCCACATAAAGTGCTCTCAAAGCACTGTAAATGATCCCAAGTCACCTTAAAGTCATCTCAAAGCAATGTAAATGATCCCAAGTCACCTTAAAGTCATCTCAAAGCAATGTAAATGATCCCAAGTCACCTTAAAGTCATCTCAAAGCAATGTAAATGATCTCAAAGCACTTAAAATGATTCCAGAATATCTGAAAAGTGGTACTAACGAGCCCAGACGTGACCCATTAATTTTCTCCTCAAGAAATAGTGTCAGGAGAAGGTGATATAATGAGCATCAACAACACCAGGAGGAGGAGATGAAGAAGAAGAAGAAGAAGAAGAAGAAGAAGAAGACGAAGAAGAAGAAGAAGAAGAAGAAGAAGAAGAAGAAGAAGAAGAGACATCATATATGCTTATTAAAGGGTTTTCAATATGCACTCATAAATATTATTCATCTTCGTACTAACATTGTATCATGCTAAAATAAATTATTATTATTATTATTATTATTATTATTATTATTATTATTATTATTATTATTATTATTATTATTATTATTATTATTTTTATTATTATTATTATTATTATTATTATTATTATTATTATTATTATTATTATTATTATTATTATTATTATTATTATTATTATTATTATTATTATTATTATTATTATTATCATTAAAGACTGAAGCGTGATTAAGCTCACTCGAGTGCTCAAAAGAGAAAGAGACAGAGAGAGCTTCTTTCTCTGTCTCAAGAAGACCCAGCTTACTTCACCGTGGTCGACACAGGTCCTACCTCCACCACTCTCCACTTGTCAGATCATGGCCTCCCAGCCTCCCTGTCTTCTCCTCCCTGACCTCTCCTCCCTGGCCTTTCCCCCTTTTGACCTCCTCCCTGCCTCTCCCTGCCTCCCCTCCCTACTTCCCCTCCTTAAATCCCTCCTGACCTTCCCCCCTGACTTTTCCCCTTGACCCTCCCCCCCCCTTGACCTTCTCCCCCTTTGAAATCTCCCCAGCCTCCCCCCTTCCCCCTCCCCTCCTCCGCCTTCCCTCCCTGCCCTCCCCCTGGCTTTCCCCCCCGGGTTTCCCCCTTTCCGCCTCCCCCCGGGGCCTCCCTCCCCCCGGGCTCTCCCGGGCTCTCCTCCCCCCTCCCCTTCCCTCCTCCCTCCCCCTTGCCTCTCTTCCCGGGCCCCTTCTCCTCCCTGGCTTTCCCCTCCCGGGCCTTTTTCCTCCCCGACCTCTCCTCCGGGGCCCCTCCTCCCGGGCCCCCCTTTCCGGGGCGTCTCCTCCTGCTCTCCTCCTGGCCTCTCCTCCCGGCTTCTCCTCCCTGGCCTCCCTCCCTACCTCCTCTCTACCTTCCTCCCTACCCCCTCCTTGAATCCCCTGGCGCCCTTTTCCCTCCCTGGGTCCCCCCCGGGGCCTCCCCCTCCCGGCGTCTCCCCCCCCCCCCCCCCGCTTTTCTCCTCCCGGGCCTTCCCCCTGCCTCCCCTATTGCTTCCCCTCCTGACCTCCCCCCCCTGCCTCTCCTCCTTATTTCTCCTCCCGCCTCTCCCCCTCCCTGACCCTCCCCTTTGCCTCTCCTCCCTGCCCTTCTCCTGCCTCTCCCCTGACCTCTCCTCCTGCTTTTCCTCCCGGGCCTTCCCCCTGCCCTCTCCCCTGGCCCTCCTCCCTCCTCCCCCTGGTTCTCCTCCCGGCCCTTTCCCCCCTCCTCTCCTCCTCCCCTCTCCCCCCTGGCTCCCTCCGGGATTCCCCTCCCTGGCCTCTCCTCCCTAAACCCCCCCCTTCCCCCCTCCTCTCCTCCTGGCCTCTCCTCCTAAATCCCCTTTTCCTGACCCTCCTCCCTGCCCTCCCCCTTTCCTTTTGGCCTTTTCTCCTCCCGGGGTCCCCTCCGGGGTCTCCCCCGGGCTCCCTCCGGGGCCCCCTCCGGGTTTACCCTTCCTCCCGGCCCTTCCCCCCTGCTTCCCTCCCGGGCTCTCCTCCCTGCCTCTCCTCCCGGGCCTTCTCCCTCCCTCCCCCCCCCGGGCTTCCCCTCCCGCCTTTTCCCCCCTTTGACCTCTCCCCCCTGACCTCTCCCCCCTGGCTCTCCTCCCGGCTTCTCCCCCGGCGTCCTCCCTGACCTCTCCCCCCTGCCTTCCTCCCGGCCTCTCCTCCCGGGTCTCCCCCTGCCTCTCCTTTTTTTCCCTGACCTCTCCCCTTGCCTCTCTCCTTTACCCCCCTCCTCCCTGGCTCTCCCCCTGGCTCTCCCCCCTGCCTCCCCCCCTTTTTTTTTCCCTCCCTGACCTTTTCCCCCCTCCTCTCCCCCCCCGGGCTTCTCCTCCCGCCCTCTCCCTGACCTCTCCCCCTCCTTCCCCCCTCCTCCCCCCGGGGGCCCTCCCCCCTTTCCCCTTTTGGCCTCTCCCCCCTGCCTCCCCCTTTCCCTGGGCCCTCCCCCCCGGGTCTCCCCCGGGCCCTCTCCTCCCGGGCTCTCCCCCCTTTCCCCCCCTCCCTCCGGGCTTTCCCCCCTTGGCCTCCCCTCCCGCCCTCTCCTCCACCTCTCCTCCTGCTTCCTCCTTGTATCTCCTGGCCTTCCCCCCGGCCTCTCCTCCCTGACTCTCCCCCCTGGCCCTCCTCCCGGGCTTCCTCCCTGACCTCTCCTCCGACCCCCCTCCCTGCCCCTTCCCTCCCTTGTTCCTCCTTTGCCCTCTCCCCCTCCCTCTCTCTCTCCTCTCCCCCCTGCCCTTTCTCCCCCTTTGACATCCCCTGCTTGACCTCTCCTTGACCTCTCCCCTGACTCCCCTCCTGACCTTCCTCCTTGACTCCCCCCCTTTCCCCCTGCCTCCCCTCCCTGACCTCTCTCCATGCCCTCCCCGCCTTCCTCCTGCTTCTCCCCCGGGCCTTTCCCCCTGCCCTCTCCCCTGGCCTCTCCTCCCTGGCCTCTCCTCCCTGGCTTCCCCTCCGGGCTCTCCTCCCGACCTCTCCTCCCCGCCTTTTCCCCCTGGCCTCTCCCCCCGGCTTTCCTCCCTAACCTTCCCCCCTGACCTCTCCTCCTTACCATCCCCCCCTGGCCCTCCTCCTGGGTTCCCCCCGGGCCCTCTCCCCCCGGGCCCTCTCCTCCTGGCTTCTCCTCCCGGGCCCTTCCCTCCGGGCCTCTCCTCCTCCCTCTCCTCCCCTGCCTTCTCCCCTTGCATCTCCTATGACTTCCTCCTGGTCTCCTCCCTGGCCTCTCCCCCCTGGCGTCCCTCCCGGGTTTTTCCCCCTCCCTGCCCTCCCCCCCGGGCCTCTCCTCCCGGGCCCCCCTTTTTCCCCTCCCTGCCTCCCTCCTGCCCCCTTCCCCCCTCCTACCTTCATCCCTGGCCTCTCCCCTGCCCTTTTCCCTTTCCTCTCCCCCCTGACCTCTCCTCTTGACTCTCCTCCGACCTTCCCCCCTTTGCCCTCCCCTTTGTTTGACCTCTCTCCCTCCCCCTTTGGTTTTCCTCCCTGGCCTCCCCTCCCGGGCCTCTCCTCCCTGGCCCTCCCCTCCCTGGCCTCTCCCCCTGGTTTTTCCTCCGGCCTTCCTCCTGACCTTCTCCTCCCTTTTTGGCCTCCCCCCTGGCTTCCCTCCCTGGCCTCTCCTCCTGACCTCCCCTCCCGGGCCTCTCCCCCTGGCCTCTCCTCCGGGCCTCTCCTCCCTGCCTCTCCTTCTGCCTCTCCCCTGCCTTTCCTCCTTGACATCTCCTGGTGACTTCCCCCCCCTGGATCCCCCTCCTGGCCTCTCCTCCCGGGGTTTCCCCTCCCTGGCGTTCCCCCTGGCTCTCCTCCCTGGCTCTCCCCCTGGCCTCTCCTCCTCGACCCTCTCTCCCCCTACCTCTCCCCCTGGCCTCTCCCCCTGGCCCTCCCCTGGCTTCTCCTCCCGGGCCTTCCTCCTGACCTCTCCTCCCTGACCTCTCCCCCGGGCTCCCCTTTGGGCTTCTCCTCCCTGGCCCTCCCCCCGCCCTCCCTCCCTGGCCTTCCCCCCGGGGCCTCCCCTCCTGGCCTTCCCCCCTGCCTTCCTCCTGCCCTTCCTCCCTGACTCCCCTTTTCCCTGGCCTCCCCTCCCTGGTCTCCTCCTGGCCTTCCTCCCGGCTCTCCTCCCTGCCTCCTCCCTGGCCTTCTCCTGGCTTCTCCCCTCCCCTCTCCTCCCTGCCTTTCCCCCCTTTTCCCCCCGGCTTCTCCCCCGGGCCCTCCCCTCCGCCTCCCTGGGCCTTTTCCCCCCTCCTCCCCTCCCCCTCTTTCCCCCTTCCTTCTGACCCTCCTCCTTGCCCTTCCCCTTGGCCTTCCTCTCCTCTCCCCCGGGCTTTCCTTTCCCCCCCGGCGCCTTCCCCCCCGCTCCTTGGGCCTTTCCCCCCTGGGGTTCCCTCCTGGCCTCTCCTCCCTGACCTCCTCCTCCCTCTCCTCCCTGGCCTCTCCCCCCGGGCCTTCCCCCGGGCCTTTCCCACCCCCTCTCTGACCCCCTCCCCCTGATTCCCTTTAAAATTTCTTGGATACTCCCCCGGGCCTTTCCCCCCTGACCTCTCCCCCCCTTCCTCTCCTCCGGGGCCTTCCCCCCTGTTCTCCTCCTGGCCTCTCCCCTGACCTTCCCCCCTGACCTCTTTTTCCCGGGGCCTCTCCTCCCGGGCTTCTCCCCCCTCCTTCCCCCTGCCTCTCCTCCTCCCTCCTCCCGGGGCCTCTTTTCCGGCTCTCCCCCGGGGTTTTCCCCCCTCCTTCCCCGGGCTTTCCCCCGGGGCCTCCCCCCTGACTCCCCCTTCCTCCCGGGTCCCCCTTTTCCCCTTGGGCCTTCCTCCCCCCCCCCCTTGGCCTCTCCTCCCGGGCTCCCCTCGGCCCTTCCCCCCTGCCATCCTCCCTGGCCTCTCTCCCGGGGCCTCTCTCTTCCCTCTCCCCCCGCCTTCCTTTCTCCCCTTCCCTGACCTATCCTTTTGACTTTCCCCTGCGCCCTCCCCCCCTTGACCCCCTCCTTCTCTCTCCCTGCCTCCCCACCTTGCTCTCCTCCTGCCTCTCCCTTTTGCTCTCCTCCCTGTTTTTTCCCCCCGCCTCCCCCCTTTTGCCTCTCCCCCTGCTTTTCCCCTGGCCTCTCCTCCGGGCCTCTCCCCCCTGGCTCCCCTCCGGGCCCTTTTCCCCCCCTCTTTCCCCTCCCCCCTTTTCCTGACCTTCTCCTCCCTGCCTCCCTCCGGGCCCCTTTTTGTTCTCCCCCGGGCCCCTCCCTCCCTGCCCTCTCCTCCCTGGCCTCTCTCCCTGGCCTCTCCTCCCTGGCCCTCCTCCCGCCTTCCCCCCTTACCTCTCCTCCTGACCTCTCCCCCTTTGAATCCCCTGGCAACCCCTCCTTTTCCCCTTTTATGGTTTCCTCCCTCTTCCCCCGGCGTTTTCCCCCCCCGGCGCTCCCCCGGGGCGTCTTTCCCCCTGGCCTCTCCTCCCGGTTTTCCCTCCCTCCCCTCCCCTCCTACCTCTCCCCCCGGGCCTCCCCCCCTCCCTTTGGGTTCCCCCCCCCTGGGCCTTTTCCTCCCTGATCCCTTCCCTTTTTTCCCCTCTTCTCCCCCCGGGTTCCCCCCCTACCTCTCCCCCCGGCCCTTTCCCCCCCCCGGGTTTTCCCCCTGGCCTTCCTCCCGCCCTCTCCCTCCCCTTCCCTTTGACCTCTTTTCACCCCTTTGGGCGCCCCCCCCCTGGCCCCTTTTCTCTCCTCCCGGGGGTTCCCTTTTTCCCTTTTCCTTCTCCCTTCCTCTCCCCTGACCTCCCTCCGGGCCCTCCCTTTTGCTTTCCTCCCTGGTTTCCTCCTGCCCCCCCTCCCTGCCTCCTCCCGGTCTTCCCCGGGGGGTTTCCCCTGGCCCCCCCCCTCCTCCCCTCCCGGCCTCTC
The DNA here is from genome assembly GCF_026875155.1 of Cherax quadricarinatus. NCBI lineage: Eukaryota > Metazoa > Arthropoda > Malacostraca > Decapoda > Parastacidae > Cherax > Cherax quadricarinatus. Next base: position 24,764,889 of record NC_069461.1, read on the forward strand.
CTCCCTGGCCTCTCCTCCCTGGCCTTCCTCCCTGCCCTTCCCCCCTACCCTCCTCCCGCCCCCTCCTCTCCCGGGACTTTCCCCATCCCTTGGCCTTCCCCCCTGGCGTCTCTCCTGGCTTTCCTCCCTGGCTCTCCTCCCTGGCCTTCCCCCTGGCCTCTTCCCCTTTTTTTCCCCCGACCTCCCTCCCTGGCCTCCCCCTCCCGGGCCTTCCCCCCTCTTCCCCCCGGGCTTTCCCCCCTACTCCCCCCCCCTGACCTTCCTCCCGGGCTCTCCCCCCTGTTTCCCTCCGGGCCCACTCCTCCCTTTAAAATCCCTCCCCCCCCTTTTGGGCCCTCTCCTCCCGGGCCCCCCTTTGTCTCCTCCTGCCTTCCCCCCTGCCCTTTTTCATCCCTGGCTTTCCCTCCCTTCCCCCCTGGGCCTTCTCCCGGGGCCTCCCCCCCTGGCTTCTCCCCCCCCGCCTTTTTGGGCTTCTCCCCCCGGCCCTCCCCTCCCTGACCTCTCCCCCCTGGCCTCTCCCCCCTTTGCTTCTCCTCCCTGGCCTCTCCTCCCTGACCTTCCTCCGGCTCCCCTCCCGGGGCTTCTCCCCCCTGGCCTCCCCTCCTGACCCCCCTCCCGGGCCTCCACCCGGCTTTCCTCCCGGGCTCCCCTCCGATTTTTTCCTCTACCTCTCCCCCCTGCCCTCCCCCGATATTTTCCTTTGGCGCCCCCTTTACCCCCCCCTTCCCCTCCCTGACCTCTCTCCCGGGCCTCCCTCCCGGCGCTCCCCCCTGACCTCTTTCTCCCGACCTTCCTCCCTGGCCCTCTCCCCCCGATCCCTTGCCCTTTCCCTCCCCCTGCCTTTTTTGGCTTTTCCCTGGCGTCTCCCCCGACCTCTCCTCCTTGATACCCCTGGCTGCCCTCTCCTCCCTCCTCCCCTCCCTGGCCTCTTTCCCCCGGGTCTCCTCATGACCTCCCCTCCTTGATACCCCGGGCTGACCCTCCTCCCGACCTCTCCTCCTGCCCTCTCCCCCCGGGTGTTCCTCCCGACCTCTCTCCCTGCCCTCTCTTCCCCCCCCTTCCTCCCTACCTCTCCCCCCTGCCTCTACCCCCGGGCCCTCCCCTCCCTGCCTCTCCCCCCTGGTTCTCCTCCTGGCCTCCCCCTCCCTGCCCTCTCTTCTCTCACCTTCCTCCCTGCCTCTCCTCCTTGTACTCCTGGCTGACCTCTCTCCGGCCTCTCCTCCTGACCTCTCCTCCTGGCCTCTCCTCCCCTGGCGTCTCCTCCCTGACCTCCCCCCCTGCCTCTCCTCTGGCCTTCCCCCCTGACTTCCCCCCTGACCTCTTCCCTTGCCTCCCCTCCCTGACCTCTCCCCCCGGCCTCTCTTCCGGCGTCCTCCTGACCTCTCCCCCTTATTCTCCTGGTGACCTCTCCTCCCTGCCCTCTCCCCCTGCTTTCTCCCTGGTTTCTCCCCTGACCTCTCCTCCCGGGGTTTCCCCCCGGGCCTCTCCCCCCTGCCCTTCCCCTCCCAGGCCTTCTTCCCTGGCGTTCCTCCCTGACCCTCCCCTTGATATTCCTGGCTGACCTCTCCCCCCTGCCCTTCCCCGACCTCTCTTCCCGGGCCTTCCTCCCTGACCCTCCCCCCTGCCCTCTACCCCCTTCCCCTCTCCCCCCGACCTCTCCCCCTGCCCTCTCCTCCCGGGCCCCCTCCCTGACCCTCCCCCCCGGCCTCTCCCCCTGCCTTTCCCCCTCCCTGACCTCCCTCCCGGCCTCTCCCCGCCCTCTCCCCCTGGCCTTCCTCCCGGCGTCTCCTGTGACCTTCCTCCTTGATATCCCCGGGCTGACCTCTCCTCTCGGCGCCCCCTCGTACCTTTTCCCCCGGTCTCCCTCCGACCTTCCTCCCTGCCCTCTCTTCCCTGCCTCCCTCCCGACCTCTCCTCCCTGACCTTACCCCCGGGGCCCTCCCCCCTGACCTCTCCTCCCTGACCTTCCTCCTGGCCTCCCCTCCCTGACCTCCCTCCCTGCCCTGTCCCCTGACCCTCCCCCGGGCCTCTCCTTCCTGCCCTCTCCCCCTGGCCTCTTTCCCCTGGCTTTCCCTCCTGACCCTCCTCCTTGATACCCTGGCTGACCTCTCCCCCCTCCCCTCTCCCCCCTGACCTCTTCTCCCTGGTCTCTCCTCCCTGACCTTCCCCCCTGGCCTCTCCTCCCTGGCGTCCCCTCCCTGACTTCCCCCCTACCTCCCTCCCGCCCTCTCCTCCCTGACCTCCCCTCCCTGGCCTTCCCCCCTGCCTTCCCCCCGGGCCTCTTTTCCCGGGGTCTTTCCCTGCCTCCCTCCTTGATATTCCTGGCTGCCCTTCCTCCCTGACCTTCCCCCCTGACCTCTCCCCCCTATCTCCCCTCCCTGACCTCCCCCTCCCTCACCTCCTTCCATGGCCTCTCCTCCCTGACCTCTCCCCCCTGACCTTATCCGGGGCCTCCCCCTCCCAGACCTCCCCTCCCTGACCTCTCCTCCCTGGCCTCTCCCCCCTGCCCTTCCTCCCTGGCCTTCCTCCCTGACCTTCCCCCGACCTCTCCCCCCCGGGGCCTTCCCCCCTGCCTCCCCTCCCTGGCCTCTCCTCCCTGGGTTCCTGCCTGCCCCTCCCTCCTTGATATCTCCGGGGCTGACCTCCCCTTTTTGGCCCGTCTCCTCGTGACCTCTCCTCCGGGTCCTCCCCCCTCCTTCCTCCCGACCTTCTTCCCTGGCCTCCCCCTCCCTCCCTCTCCTCCCTGACCTCTATCCCGGCCTTCCCCCTGACCTCTCCTCCTGCCCTCTGTCCCGGGCCCTCTCTCCCTGACCCCCCTTCCCGGGCCCTTTCCCCCCCTGACCCTCCCCCCTCCCTTCCTCCCTGACCTCTCCCCCTGCCCTCTCCCCCGGCCTCTCCTCCCTGGCGTCTCCTGCCTGCCCTCTCCCCCTTTTATATTAATTGGCTGACCTCTCCTCTCTGGGTCTTCCCCCTGACCTCCCCCCGGGCCCTTTCCCTCCTGACCTCTCCTCCCTGGCCCCCTTCCCTGGCCTTCCTCCTGGCCTCCTCCCGACCTTCCTCCCCGGCCTCTCCTCCGGCGTTCCTCCCGCCCTTCCCCTCCTTGATATCTCCTGGCTGCCCTCCCTCCCTGACCTCTCCTCCTTGGTATTCTGGCTGACCTCTCCTCTCGGCGTTTCCTCTGACCTCCCCCCCCTGGCCTCTCCTCCCTGACCTCTCCCCCCTGGCCTCTCCCCCTGACCTCTCTTCCCCGGGCCTCCCCTCCCTTCCCCTTCTTCCCTGGCCTCTCCTCCGGGCCCCTCCCCCCCTTTCCTCCTCCCTCCCCTTCCTCCCTGGCCTCTCCTCCCTGACCTCTCCCCCTGGCCTCCCTCCCGGGCCTTCCCCCCCTGGCGTCTCCTCCCTGACCTCCCCTCCCTGACCTCTCCCCCCGGGCGTCTCCTCCCTGACCTCTCCTCCCTGGCCCTCTTCCTGGCGTCTCCCCCCTGCTCTCCTCCCTTGAATCTCCGGGTGCCCTCTCCCCCCTGACCTCCCCTCCCGACCTCCCCTCCCGGGCCCTCTTTTCCCCTGGGTTCTCCCCACCTCTCCTCCTGAATTCCTGGCTGACCTCCCCTCCTGACCTCTTCCCCCCTCTCCTCCCGGTCTTCCCCCCCTGCCCTCCCCCCTGCCCTCTCCCCCCTGGCCTCTGCCCCCTGACCTCTCCCCCCTGACCCTACCCCCTGGTCTCCCCCCTTTCCCTCCCCCCTGCCCTCTCCCCCCGGCCTCCCCTCCCGCCTCTCCCCCCCTCCCCTCTCTCCCTGCCTTCCTCCCTGACCTCTCCTCCCTGGCCCTCCCCCTGACCCTCCTCCCTGCCCTTCCTCCCTGGCGTCCCTCCCTGCCCTCTCCTCCTTGATTCCCCGGCTGACCTCTCTCTCTGGCGTTTCCCCCCTGTCTCTCCTCCCTGGCCCTCGCCCCTGACCTCCCTCCCTGACTCTACTCCCTGGCCTCTCCCCCCTGACCCCCTCCCTGACCTCTCCTCCCTGCCTCTCCCCCCTGACCTTCCTCCCTGGCCTCTCCTCCCTGACCTCTCCTCCCTGGCCTCTCCTCCCTGACCTCTCCTCCCTGGCCTCTCCTCCCTGCCCTCTCCTCCCGACCTCTCCCCCCCGGGCCTTCCCCCCTGCCCTCCTCCCTGACCTTCCTCCCTGGCCCTCTCCCCTGACCTCTCCCCCCTCCCCTTCCCCCCGGGCCCTCTCCTACCTGCCCCTTCCCCCCTGGACTCTCCCCCCCTGACCTCTCCTCCCTGACCTCTCCTCCCGGGCCCTCTCCCCCCTGACCTCTCCCTGGCCTTCCCCCGGGCCCCCTTTCTCCCGGGCCTCTCCCCCCTGACCTCTCCCCCCGGGCCTCCCCTCCCTGGGTCCCTCCCTGCCTTTCCCCTCTTATATTCCCCCCGGGTGACGTCTCCTCCCTGACCTTCCCCCTTTGGTTTTCCCTGGTGACCTCCCCTCTCTGGGTCTCCTCCCTGACCTCTCCTCCCGGCCTCTCCCCCCTGACTTCCTCCCTGGCCTCCCCTACCTTCCCCCCTGGCCTCTCCTCCCGGGCCTCTTTCCCCTGGCCTCTCCCCCTGGCCTCCCCTCCTGGCCTCTCCTCCCGGGCCTCTCCCCCCTGCCCTTTCCCCTCCTGACGTCTCCTCCCGGGCCCTTCTCCCCCGACCCTCCTCCTGACCTCCCTCCCTGGCCTCCCCTCCCTGACCTCCCCTCACGCCCTCTCCTCCCTGGGTCCCCTCCCTGCCCTCTCCTCCCTGACCTCTCCCCCCTGGCCTCTCCTCCTGGCCTCTCTTCCCGGCCTTCTCCGGGCCTCTCCTCCCTGCCTTCCCCCCTGACCTCTCCTCCCTGACCTCCCCTCCCGGGCCCTCACCCCGGCCTTCCCCCCTGACCTTTCCCCTCTTTGGGCCTCTCCTCCCCTGACTTCCTCTCGGCCCCCCTCCCTGACCTCTTCCCTGGCCTCTCCTCACTGACCCCCCCTCCCTGGCCCCTCCCCCCTGGCCTCTTTCCCCTGGCCTCTCCCCCCTGCCCTTCCTCCGGGCCTCTCCTCCCTGACCTCTCCTCCCGGGCCCCTCTCTCCCGGGGCCTCTCCTCCCTGACCTCTCCTCCTGACTCTCCCCCCTGGCCTCTCCTCCGGGCCTCTCCTCCCTGACCTCTCCCCCCTGGCTCTCCCCCCTGGCCTCTCCCCCCTGACCTCTCCCCCCCGGGCCCTCCCCCTCCCGGGCCCTCTCCTCCCTGACCTCCCCCCCCGCCCTTTCCCTCCCTACCTTCCCCCCTGGCCTCTCCTCCCGGGCCTCTCCCTCCCTGACCTCTCCTCCCTGACCTCTCCTCCCGGCCTCTCCTCCCGACCCTCTCCTCCTGACCTCTCCCCTGACTCCCCTCCCGGGCCTCTCCTCCGTGGCCTCTCCCCCCTGACCTCTCCCCCGGGCTTCTCCCCCCCTGGCTTTCCCCCCTGCCTCTCCTCCCTGCCCCTTTCCCCCCTGCCCTCCCCCCTGACCTCTCCCCCCTGCCTCTCCTCCTGACCTCCCCCTCTCTGGCCTCTCCCCCTGGCCTTCCTCCGGGCCCCTCTCCTCCCTAAACCTCCCCTCCCTGGTTCTCCCCCGGCCTCTCCCCCCTGGCCTCCTCCCTGACCTCTCCTCTCGGCCTCTCCCCCCTGGCCTCTCCTCCCTGGCCTCCTCCCCCCGACCTCTTTTCCCCCGGGCTTCTCCCTTGACCTCTCCTCCCTGGCCTCTCCTCCCCGGGACCTCCCCTTCCCTGACCTCTCCCCCCTGCCTCTCCTCTCTGGCCCTCCTCCCGGGGCCTTCCCCCCTGGCCTCTCCTCCCGGCCCCTCCCTGGCCTCTCTCCCTGACTTTCCCCCCCTGGCCCTCTCCCCCCTGGCCTTCCTCCCTGGCCTCTCCTCCCTGATTCCCTCGGGCCTCTCCTCCCTGGCCTTCCTCCCTGGCCTTCCCCCCTGAGGGTTCCTCCCTGGCCTCTCCCCCCGGGGCCTCTCCCCCCTGGCCCCCCTCCCTGACCTCCCCTCTTGGCCTCTCCCCCCTGACCTCCCCTCCCTCGCTTCCTCCCTGACCTCTCCTCCCTGCCCTCTCCTCCCTGGCCTTCCCCCCTGACCTCTCCCCCCTGCCCCCCTCCCTGACCCTCCCCCCGACCTCCCCTCCCTACCTTCCTCCCTGACCTCTCCCCCCTGACCTCCCCCTCCCTGCCCTCCCTCCCTGGCTTCTCCTCCCGGGCCCTCTCCTCCTGCCCTTTTTCCTCCCTGATCTCTCCCCCCGACCTCTCCTCCCGACCTCTCCCCCTGGCTTCTCCCCCCTTTCCTCTCCCCCCTGACCTCTCCCCCCTGACCTCTCCTCCCGACCTCTCCTCCCTGACCTCTCCCCCCTGCCCTTCCCCCCCCGGGCCCTTCCTCCTGGCCTCTCCTCCCGGGCCTCTCCCCCCTGACTCTCCTCCTGGCCTCTCCCCCCGCCCCTCCCCTCCCTGACCTCTCCTCCCTGGCTTTTTCCTCCCTTGCCTCTCCTCCCTGCCTTCCTCCCTGACCTCTCCCCCCTGACCTCTCCTCCCTGATCTCTCCCTGACCTCCCCTTCTGACCTTCCTCCTGGCCTCTCCCCCGGGCCTTTCCCCCTGGCTTTCCCCCCTGGCTTCTCCCCCCGACCTTCCCCCCTGACCTGTCATCCCTGCCCTCTCCTCCCTGGCTTTCCTCCCTGGCTCTCCTCCCGGGCCCTCTCCTCCCTGGCCTCTCCTCCCGGCCTTCCTCCCGGTTCTCCTCCCTGACTTCTCCTCCCTGGCTTCTCCTCCCTGACCTTCCCCTGGCTTCTCCCCCGGCTTCCCTCCTGGCTTCTCCTCCCTGACCCCTCCTCCCTGACCTGTCCTCTTGGCTTTCCTCCCTGGTTTCCCCCCCTGCCTCTCCCCGGGCCCTCCCCCTCCCGGCCCTCTCCTCCCTGACCTCTCCTCCCTTCCTTCCTCCCTGGCCTCTCCTCCCTGCCTTCCTCCCTGACCTCTCCTCCCGGGCCTCTCCTCCCTTGCTTCTCCCCCCGGGCCTTCCTCCCTGGCCTCTCCCCCCTGGCCTCTCCCCCCGGGGCTTTCCTCCCGGGGGTTCCTCCCGGGTTCCCCCCTGGTTTCTCCTCCTCCCCCTCCCCCCTGCCCCCTCTCCCCCCGCCCTTTCCCCTACTCCCCCCTGACCTCCCCCTGACCTCTCCCCCCTGCCCCTCCCTCCCTGACCTCCCCCCTGGCTTTCCTCCCTGGCCTCTCCCCCCTGCCCTTTCCTCCCGACCTCCCCTCCCTGACCTCTCCCCCCTGACCTTTCCTCCTGACCTCCCCTCCCTGGCCTCTCCTCCCTGACCTCTCCTCCCTGACCTCTCCTCCCTGGCCTCTCCTCCCTGACCTCTCCTCCCTGGCCTCTCCTCCCTGGCCTCTCCTCCCTGGCCTCTCCTCCCTGACCTCTCCTCCCTGACCTCTCCTCCCTGACCTCTCCTCCCTGGCCTCTCCTCCCTGACCCCCCTCCCTGACCCTCCCCCCGGCCCTTTCCCTCCTGACCTCTCCTCCCTGATCTCCTCCCTGACCTTTGTCCCCCTGGCCTCCCTCCCTGACCTCCCCCCCTGCCCTCTCCCCCCTGACTCTCCCCCCTGGCCTCTCCCCCTGACCTCCCTCCCTGGCCTCTCCTCCCTGCCTCTCCCCCCGACCCCTCCCGACTCCCCTCCCGACCCTCCTCCCTGGCCTTCCTCCCTAAACCCTCTCCCCTGCCCTGCCCCCTCCCTGCCCTTCCCCCCCGGGGCCTCTCCCCTGACCTCTCCTCCCTGACCTCCCCTCCCGACCTCTCCCCCCTGGCCTCTCCCCCTGACCTCTCCTCCCTGACCTTCCTCCCTGGGTCTCCCCCTGAGGTACAGCCCCACACGCAATCGGACATAAAACATGCTAAAATCCCCTTAACAACTTCACTCAGTTAAAATAATTATTCAAAATTTTTTTCCCCCAGCCCTAGGGCCAGAGAATTTTTTTTCAATGTTAATGCATCTTTATTTTTTTTCGCCTTCTTGAGGTTTTGAAAAATAAAAATCTTGTTAATTTTTGAAATTCGTAAATTAAAGGGGTAAAAATTTTTAATTTTAAATATTAGGGGTAAATATTATTTTTAATTACGTAAATTTAATTTTAAATAAAAATATTATTTTAGAACATTAATATTAATATTTGAAAAATGTGTTTTATAATAATGATACTATTAAAATAAAATAAAAAAATAAAAATAAAAAATAATAATTTATTAATATTTTTATTATTTTTTTTATTATTATTTTTATTATTTTTATTATTATTATTATTTTATTTTTATTTTTTTTATTTTATTATTATTTTATTTTTTTTTATTATTTTTATTATTATTTTATTATTATTATTTTATTTTATTATTTTTATTATTATTTTATTATTATTATTATATTATTTATTCGTGAGTTGATACAGGGTTTTAGAAACAAGCCTTACTAATTTACTGCTAAGATATACAAACCAAAAACTACCCTAACCTCCCAAACTTAACCAAAGAAACCCTTCCCTAGCCTAACCTATACTATCCTGGCCGAACCTAACCAAACCAAACCCTTTACCTAACAACCTAACCAAACCAAAACTTACCTAACCTAACCTAACAACCAAACCCTCCCAGCCAAACCCTCAAGAACCTGAACAAACATAAAAAAAAACATTGCCCAAATCTAACCAAAATTAGGGAAGCAGGAATGGGCACGTATTGAAAAAGATTATGAATAAAACCAGCAGAAGAAGAGTAGATTGATCGTAAAGACGTTTCGCCAACCAGGGCTTCCTCATTTCATTCGACGTGGGGGGCGGGTAACGCCCCTGACGTCAACATGTAGTTATGTCTGCCATTGTGACCCCCCGTCTGACACGCAACACGGTGGGAATTTTGGGTTTTAAATAGGATACTCTAAAACCTGTTTCCCAACCTCGGGATCAACTCGTGGGTCCCCCCCCATCTGTGCGGTGCCTTCAGTGCTGCACCCAAACTAAAACCCCGCACGCAACTATCTTCCTGTGCGAATTTAGATTTTTTTAAGACTGGTTGGGGGCCCCCTTTCCAGAAAGGGGACTGATTACCAGATCTTCTACTCTCTCTCCAGTTTCAACCCCATCAAATTAACCTATAATGAATCATGGTGAATGCGGACACAAGTTCTCAGTTTCCTGAGTCGTTGTAGTTATTAACAATAAATCACGCTGAGATAACTGCAAACTCAGAAAAAATACCAAAATCTTTTTTCCAGGACTCTGGGTGGCTATATTTTGTCCAGGAAATGTGTAGTTGTCTTTTGTACCAGGTCTTTTTTTTTGTGTCTAATAATTTTTAAAAGGGGATGGTTTCTCTATAAATGTACAAGGACTCTGTGGCTCAAAATTTAATGACAAGGCTCTGTGTGCTCTATATAATGTCAAGGACTCTGTGTGCTCTAAAAATACAAAGCCCTGTGTGCTCTATATAAGTAAAAGGGGACTCTGTGTCCCCTTTTATAATGTCCCGGGGCCCGGGGTATACCCTTCCTAACAAATTTTTTTTTTAAACGAAACCCCAAATATTTCGGTTCTTTCCGGGTTATTCTCATTTTCCAATTTAATTCCCTTAAAGAATTAAATATTTTTCAAGACTGGGGCTGCCCCCTCGAAGCTAAACCAAGTGACTGACCACACAACCACAGTACTGACGACCACAACCACAGTACTGACGACCACAACCACAGCACTGACGACACAACCACAGTACTGACGACCTCACCACAGTATTGAAGGCACAACCACAGTTCTGACGACCTCACCACAGAACTGAAGACACAACCACAGTACTGAAGACCTCATCACAGTACTTACGACCACAACCACAGTACTGACTACCACAACCACAGTACTGACTACCACAACCACAGTACTGACGACCTCACCACAGTACTGACTACCACAACCACAGTACTGACGACACAATCACAGTACTGACGACCTAATCCACAGTACTGACGACCACATCCTCAGACCTGACGACACAACCACAGTACTGACGACCTAATCCACAGTACTGACGACCACATCCTCAGACCTGACGACACAACCACAGTACTGACGACCTAATCCACAGTACTGACGACCACATCCTCAGACCTGACGACCACAACCACAGTACTGACGACCTCACCACAGTACTGACGACCCTAGCACACCTCACCACTACAAGTTCAACATTCCATTGTAATTCCAGGTGACCACACAAACTATGTTTCTCTCTGGTCGTCAGAGCTCCACAACAGACTGCCAGACACAAACTTTATTCCAGTACAAACGTTCAACACTTCCCCTCGAATTTAACCTTCAGTTAAACAATAAAAATAAATAAAGAACAAAATAAATATTTTAGCAAGCTTTTAACACAATAGAATGAAGAATATTTATTAAACTGAAATTTGAAAATTTATTTCTATTTAGCTATTTAACTAATAAATATTTAGCTAATAAATCTCCATTATGTATGTATATATATATATATATATATATATATATATATATATATATATATATATATATATATATATATATATATATATATATATATATATATATATGTATATATATCTTAGTGCACAAGCTGTAGGACCAGGCAGGTATAACAGGGAAGACATTACAATGGATAAGGGAATACCTGATGGGAAGACATCAGCGAGTGATGGTACGTGATGAGGTATCAGAGTGGGCGCCTGTGACGAGTGGGGTTCCACAGGGGTCAGTCCTAGGACCGGTGCTGTTTCTGGTATATGTGAATGTCATGACGGGAGGAATAGACTCAGAAATGTTCCTGTTTGCAGATGATGTGAAGTTAATGAGGAGAATAAAATCGGATAAAGAATAGGCAGGACTACAGAGGGATCTGGACAGGTTACAGGCTTGGTTCAGAAACTGGCTGCTAGAGTTCAACCCCACCAAGTGCATGGTCATGAAGATCTGGAAAGGGCAAAGAAGACCGCAGAGTACAATCTAGGAGCATAGACAACAAACCTCACTCAAGGAAAGGGATCTTGGGGTGTGTATAATACCGAGCATATCTCCTGAGGCGCACATCAACCAAATAACTGCTGCTCCATACGGGTGTCTAGCGAACCTAAGAACAGCATTCCGACCTCTCAATAAGGAATCGTTCAAGACCCTGTACACTGTGTACGGTAGGCCTATATTGGAGTATGCAGCACCAGTTTGGAACCCACACCTAGCCAAGCATGTAAGGAAACTAGAAAAAGTGCAAAGGTTTGCAACAATACTAGTCCCGGAGTTAAGAGAAGTTAAGGGAAATCGACCTGACGAAACTGGAAGACAGGAGAGATAGGGGCCATATGATAACGACATATAAAATACTGAGAGGAATCGACAAGGTGGACAGAGACAGGATGTTCCAGAGATGGGACACAGCAACAAGGGGTCACAGTTGGAAGCTGAAGACTCAGATGAACCACAGGGATGTTAAGAAGTATTTCTTCAGACACAGAGTTGACAGGAAGTGGAATAGTCTGAGAAGTGATGTAGTGGAGGCAGGATCTATTCATAGCTTTAAGAAGAGTTATGACAAAGCTCATGGAGCAGGAAGAGTGACCTAGTAGCGGCCAGTGAAGAGCGGGGTCAGGAGCTGTAACTCGACCCTTGCAACCACAACTACGTGAGTAAACACACACACACACACACACACACACAACACACACACACACACACACACACACACACACACACACACACCACACACACACACACACACACACACACACACACACACACACACACACACACACACACACACACCACACACACACACACACACACACACACACACACACACACACACACACACACACACACACACACACACACACACACACACACACACACACACACAATTAATAATAATCCTCAGATAACAGCATATTCGTGTCCGATAATATATTCCTCGGGAGAATATTTGTACCAAGCAAACACAGGAGACTCCTCTAATGTCTGTGTTTACTTGTCTGAAGTCTGTGTTTACTTGTCTGAAGTCTGTGTTTACTTGTCTGAAGTCTGTGTTTACTTGTCTGAAGTCTGTGTTTACTTGTCTGAAGTCTGCGTTTACTTGTTTGATGTCTGTGTTTACTTGTTTGATGTCTGTGTTTACTTGTTTGATGTCTGTGTTTACTTGTTTGATGTCTGTGTTTACTTGTTTGATGTCTGTGTTTACTTGTTTGATGTCTGTGTTTACTTGTCTGAAGTCTGCGTTTACTTGTTTGATGTCTGTGTTTACTTGTTTGATGTCTGTGTTTACTTGTTTGATGTCTGTGTTTACTTGTTTGATGTCTGTGTTTACTTGTCTGAAGTCTGTGTTTACTTGTTTGATGTCTGTGTTTACTTGTTTGATGTCTGTGTTTGCTTGTTTGATGTCTGTGTTTACTTGTCTAAAGTCTGTGTTTACTTGTTTGATGTCTGTGTTTACTTGTCTGAAGTCTGTGTTTACTTGTTTGATGTCTGTGTTTACTTGTTTGATGTCTGTGTTTACTTGTTTGATGTCTGTGTTTACTTGTTTGATGTCTGTGTTTACTTGTTTGATGTCTGTGTTTACTTGTCTTAAGTCTGTGTTTGCTTGTTTGATGTCTGTGTTTACTTGTCTGAAGTCTGTGTTTACTTGTTTGATGTCTGTGTTTACTTGTCTGAAGTCTGTGTTTACTTGTTTGATGTCTTTGTTTACTTGTTTGATGTCTGTGTTTACTTGTTTGATGTCTGTGTTTGTGTCTGATGATTACAAATACTGCTATTTATCAGTCACAGGACACTCAGACATTACCATCTATCAGTCACACGACACTCAGACATTACCATCTATCAGTCACACGACACTCAGACATTACCATCTATCAGTCACAGGACACTCAGGCATTATCATCTATCAGCCACAGGACACTCAGACATTACCATCTATCAGTCACAGGACACTCAGGCATTACAATCTATCAGCCACAGGACACTCAGACATTACCATCTATTAGTCACAGGACACTCAGACATTACCATCTATCAGTCACAGGACACTCAGACATTACCATCTATTAGTCACAGGACACTCAGACATTACCATCTATCAGTCACAGGACACTCAGACATTACCATCTATTAGTCACAGGACACTCAAACAGTATCATCTATCAGTCACAGGACACCCAGACCACGATATCAGTTACAGGACACCCAGAGCACGCCATCAGTAACAGGACACCCAGACCACGCCATCAGTCACAAGACACCCAGACCACACCATCAGTCACAGGACACCTAGACCATGATATCAGTCACAGGACACCCAGACCATGATATCAGTCACAGGACATCCAGACCATGATATCAGTCACAGGACACCCAGACCATGATATCAGTCACAGGACACTCACACCATGATATCAGTCACAGAACACCCAGACCACGCCATTAGTCACAAGACACACAGACCACGCCATCAATCACGGGACACCTAAACCCCACCATCAGTCACGGGACACCTAGACCACGCCATCAGTCACCGAACACCCAGACCTCACCATCAGTCACAGGACACCTAGACCACGTCATCAGTCACAGTACACCCAGACCACACCATCAGTCACGGGACACCCAGATAATTGCATCAGTCAGTCACCGGACGCTCACCCTACAACATCAGGCACTGGCCATTTTGTTAAAAAAAACTGGAAAAAACTTGGGTAACCAGTTTATTTCGTTGGTTTGAAAAATAAACATGATTTATTCTCACTGGAGCGAGAAATTAGCGAAGCTGACATCACGTGGTTTATCACTGTCGGAGTTACTGTATAAACCAGCAGTGGTTTACTACGCTTCTGTATCCTGGACTCATAAACCAGGAGTGGTTTATCTACTACTAGAAACAGGACACATTAACCAGCAGTGGTTTATTACGCTTCTAAAACTTGGACACGTAAACCCTTCAGTGGTTTACTGCTCTTCTGTTAGCTGGACATATAAACCAACAGTGGTTCATCTACTACTCTAAGCTGGACACATAAACCAGCAATGGTTTATCTACTACTGTAATCTGGACACATAAACCAGCAATGGTTTATCTTCCATCCATTCTTTTACATTGGTCTTCCATCTATTCTTCTTTACCAGAACCATTTTAATCTGATCCTCTGAGCCTTCGACGTCCCTTCTGATCCACCAGTTTTCAAGGACAACCACTGTTTCAAGGACAACCTTGTCCTTGAAACAAGTCCCCTTGTACCAGGCTCAAGGTGGGTGGATGGAGGAATAGAAGAAGTAGATGAAATGAAAGAGAAAGAAAGAGGAATGAGTGGAAGGAGTTGAGGAAAAGGACCTAGCACCTATTTACTGCTTGCCTAGCAGTAAGTAGGTGCTTGGCGTTTAGTGGTCTGTAGTGGGTGACATCCTGCGGGCGGAAGTAAATTTCAAAGAGTGATTTGAACTGATTTAACGGAGGATAACAGCTTTTGGTGTGAGATGAGGAAGGATAATAGTGTAAATAGGAGGATAATAGTGTAAATAGGAGGATAATAGTGTAAATAGGAGGATAATAGTGTAAATTGGATGATAATAGTGTAAATAGGATAATAGACAATAACTCTTAGTGTGAGCAGACGTACAATAACATCTCTTACTGCCATCTCAGGTAGGTCAGCAGAAAGTAATGATGGAAAGTAGAAGAGAAAGTCGCGTGACTCAGAAAGTCTTATTCCTTGAGGCAAACCGGTAATGGAGTACAGTACCGTCTTGCTGACGACACGGCACTAAAGATACCCGAGGTTAATACAGGTCACATAAACCTATCCAAAAAAAAAAATGGTTTGAATTACAACAACAGATTAATATTAAAAACACTACAATGATACGTCTGGCAAGGAGGTGTTTGTGGGTAGCCAAGAAACGTACAAATCTGCACTGTTATACCTTATACTGCCGGAGTTTTAAATTTATTCACACTACAGCACACCTACAAAATCTCCGTGAACAAATACAAAATACAACAACAGCTGTATTTCCGCGTTAGGTCAACATCTCCCAGATAAAAAATAAATTATTTATAATATCTATATTTCTCGTTTTCTCTGTGATTTAACAAGTTGTGAAGGAATATTATATTCCTCTTTCTGATATTCTTCTCGCTGGAGGTATATCGATATTGCTTTATGTGAGGAATATCGATATTATTTTCACTGAAAAATAATGATATTGCTCTTAGTGGAAGAATATCAGTATTACTCTTAGTAGAGGAATATGAATATTACTCTTAGTGGAGGAATATCAATATTACTCTTAGTGAAGGAATATAAATATTACTCTTAGTGAAGGAATATCAATATTACTCTTAGTGGAGGAATATCAATATTACTCTTAGTGAAGGAATATCAATATTACTCTTAGTGGAGGAATATCAATATTACTCTTAGTGAAGGAATATCAATATTACTCTTAGTGAAGGAATATCAATATTACTCTTAGTGAAGGAATATCAATATTACTCTTAGTGAAGGAATATCAATATTACTCTTAGTGGAGGAATATCAATATTACTCTTAGTGAAGGAATATCAATATTACTCTTAGTGGAGGAATATCAATATTACTCTTAGTGAAGGAATATCAATATTACTCTTAGTGAAGGAATATCAATATTACTCTTAGTGAAGGAATATCAATATTACTCTTAGTGGAGGAATATCAATATTACTCTTAGTGGAGGAATATCAATATTACTCTTAGGGGAGGAATATCAATATTACTCTTAGTGAAGGAATATCAATATTACTCTTAGTGAAGGAATATCAATATTACTCTTAGTGAAGGAATATAAATATTACTCTTAGTGAAGGAATATAAATATTACTCTTAGTGAAGGAATGTCAATATTACTCTGGATAGAGTAGAGCTGCCTCGCTGCTCTTCAGACTGGAGTGAGCTTCGTCAGGAGGCCTGCTACTGTATCACCTCACTCATATGAACACTTGTAAATAGTGCCCCCTCCTCCTCCTCTTCCTCCTCCTCCTCCTCCTCCCCCTCCTCTTCCCCCTCCTCCTCCTCCTCCTCCTCCTCCTCTTCCTCCTCCTCCTCCTCCCCCCTCCTCCTCCCTCCCCCCTTCCCCCCCTCCTTTTCCCCCCCTCCTCCCCAGGGATTGTTACCTCTCTTCGCCACAAAAACATAAATACTTGACAATTTTTTCTAAAAGCAGGTTTGATTGTGTGTTGGGGTGTGTTTGTGTGTGGGGTTTTGGTGTTGTGTTGGGGTGTGGTGGTTGTGTGTGTGGGGTGTGTGTGTGTGTTGTGTGTGGGTGTTGTGGTGTTGTGTGGTGTGTTGTGGTGTGTGGTGTGTGTGGTGTCTGTGTGGTGTCTGTGTGTAATGTGTGTGTGTGTGTGGTGTGTGTGTTTTTGTGTGTGTGGTGGGGTGTGTGTTGTGTGGGTTTTGTTGGTGGTGTGTGTGTGTGTGTTTGTGTTGTGTGTGTTGTTGGGGTGTTGTGTGGGGTGTGTGTTGGTGTGTGTGTGTTGTGTTGTGGTGTGTGTGTGTGTGTGTGTGGTGGTTGTGTTGTGTGTGGGTGGTGTGTGTGTGTGTTGGGGGTGTGTGGTGTGTTTGTGTGTGGTGAGTGTGTGGGGTGTTGGGGTGTGGGTTTTGAGTGTGTGTGTGTTGTTTTTTGTGTGTGTTGTGTTGTTGTGTGTGTGTGTGTGTGTGGGTGTTGTGTGGGGTGTGTGTTGTGTGTGTGTGTGTGTGTGTGTTGTGTGGGTGTTGTGTGTGTGTGTGGTGTGTTGGGGTGGTGTGTGTGTGTGTGTGTTGTGTGTGTGGGGGTGGTTGGGTGGGGTTTGTGGTGGTTGGTGTGTGTGTGTGTGTGTGTGGTGTGTGTGGTGTGTGTGGGGTGGGTGTGTGGTGTGTGGGTGTGTTTTGGTGTGGTGGGTTTTTGGGGGTTTTTGGGGGGGGGTGGGGTGTGTGTGGGGTGTGTGTGTGTGTGGGTGTGTGTGTGGTGTGTGTGTGGGGGTGTTTTGGTGTTGACCTGACAAAAGGGAAGTTTTCCTTTGAACAAAAGTTGGTTCGAGATCTTTTATTGAACAAATAGATTGGCAGGGAGGGAGGGAGGGAGACAAGGAGGGAGGAGGGGAGAGAAGGAGGGAAGGAGGGAGGGTTGAAGGGAGGGAGAGAGGGAGATAGTGAGAGAGGGAGAAAAGTAAGGTATTAGTTGAGAAAGATCGATATAGAAAGGGAGGTAAAGAAGATGGAGTATGAAGGTGAGTAGAGAGGGAGAAAGGAAGGAAGGAAGGGAAGGTTGGTAGGAAGGAAGGAAGGTTGGAAGGAAGGAAGGAAGGTGGAAGGAAGGTTGGTAGGAAGGAAGGAAGGTTGGAAGGAAGAGGAAGGAAGGAAGTTTGGATGGAAGGAAGGAAGGAAGGAAGGTTGGAAGGAAGGAAGGAAGGAAGGAAGAAGGTTGGAAGGAAGGAAGGAAGAAGGAAGGAAGGAAGGAAGGAAGGAAGGTTGGTAGGAAGGAAGGAAGGAAGGAAGGAAGGAAGGAGGAAGGTTGTGAAGGATAGGAAGGACGGAAGGTGGAATGGAAGGTTCGGAAGGAAGGAAGGAAGGAGTTCGTATGGAAGAAGGTAAGTGAAGTGAAGCATGGACAGCGAAGAAAGGAAGGAAGGAAGGTTGGAAGGAATTGAGGAAGGTAATAGGTAACGGGAGTGAAATTGGACGGAAGGTAGGACATGGACTATGGCTAGGAGGCTAGGAAGTGCTATGGAAGCAGGACTGGAAGGTTGAAGGACCGACGGCTTAACGCGAGTGAGTGCAAGATGCTTGAAGCTCGTAAGGAATGACGGAATGGATCCAGGCTTTCCTGAGGATGGCAAGGAAGTATCGGCTCGGTAAGGAATGGGGCAGATTGCTTCCTGGCTGTTGAATTCGTTGGATTAGGTCGGCCATTCCGTATAGGTGAGCGCGCGAAGGATTGCAGAGTTCTGAGGTTAGGAAGCGATGCGGTGCCTGATTCTCGGACCTGGCCTTTTGTTCGTGGCAGCGACGCAAGGATACTGCATGGACATACGTCTTCGTCGGCGTCGATTGCTGCTAGCTCGCGAATTCCTGGCTGAAGGTTCTGAAAGTGAAGGCAAGTTGGTCCTGCTGAGTCGGACAGGTTTATTGCAGGAAGGCAGGCGAAGGAGCTCTAAAGAAGGAAGGTGAGGTTGGTAGGAAGGCAGGCTAAGTAGGTCATGAGACGGTTGGAAGGTAAGTGAGATAGGAAGCGAGGATCCGGAGGCGAAGGAAGGAGGAATACAAGCAAGGCAAGGAGGCCGTTTGGAAGTGAAGGATGGAAGGAAATTGGAAGACAAGGACAAGAGTTGGAAGGTAGAGAAGGAGGAAGTGGAAGGAAGGAAGGAAGGAAGAGGAAGGAGAAGGAGAATCCTTCCTTCTATCTTTCTTCCTTAATTCTCTCTCCCTTTTCTACTCCTCTCGAGGAGGTAAGGTTGGACTGAGGCTAAGAAAGAAGAAGGAGGAATGGAAGCATGAAGGAAGGAAGGTGGAAGGAGGAAGAATGGATGGAAGGTTGGATGGTGCAGGAAGAAGGTATGGAATGGAAGGAAGGTTGGAGGATAGGAAGGAAGGTTGGAAGACGAAGGAAGGTGGTAAGGATAAGTACACGAAGGATGAAGGAATTGTTGAAGGAATAAGGCAGGATAGGTTGGAAGGAAGGAAGGAATGAACGGAGAGGAAGGAGGAAGAAAGGAAGGAAGGTTGGAAGGAAGGAGGTTGAAGGGGAATTTGAAGGAAGGTGGAGAAGAGGATGGTTGAAGAAAGATGAAGGAAGGCTTGGAGTAAGGAGGAGTAAAGAGAAGGGGAAAGGAAGGGGCCTCCTTCCCCTTCCCCCCCCCCCCCTTTTAAACTTCCCCTTCCTTCCCCCCCCTTTCCCCCCGCCCCCCCCCCTTTTTTTCCCCCGGGCCTCCCCCCCCCTTTTTTTTTCCCCCCCCCCCCCCCTTCCCCTTCCCCCCGCCCCTTTCCCCCCTCCTTTCCCCCCTTTCCTTTCCCCCCCGGCCCCTTTCCTTTCCTTCCTTTCCTCCCCCGTTTTTCCCCCCCCCCTTTTCCCCCCCTTCCCCCTTTTCCTTTTCCCGCAAAAAACCCCCCTTCCCCCCCCCCCTTCCCCCCCTTTTTCCCTTTTTTCCCCCCCCCTCCCCCCCCTTTTCCCCTTTTTTCCTTCCGCCCTTTTTTAATTCGGAAGGGTCGAATCCGGGAGCCTTCCGAGGGGGGTATTTTGGGTTTTCGGGGGGCGAAGACGTTTCGGTTTTTCCCCAGTTGGGGCGGGCAGGAGGTCGCGCAACAAAAAGCTTCTTCGTAATTGGTACGTATGACCCTCACGTAGCTTCCTATCATTAAGTCTACCTCGTCAGGCCATGCCTTAATTACGCTTCGTGTAAGGCGCCCCGTCCGATCCATGTCCTCCGTTCCGTAAAACTCCTCCTTGGCACAGAGACGGTTCCGGAGAATAAGGCAGTTGCACGACTGAAGGTAGGAAGGCTTCGGAGGAAGGAGGAAGGATGACGTTAAAAGAAGGAGGCATCCAAGAACGGGGTAGCTTCGAGTTGTGAGGGTGCCTGGTAATCGGGAAGCCGTTGAGCTATGGCGCGGCTAACACGACGCCTTGGTAGTGGAAGGAGAGGACGTTCAGAGCGAAGTAAGGACAGAAGACGTGGGTTGAGGAAGTTAGCGCTCCGTGCCTTAAGGCATGCCGTCCTACCGCACTTAGGAAGAGGAAGGAGAGTCGATAATACCTTCCTTAAATTTCCCTTCCTCGATACTCTACGCCTTCGCTAAGTGCCTTGTCAATCTCGACGGTCCTTGCGGAAGTCCGATTACCGGTCCTCCTTACCTTCCTGCTTCCACAGCGCGGAAGGACTTGAAGAAAGTTTCCGAGTTCCTTAGGAATCGAAGGAGAGTGGTCCTTGCGAGGCCGGTTGGAAATAAGCCGACTTGGATAGATGGAGGACGCTAAGCGTCGTTGAAGAGGAAGAAGGTTGAGAGAAGGACCGGAACTAAGAAGTACGGTGGTTGGTAAAATAGTTGAGGAAGGATGGAAGGAAGCTTAAGGAGCTCATGACTAGTTGAAGGAAGAAGTTCCTGTTGAAGGAAGGAGGAAGATTGGATGAAGTAGTTGAAGAAGAGTGGAATGGAAGGTCGAATTCGTTCGGAAGGAGATGGAAAGAGGAAGGTTCGAGAGGTAGGATAAGTTCGTAAGTAGGTTGAGGATTTCCCCAAAAGGAGCTTCGACGTTGAAGAAAATGAGGGGAAAGGGGTTGGAATAGAAGGTTGGAAGGAGGAAGGAAGGAAGGTTGGAAAGAAAGGTGAAAAGGAAGGCAGGAAGGTTGGAGGAGGAGGAAGGTTGGAAGGAAGGAGAAAGGTTGGAGGAAGGAGGAAGGAAGGAAGGAGGAAGGAAGGAGAAGGTTGGAAGGTAGGAAGGAGGAAGGAAGGAGGAAGGAGAAGGAAGGAAGGAGGAAGGAAGGAAGGTGGGAAGGAAGGAAGGAGTTGGAAGGAGGAAGGAAGGTTGGAAGGAAGGAAGAAGGAGGAAGGTTGGAAGGAGAGAAGGAGGTTGGAAGGAAGGAGAAGGAAGAAGGTTGGAAGGAAGGAAGGAGGTTGGAAGAAGGAAGGAAGGAAGGAAGGTTGAAGGAGGAAGAAGGTTGGGACGAGGTAGGAAGGAAGGAAAGGAAGGAAGGAAGGAAGGAAGGAAGGAAGGAAGGAAGGAAGGAAGGAAGGAAGGAAGGAAGGAAGGAAGGAAAGGCTTAAAACTTGAAGCGACAACATGAACAAATACGCCATCAAAGAGTTTTAAAAGAGCTCATGATATTTAGAGCTCTCAGTTCCTTCAAGGTCAGATATTTGAGCTCCAGTTCCTTCAGTAGCTCAGGATTTTAGAGCTCTCAGTTCCTTCAAGAGCTCAGGATATTAGAGCTCTCAGTTCTCAAGGTCAGGTATTTAGAGCTCTCAGTTCCTTCAAGAGCTCATGATATTTAGAGCTCTCAGTTCCTTCAAGAGCTCAGGATATTTAGAGCTCTCAGTTCCTTCAAGAGCTCAGGATATTAGAGCTCTCAGTTCCTTAAGAGCTCAGGATATTTAGGCTCTGTTCCTTCAAGAGTCATGATATTTGAGCTCTCAGTTCCTTCAAGAGCTCATGATATTTAGAGCTTCAGTTCCATCAAAGTGATATTTAGAGCTCTCAGTTCCTTCAAGCTCGGTATTTAGAGTCTCAGTTCCTTCAAGAGCTCAGGATATTTAGAGCTCTCAGTTCCTTCAATAGCTCATGATATTTAGAGCTCTCAGTTTCTTCAAGAGCTCATCATATTTAGAGCTCTCAGTTCCTTCAAGAGCTCAGGAAAATTTAGGGGTCTCAGTTCCTTCAATGCTCATGATATTTAGAGCTCTCATTTTCCCTTCAAGACCATCATATTTAGAGCTCTCAGTTCCTTCAGAGCTCATCATATTTAGAGCTCTCAGTTCCTTCAAGCTCAGGATATTTAGAGCTCTCAGTTCCTTCAAGAGCTCATCATATTTAGAGCTCTCAGTTCCTTCAAGAGCTCAGGATATTTAGAGCTCTCAGTTCCTTCAAGAGCTCAGGATATTTAGAGCTCTCAGTTCCTTCAAGAGCTCATGATATTTAGAGCTCTCAGTTCCTTCAAGAGCTCATGATATTTAGAGCTCTCAGTTCCTTCAAGAGCTCATCATATTTAGAGCTCTCAGTTCCTTCAAGAGCTCAGGATATTTAGAGCTCTCAGTTCCTTCAAGAGCTCATCATATTTAGAGCTCTCAGTTCCTTCAAGAGCTCAGGATATTTAGAGCTCTCAGTTCCTTCAAGAGCTCATGATATTTAGAGCTCTCAGTTCCTTCAAGAGCTCATGATATTTAGAGCTCTCAGTTCCTTCAAAGCTCATGATATTTAAGCTCTCAGTTCCTTCAAGAGCTCATGATATTAGAGCTCTCAGTTCCTTCAAAAGCTCATGATTTTTAGAGCTCTCATTTTCTTCAAGAGCTCATGAAAATTTAGGCTCTCATTCCTTCAAGAGCTCATCATATTTAGAGCTCTCAGAAAGTTCCTTCAAGACCAGATTTTAAGGCTCTAAAAGTTCCTTCAAGACTAGGAATTAAAGCCCAAAAGTCCTCAAGTCTCAATATTTAAGCCCCCAAAAATCCTTCAAAGCTCATTGAAATTTAAGCCTCATTCCTTCAAAGCCTCACATATTGGTCCCATGTCCCAAAACCCCTCAATTTTAGGTCCATTTACCCTACCAGCCCCAATTTTAATACTTCATTTTCCCCGCTTCAAACCTCTCACATATTTAAAACTCCCAGTTCTTCCCAAAGCTCACAAGGAAAATTAAGCCTTAAATTCCTTCAATGCTCAATATTTAAAGGTCCCACACCAGACTCATGTTTTAAACCTCTCCATCCTTACAAGAGCTATCAATTAAGCTCTAAAACCTCCCAAAAGGCATGTCACCAACAAAATCACCTCAAGCTGTTTACATCGTAAATAAAGACACATGCTCCTACACACCTGTCCTCAATACTGGGACACATGTAAACCAGACACATGCCCTACACACTGTCTCACATATGGTACACTTTACACCAGACACATGCTCCTACACACCTGTCCCACATACGTACAACATGTACACCAGACACATGCTCCTACCACCTGTCTCACATATGGGTACACATGTACACCAGACACATGCTCCTACACACCTGTCTCACATACTGGTACACATGTCACCAGACACATGTCCTACACACCTTCTCACATACTGGTACACAGTCACCAGACCATGTTCCTACACACCTGTCTCACATACTGGTACACATGTACACCAGACACATGCTCCTACACACCTGTCCACATACTGGTACAATGTCACCAGACACATGTTCCTAACACCCTGTCTCACATACTGTAAAACATTACACCAACACAATGCCTCCTACACACCTTCTCACATACTGGTACACATGCACCAGACACATGCTCCTACACACCTGTCTTACATATTGGTACACATGTACACCAGACACATGCTCCTACACACCTATCTCACATACTGGTACACATGTAAAACCAGACACATGCTCCTACACACCTGTCCACATACTGGGACAAAAGTACACCACAGACACAAGCTCCTACACCCCTGTCTCACATACTGGTACACATGTACACCAGACACATGCTCCTACACACCTATCTCACATACTGGTACACATGTACACCAGACACATGCTCCTACACACCTGTCTCACATACTGGTACACATGTACACCAGACACATGCTCCTACACACCTGTCTCACATACTGGTACACATGTACACCAGACACATGCTCCTACACACCTGTCTCACATACTGGTACACATGTCACCAGACGCATGTTCCTACACACCTGTCTCACATACTGGTACACATGTTCCTATACACCTGTCTTAGACACACACACTGGTGCACATGTACACCAGACACATGTTCCTATACACCTGTCTTAGACACACACACACTGATACACATGTACACCAGACACATCAACCTTACGATCATATCTGTTATCTCTCTTACGGCTACAACTGTTATCTCTGTTACGACCACACCTGTCATCTCTGTTACGACCACACCTGTCATCTATCTTACGACCACACCTGTTATCTATCTTACGATGACACCTGTTATCTCTTACGATCACACCTGTTATCTCTTACGACCACAACTGTTATCTCCTTTACCCCCAAGTCTGTTATCTCTCTCGGACGGCCACACATGCTCTGAGACGACCACAGGTGTTCTGCTACGACCGCACCTGTGTAGCAGGTCGACGACTCTTGACCTCTGTAGAACCTTTGAACTTTGACGCAGGTGGGCACAAAATTAAAAAAAAAAAAACTTGACATCAAACGGCGTGTTTGACCCACTCTAATTTAACACATCTGGTGTGTGTGTGTGTGTGTGTGTGTGTGTGTGTGTGTGTGTGTGTGTGTGTGGTGTGTGTGTGTGTGTACTCACCTAGTTGAGGTTGCGGGGGTCGAGTCCGAGCTCCTGGCCCCGCCTCTTCACTGATCGCTACTAGGTCACTCTCCCTGAGCCGTGAGCTTTATCATACCTCTGCTTAAAGCTATGTATGGATCCTGCCTCCACTACATCGCTTCCCAAACTATTCCACTTACTGACTACTCTGTGGCTGAAGAAATACTTCCTAACATCCCTGTGATTCATCTGTGTCTTCAGCTTCCAACTGTGTCCCCTTGTTACTGTGTCCAATCTCTGGAACATCCTGTCTTTGTCCACCTTGTCAATTCCTCTCAGTATTTTGTATGTCGTTATCATGTCCCCCCTATCTCTCCTGTCCTCCAGTGTCGTCAGGTTGATTTCCCTTAACCTCTCCTCGTAGGACATACCTCTTAGCTCTGGGACTAGTCTTGTTGCAAACCTTTGCACTTTCTCTAGTTTCTTCACGTGCTTGGCTAGGTGTGGGTTTCAAACTGGTGCCGCATACTCCAATATGGGCCTAACGTACACGGTGTACAGGGTCCTGAATGATTCCTTATTAAGATGTCGGAATGCTGTTCTGAGGTTTGCTAGGCGCCCATATGCTGCAGCAGTTATTTGGTTGATGTGCGCTTCAGGAGATGTGCCTGGTGTTATACTCACCCCAAGATCTTTTTCCTTGAGTGAGGTTTGTAGTCTCTGGCCCCCTAGACTGTACTCCGTCTGCGGTCTTCTTTGCCCTTCCCCAATCTTCATGACTTTGCACTTGGTGGGATTGAACTCCAGGAGCCAATTGCTGGACCAGGTCTGCAGCCTGTCCAGATCCCTTTGTAGTTCTGCCTGGTCTTCGATCGAGTGAATTCTTCTCATCAACTTCACGTCATCTGCAAACAGGAACACCTCAGACACCTTTGTGTGTGTGTGTGTGTGTGTGTGTGTGTGTGTGTGTGTGTGTGTGTGTGTGTGTGTGTGTGTGTGTGTGTGTGTGTGTGTGTGTGTGTGTGTGTGTGTGTGTGTGTGTGTGTGTGTGTGTGTGTTTCAGGAAGCCAGAAAAATGTGAGTGTGGTTCTTGTTTTAGACCTGCTCAGATCTGCAGACATCTGTTACACACCTGAAAACACAAGTCACACTTGCAAATATCAAACACAGATCTGCATACACCTGTTACACACCTGAAAACACAAGTCACACCCGCAAATATCAAACACCTTCTCACACCTGCAAACATCTGCCACACAACTGTTCACGCCAGTAAACACTTGCTACACACACATGCTCAAATTGCAAACATCTGTCACACATCTGTAAGCCCCAGTTACACACCTGCAAGTTTTCGCTACACACCCGCACTTGCTCAGACTATAAACACCTGTCATGCTCCTACTTACACCAGCAAATACATGGAACACGTCTACAAATTCGTGTCACACACCTGCTCACACTTAAAAACACCTGTTACACACCTGTCGCACTCCTACAAGCTCTCGTCACACCCCTACAAGTCTCTGTAAATCACCTGCACGCACCTGTATATATCTGTCATACATATGCAAACACCTGTCAGAAACTTTCCAGCACTTGTTAAAAGTAATCCCACACCTGTTACAAATCTTTCCAAACATACCAAACATCTGCCCACACCTATTAGAAACATTCCAAACACCCGTTAAGACCCTTCCCACACCTGTTCTCCCTTTCCACAACTGTTCCCCATTCTCAAACCTGTTCCCCCTTCCCACACCTGTCAGACACCTGTCCATGCCTGTCATAACCTTTTCAACGCAAGTGAAGACCCTTCCCACACCTGTCCCAGCCGACTTTCACCTGTCACTCACCAGCAAAAAATCTGTCATTCTCCTTCCCACACCTGCCCACACCTGGCCACACCTGCCCACACCTACCCACATATGATACAACACAGACAAGGCGATCGCCAACGCACGAAGTGTGAAATTTAAGGAACAGGTGAGGAGTGAGATACTATTACTAATACTACTACTATTACTACTACTACTACTTCTACTACTACTACTACTACTACTGCTGCTGCTACTACTACTACTACTACTACTACTACTACCACTACTACAACTACCAGTACTACTACTACTACTACTACCAGTGTACAGCGTTATCAAGTAGCGCTGTTTACTCCACTCTTCATCAGCAGGACTTCTCTCAGACGCGAGAGAAAATCTCTTGAGTTGCTCTGGTACTTGGGCCTCGGTTAGAGCGCCAGGAATGACTCAAATACAGCAGAACTTTTGAGTGCTGAGAGCCTCATACCAGCGAGAGCACCGACCCTGACACCACTAACACCCCAAGATCTGTTGTACCCCAGCTCCAGGGCGTTCACCACGGTTGTTGCTATCTGCTACACTACTTGTGCTGAAGAAGGCTCACAGTGCCTTTGTCCTAAGGCTGTTCCGGCCATAGGGCTGTAAATGGTACTATACCCGACACGAGGAAAGCTCATCGCCCCTTTGTCATAGGGCAGGCCCTGCCATAGACCTGTGAACGGCATGTAGATGAATGGTTAAGAGAACCGACAAGTTGGTAAATTTGACACATTTGCAACACTTGGGTATCTTTATTGAGGAAACGTTTCGCCACACAGTGACTTCATCAGTCCATACAAAGGAGAATGGTGAGTCGATGTAATCAGTCCATCAAGATTGATGGACTGATTACATCGACTCAAGGCTGAGGGACTGATTACCTGTAAACTGTATATCACTTGTTCAAACTCCGACACTCCTTCGGGAGCCACTGCCAGGCCACCACATGGAGAAGACCTAGGCCAGAACCCGTCTGGCAAACCTACATCAACCTAAACTCCACTCTTGCAAGCTTAGCTTAGTCAGCAAGACTCGCTTTACCAAACAATTGTAAATTAGTCAAGTCAACCATTCCACTAAAACAAGTCTATCTCCCCTCCCCCCCACCAAAAAAAAAATATTTCGAAGATACTGGTCAATTTTAATCAACTTTTAGCCTAATGAATTAAATTTTAGATTTAGGTTGGTGTCCTGAGCCAATTTTGGTCCAAAACGAAAAATTTGCATGGGAAGTTAATTGACTTGATACAACTATCTGCGCGTAAGATCAAATCATCGAGAGAAAAAAACATGTTTTTATTAAGTGAGATGGGCATGTTTGGACCAGATCTGTTTTATCAGATGTGATCATTAAGTAAGCTTGTGTGTTTGTTTATGTGTTTGATTCAGGATGTGGTGAGCGGTTTTAATCATAGCTCTGATCAGTGTATGTTGCTGAACATTTATCAGAGCAAAGGGACTGACTGCCTCTTATTTTTCTTCGAGACTGAAGGACTGATCACCTCAAACTTACTTTTTCTCGAAGACTGAGGGACTGACTACCCGTCATGTTCACCTCTCCACCACTTGTGTTGTCTCCAGTAAGTAATTCTTCTATGGATTTTGACTTAAAAAAAAATCTACTGAGCAGGGAAGATACCCAAGTGTTGTACAAGTATCTTACTCATCTGCTGTAACCTCTGTCTGTGATGGACTTGTCTAGCTTGGGCCAGTAGGCCTGCTGCAGTGCTCCTTCCATCTTATCTTCTTACTGAACCAATTTTTCTGCTTCATTTCTGCCATGCAATTATGACAATGACAATTTATAGTTTGATAACATGAGGAATGTCACTCTCGTACTGTCCAGGAGGCACAGGTGAGGAAACTGACGATCCCTCTGAGTATTTTGTATGTCGATGTCATATCTCCCCTGGTTCTTCCATCCTCTCGACCAAATCTCGACCCTTTTGTTCAGGGAAGCTTCAAGGACTCAAGGGTTTCCCACTTGCAGACATATCCAGTGGGAGACATCGCCAGTGGGAGACATCGCCAGTGGTACTGAAGTTCTCTGATAACAAAATATTTGTTCTGTCTCGTGTCTCGGCCTCTCACCTCCTCAGAATCATTGTCAGGTGC
This sequence comes from Cherax quadricarinatus, assembly GCF_026875155.1. Classification (NCBI taxonomy): domain Eukaryota; kingdom Metazoa; phylum Arthropoda; class Malacostraca; order Decapoda; family Parastacidae; genus Cherax; species Cherax quadricarinatus. The sequence goes on from NC_069461.1 coordinate 24,792,930, forward strand.
ACCTCATCTTGTGGAACATCTTCCAATATGGAGAGAAGTATCTCCTGTATGCCTGGGGATGCTGCATCATGTCTCAACATATCTTGCACGCAATATTGAGAGCCCAGGGCATGCTTCTGTCTACACTACTGTGCAATATTGCCTGGTATGCAATGTGTGCTCTCTCTCTCTCTCTCTCTCTCTCTCTCTCTCTCTCTCTCTCTCTCTCACTCACTCTCTCTCATAGGTCTGAAAAGTTCTGTTCCCGTAGATCTTAGATATCACTAGCGTCAGTGCTCACTCATTCCTAGAACATGGTTAACTGAGGGCTGATTCACGGCTAGCTGATGGCTAGTTCATAGCTAGTTCACGGCTAGCTGATGGCTAGTTCATAGCTAGTTCATGGCTAGCTGATGGGTAGTTCATAGCTAGTTCGTGACTAGCTGATGGCTAGTTCATAGCTAGTTCATGGCTATCTGATGGCTAGTTCTTAGCTAGTTCGTGACTAGCTGATGGCTAGTTCTTAGCTAGTTCGTGACTAGCTGATGGCTAGTTCATAGCTAGTTCATAGCTATATGATGGCTAGTTCATAGCTAGTTCATAACTAGCTGAAGGCTAGTTCATAGCTAGTTCACGGCTAGCTGGTGGCTAGTTCATAACTAGTTCACGGCTAGCTGATGGCTAGTTCTTAGCTAGTTCGTGACTAGTTGATGGCTAGTTCATAGCTAGTTCATGGCTAGCTGATGGCTAGTTCATAGCTAGTTCATGGCTAGCTGATGGCTAGTTCACGGCTAGCTGGTGGCTAGTTCATAGCTAGTTCACGGCTAGCTGATGGCTAGTTCATAGCTAGTTCATGGCTAGCTGATGGCTAGTTCATAGCTAGTTCATGGCTAGCTGATGGCTAGTTCTTAGCTAGTTCGTGACTAGCTGATGGCTAGTTCATAGCTAGTTCATGGCTAGCTGATGGCTAGTTCATAGCTAGTTCATGGCTAGCTGATGGCTAGTTCTTAGCTAGTTCGTGACTAGCTGATGGCTAGTTCTTAGCTAGTTCATGACTAGCTGATGGCTAGTTCATAGCTAGTTCATGGCTAGCTGATGGCTAGTTCATAGCTAGTTCGTGACTAGCTGATGGCTAGTTCTTAGCTAGTTCATGACTAGCTGATGGCTAGTTCATAGCTAGTTCATGGCTAGCTGATGGCTAGTTCTTAGCTAGTTCGTGACTAGCTGATGGCTAGTTCATAGCTAGTTCATGACTAGCTGATGGCTAGTTCATAGCTAGTTCATGGCTATCTGATGGCTAGTTCAAGTGTCTTATTCACTTTGTGTCTTACTGATCATATGTCTTATTCATCATGTGTCTTATTCATCATGTGTGTTATTCATCATGTGTCTTATTCATCATGTGTGTTATTCATCATGTGTTTTATTCATTATGTGTCTTATTCATCATGTGTGTTATTCATCATGTGTCTTATTCATCATGAGTGTTATTCATCATGTGTGTTATTCATCAAGTGTGTTATTCATCATGTGTGTTATTCATCATGTGTGTTACTCATCATGTGTGTTATTCATCATGTGTGTTATTCATCATGTGTCTTATTCATCATGAGTGTTATTCATCATGTGTCTTATTCATCATGTGTGTTATTCATCATGTGTGTTATTCATCATGAGTGTTATTCATCATGTGTCTTATTCATCATGTGTGTTATTCATCATGTGTCTTATTCATCATGTGTCTTTTTCATCATGTGTCTTTTTCATGTGTGTTATTCATCATGAGTGTTATTCATCATGTGTGTTATTCATCATGTGTGTTACTCATCATGTGTGTTATTCATCATGTGTGTTATTCATCATGTGTCTTATTCATCATGAGTGTTATTCATCATGTGTCTTATTCATCATGTGTGTTATTCATCATGTGTCTTATTCATCATGTGTGTTATTCATCATGTGTGTTATTCATCATGTGTCTTGTTCATCATGTGTCTTATTCATCATGTCTTATTCATCATGTGTGTTATTCATTTTGTGTCTTTTTCGTCATGTGTCTTTTTCATCATGTGTCTTTTTCATCATGTGTCTTTTTCATCATGTGTCTTTTTCATCATGTGTCTTATTCATCATGTGTCTTATTCATCATGTGTCTTTTTCATCATGTGTCTTTTTCATCATGTGTCTTTTTCATCATGTGTCTTTTTCATCATGTGTCTTATTCATCATGTGTCTTTTTCATCATGTGTGTTATTCATCATGTGTCTTATTCATCATGTGTCTTATTCATCATGTGTCTTATTCATCATGTGTGTTATTCATTATGTGTCTTTTTCATCATGTGTCTTATTCATCATGTGTCTTATTCATCATGTGTCTTATTCATTATGTGTCTTTTTCATCATGTGTCTTTTTCATCATGTGTCTTTTTCATCATGTGTATTATTCATTATGTGTCTTTTTCATCATGTGTGTTATTCATCATGTGTCTTATTCATCATGTGTCTTATTCATCATGTGTCTTATTCATCATGTGTGTTATTCATCAGGATGAGACGTTACAAGTCACAGGAACAGTGACTAAGGTACAGTGACACACACCGTTTAAATGGACAGTGTAACACAGAATTTACTGTTTCACTGTTATATTTGCAGTGCTGGTGAGGTTCACCCTCTCATCACACCATGTTTCAGGCTTCTGTTATTGCTGTAGGTATTTGGTCTGTTGTTTAATGGGTTGCAGAGTTTTGAAAACAGTTAAGAGATGATGAAGGAAAAGTCACAATACAGTGACTGGAACAACGCATAAATAACCCGCACATAGGAGAAAGAAATGTGCATAGACGTTAGTAAATGGTCCAAGTTGGACCATTTACTAATAAGCTTCTCTCTCTCTCTCTCTCTCTCTCTCTCTCTCTCTCTCTCTCTCTTTCAACAAGATAGATACCCAACTAATGCACATGTCTCTTACTATATCAGCTTGGAACGCAGGCGAGAAAGATACATGATAATATACACTTGCAAAATTCTAGAGGGACTAGTCCCAAATCTGCACACGGGAATCACTTCCTACGAAAGCAAAAGATTCGGCAGGAGATGCAACATTCCCCCAATGAAAAGGAGGGGCGCCATGAGTACATTAAGAGACAACACAGTAAGTGTCAGGGGCCCAAGACTGTTCAAATGCCTCCAAGCATATATAAAGTGTATTACCAAAAGACCCCCTGGCTGTCTTCAAGACCCCTGGCTGTTTTCCAGACCACTCGTTGTCTTCAAGAGGTAGCTGGACCTGCACCAAAAGTCAGTACCTGACCAGCCCGGCTGTGGTTCATACGTCCGTTTATGTGCTACCAGCAGTAACATCCTGGTTGATCAAGCCCTGATCCACCATGAGACCTGCTCATGAACAGGACCGCGGGGGCGATGACCCCTAAACACTGTCCAGGTATACCAGTTACAGAAATTGGACAGAAATAAAAGTACCCGTAATATCACTGTGTTTTGAAATGCCTAACGTTATGTGAGAAGCTTTAAGAGTTTGGATATAAGCGAGACATGGAATTCTTTCTCTAAAATTGCGAGCAATTTCAACAGGTTTGAATGTGCAGTTGAAATACGTCATTCGTCTCCACATAAAGACAGTGTGCATTCTCTGCATGACAATAGAACAGGAAGTAGGTCGTCTTATGTAAATTCTAAGTTGCCGTTGTCTTCTGTTTCTTTTAAGACGTTCTTTGTACTTCAGGTTTGTGTCGTAAAAAAAATAAATAGGAGGTGGCTGAGCTGGTATTGAAATAGTGGTGAGGTTGTTGGCTAAGTCTGCCGGAGTGCCTAGTGTCGTACTGTTAATACCTGAGTGAGGTACAGGGAAGAGTCGTACTGTTAATACCTGAGTGAGGTACAGGGAAGTGTCATACTGTTAACACCTGAGCGAGGTACAGGGAAGTGTCGTACTGTTAACACCTGAGTGAGGTACAGGGAAGTGTCGTACTGTTAACACCTGAGTGAGGTACAGGGAAGTGTCGTACTGTTAATATCTGAGTGAGGTACAGGGAAGTGTCGTACTGTTAACACCTGAGTGAGGTACAGGGAAGTGTCGTACTGTTAATATCTGAGTGAGGTACAGGGAAGTGTCGTACTGTTAACACCTGAGTGAGGTACAGGGAAGTGTCGTACTGTTAATACCTGAGGTACAGGGAAGTGTCGTACTGTTAATACCTGAGTGAGGTACAGGGAAGTGTCGTACTGTTAATACCTGAGGTACAGGGAAGTGTCGTACTCTTAATACCTGAGTGAGGTACAGGGAAGTGTCGTACAGTTAATACCTGAGTGAGGTACAGGGAAGTGTCGTACTGTTAATACCTGAGTGAGGTACAGGGAAGTGTCGTACTGTTAATACCTGAGTGAGGTACAGGGAAGTGTCGTACTGTTAATACCTGAGTGAGGTACAGGGAAGTGTCGTACTGTTAATACCTGAGTGAGGTACAGGGAAGTGTCGTACTGTTAATACCTGAGTGAGGTACAGGGAAGTGTCGTACTGTTAATACCTGAGTGAGGTACAGGGAAGTGTCGTACTGTTAATACCTGAGTGAGGTACATGGAAGTGTCGTACTGTTAATACCTGAGTGAGGTACATGGAAGTGTCGTACTTTTAATACCTGAGTGAGGTACATGGAAGTGTCGTACTGTTAATACCTGAGTGAGGTACAGGGAAGTGTCGTACTGTTAATATCTGAGTGAGGTACAGGGAAGTGTCGTACTGTTAATACCTGAGTGAGGTACAGGGAAGTGTCGTACTGATAATACCTGAGTGAGGTACAGGGAAGTGTCGTACTGTTAATACCTGAGTGAGGTACAGGGAAGTGTCGTACTGATAATACCTGAGTGTGGTAAAGGGAAGTGTCGTACTGTTAATACCTGAGTGTGGTACAGGGAAGTGTCGTACTGATAATACCTGAGTGTGGTACAGGGAAGTGTCGTACTGATAATACCTGAGTGAGGTACAGGGAAGTGTCGTACTGTTAATATCTGAGTGAGGTACAGGGAAGTGTCGTACTGTTAATACCTGAGTGAGGTACAGGGAAGTGTCGTACTGATAATACCTGAGTGAGGTACAGGGAAGTGTCGTACTGATAATACCTGAGTGAGGTACAGGGAAGTGTCGTACTGATAATACCTGAGTGTGGTAAAGGGAAGTGTCGTACTGTTAATACCTGAGTGTGGTACAGGGAAGTGTCGTACTGTTAATACCTGAGTGAGGTACAGGGAAGTGTCGTACTGATAATACCTGAGTGAGGTACAGGGAAGTGTCGTACTGATAATACCTGAGTGTGGTAAAGGGAAGTGTCGTACTGTTAATACCTGAGTGTGGTACAGGGAAGTGTCGTACTGATAATACCTGAGTGTGGTACAGGGAAGTGTCGTACTGATAATACCTGAGTGAGGTACAGGGAAGTGTCGTACTGTTAATATCTGAGTGAGGTACAGGGAAGTGTCGTACTGATAATACCTGAGTGAGGTACAGGGAAGTGTCGTACTGTTAATATCTGAGTGAGGTACAGGGAAGTGTCGTACTGATAATACCTGAGTGTGGTACAGGGAAGTGTCGTACTGATAATACCTGAGTGAGGTACAGGGAAGTGTCGTACTGATAATACCTGAGTGAGGTACAGGGAAGTGTCGTACTGTTAATACCTGAGTGTGGTACAGGGAAGTGTCGTACTGTTAATACCTGAGTGAGGTACGGGAAGTCGTACTGTAATACCTAGTGTGACAGGAAGTGTCGTACTGTTAATACCTGAGTGAGGTACAGGGAAGTGTCGTACTGTTAATACCTGAGTGAGGTACAGGGAAGTGTCGTACTGTTAATACCTGAGTGAGGTACAGGGAAGTGTCGTACTGTTAATACCTGAGTGAGGTACAGGGAAGTGTCGTACTGATAATACCTGAGTGAGGTACAGGGAAGTGTCGTACTGTTAATACCTGAGTGTGGTACAGGGAAGTGTCGTACTGTTAATACCTGAGTGAGGTACAGGGAAGTGTCGTACTGTTAATACCTGAGTGTGGTACAGGGAAGTGTCGTACTGTTAATACCTGAGGAGTACAGGAAGTGTCGTACTGTTAATACCTGAGTGAGGTACAGGGAAGTGTCGTACTGATAATACCTGAGTGTGATAAAGGGATGTGTAGTGCTGTTAATACCTGAGTGTGGTGAAGGGAAGGATATATTATGGTAAAACATCTGTGTTGATAAAAGTATAAAATACAGACAAGTTGATAATTAAGACACACGTGCAACAGATAGGTATCTTTATTGATGAAATGTTTCGCCTACACAGTAGGTTTCTTCGGTCAAATACGCAGGCAGCAGGTGCAGTAGTGAAATAAAGATAATATAATCAGTCCATCAACCTTGGAGAAATGGTGTTTGAGGTGGTCAGTCCCTCATCATGGAGCTGAACACTTCTCCAGGCTTGAAGAACATCCTCAGAGCCTAATTTAAATCTCCCTTATATATTATCATCTTCCAGTGAAGAGTCTAATGAGATGAGTGTCTGTATTTAACCCTCTGCATGTCCACCAGGACACCCAGTGCTTCAGTGGACATTTCGCTGACTCTACGGCCTCAGCAAGAGAAAATGAGACAAGTTATAACTTCCTGGTCTGACTATCAGCTAGGACACCGAGGTCTGACACTAGTTAGAATAACCTAACCTTGTCGTCGTGAAGGAATAGTTGTGAGAGGCAGGAGGTCTCACATATTTTCGTCACTTGATATGGCTTCATATCATGTTCTATATATATTATTATATCAATTATTTACAATACTGACAAATTTATGAATAAGGCACATGTTTAACTCTTGGGTATCTTTATTTATCAAACATTTCGCCTGCACAGCAGACTTTTTCAGTAGATTATAGAGGTGGTTTAATACCGACTGAGGGAATACCACCTTCAACCTTCATTCAAGGATAAAGGAATGAACACCTTCTGACAAGGTTGAGGGACTAAACATTCTCTGCCAGGGCTCAGGGGTTCAACATCTTCACATGGCTGAGGGATGAGTACCTCTCCCTTAAATTTAAGAAGGCTCTGGGAAAAAGACATTCTTTAAAGGGAGGGGGATGAATATCTTCTATAAAGGGTAAGGGCCTGAAAACCCCAATTTCCCTCTAGTCTTTTTCATGCCCCCTTAAAAAAGTCGCTTTTCGTAAAAGATTCCCAAGTGCTGTATGTCTTTTACCACCCTGAGGACTCCTTGCAATGCTTCCTGCAACGAATGTATTAATGGGATAACCGGATAAACCAAACAAATAAAACTTTTTCGAGAATGATAATCCCCGACCTCCCCCTCTGTATTTTGCAAATGAAATCCTTTTACTTTAATTCGGCTGAACGTTTTACTTCTGCCTCACCCTCCATAACTTTTTTTCCCCTCTGCTGTCCCCTCGGA
>NC_069461.1:24802864-24887864 GCF_026875155.1 Cherax quadricarinatus
TGCGTTGTGTGGTGTGGTGTTGTGTGTTGTGTGTGTGTGTTGGTGGTGTGGTGTGTGTTTGGGGGGTGTTGTTTTGGGTGTGTGTGTGTGTTGTGTGTGGTGTGGTGGTGTGTGTGTGTGTGTGGTGTTGGGGTGTGTGTGTGTGTGTGTTGTGTGTGTGTGTGTGTGTGGTGTGTGGTGTGTGTGTGTGTGGTGTGGTTGTGTGTGTGTTGTGTTGTGTGTTGTGGGTGTGTGGGGTGTGTGTGTGGTGTGTGGTTGTGGGGTTGTGGTGTGTGTGTGTGTGTGTGTGTGTGTGTGGTGGTGTGTGTGTGGGGTGTGTGGGGTGTGTTGTTGGTGTGTGTTGTGTGTGTGGTGTGTGTGGTGGGGTGTGTGGGTGTGGGGTGTGTGTGTGTGTGTGTGTGTGTTGTGTGGTGTGGTGTTGGGTGTGTGTAAGGGTAAAAGTATCAGTTATCTTGTCCTTAAGTGTACATTTAACACATGGTTCTTTTAAAAAAGCTCCCCGCCCCCCATAATTAAATTTGTCACTGTGAATTAAAAATTTTTCAGTAAAAAGATTAAATTATTATAAGTAGCTTTAATATTATTATTATTATTATTATTATTTTATTTTTAAACTTTTTTTTATTATTATTATTATTATTATTATTATTATTATTTTATTATTATTATTATTATGATTTTAAATTATTTTATTATTTTATTTTTATTATTTTTAATTATTATTTTTATATTTATTATTATTATTTTTATTATTTTTTTATTAAAAATTTATTATTATTTAAGTAGGAATACTGTGAAATATTTCCACCCATTATTAGTCTTCTACTACTAACAAACTCGGGCTCATGTATCATGAATATAAACTGTGACTAATATTCACTTGAGAAAAAAAAATGTAAATAAACTGAAGCAACGTGTAAAGATATGAAGACTCACGCATGTTGATGCTTCCCTGTTCATAACGTTCCAATATTTTTCGGCTGGCAGTGCTATTTAGCTTGAAATAAATTGCATTAATTCATTTTTTCTACGTCTAGTTAATGTCCTCGAGTTGTAGTTTATTGTAATAATTAATGCTGGTATTAATAAGAGATGACAAATGAGTTTGTGCTCTTGTTATGGTGTTTTACAAAGAGGTTGTTTATAGGGTAATTTGTAAGGAAATACGAGGCCAGACGTGATTATTTACCACAGTCCATATACTATTACCCCATTTTAAGGGTATTATTATAGGTGCATTGAATTACTGCTGCTAAGTAGTGAATTTCTGGTTATTACTAAAGCATATAAGGATTTAGAGAAGCCTATGTATTGATATAAAGATGTTTTCTGAGAAATTGCAGAATAGATATAACAGCTTAGGTACGCCAGTCTCAAGCTGTACTGTTAAGCCAGTCTGTGTTGTGTTTATCATATATATGTACCTTGATCTTCTACTATTTTAGCATTTGTGACACATATGTATTGTGCAATTAAGCTTAACTGTAAGACTAGTAATAAATTAAGCATGCAAAAAGACACGTTTGAGGTGTAGCCATGTGACAGGCTAGACCAGGCTAGCTTACTTTACCATGTATTTAAATCTATTTTTCTCTTAGTACCTTACTAGATTCCTAATTATTATTATTATAATCATAATTAAGCGCTAAACCCACAAGGGTAGAAACACTGCTTCTAATCTGTCTTCCATCCTGTCGTGTACCCCTAATGCTGTATTGCTGTTTACTAGCCAATACTATATTGAATCAAGCATTCATGTTATTACTGATTTCCTTTGTCTCGTTCACTTATACTTGTTATGTTCCTGTTGCATTTTCTTCCACTTTGTAACGTTAATCTGTGTTTGTTGACCTAACCTTTTTTTTGTACTTTTTGGGCCCCTAAATTAATTACTGAATTCCCCTTTTTGTATCCCCTTTTTTTTTTCCCTTTCGCCCTTATCTTATTTTTGTTAACCTAAAATTCTTTTTTTTTATGTTTCATGTCTTTTTTTGTAATTTATGTGGAAATTTTAAATGTCTAAAATTATCCTTTTTAGTGAATGTAAAAAAAATGATAACTCGAGTTTTGGGGGTCACCTTAATATATCATTTTATGGGGATCCGGTAGCTATACCAGACCTACCCCAAACCGAGGCGGGGTACCTAAAAAAAAACGAAAGCCCTTTCTTTTTAAATTTAGAAAATGATACAGAAAGGGGGTTACTAGCCCCTTAACCCCGGGCATTTTAAAATATATATATATATATATATATATATTATATATATATATATTAAAATATATATATATAAATATAAAAATATATATTATATATAACATATATATATTTCATTCTCCTACTTCTCCCTTCCTCCCCCCTCCTCCTCCCCCCTCCTCCCCTCCCCTTTCCTCCTCCTCCTCCAAATCCTCCTAATCCCCCCTTTAAAATCCAAATTTCTTTTCCCTTGTTGAAGGGGGTACTGAAGAAGGCGGGTATAGGGGTTTTGTGTAGCTGGAAATATTCGCCCTTCCGGGCACACCAAAAATTTTCGTTTTTTACCACACAAATCCCAAAAGGGATTTACTTTTCCGCGTAGTGTTATTTTAAACCTTTTCCCCTCTGAAAACGCCTGTGTTGCGGGGGCGTGGTGGGGGGGAACACATGAGGGTGGGGGGGGGGAAAATTACATATGTGGTGACAGTGAGCTCCCATATTGCCCACCAAAATTTCGGGTGAATTTTTGGGTTTCGTTCATTTGGGGGTTTAAACCCTTTAATCCAGATTTTAGGGCCAGGGCCCAGTTTTGTTTTTATTTTGGTAGGGTGTTGTAAGCTCAAGGTTTTCGTATAAAAGGCTCATTAAAACCCCGGGGAGGCCCGGGGAGTTTCCCAATAACTGGGGTTTTCGTATACTGAGGGCCAGAGTAGGAATTGGGGTAGTCCAGTTGAAAAAACTTTAATAAACTGAAAAATTTGGGCATTCCGGGAGCTAGGGGGTAAGGGTCTCTAAAGGGCTAGGGGGTTTAAGGGCCCTCTAAAGGCTATGGAAAAGGGTCTCAGGGGGCTAGGGGGTATGTTTTCCCGTTAGGGGGCGGTAAGGTTCTTAGGGTTAGGAGGTAAATGTCTCAGAGTGGGAGATAATTTTCTTAGGGCAAAGGAGGTAAAGGTTTTCAGGGTTTAGGAGATAAGTTTTTTTTTGGGGCTGGGAGGAAAAAGGCCCTTCAGGGTTTAGGAGAGGGGAAACCAAGTGGGTCCCCTATGAAAACAAAAAACGAAAAAAAATTTAAATTTGTTAAATGTGTACATTAAAAACCAAAGGAGGGTTTTTTAATTTCAGCCCATCGGGGAGGGAGGGGGGAAGAGCAAAGGGATAAAGGGATACAAGAAGAAACAAGACCAAAGGGGGAAGCATTCACCAACATATCCCCCTACGAGCACGTAAGGCAAATTAATCTAAAAAAAAATAAACAGTGAAAAAAACAAAAATTTAAAATACAAGTCACCAAAAACCCAAAACAAATACTAAAAACCCCAAATTTAAGAATCTTAACAAGGAACTTCCCCCACCAAGGTTTAAAAGATTTGGGAAAACATAAATTCCATATAGGGAAATTCCCGGGGAATCTGTCTAAAGGGCCAAAAATATTGAATTTGGCTGTCGAGAAGACGGGTTATTGTCCCACCACATTTTCCTTTCCAAAAAATATGGTGAATGGGCGGGTGGATGGAGTGTGAAAACATATGGATACACAACGGGATACTTTTTAAAATTTTAAGTAAGTACCAGTATTTACCAAAACTTTTTCGGGAAATACTTACATAATAGGCCGGGGGTTAAAAAGGGAGTTGGGTTTTCCCGTATTTTTTAAAAAATATTTTTTACCTTTCGTACAAAAAAATTTTTGAAACCTTCCGTTTAAACTAGCCCCCTTATTTTTACGAGCAAAAATTTCTTGGTCACACGGGTTTATTGAAATTAGTTTTTTCTATAACCCCCAATAAAGTGACAGATGGTAATAATTTTTGGTAGAATTCCCGGGCTTGACAAAACTCCCGGGAAGCGAAACGTGCCACAATAAAATGTCACTTTAAATTGCACTTTTTCCCTTTTTTATTTTACAAAGTGACAATAAAATAAGGTTTACCACAAACTCTATTTCCCAAAATTTTATTTTGGTAAATCGCTGTGAAATGTCCCAAAAACTGCCATAAGTAACTAACCAATCTGAAAACACGAACTGAAAAAACATCAATCTATGAAGAATTCAAACTGCCAAAAGACTTGTAACTAACCCTAAGATTCCGAAGGGAACCCGGGTTTAGTTTGGGCCGCTTAGTTTTTGAAAATAATAATAATAATAATAATAATAATAAATAAAAAATAATAATAATAATAATAATAATAATATAAAAAGGGCAACCCTTAAAGCTAATTACTACAATATAAGCGTCTACTAAAAGTTTTATCTACACCCACTTATCATGTTTCTTAACATTTTTTTTATGCCTTAAAAAAATCTCACGATTGTTCCCAATACAGAGGGTTGCATATAAAACTTAGGGGGGGGTTAGTGGATTTTTGGGAGTTAAAAGATGTGGGGTGGAAAAATAATATTTTTTTGCTGGAAAAAGCCCTCCCCTTTCCCAAAACAAGTTACAGAGGTTAAAAGGGTTCCCTAAAAAAAAAAAATCAAAAGGGGAAAACCCTTTCGGGCCCGGTGAAGGAAAGGAAAAAAAAGGAAGGGGGGGATTTTCCGGACGACGGTTTTAATTGGGAAAAAGGTACTGGGGAAAAAACGGAAAATTTTATGTTTTAAAAAGGGGCCAAATTTCAGTACCCTAAATGTCCTTATTAAAGGATCCTGGGAGGGAGGCCGCAAAACCTATTTTCCACCCCAAAAGTAAGGAAAAAAAAACGGAAAAGTCTTTTCCAAAAACCCAAAGTTCGGGGAATTTAAGGGGCAATGGCCGGGGAGGGCATCAGAAGGGACCCCCTGAGATTATAGAAACATTTCCTCGAAATGTTGGGGGCCTTTCAAGTAACTCAATGACAGTTAAAAGGTTTCGGGCAAAAATTTGCATCGGTTTGAACCACATTTTTATCTACCCCTCCCTGTATATAAAATAACAGGGAGAGGAATATGAAAATATTACATAAAAATTGAAAATCACTTTTTTGTATATCAATAAATAAATGAAATCAACGTAACTGGAGATTTTAAATTTTAAAAAAAATTTTTTTCTCAAATTTTTTTGTTGAAAAATACAGGGGTTAATTACTGAAGCAACTTTCCCTTTTTAAATTAAAAAACATTAACACTGAAGTTAATAACAGTTAAATTTTGTTAATATAGATCAAACCAGGTAAAAAAAAAAAAAACTTAATTAAAAATTCGAGTCTTTTAAAATTTTTAGTAAAAATCAGAAAATATCTTAGAATTACATTAGACTAGAAAACCATCAGAGAAATGGGAATAATACAAAATTTTTTTCAGCATTATTATAAAAACAAAATTTAACACATTAAAAAAATAATTTAAAAGCAAATTTATCAGCATTTAGTAATAATAGCAAAATTTTCAGCTTTTTTTAAAATAAAAAAAGCAAATTTTATCAAACATTATTGTAAAAAAGCAAATTTATCACATTAAATTTGTAATAATTTGCAAAATTTTTCAGCATTATTTGTAATTTAAAAGCAAAAAATTTTCAGCATTATTAAAAAATAGCAAATTTATCAGCATTTAGTAATAATAAAATTTAAACCCGCATTATTAGTAATAAAAGCAAATTTATCACATTTTTTAGTAATAATAGCAAATTTTTCAGCATCATTTGAATAATAAACCCAAATTTATCAGCATCATTTGTAATAAAAGCAAAATTTTTCAGCCCCTTAAATTTGTAATAATTTGCAAATTTACAGCATCATTAGTAATAATAGCAAATTTATAGCATTATTATAATAAAACAAAAATTTTCAGCAAACATTAGTAAAAATACAAATTTTTAAACACATTATTAGTAATAAAGCCCAAAATTTTTCAGCACATTAGGGAAAAATTCAAATTTACAGCATTTTTATAATAATAAACAAATTTAAACAGCCTCATTTGTAAAATACAAATTTATCAGCATTTTTAGTAATAATACAAATTTATCCCCCGCATCATTTTAATTTAAAAGCAAATTTATCACATTATTAAATAAAATACAAATTTTTTTCAGCATCAATAATAAAAAACAAATTTATCAGCATCATTAGTAAAAAATTTGCAAATTTTTCACATTATTGTTATAATGCAAATTTTAACAGCATTATTTTTAAAAATTTCAAAATTTTTTCACAAATTTTTATTTAATTTTAAAAAAAATTTTTTCAGCAAATTTTTAATTTAAAAAAAGCAAATTTATCACATTTTTTATTAATAAAAGCAAATTTAACAGCATTATTATTTTAAAAATACAAAACTCGGATTATTACCCACTAAAGCAAGTCACTCAGATATCCCAAACTCTCCCTAGCATACCAATATCTGGGTATTAGCCACCCGTTGTGTTTCCGGGCTTTGGGTGCATGAGACGCATGGGGATAGTACCTGCTCCTGAAAAGCTTTTTTAATTGCAGTGCGAAAGGGCCCTTTTGCACTTCATTTGCAAACTCTTCTTCCGGAGGGAAACATGAATAAAAAAATAAAAAAAAACCAAAAGGGACTGACAGACAAAAAAAATTCCTGCAGAAGGTTTGATTTTTATCTCTGGGCTCCTGCAGAAAGGGAAAAGATTTTTGTCCTGGTCTCCTGCAAAAAGGTATGATTCTATCTCTGGTCTTTCCCGCAGAAGGTATGATTCAATCTTTTGTCTCCCGCAAAGGGATGATTTTATCCTGGTTTTCCGCAGAAGGGATGATTCAATCTCTGGCTCCTGCGAAGGTATGATTAAACTCTGGTCTCCTGCAAAGGTATGATTCAATCTTTGTCTCCCCGCAGAAGGTAAATTCAAACTCTGGTTCCTGCAAAAAGGGATGATTCAAACTCTGGGCCCTCAGAAGGTAAAGATTCCCATCTCTGGTCTCCTGCAGAAGGGAAATTTAAACTCGGGCCTTTCCCGCAGAAGGGTTTATTCTAAACTCTGGGCTCCTGCAAAGGTAAGAATTTAATCTCTGGGGCTCCTGCAGAAGGTATGATTTTAACTCTGGTCTCCTGCAGAAAAAGGATGGGTTCAATCTCCGGTCTCCTGCAAAAAGGTAAGTTTTTATCTCTGTCCCCCTGCAAAGGTATGAACAATCCCCTGGGCTCCCCGCAGAAGGGATGATTCATCTCTGGGCTCCTGCAGAAGGTATGATTCAATCCTGGGCTCCTGCAACGAAAATTCTATCTCTGGGCTCCTGCAGAAAGGATGATTCAATCTCTGGTCCCCCTGCGAAGGTATATTCTATCTCTGGTCTCCCCGCAGAAGGTATAATTTTATCTCTGGTCTCCTGCAGAAGGTATATTCAAACTCGGGCTCCTGCAAAGGGATGAAACTATCTCTGGGCTCCTGCAAAGGATGTTCAATCTCTGGGCTCCTGCAAAGGTAATTTTTTCTTGGGCTCCCCGCAAAGGGTTTTATTCAATCTCTGGTCTCCTGCAGAAAGGAAAATTTTATCCCGGTCTCCGCAGAAGGGATGATTCAATCTCTGGGCTCCGCAGAAGGTAGATTTTTTTTCTCTGGTCTCCTGCAGAAAAGGATGGGTTCAATCTCTGGTCCCCCCTGCAGAAGGAAAGATTTTTAAACCTGGTCTCCCGCAGAAGGGAAGATTCTATCTCTTTGGGCTCCTGCAGAGGGATATCTATCTCTGTCCCCCCTGCAGAAGGTATGATTCAACTCTTGGGCTCCTGCAAGAAGGTATTATTTTATCCTGGGCCCCCCTGCAAAGGTATATTCTAAACTCTGGTCTTTCCCGCAGAAAGGGATGAAACCATCTCTGGTCCCGGGAGAAGGTATGATTCAATCTCTGGGCCCCCCTGCAGAAAGGGATGAATTTTATCTCTGGTCTCCTGCAAAGGTATAACCCAAACCTTTGGGCTCCTGCAAAGGTATGTTTTTAAACCCCTGGGCCCCGGGAGAAGGTATGATTCTATCTCTGGTCTCCTGCAGAAGGATGATTTAATCTCTGGGCTCCTGCAGAAGGTTGAAATTTAATCTCTGGTCTCCCGCAGAAAGGGAAGATTCAATTTCCCGGTCTCCCGCCCGAAGGGATGTTTACTCTGGGCTCCTGCAGAAGGTAGATTCATCTCTGGTCCTGCAGAAGGTATGATTCTATCTCTGTCTCCTGCAGAAGGGATGATTTTATCTCTGGTCCCCCTGCAAAGGTTTTAAATTTTATCTCTGGTCCTGCAGAAGGTATGAAATTTTATCTCTGGTCTCCGCAGAAAGGGGGGTTTTGGGGTTGGGGGAATTTTTTTTTGGGGGGTAAAAAAAGGGGAAAAAAAAAAAAAAAATTAAAAAAAAAGGAAATTTCCCCAAAAAAAAAATTTTTCTCCTCCCCCAACAACAACCCCCCAAAATTTTTACCCCCCCAAAAAACCCCCCCCCCCGGGCCCCCCCCCCCCCCCCCCGCCCAAAAACCCCCCCGGCCCCCCCCTTAACCCAACCCCCCCCCCCAAAAACCCCCCACCCCCGGCCCCCCAAAACCCCCCCCCCCCCCCCCTAGGGTTGGTTTTTTTTCCCTTTTATTTTCCCTTTTAAATTTTTATTTTTTTAAAAATGTTAAACCCCGGCCCCCCAAAAACCAACCCCCCCCGAAAACACCCCCCCCCCCCTTCCCCGGGGCCCCCCCAAAACCCCCCCCCCCCTTTTCCCCCCACCCCCTCCCCCCCACCCCCCCCCCCCCCCCCAAAAACCCCCCCCCCCCCCCCAGGGCCCGGCCCCCAAAAATTTCCTTTTGGGTTTGGTTGGGTTGATTTAATTTTCCCTATAAAGGTTGATTTTAAAAAAAAAAAATTTTTTTTGGGGGTTGGGGGTTTTCTTTTGGTTTTAAAAAGGGGGGGGTTTCTTTTTTGGGGGTTTTAAGGGGAAAGATTCAAAACCCCTTTGGGTTTCCCGCAGAAGGGATGATTTTATTTTCTGGTCTTCCCCGCCCGAAAGGGAAATTCAAACTCTGGTCCTTTCCCGCAGAAGGGAAGAATTTTAACCCCTGGTCCCCCTGCAGAAGGTATGATTCTAATCTCTTCTCCCTGCAGAAGGTAGATTTTTAATTTTCTGGGGCTCCTGCAGAAGGTAATTCTATCTCTGGTCCCCCTGGAAAGGTTAATTTTTTTTTCTTTCTCTGGTCTCCTGCAGAAGGTATGATTCCAAACGTCTGGTTTCCCTGCAGAAGGTATGATTCAATCTCTGGGCCCTGCAGAAGGTGATTTTAAACCCTGGTTTTCCTCAAAGGTAATTCTATCCTGGGGCTCCGCTGAAGGTATGGAATTTTATCTCTGGTCCTCCTGCAAAGGTAATTACAAACTCTGGTCTTCCCGCAGAAGGTATGAAAATTTTTCTCTGGCTCCTGCAAAGGGATGGGTTCCCATTTTTCTGGGCTCCGCAAAGTATGATTTTATCTCTGGTCTCCTGGGAGAAGGGAAGATTCCCAATCTCTGGGGCTCCTGCAAGAAGGTTTTGATTCAAACTCTTGGGCTCCTGCAGGGAAAGGGATGAAAACCTTCTCTGGTCCCTGCAAAGGGATGAAATTTTAAAACCCCCGGTCCCTGCAAAGGGATGATTCTATCTCTGGGGGCTCCTGCGGGGAATAATTCCCACCTGGTTCCTGCAAAAAGGTATGATTCTAATTCCCACCCGGTCTCCTGCCCGAAGGGAAGATTCTAAACTCTGGTCTCCGAAGGTATGTTCAATTTTCTGGTCTCCTGCAGAAGGTATGAAAACTTCCTGGTCCCCCTGCAGAAGGAAAGTTTACTAACCCCTGGTCCTTTCCCGCAGAAGGTATGGGTTTTATCCTGGTCCCTTCAAAAAGGTTTTGGGTTTTTTAAACTCTGGTCTCCTGCAGAAAAGGGAAAGATTTTAATCTCTGGTTTCCTGCAAAGGGATGATTCAAACTCTGGTCTTTTCCCGCAGAAAAAAGGGATGATTCAAAACTCTGTCTCCCTGAAGAAGGGGGTTTTTCAAACCCTGGTCTCCGCAGAAGGGAAGAAATTTTATTTTCTGGTCTCCTGCAGAAGGTATGATTCATCTCTGGGCTCCTGCAGAAAAGGATGATTCCAAACCTGGGCTCCGCAGAAGGTATATTCAAAACTCTGGTCTCCTGCAGAAGGGGGGGATTCCCCTCTCCCGGTCCCTGCAGAAGGTTTATTCAATTTTTTGGGGGGGCTCCCCCAGAAGGTATGATTTTAATTTTCCGTCTCCCGCAGAAGGTATGATTCAATTTTTCTGGTTCCCCCCTGCGAAGTATGATTCAAACTCTGGTCCCTTTGCGCAGAAGGTATGATTTTAAACTCGGCCTTTCCGGGAGAAGGGATGACAATCTTTTGGTCTTTCCGCAAAGGGATGATTCTAAACCTTTTTGGTTTTTCCTGCAAAAAGGTATGATTCCATCTCTTGGGCTCCGCAGAAAGGGATGATTCAATTTTTTCTGGGCTCCTGCAGAAGGGATGAAATTTTAAATCTCGGTCTCCCCGCAAAGGTATTTATTCAATCTCTGGGCCCTGCAAAAAAGGGAAAAAAATTTAATCTCCCGGTTTTTCCCCCTGCAGAAAAGTAATTATTTGGGCTCCCGGGAAAGGGATGATTCAAACCTGGTTCCCCCTTTCAGGAAGGTTATGATTCAAACCTGGTCTCCTGCAGAAGGTAAAATTCAATCTCTGGTCTCCTCAAAAATTGGGATGCAATTTTTGGGCTCCCCCAGAAGGTATGATTTTCCAATTTCCCCTGGTCTCCTGCAAAGGTATGATTTTTCCCCTGGGGCCCCCGCAAAGGTATGAATTTTAAACTCCCGGGCTCCCCGCAGAAGGAAAATTTTTAAACTCTGGTCTCCCCCAAAAAAATATATTCAATCTCTGGTCCCCCTGCAGAAGGTATTTTTTTCAATCTCTGGTTTTTCCTGCAGAAGGGGATGATTCAAACCTGGTCCCCCCCCGCAAAGGGAAAGATTTTTTTTTCCCCGGGCCCTGCAGAAATTTTATTCTATCTTTTTTTGGGCTTTCCCGAGAAGGTATGATTCAAAAAAAAAAATCTGGTAACTCCTCAGAAGGTAATTATTCAATCTCTGGTCTCCCCCGGGGGCAAAACCCCTGGGGGGGGTTTTCCCTTTTTGGGGAAATTTTTTTTTTTTTTGGAATTTTTCTTTTTTTTTTTTTTTTTTTTCAAATTTTCAATTTTTTTTATTTCCCCTTTTTTTTTTTTCCTTTTTCTTTAAAATTTTTTTTTTCCACTGTCCTTCCAAATTTTTTTTTTTTATCTTTTTTCTCCTCAGAAGGAAAGATTCAATCTTTTTCTTTTCCCCCAAAGGTATGAACTATTTTTCTTTGGGCTCCTGCAGAAGGGTTTATTCTATCCCCTGGGCCCCCTGGAAAAGGGTTTTATTCAAACCCCGGGTTTTTTTTTCCTGCAAAGGTATATTCTATCTCTGGTTTTTCCTGCAGAAGGTAAGATTTTCCCAAACTCTGGGCCCCCTGCAGAAGGTTTTGTTCCAAAAAAAACCTCGTTTTTTCCTGCAGAAGGTGTAATTCAATATTTGGTCCCCCCCTACAGAAGGTATTTATTCAAACCCCCGCCGTCTCCTGCAAAGGTAATTTATTCAATCTCTTTCTCCTGCAAAGGGATGAAAATTCCAATTTTTCTGGTTTTTTCCCCAGGGAAAGGGGTTTAAATTTAAAAAATTTTTTTTTTCCCTACAAAAGGGATGATTCCTTATCAACCCTTTGGTTTTTTCCCTGCCCAAAAGGGAAAAGATTTAATTTTTTCCCGGTTTTCCGCAGAAGGTATGATTCCCAAACTCTGGTTTTTTTTTTCCTGAGAAAATATGATTTAATTCCCCTGGTCTCCGGGGGTATTTTTCAATCCGGTTTTCCTGCGGGGTTGTCCTCTCCCGGGTTTTTCCCCGCAAAAAAAGGGATGATTCAAACTCTGGTTTTTTCCCCGCAAAAAAGGTAAGAAATTTTTCCTGGTCCCTTCCCTGGGAGAAAATTTTAAATTTTAAACTCTGTCTCCTTAAAAAAAGGTAAAATTCAATCCCCTGGGGGCTTCCCGCAGAAGGTATGATTCCCAAACTCGGTTTCCCCCCGCAGAAGGTAATATTCAAAACCTTCCTTTTTCCCTGCAAAAAGGTAATGATTTTAAACTTTTGGGGGGGGGCCCTCAAAGGTATGATTCAAACTCTGGGGGCCCGGGAAAGGTATGATCCCAATTTTTCTGGTCTCCCCCGCAAAAAAAGGTAGATTTTTTCTCTGGGGCCTTTTCCCGAAAGGTTTTTCTCTCTTTTGGGCCCTGCAGAAGGGATGATTTTAATCTTGGGTTTTTCCTTTCAAAGGTGGAATTCAATTTGTTCCCCGGGTTGGTTCCGGGGCCGGGCCCGCAGAAGGGATGATTCAATCTCTTTTCCCCGCAAAGGTATGATTTTAATCCGGGTTCCTTGGGAGAAGGGTAATCCCCTAATTTTCCAAAAAGAAGGTTTTTGATTCCCCATCCCTGTTTTCCTGCAAAAAGGGAATTAAATCTTTGTCCCTCAAAGGGAAAAATAACCTGGCCCCCCGGAAGGGTTTTTTAATCTTTTGGCCCTGCAAAAATTTAAATTTAATTTTGGGTCCGCAAAAAGGTTTTAAAAATTAATTTTTTAAAAAAAAAAAAAATTAATTTTTTTAAAAAGGGGGTTATTAATCTTTTTAAAAATTTTGATTAATTTATTAAATAAAAATTAAAAATTTTTTTAAAAATAATGATTAATTTTAAATATATTAATTTTTGGGGCGGGGCCGCCCGGTTGCCTTTAACTTGTTCTTTCCTCAGAAGTAAAGTTTTTGTCCCCAAAGGTAATGTTAATCATTGGGGGGTTCCTAAGAAAAAGATTTAATCCCCGTGGGGCCCTCCCGAAGGGAAACCCCAAATTTGGGGGCCCCCAGAAGGGAACCAATTTGGGGGCTCCCAATCAAAGGGGTAAACACCCTAAACCTTTAGAAAAAAGAGTCAACCTTTAAGAATCCCTCCCTTTTGGAATTTTAACCCAAATTTTAAAAATTTAAGTAAACCCGGTTTGTGAAGTAAACTCACTGGAACCCGGAGTTGTGGAGTGCTTGCCCAGATGTTATCTTAATGTTCAACTTACTTTAATGGTAGAGTAGACAAATATAGATTGTATAAATATATATAATATATATATAATATTAATATATATATATAAATATATATATTATAATACTATATATATATATATATATATATATATATTATAATATATATAATAATATAATATATATTATATATATATAAAAAATATATATATATTATATATATATATATATAATATATATAATATATATATATATATATATATATATATATATAAATATATAATATATATATATATCATATATATATATATATATATATATATATTATATATATAATATATATTATATATATATATATATATATATATATATATATAACTATATATATATATATAATATATATATATATATATAATATATATATATAATATATAATTATATATATATATATATATACTATTATATATAAATAAATATATAATTATATATATATAATATATATATATAAATATATAAAATATATAATATATTTTAATATATATATATATACTATATATAATATATATATATAAATATATAAATATATATATATAAATATATAAATAATGTTGTGGAATGGGTCAGGTCTCAGCTCCTGGCCTCGTCGTTCAACTTGCTCTTTAGCCTCATGGGAGTAATGTGGTTTGCTCTCCACATAGGTAAGTGTTGACACACTGGGTGGTAGTGACTACACAGTAACGACGCCTCAATACCTTGTGGAAGTCAACACGCAGAGTAACACAGACCTTGTGGAAGTCAACACCCAGAGTAACACACAATGTGGAAGTCAACACCCAGAGTAACACACATTGTGGAAGTCAACACCCAGAGTAACACCATGTGGGAAGTCAACCACCCAGAGTAACACACATTGTGGAAGTTAACACCCAGAGTAACACACATTGTGGAAGTCAACACCCAGAGTAACACACATTGTGGAAGTCAACACCCAGAGTAACACACATTGTGGAAGTCAACACCCAGAGTAACACACATTGTGGAAGTTAACACCCAGAGTAACACACATTGTGGAAGTCAACACCCAGAGTAACACACATTGTGGAAGTCAACACCCAGATTAAACAACATTGTGGAAGTTAACACCCAGAGTACACACATTGTGGAAGTCAACACCCAGAGTATAACACCATGTGGAAGTCAACACCCAGAGTAACACACATTGTGGAAGTCAACACCAGAGTAACACACATTGTGGAAGTTAACACCCAGAGTTAACACACATTGTGGAAGTCAAACCCAGAGTAACACACATTGTGGAAGTCAACACCCAGATTAACACACATTGTGGAAGTTAACACCCAGAGTAACACACATTGTGGAAGTCAACACCCAGAGTAACACACATTGTGGAAGTCAACACCCAGAGTAACACACATTGTGGAAGTTAACACCCAGAGTAACACACATTGTGGAAGTCAACACCCAGAGTAACACACATTGTGGAAGTCAACACCCAGAGTAACACACATTGTGGGAGTCAACACCCAGAGTAACACACATTGTGGGAGTCAATACCCAGAGTAACACACATTGTGGAAGTCAACACCCAGAGTAACACACATTGTGGGAGTCAACACCCAGAGTAACACACATTGTGGAAGTCAACACCCAGAGTAACACACATTGTGGGAGTCAACACCCAGAGTAACACACATTGTGGGAGTCAACACCCAGAGTAACACACATTGTGGAAGTCAACACCCAGAGTAACACACATTGTGGAAGTCAACACCCAGAGTAACACACATTGTGGGAGTCAACACCCAGAGTAACACACATTGTGGGAGTCAACACCCAAAATAACACACATTGTGGGAGGGAACAAACATCACTTGAAAAGAAAGACTCTGCAAGCATGAGCCAATTCCAAAGTGAGTGGACCAGGAGATTGAGCTACAGGTTAAGGCAACCAAGGCAACAGTGATGAAGCTGAAACAGTGTGGAGTAATCAACGCTGAGCTAACAAGTCTAGCTTTCTTAGCTAGAAAGTTAGAACACAAAACATTAGATACAATGTTGACTCTCTATGTTGCATCTGTTAGACCACAGCTTGAAGATTATGCTACTCTGTTTTGATCTCAAAATTTATTTATTTATTTATATATATGCTTGTGTGCGTGAGAGACGGGGAGAGAAGGAGAGAGAGAGAGAGAGAGAGAGAGAGAGAGAGAGAGAGAGAGAGAGAGAGACAGAGACAGAGACAGAGACAGAGACAGAGACAGAGACAGAGACAGACAGACACACAGACACACAGACACACAGACACACAGACACACAGACACACAGACACACAGATACACAGACAGACACACAGACAGACAGAGAGGAGGGAGTAAATTTTAGATCCTGTGATTACTCTGGGATATTTTGGAACAGAAGCGACGACACTTCTATCTTGAAAAATGGGTCACCGTATTTCTCGAATTAAAACATAAAGATTTGAAGGGTAAAATAATTAAACGTCATTCATTTTCACAATTAATGCATCATTTTATTTCCCAAAACTACATCATCCTTACCACTGGTGGTTCCAGTTTGACACGGAACACCACGGTGTCCATGGGTCAGCTGCGTGGATTACCAGCAGGAGTGGAAATACGTATAGATTTAGAAAGAGAGAGAGAGAGAGAGAGAGAGAGAGAGAGAGAGAGAGAGAGAGATATAGTAAATCATTGCATAGTATCCAATAGATCATTCACACGCACACAAACTACCAGACCTTCAGTAAAAAGGTATCTGGGAATTAGTCGATCGTTGTGGGTCGCATTCTGGGGAATGATCAAGTACTACTTACTACTGAGCAACTCCAATGTCTCTCAAATGATCTACTGATGCACTGTCTGTGCCGAAAGTACAGGACAAACGAATCATTAAAGCCGAAAGGCTAAATCTAGGAAAGACACTGTTCATACATTGATTAGAATCACTGAACCTCTGCTAACAATAATTAAAGGGACCTCTGTAAATTACTTCTGTAAATTACTGATCTCAGTCTTTTACACGATGGTTGCTGAAAGTGGATGATTACGGCTCTTCATGACGCAGGTCGCAAGGGAGAAAAATAAAAACAAATAAACATTGAAATGTTGAAAGTATTCAGTGGGACGAGTCAGGGAGATTTCTGTCAATCTTTAAGTATGGGGGTGTCTTCTTGAAGTTGAAGGCTCTTGATGTACTAATAATAATAATAATAATAATAATAATAATAATAATAATAATAATAATAATAATAATAATAATAATAATAATAATAATAATAATGAAAATGATAACAACAACCACAATAATTTATTTATTTATTCACAGCAACACATAAAATTACCGACATGTTTACATCAAAGAAAATTTACGCCATAATCTGTTTGATACGCTAACAACACTATCGAATTCCATTATTTCTTTGGCGCCGAGAGCATGGAACGGATGGAACGCATTTCCAGGAAGTTACGCATGCGTTCCTACTGTTTCCTCTACATTTTTCCTCTGTTCTGCATTTTTTCTTTCGGTTGAAAAGTTTGTCATTCTTGTGTATAAAAAAAGAAAAAGTCGTCCCTTGAGTGTGATAGAAGGATGGACTTGCTTACTTGGAGGGGGTCCAATACTGTTCCAATTGGCGTCATTCTGCACCAGCTGGAGTCACAGGGCACCAGCTGGCGCCAAAGTGCACCATCTGGGATCACCTGACGTGCAGGTCTTCAGCTTGGCTCCCCAGTGGCAGAAATTTCCGGCCATCTGTAAGACAGACGACACTGCTTTCTGCAGGCTGGTGTAAGCATGAGAGGACGCCACCAGAGGCACGTGAGAGGACGCCACCAGAGGCACCTGAGAGGACGCCACCAGAGGCACGTGAGAGGACGCCACCAGAGGCACGTGAGAGGACGCCACCAGAGGCAGCACGTGAGATGTTCACATGAAGTAACAAGAGGAAGTGGAAGAAGAGGAGGAGAAAAGGAAGAAGAAGAGGAAAAAGAAAAAAGTGCATCACACGTGTCTTATTCGTCCTCTTGTTGGGCTTTCTATTCCATTCACATATTTATTAATAGATTGTGTTGCTGAGGACGACCCAAGTTTGCTACAGTAATTTAGTTATATAACAACTCTAAATAACTTTTTACACAACTCACACATACGAGGAAGAAGCTGACCACGACGTTTCGGTCACACTTGGACCATTTACAAAGTCACACTGTGCAGGTTATTTGTGTATTTCTCAAAATACTTTTTATTCTTCATTGGCCGTTTCCCATCAAGGTATAGTGACCCATTCCCCATCTCAAGATATATTTACTATCACTTATTCAATAGTAGTAGTGTTGTAAAGTATGTCAGTTTCACGTGGATGATGAACTGTGTGGTTGGTTAACCTATTTTCTTACTCCATCCTTTCTCCATGACCAAACCATCTTAACATGTACGCTTTTACTTCCAGAATTACACTTTTCATTTAATCACACCATCTTGAATTTTCTTTACTCGCTTGTCTCTGCATAATATTCACTCTACACACTGATCTTAAATTCATGGTCACTGCCTCCAGTCTCATCCTCCTTGCTGTAACACTCACCGCTATATTTTACTCTCAGACGAAAGAACTCTCATCGCTGTACTCTGAGGCATTCCCTGTTTTACATACATGAGAAATCTCTTTCCAGAGAAATCTTATCAATTCTGTTACTGGCTCACCTCCATTTGTTCTGTGATTTACATTTTATAGACCAATTTACCTACACATTCACTTCTAAATATTTAACTACCTCCTCGCTATTCCTTCCACTCATTCTGATGTCCTGTTTCATATTCCCAGTTCCCCTTCTAGCTCTTCTCACCTACTTCTCTGTTTTGTCTTTCAGCTCTTTATAATTAACACATTCTCCCGAACTCCTCTACCATCCCCTGCAACTCCTCTTCCCAACGTGGCCAATAAACTGCGTCATCAGCGAAGCGCAAGTGTGACGATGTTCGTAATATAACAGATACTCGATGCTCTTGTAAACCAGCAGCTCTCACTAGAATAACAAGAAGCTAACAAACGAAAGTTGACAAGCTGATAAACAAGACACTTGAGAACACCTGAGTATCATAACGTTCGACAAATGGCTGAGAGACTGAACACCTTAAAGTCGTCTCTCCACATCTTCCACTCTCTTCAGAATAAACAAAAGTCAACCAGGTGATACGTTCCAATAATAAAGAGAGTATTGCATGTGTATCTTATTTCACCAATAAAAATATATATACCACTAATGTCATCATTAAATTTAATGCTAACATAAAAAACTAAGCAAAAAAAACTACTGAATACGAAATAGAAGTTTTCCACACTAGTTTTATCCAATAACACAACTGAGTTTTGTAAGTAATTATAAAGTGAATTAATGTGCGCATGCATTGAGTGTTGACACTGGATTAGAAAAAACTAACGTTGTAAAACTAAAATAAACGCTGCAAAAGGAGCAAAACCTGTAAATACATTACAATACTTAGCAGTGTCCAAATCGTCCGTAACTGACACCTGGAAGTGTCACCAACAGTATTTAATATACACTTCATTAGTGCCACGAACAGAGATCCATCAAATTCCATGATCTTAGGTGAGCGTAGACGAGTGTTGAGGTGTAGGTTGGGTCCTAGCTGGCACACACCTGGGAGATGGTGCTCAGAGGGGAATGAAAGACGTGGCTATTACCACCTGCTGAGCAGTAAAGCTGTCAACTGGGTGTGAGATGAGGGTGCTACCTGATGAAGCTGTCAGCTGGGTTAAGAGTAGAACCTCTTCCAGCATCTGACCTCTACTAGCACCTAACCTCTGCTAGCACATGACCTCTACTAGCACCTAACTTCTTCTAGCACCTAACCTCTACTAGCACCTAGCCTCTGCTAGCACATGACCTCTACTAGCACCTAACTTCTACTAGCACCTAACATCTACTAGCACCTAACATCTACTAGCACTAACCTCTACTAGCACCTAACATCTACTAGCACTAACATCTCTAGACCTAACATCTACTAGGACCTAACATCTACTAACACCTAACATCTACTAGCACTTAACCTCCACTATCACCTAACATCTACTAGCACCTAACATCTAGCACTAACATCTACTAGCACCTAACATCTACTAGCACCTAACATCTACTAGCCCCTAACATCTACTAGCACCTAACATCTACTAACATAAGCACTACTAACATCTACTACAGCACTAACATCTCATAACTCTCTAGCACCTAACATCTACTAGCCCTAACATCTACTAGCACACTAACACTAACTCTACTAGCACATAACCTCTACTAGCACTAACCTCTACTAGCACCTAACATCTACTAGCACTAACTTCTACTAGAACCTAACATCTACTAGCACTAACCTCTACTAGCACTTAACATCTACTAGCACCTAACATCTACTAGCACTAACCTCTACTAGCACCTAACATCTACTAGCACCTAACATCTACTAGCACTAACTTCTACTAGCACCTAACCTCTACTAGCACTAACCTCTACTAGCACCTAACATCTTCTAGCACCTAACATCTACTAGCACTAATCTCTACTAGCACCTAACATCTACTAGCACCTAACATCTACTAGCACTAAATTCTACTAGCACCTAACATCTACTAGCACTAACCTCTACTAGCACCTAACATCAACCAGCACCTAACATTTACTAGCACTAACCTCTTCTAGCACCTAACATCTATTAGCATCTAACCTCTACTAGCACCTAACCTCTACTAGCACTAACCTCTACTAGCCCCTAATATCTACTAGCACCTAACATCTACTAGCACGAGCCTCCTATCCCAGGTATGTTCTGCTGATATGAAAAAGACAACACTGAACAAAAGTAATAATATTGAACATAGAGAATATTCAACAAAAAATGCTAACATTGAACAAAAAAAGAACTAAAACTGAACAAGAAAATGTTAACTGAACAAAATCTGTCTAAATTTGAAGAAGGAAAAAATAACATTGACTAAAAGAGAGCTACTTTGAACAAAAAAGCATAACTTTGAACAAAAAAAGCATAACTTTGAACAAAAAAAGCATAACTTTGAAAAAAAAAGCATAACTTTGAATAAAAAAAACATAACTTTGAACAAAAAAGCATAACTTTGAACAAAAAAAGCATAACTTTGAACAAAAAAAGCATAACTTTGAATAAAAAAAGCATAACTTTGAAAAAAAAAAGGATAACTTTGAACAAAAAAGCATAACTTTGAACAAAAAAGCATAACTTTGAACAAAAAAAGCATAACTTTGAAAAAAGAAGCAAAAAGCATAACTTTGAACAAAAAGCATAACTTTGAACAAAAAAGCATAACTTTGAACAAAAAAAGCATAACTTTGAACAAAAAAAGCATAACTTTGAACAAAAAAGCATAACTTTGAACAAAAAAGCATAACTTTGAACAAAAAAAGCATAACTTTGAACAAAAAAAGCATAACTTTGAACAAAAAAAGCATAACTTTGAACAAAAAAAGCATAACTTTGAACAAAAAAAGCATAACTTTGAACAAAAAAGCATAACTTTGAACAAAAAAGCATAACTTTGAACAAAAAAGCATAACTTTGAAAAAAAAGTTACTTTGAACAAAAAAGACTATGAAAAAAGACCATCTTTGAGCATAAAAGCACTAACTTTGAACAAAATGACTTAATTTGAAGAAAAAAGACTATCACTGAACAAAAAATTACAGCTTTGAACAAAAAGACAAATCTTGAACAAAAAGCCTAATTCTGAACAAAAAAGACAAGTTTTGAACAAAAAAAAGACAAATTTTTGATCATAAAAGGCTAATTTTGAAAATAAAAATCTAATTTTGAACAAAAGAACATTTCGTAGTTCTGTGTGAGATTCAGTCTTATACAAGAGAAAATAATAATGCAGAGGTTTTTCAGATTTGCAAAACCAGCATAAAACCCGTTCAAAACCTGTGTGAAAACCTGTTTAAAACTTTTCTAGAAATCTGTTCAAAACGTGCAAAACACTAATTTAAACTTGTGTACAAAGCCTGTTTAAAACTTGTTTTAAAACTTTGCAAAACCTTAATTTAAACTATGAAAAACCTTAATTTAAACTGTGAAAAGCCTTAATTTAAACTTGTGCAAAAAACTTGTTTAATACCTGAGTAAAAACTTTACTAAAAGTTTCGTAAAAAAAAAAAAAGTCTGTTTAGGGCTTTCGTAAAAACCTGGTTTAGAAATTCTTTAAAACCGGTTTAAAAACTGGTTACAAACTGTGTCAAAACCCTATAAACAAAAACCAGTGTAAAAATCTCGAAGTGAAATAAAGTAAAAACTTTAATTCTCACAGGACCTTGTAAGCATTAAAAAATAATGAAGCTTAAGCCTTGAAAGCTTAATTAAGATGAGCTTCAGACCTGGAAGCTTAATTAAGATCAGTAATTAAGACTGAAAAAAAAAATTCTCTACCTTCTTTTAGCTCTGTGTCTTTGTTGAGAATTTATTATTTCTAGGCATTTAGAATTTTTCTTATTAGAGACGGATTATATTTCTAGATTCTCGAGCAATTAACCTAGAATGATAATTGACCAATTAACCAAGAATGATACCTGAACAATAAACCACGAAGGATGATCGAAATAAAAATGATAAAAGTTCATAGGAATTTAAATATTTACTGAGAATAAATAAAGTCCCAATACCGAGGCTGGAATAATTCATTAAAATCGCCAAGTTTGTCTTCCTCCTGGATCATTGTCAAGTCACAACTGGAACGAGAAAAGTAAAGAAGGACGGAAGATAATGTAGTTGTGTCTAGGAAAGGGAGAAGAGAGTAGTAGTAGTAGTAGTAATTGTAGTAGCAGTAGTTGTTGTAGTACTGATAGTTGTTGTAGAAGTAGTTGTAATAGTAGTTGTTGTAATGGTAGTAGTAGTTGTAGTAGCAGTAAAAGTTGTAGTAGTAGTTGTAATAGTAGTAGTACTTGTAGTAGTTGTAGAAGTAGTAGCAGTAGTTGTTGTAGTAATAATACTTGTACTAGTAATAGCATTAATTTTTATAGTAGTAGTAGTTCTTGTAGTAGTAATAATTGTAGTAGTAGTAGCAGCAGTAGATTGGAGTAGTAGTAGTAGTAGACGTAGAACCACAAAAAAAAAATTTTTCAAAATTTTAAAATTTTTATTTTAAAAATTAAATAAAAAACCCAATTTTAAACTAAAAACCATTAAAATTTTAAAAAATTTTTTTTCCTATAAATTTCAAAAATTTAAAAAAAAAAAAAAAAAATTTTTTCTAAAAAAAAAAAAAATTAAAAAATATAAAAAATTTTAAATTTTTAAAATAAATTTTTTTTTAAAATTAATATATTGTTGAAATTATAATTTTATCAGTAAAATTTAAAATTAATTATTAAAAAACTTTTATTTTTTTCATTTTTTTAATTAAAATTTTTACATTAAATTTTTTTTTTAGATATAATTTTCTTTAATTAAAAATTTTTAATAATTACCAAAACCAGAAATTAAAATAAAAACATTAAATTTAAAATTATAAATAAAAAATTAAGTATATAATAATTAAAAATTATTAATCAATTTTTTTTTAAAAATTTTAAATAAAAAAAAAAAGAAAGAAGAAAATTATTCTAAAAAAAAATATAATAATAGTATAATAGGTTTTAATACCATTAGAATTTTAAATAAAATTTTTTTTAATTAATTTAAAAAACCCACAAAAACCAAACCCCAAACCCACCAACCCAAAAACACACCCCCACAAAAAACCCAAAAACCCCCCAAACAAAAACACCACAAAAAAACCCCCCCACACAAACACACACCCCCCCCCACCCCCCCCCCCCCCCCCCCCCCCCCCCCCCCAAAAAATTTTTTAAATTTTTTTAAAAAAAAACACAAAAAAAACTAAAATTTAAAAAATTTAATTAATACTTAATTAAAATATATTTTTAAATAATACTCTAATTACCATATAAAATTAAATATTTTTATTAAAATTTAAAATTACCACTATTTATACTTTAACTAAAATTTTATAATATATAACAATAATAATAAAATTAAAATTTAATATTAATTTAATATATAAAATATATTATATAACTTTAATTATAATTTATATCAATTAAAATATTGATTAATATAAATTAATTAAAATTTTACAATTCTCTAATAAAAATTAATACTTACCAATACTACTCCACCACCATTACACTACTATTTATTCCACTATTTACTTTCCCCCCACTATTTTTCATCACCACTCACTCATCTACCACTACTACAAAATCTACCACTCTACTACACCTACCACTACTATCTCTACACTTTCCACTCCCAAATACATACCCCCTACCACTCTCTTCTCCACTACTACTAATTACCACTACCTAAATCTACCACTACTAACACACTACCACACTACTAATCTACCACTACACTCTTTCTACCACTATTTACATCTACACACTACTCATCTACCACTACTACTACATCTCCATACTACTCATCCCCACTACAAAACCATCTACCACTATTTATCCCTTCTCCATACTTCATCTCCCATACTATAATTACCATACTCTACATTTTCCCTATACTAATCTACCCTACACTCATCTACCCTATACACTACCACACTACATCTACCACTATACTACATTCCACTACTACTACTTTCTTTAAACCCAACCCTACTATCATTCCCCTATTACATTCCACTCTACTAACTACCATTAACATTTTCCACTACTACCATCTACCCTACTCTCATCTACCATACTACTGATCTACCACCACTACACATTCTTCCACTATACTACATCTCCCATATACACATTACCATACTACTAATCTCCACTACACTCATCACCACTACTTCAATCTACCCTTCTACTTCCCCCTTCCCATCTCCCAAATACTACATCTACCACTCTCCCAATTACCACACTAAAAAAAAACTAACTAACATCTCCACTACTCTAATCTACCACTACTCCCACTACCACTATACTCTTCTACCAAACTACACACCACATACTCATCTCCCCTAACTAATCAAAATTTACATCTACCCACTCTACTGATTCCTACACTCACCCCTTCCACACTACTCATCACACTATACTCATTACCACTATCACATCTCCACTACAAAACTCATCTACCATTTTTCCAACTACACATCTACCACTATATAAAATCTTCACACTCTACTCCCCATCTACTCACTAATTCTACTACAATTACCACTCTACTCATCTACCACTACTCTACTTTCCCACTACTACTCATCCCCATTTCTACCATTTTCCACTAACTCATCACCACTACTATCATCTCCACTACTCTACATCTCCATACTACTACTTCTACCACTAACTCCCTAATATCTACCACTATACTACATCTCCACTCTACTATTCCCCTAACCACTACTACACCCCAAACTCTACCTACATTTTCCCACTACTACTCCATCTCCCACTAATACATCTACCATACTACTACATCTACCACTACACTCATTACCACTACTCTACATCTACCATCTACCATCTACCACTAAACTTCCACTACAACTAATTTCCACTACTACTCATCTCCACTACACACATTCCCACTACTACTAATCTCCACTATACTACA
This sequence comes from Cherax quadricarinatus, assembly GCF_026875155.1. Taxonomy (NCBI): domain Eukaryota; kingdom Metazoa; phylum Arthropoda; class Malacostraca; order Decapoda; family Parastacidae; genus Cherax; species Cherax quadricarinatus. The sequence goes on from NC_069461.1 coordinate 24,827,815, forward strand.
TTACCACTATACTCATCTACACTACTACCATCTCCCTCTACTCATCTCCACACTATCATTACCATACTACTACATTTCCCAAACTACTACATCTCCCCAAACTACTAACTACACACACCCACACTAAAACTCCACTACTACTCATCTACCCACAACTACTCCCATTTTCACTACTACTACATTACCAACTCCAAAATCTACCATACTAACATCTACCCTACTACTAAATAATCTCCCACTACTACATTCTACCACTACTCACTTACCACTACAATCATCTCCACTATACTAATCTCCATTACTACTACATCTCCCACTACTACAAATTATTACTTCTACCATACTACAATCTCCACTATACTCATCTCCCCTACTACAATCAAACCCTACCACAAAATATTATCTACCCTATCTCATTACCATACTACTAATCTACCACTACTACAAATCACCCTATACTACATCTACCTCACACTACATCTACCCTACTACTAAAATCACCACTACTACTACATTACCACACTCCATTACCTAAAACTATCTCCACTACTATTCATCTACCACTACATACATCTACCATACTACTTATTACCCTACACTACATCTACCACCTACTCATCTACCCACTCTCATCTACCATACATCATCTACCACTACTAACATTACCACTACTAACTACCTCATTTAAACTAACTCTAAATCACCACTATATACATTACCACTACTCTACTCTCCCATACTCCCCTTTCTACCACACTATACATCTCCCAATCTCACTACCACTACACTACATCTCCCCCCAAACAACTACTACATCTCCCACTCAACTCATTACCATACTACTCACTCCCACACTACCATCACCACAAACTACAAACACCTACCTACTAATCTACATCTTACACTCCACTCACATCTACCACTACACTACTCTACAAAACTATACATCTCCCACACTCTACATCTCCCCACTATACTCATCTACCAAAACTAACAAAATACTACATCTCCCCTACTACTACACTCCACTATACTACATTACCACTTAAACTCATCTACCATACTACTACATCTACCCTCTCCATCTCCATTACGCACTCCACTACTACTCATCTCCACTACTACTCACTACCACTACTACTATCTACCACTACTACTCTTTAACTAACTACATCTACCACATACAAAATTACCATACAAATAATTACCACTTAATCTACCCACACTCATCTCCACTACTACTCATCTCCCATACTCTCATCTCCCACAATACTCATCTCCCAACAAAACTACATCCCCCACTATACTACATCACCACTACTATACATCTACCACTCTATAAATTTACATCACCACTACTACTTGCATCTACCATACTACTACTCCACTCACTACTCTCCCACTACTACTACATCTACCACTCATTTTCATCTACCACTACTACTACATCTCCCATACTCTACATCTACCACACTATTTTAAAAAATTCTACCACCTACTCACTACCACTACTACTACATCTCCACTCCCTTCCCATCTAACAAACCCACTATACTACATCCCTTACCACTCCCCAACCCCTTTCTACCACTACTATACATCTACCACACTACACATCTCCCATTACTCCTACCACATATTTACACTCACTCACCCCTTTCCCCTACCTAAATTACCACTCACTCCATCTACCCTACTACTAATCTACCAAACTACACACTCCACTATACCATCTACCACTACTCTCATTACCACTACACTCCCAAATCTAAAACCCCACTACTACTACCCAACCCCCCCAACATCTACCACTATACTCATCTACACAATTTTTTTACATCTCCATATACTGCATCTACCACAATTCTAAACCTCCAACTATTTCATCTACCACTATACTGCATCTAAATTTCTACCACTCCCCTAATACATCTCCACTCACTAATCAAACCACTAACCATCTACCATACTACAAACATCTACCATTGTTACCCCTACTACTCTAACCTATACTCATCTACCCTTTAAACCCCAACTACCACTCCCAAAAACTCATCTCCACTACTACTCATCTAACTACTACCATCTACCACTACCCTCTACATCTCCACTACATACATCTCCCATACTAAAAAAAAAAAAAAAAAAAAAAAAAATAATTTAAAAAACTAAAACTAAAAAAAAAATAAAAAAAAAAAAAAAAAAAAAAAAAATCTCTAACCCTACTACTAATCTACCACTACACTAAATTACACTTACAACTTCTACCACTTACACATCTCCCCACTACCTATCTACCACTACTCTACATTACCAACTACTACATTTACTACATCTCCCACTACTACTACTTTAAACCACTACTACACACTACCATCTACTACACTACCACTACACTATTTCTACCACTACTACTCATTACCCTACTACTACTTCCCATCCCTTTACATCTACCACTATACTACTTTCTACTACACTACCATACTACTAATCTACTACATCTACCACTACTACTTCATCTACCACTACTATACTTCTAATCTCCCACTACTAATACATCTACTACTTTCCCACTTACTACTTTAAACTACTCCACATCTACTCATCTACCACTACTACAACTTTACATCTCCCATACTATTTATTACCACTATACTACATCTACTAATCTCCCAAATATATACATCACCACTCAAAACTACATTTTATACATCTACCACTACTATACATCTACTACATCTACCATACTATTCATCTACCATATTCCTACATCTACTACATCTACCATCTCTAAATTACCACAAAATACTACATCTACTACATTCCACACTACTAACTACTACAATCTAAAACTACTACACACTACCATGCTCCCCTCTCCCCACTACTACTACTTTACCCCACTACTACACTACCACTAACTACTACATCTCCACTACTACTTCATCTATACATCTAACTACTACTACATCTCTACATCTACCATACTATTTTCATCTACCACTATATACATCTACTACTATTTTCACACTATACATTACCCTCTACTACACTCCCTCTAATTCCTACAATATACTACATCTACCACTCTATCATCTACCACTACTAAGCTCCCACTACACTACATCTACCCTAAACAAACTTCACTTATTATCTACCACTACTACTGCATCTACCATATACACATCTACCACTACTACTACATCTCCCAATACTACTAATCTCCACTACTACAACATTTTACCCCACTCTACTGATCTCCCACTACTACTACTCTAAAAATACTCTTTTTCTACCACTACTACACATCTACCACTACTATCATCTCCATATAGCATCTACCACTACTACACATCTACACTACTACTACATTCCACTACTACTACCTCCCATATACTACATCTACCCTACTACTCATCTTCTACTTCAAATTTAAACCACTACTATAAAAATTCCCATTTCTACTACATCTACCACATATAATTACCATATATTTCATTACCACTATTTTCTACATCTACCACTACACTTTTTCCCATATTTATCACTACCATACTACTAATCTCCACTCTACTACACTACCACAAACTCGCATCTCCCATACTCTGCATCTACCACTACTACTCCCATCTTCCACCTACTACATTACCACTCTACTACATCTACCATACTTTTACATTCCCACTTCTACCATCTCCCCAAAACTACTACATCTACCACTATACTAAATCACCATTCTAAACTACCACTACTATACTCTACCACTATACTACATCTACCACTTCTACAAATTCCCACTCTCAAAATCTACCACTACTACTACATCTACCATTTCTACACATCAACCACTCTACCATTACCCCTATACTAATCTACCATTTCTACTCATCTACCACTCTATACATCTCCCTACACTACATTCCCACTTCTACTACATTCCCACTATTCTACATCTACCACTACTAAAATCTCCATTCTACTACATCTACCACTACTACTCATTACCAAAACTATCATTACCATATACTAATCTACCACTTTACTACATCTACCAACTATACATCTACCACTTCTACTAATACCACTATTTACTACATCTACCACTACTACTACATCACCACTCTACTCATCACCCACTACTCTCACTCCACTACTATCATTCCACTACTACTCATTACCACTACTACTAAATCACACTACTATGCATTCCCAAAACTACTAATCTACCATACTACTAATCTACCACTCTATGAAATCTACCAATTATACATCCCCCTTTCTACTACATCCCACTACTACTACATCTACCATTCTACCCACAAATCTACCACTACTACCCCCATCTACCTCTACACTACACCCCCCCTCTACTAACATCTCCCAAAAATTTACTACATCTCCCACTACTACTTACATCTACCACTACTACTACATCTACCACACTACTCATCTACCCTACTATCATCTACCACTACTACTGCTTCCCACTACTATCATTACCACACTATACATCTACCACTACTACTCATCTCCCCTTCTACTAATCTACCACTAAAATTTCTACCACTACACTGCATCTCCCACTATACGCATCTACCTCAAACACTCTACCACTACTCTAATCTCCCATATACTAATCTCCAACTACTCATCTACCACTTCTACTACATCCCCACTACTACTGCATTCCACTAACTGCCTACCCTACTACTCATTACCACTACATACATCTACCCAACTACACATCTCCTAATAGTGATATACAATAACAAATTTCTTTCGTATTTTTATTATATTATAAGTATCCCAAATTATTACCAATACTCTGACACTAGTCTATACTCCCAATATTTCTGTTATTGCTGCTTTTGCTATTATTTCATACCACTACGCTCCACCACTAGTACGATAGTACTTTATACTACTGCAGCTAACTACTCTCAATTTTCTTTGCAAACACCTATGTTTTGGGGTTTTTTCTATTTTTCCCTTTATAAAATTGTTATTTTGCAATGGTGAGGAGGGCCCGGTACCTGTCACAGTTTCCCTTCCTGGTGCCTTTGGAGCTTTATTTTTATTTTTTTTTGCCCCGCGTCAAAGGGACGCGGGGAGAGGCGTTGAGTGCCAGGTATAAATAGAGATTGGAATATCAAGAATAGAAATGGCTAAATCCCAAAAACAATTAAAAACTGGTCAGTGTCTGACATCTATTTTTCCACTAGACAACAACAAAAAAATCCTCACAGCAAGTTGATACAGCATCACTTATTTCCTCAGCAATAATTTAAAGAAGAAAGTAAAAGGACACAAGGCAATAATGTGCATTTTTTGGGCAACGTTTCGCTCTCCCCGGACTTTATCAACCTAACAAACAATCATGGCCAAGGGTATTTAAAGGTCGAGTGAGGTGAATACTGTGAGGTACCGTTTGATGTTCCCCAGTACACTACCCCTAGTGAACATCAAATGGTACCTCACTAGTATTACCTCCTCTGAGCCTTTATAAACCCTCTGGTAGTATTGTTTTTTAATGGTTTATAAAACTCCTGGAGAGCGAAACGTTTTCCACAATAAATTCACATTTTTTCACTTTTGGGCCTTTACTTTACATATTGTCGGTAATTCTACCCAAATTTATTTCAACTTCAAAGAAGCAAAAAAATTAACTTCGTTCAAAATTTTGAACATGAAAACCCCCCAACTATACTTTAAAAAAGCCAGGAAATGACACAAATTTTTCCCCATTTGGGTTTCCCCTTTTTGGTTACTCTATCCAGGGAGAACGGCCGGATATCTGTATTAGAAAAATGTCCCCTGTGCCAAAAGGGACCTGCCGGAAGTGATTATGTGACTCAGGAGCAATCAGACTATCGCCAAGAAAAAAGCAATTGCCCCCTACCCGGGTCTCCTCAAAAGGAGTTTACGGGCAAACCTCGGGGAGAGCCCTTAAAAGGGCAGTGATGCTCTCGAAGTACCACTGAATGAAGGATTGACATCCCAAAAAGCAGAAGTGTACAAGCTGTCATGTCTTTCCCTTTTAGGATTTGCTGGGGGCTTCCTGCATTTAAAGGCCCCAACACATCAAACAAAGCTCAACCCCGTAGTCGGGATGATGCAGGAGTCTCCTGCAGAGTTACAAGTTTGTTGCATTTGTCTTGCCTGTGTTTTTCTGAGATCGTGTCTTTTCATTTTTTGAGTATCTTCGTGCACTATAAAAAAAAGAAAAGGAAAATGAACTCACGTCTTGCCCAAACAGTGAACCCGGGGGGCAGCCATCAACGAAACCCAAAGGGAAAAAAAAAGCCGGGAGCTTTTTCCACAGGTGCGAGTTATGCCAGTAAGGAACTCCATTTTAGCGTAAGTTGATTCCCTGGGGGACTTTTTTTCTAACAGTTTTCCCGTTTTTGCGTTCCCATATATTTAGCCTTGAGCCTTCGTACTGCAGCAAACTTTTTCCCTTTGGAACTCTTCACACCAAGTCAAGTGATCTGCACAAATGGATTGGCTGGATGGTCTACATGGGTGACCTTTTCCCCAAAACCTTTTTCCCAAAAGGTTACTGTGAGACACAGTGAAATTTAAGAGATCATCAAGAGAATCCGGACCCTGCCCATTTTCCCCGGGGGGAGAAAAACCCGTCTTTACTTCGCAGCTCCGAAAGCCCGCCCAAACCCCCCCGATGGGTTGCTTTTTCCCTGGAAAAACTGGCCGGGACCCAAGGGAAACCTTCCAGCGATCTTGGCCGTGAGCCACGGGACAAAGTATGGGGAAACTTTATTTTCCTCTAAATGAGGAAACATCTCAGTCAATCAACAAGGATGATGTATTAAAAACCCTAATACAGGTAAGTGAACGATTGCCCCTTTTAAAAACTTTGTGTTGGAACTCCCATTTAAATCCTGCTATTGACGCAATTCTCAAGAATAAACGGAAGACAGAGGAAGATGGAAAAATGGCAGGATATCTAGACACCCACGATCCTTGTATCCCCTCCAGAGTGCAGAGTCGGTCCATGTAACTTTAATTTTTAAAGCGCATCCCCATGTGACAAAAACCCTTTTGGATTGACTACGACGTACCGAGGTTAATTTCATAAAAACATTCAATTTTTTAGGACAGACGGGGCAAAGCTTTCTTCAGTCAAACTAGGGGGTATTGGCGTTCACAAGGCCAAGATTACCTGCTTTTTTCCCCCCATGTGTGCCCGCCAGTGAACTGTGGGGAAAATTCTCTTAAAAAAACCTCGGGACAACGTAAAAGGTCGTAACTAAAAATTGGCGGACCCAAGGTATGGGGTAATTAACAGGGCCCCCAACAAACTTGCCCTTTTTAACAAATACAGTAAAAAAGCAACGGGCCAGTAGTGGAGAAAACAGCCCCAACAGGTTCAGAAAAACGTCAAAAAGACAGAGCGGCCTCTTTGCAGTGGCCTTTTCATTGGGGGGATTTTCTGTTTGGTTATCGCCAATTCCCTCCCCACTGACACGCGCCTCGACCCGCAGGGCCCTCCGCATTGGTGTTGCACATCGCCTTTCCCCCGCTCTCCTCGCCGAAACACAGGTGTATATACCACAGTGATCGGGGAAAAAACCCATTTTGGTACAATGGTCTTGTTTGCTGCAGCTCCCCGGAAAAGATCAAAGGGAAAGGGTGGGGTAAAAAAAATAAAAGGAACATTGCAACATCCGGGGGGCCCCTGACGCTGTGATTCTCTTGCCAAAACAATGTTACTCTCTTTGCCCCCAAAGATGTGTACTGTCTTTTCCCCTGAGATGTGTGTGCGTCCCTTTCCATTGACAGGTGTGACTGTATGTTGCCACCCACAGGGGCGTACTGCTCTTTCCCCTGCAGGGGTGTCCGTGTCTTCCCCTCACAGTGTGTTTCCGATCTTTCCCCTGATAGGTGGGGCCCCTTTTTTGGGCCACGACAGGTGGGGACCGTATCTTGCCCCTGACAGGGGGTACCGTGTCTTCTACTGACAGGGGGGACCCCGGTTTCCAACTGCGGTGGGTACCGGTTTCCCACTGACAGGGGGTACCGGTTTCCAAATGACGGTGGGTACCGCGTTTTCCCAGACAGTGGTACCCCCTCTCCCCACTGACGGGGGGTACCGTGTTTTTCCCACTGACAGGGGGCCGTGTCTTTCCCACTGCAGGTGGGGCCGTGTCTTCCACGGGCAGGGGGGTTTGTGTCTTCCCACTGAAGGGGGTACCTACTTCCAAGACATGGGTACCTTCTTGCCAGCAGGGGGTACCCTTTCTTCCACTGCCGGTGGGTACCGTATTTCCACTGACAGGGGGGACCGTGCTTCCCCCGACAGGTGGGTACGGTCTTCCATGACGGGGGTACCGTATCCCAAACAGGGGGGTACCCTTCTTCCCCCTACAGGTGGGTACCGTGCTTCCCACTGCGTGGGTCCGTGTCTTCCCCTGACAGGTGGGGTACCGTGTCTTCCCCCTAAGGTGGGAACCGTGTTTCCAGCGGGGGGGTACCGTGTCTTCCCACTGACAGGTGGGTACCGTGTCTTCCCCCTGACAGGTGGGTACCTTTTTTCCATGACGGTGGGTACGGGTCTTCCCCCTGAAGGTGGGGACCGTGTCTTCCCAGAAGGGGGACCGGCTTCCAACGAAGGGGGCACCGGTCTTCCCACTACGGGGGGTACCGTTTTTCCCACTGACAGGTGGGTACCGTGCTTCCATGACAGGTGGGTCCCTGTTTCCCACTGAAAGGGGGTACCGTTCCCCCCTGACAGGTGGGTACCGTGTCCCTTCCACTGACAGGGGGGTACCTTCTTCCATGACAGGGGGTACCCTGTTTTCCCCTAAGGTGGGTACCGTTCTTCCCACTGAAGTGGTACCGTGTCTTTTTCCCCTGACAGGTGGGGACCGGTCTTCCCCCCTGCAGGTGGGTACCTGTCTTCCCCCTGAGGGGAAACCGTTCTTCCCAGACGGTGGGGACCGGTCTTCCCCCTGAAGGTGGGTACCGTGTCTTCCCCCTGAAGGTGGGTTAAAAGTGTCTTCCAAAAACAGGTGGGTACCCCGGTTTTTCCCATGACAGGAGGGGACCGTGTCTTCCCACGAAATGGGTTAAAACCCTATCTTTCCACTGACGTGGGTACCTGTCTTCCACTGCAGGGGGTCCGTTCTTCCCACTGACAGGTGGGTACCGTTCTTTCCATGACGGTGGGTACCGTGTCTTCCCCTGACAGGTGGGTACCGTGTCTTCCCCCGACAGGTGGTACCGACTTTCCCCTGACAGGTGGGTACCCTTTCCCCCCCTGAACAGGTGGGCCGTGTCTTCCCATGACAGTGGGGCCGTGTCTTCCCCCGAAGGTGGGTAAACCCTGTTTCCCATAAGGGGGTCCGTGTCTTCCAAAGACAGGTGGGACCTGTCTTCCACTGAAGGTGGGGACCGTGTTTCCCACTGACAGGTGGGACCGTTCTTCCCCCTGACAGGTGGGACGGTCTTTCCCCCTACAGGTGGGTACGTGTTTCCCCCCTGACAGGTGGGGTACCGGTCTTCCCTGACGGTGGGGCCGTGTCTTCCCCCTGACAGGTGGGTACCTTCTTCCATGACAGGTGGGTACGTTTTCCCCTGACAGGGGGGCCTGTCTTCCCCCCGGACAGGTGGGTACCGTTCTCCCACGCAGGTGGGGCCCTGTCTTCCCACTGACAGGTGGGTACCTTTTCTTCCCATACAGGTGGGTACCGTGTCTTTCCCATGACAGAGGTACCGTGTCTTCCCACTGCAGGTGGGTACCGTTCTTCCCACTGACAGGTGGGTCCGGTCTTCCCCCCTGACGGTTTGGGGACCGTTCTTCCCACTGACAGGTGGGTTTCCGGTTTTTCCCACGACGGGGGGGACCGTGTCTTCCCCCTGACAGGTGGGTCCGTGTTTCCCACTGCAGGGGGGTACCGTGTTTCCACTGAAGGTGGGTACCGTATCTTCCACAAAAGGGGGGTACCGGTCTTTTTCCCCCTTTACAGGTGGGGACCGTGCTTCCCCTGACAGGGGGGTACCGTGTTTCCCACGAAGGGTGGGTACCGTGTCTTCCCACTGCAGGGGGTCCGGTCTTCCCACTGACAGGTGGGTACCGTGTCTTCCCACTGACAGGTGGGTACCGTGTCTTCCCACTGACAGGTGGGTACCGTGTCTTCCCACTGACAGGTGGGTACCGTGTCTTCCCACTGACAGGTGGGTAGTGTCTTCCCCCTGACAGTGGTACCGTGTCTTTCCCCCTGACAGGTGGGTACCGGTCTTCCCCCTGACGGTGGGTAGTTCTTCCCACTGAAAGGTGGGTACCGTGGGCTTCCCACTGAAGGGGGGTACCGGCTTCCCATGACAGGTGGGGACCGTTTTCCACTACAGGGGGGTACCGTTCTTCCCCTGACAGGTGGGTACGTGTCTTTCCCCCTGACAGGTGGGTACCGTGTCTTCCCACTACAGGTGGGGACCCGGGTTTTCCCCTGAAGGTGGGGGACCGGTCTTCCCCCGACAGGTGGGTACCGTGTCTTCCCACTGACAGGGTGGGTACCGTGTCTTCCACTGAAGGGGGGGTCCCCGGGCTTCCCACTGACAGGGGGGTACCCGGGCTTCCCACTGACGGTGGGGACCGTTTTCCCACTACAGGTGGGTACCGTGTCTCCCATGCATGGGTACCCGGGCTTCCATGACAGGTGGGGACCGTGTCTTCCCACTGACAGGGGGTACCCTGTTTCCCACACAGGGGGGTACCGTGTTTCCCCCCGACAGGTGGGTACCCTTCTTCCCACTGACGGTGGGTACCCGGGCTTCCCCCTGACAGGGTGGGTACCGTGTCTTCCCCTTGACAGTGGGTACCGTGTCTTTCCCCCGACGGTGGGTACCGGTCTTCCCCCTGACAGGGGGTACCGTGTTTCCCATGCAGGTGGGGACGTGTCTTCCCACTGAAGGTGGTACCGTTCCTTACAACGGGGGGTACGGTCTTTCCCCCTGACAGGGGGGGTACCGTGTCTTCCACTGACAGGTGGGGACCCTTCTTACTGAAGGTGGGACCGTGTCTCCCACTGACAGGTGGGGACCCTGTCTTCCCACTGACAGGTGGGTAGTGTCTTCCCATGACAGGTTGGGACCGTGTCTTCCCACTCGGGGGACCGGTTTTTCCCCTGACAGGTGGGTTACCTTCTTTGCTTAAATGCTTTTTTCACTGCTCCCATTTCTCTCGGTAGTTGTTTAACTGAGGATAGTACTGGTTGGGGGCAGCTGGGACCTTTTCCCCTGACCCGGTTGACCCCGCCCTTCTGTAGTGGAGAAGTGTAATGTCTTCTAGTTTTTTTACTGCAGTTTTTCTATGAAATGTGGATTTTTCTAGGTTAAAGCCCTCCAAAAACAGGTGAAAGCCCCCCAAATGGGCGCCCCAATAACCCGGTGGTACCACTTCATCAGGTGGGACCTACATACACAGGTGGGAAACCCCACAAACACCAGGGAGGGTACAATACACAGGGGGTTACCTCCCTTTCCCCCGGGGGGGGCGTCTCCCCCTAGGTGAGCTCTACATAACCCGGGGGCCGCCAAAACAGGTGGGCGCTCTCACCCGGGGGGGCCCCCTCCCATCAGGGGCACCTCTCCCCAGGGGGACCCTCACCAGGTGGGACCTCAAAACCCGGGGGACCTTCCCCCGGTAAGACCTCAAAAACAAGGGGGGACTACTCCCATGAAAGACCTACAAAAACCAGGTGGGAGTTTCATAAAGGTGGACCTCTCCCCCCAGGTTGGCGTACTTACTCCCGGTGGGTAAATCCCCAGGGGAAAAACCCTACCATACCAGGGGGTACCTCTACACCCGGGGGACCCTCACCAGGGGGATTCCACCAGGTGGGACCTACTACACAGGTGAAGGCTCCCCTACAGGGGGACCTACAATCCCCGGGACCCCCCTTCCCCCCAGGGGGACCTCTACACCAGGTGCACACCTACAATACACCAGGTGAGACACCTGCAATACACCAGGTGAAACTCCTACAATACACCAGGTGAGGCACCTACAATACACCAGGTGAAGCGCCTACAATACACCAGGTGAGGCAGCTACAATACACCAGGTGAGGCAGCTACAATACACCAGGTGAAGCACCTACAATACACCAGGTGAGGCAGCTACAATACACCAGGTGAAGCGCCTACAATACACCAGGTGAGGCACCTACAATACACCAGGTGAAGCGCCTACAATACACCAGGTGAGGCAGCTACAATACACCAGGTGAGGCAGCTACAATACACCAGGTGAATCACCTACAATACACCAGGTGAGGCAGCTACAATACACCAGGTGAGGCAGCTACAATACATCAGGTGCAGCACATACAATACACCAGGTGAGTCACCTACAATACACCAGGTGAGGCACCTGCAATACACCAGGTGAGGCCCCTACAATACACCAGGTGAAGCACCTACAATACACCAGGTGAGGCAGCTACAATACACCAGGTGAAGCACCTACAATACACCAGGTGAGGCAGCTACAATACTCCAGGTGAGGCAGCTACAATACATCAGGTGCAACACCTACAATACACCAGGTGAGTCACCTACAATACACCAGGTGAGGCACCTGCAATACACCAGGTGAGGCACCTACAATACACCAGGTGAGTCACCTACAATACACCAGGTGAGGCACCTACAATACACCAGGAGAGGCAGCTACAATACATCAGATGCAGCACCTACAATACACCAGGTGAGTCACCTACAATACACCAGGTGAGGCACCTACAATACACCAGGTGAGGCAGCTACAATACATCAGATGCAGCACCTACAATACACCAGGTGAAGCGCCTACAATACACCAGGTGAGGCACCTACAATACACCAGGTGAAGCGCCTACAATACACCAGGTGAGGCACCTACAATACACCAGGTGAGGCAGCTACAATACACCAGGTGAAACACCTACAATACACCAGGTGAGGCAGCTACAATACATCAGGTGAAACACCTACAATACACGAGGTGAGGCAGCTACATTACACCAGGTGAGGCACCTATAATACCCCAGGTGAGACAGCTACAATACACCAGGTGAAACACCTACAATACACCAGGTGAGACAGCTACAATACACCAGGTGAAACACCTACAATACACCAGGTGAGACAGCTACAATACACCAGGTGAAGCACCTATAATACACCAGGTGAGGCAGCTACAATACACCAGGCGAAACACCTACAATACACCAGGTGAGACAGCTACAATACACCAGGTGAGGCAGCTACAATACATCAGGTGCAGCACCTACAATACACCAGGTGAGTAACCTACAATACACCAGGTGAGTCACCTACAATACACCAGGTGAGGCACCTGCAATACACCAGGTGAGGCACCTACAATACACCAGGTGAGTCACCAACAATACACCAGGTGACGCACCTGCAATACACCAGCTGAGGCACCTACAATACACCAGGTGAGGCACCTACAATACACCAGGTGAAGCGCCTACAATACACCAGGTGAGGCACCTACAATACACCAGGTGAGGCAGCTACAATACATCTGGTGCAGCACCTACATTACACCAGGTGAGGCAGCTACAATACACCAGGTGAAGCACCTACAATGCACCAGGTGAGTCACCTACAATACACCAGGTGAGGCACCTGCAATACACCAGGTGAGGCAGCTACAATACATCTGGTGCAGCACCTACAATACACCAGGTGAGGCAGCTACAATACACCAGGTGAAGCACCTACAATACACCAGGTGAGTCACCTACAATACACCAGGTGAGGCACCTACAATACACCAGGTGAGGCACCTGCAATACAACAGCTGAGGCACCTACAATACACCAGGTGAGGCACCTACAATACACCAGGTGAGGCAGCTACAATACACCAGGTGAGTCACCTACAATACACCAGATGAGTCACCTACAATACACCAGGTGAGGTACCTACAATGCACCAGGTGAGGCACCTACAATACATCAGGTGAGGCTCGTACAATACATGAGGTGAAGTACCTGCAATACAATACACCAGGTGCAGCACCTACAATACACCAGGTGAGTCACCTACAATACACCAGGTGAGTCACCTACAATACACCAGGTGAGGTACCTACAATGCATCAGGTGCAGCACCTACAATGCACCAGGTGAGTCACCTACAATACACCAGGTGAGGCACATGCAATACACCAGCTGAGGCATCTACAATACACCAGGTGAGTCACCTACAATACACCAGGTGAAGCACCTACAATACATCAGGTGAGGTTCGTACAATACATGAGGTGCAGTAACTGCAATACAATACACCAAGTGAGGCACCTACAATACACCAGGTGAGTCACCTAAAATACACCAGGTGAGGCACCTACAATACATCAGGCGAGGCTCGTACAATACATGAGGTGCAGTACCTGCAATACACCAGCTGAGGCACCTACAATACATCAAGTGCAGTACCTGCAATACACCAGGTGAGGCACCTGCAATACACCAGGTGAGTTACCTGCAATACACCAGGTGAGGCACCTACAATACACCAGGTGAGTTACCTGCAATACACCAGGTGAGGCACCTACAATACACCAGGTGAGTCACCTACAATACACCAGGTGAGGCACCTACAATACACCAGGTGAGTTACCTGCAATACACCAGGTGAGGCACCTACAATACACCAGGTGAGTCACCTACAATACACCAGGTGAGGCACCTACAATACACCAGGTGAGTTACCTGCAATACACCAGGTGAGGCACCTACAATACACCAGGTGAATTACCTACAATTAACTAGGTGAGACAAATTTACCAATGTAAAAACCTAACCTCGTAAATATCAGAAAACCAAAGTAAATTTGTAAATCTTATTCGTTTTACAGGACGGCTTTCCAAAATTTACATGGAAGGAGGCTTTCCCATGCATAATGTATATACCTTCCCTGCTTGTCTCCAATATATTGGAAAATATATAAACAGCCAGTGTTTATATCACCAGGTCCTGGTTATTAAAATTTATATACGTACAAGAGAGGAAATTTACAGCCAGGTAATTTACGTTGCAATTGGCCTTTTATATTCCACTGATTTGTTTGAATTGTGGGAAAATTCTCGGGAATTCTGTTGTGATTTTTTTCTGTGACATGAAACAGTTCTTTTGGCGTTTTGTAGTTTTATTATATTTTGTCAGGGTTTTTGAATTGTGGGGTAAATGTTAGGAATTTTGTGGCAATGAATGTTTAACCTACAATTAGATTTCGGTATTGTGGTTTAGTTGTGAATTATTCTAGTCACGGTATTGTGGGTTAGTCTTGAGATATTTCCGTCACGGTATTGTAGGTTACTTGTGAATTGCTCCAGCCTCGGTATTGTTGATTAGCTGCGAACTGTTCCCGTCACGGTATTGTGAGATGGCTGTAAGTTCTTCTAGCCACTGTATTGTAGGATAGCTGTAATTTTTTTCCAGCCGAGGTGCTGTAGGGTCGCTGTTAATTGTTCCTTGTACGGCTGGAGAACATTAGAACGTGTGTCCTGAAGACGCCTGCTGTCCAGTGTTCACCTAGCAGTAAAATAGGAACCTAGGTGTTAGTGGACTGGTGTGGGTCGCATCCTGGGACAAAAATTGCTCTAATTTGCCCGAAATGTTCTGCATAACAAACGTCTTTCTGTATAGTAGTGTGTCATTGATGTCAGCTATGATCTGTATATCTCGTACTTTTAGTAATAAAGATATTATTATTATTATTATTATTATTATTATTATTATTATTATTATTATTGATATTATTATTATTATTATATTATTATATTATTTTTTGTTATTATTATTATTATTATTATTATTATTATTATTATTATTATATTTATTATTATATTGTTGTTGTTGTTGTTGTTGTTGTTGATGTTTTTAAATTATTATTATATTATTATTATTAAAATCACGGTAATGTAGGATAATTGTCAGTTGTTCCAACCACGGTATTGTGGGTTGGTTGTGATCTGTTCTAGGCACGGTATTGTAAGGCAGTTGTGAACTGTTCCAGCCACGGTACTGTAGGATAATTGTAAACTGTTCCAGCCTCGGAATTGTCGGATAGCTGTAAATTGTTCCAGCCACAGTATGGTAGGATAGCTGTGAAGTGTTCCAACCTCGGAATTGTGGGACAGCTGTAAATTGTTCCATCCACGGTATGGTAGGATAGCTGTGAAGTGTTCCAGCTTCGGAATTGTGGGACAGCTGTAAATTGTTCCAGCGACAGTACTGCAATTTACCTTCATTACCATTGATGTAATTTTTGTTGATGTATTCTTAGTGTCACTTTCCTCCCGAGAAACTCAACTTTTCCGATATCTTAGTTAAGTTAAAGAAGAAATTTTTTCCCAATTTCGTATTACTGTTAATAAATTAATCTATTTTTATACATCTATGCAAAACAACCACTGTGAAAGAGTAGTGAAATTCCTTGTAGTGAAATTCATAGTTCCTTGACAATGTGAGTAGTCACGAAAGCGCTTGGAATTTCACTACTCTTTCACAGTGGTTACCTGGAGCAGTTTACCTGGAGAGAGTTCCGGGGGTCAACGCCCCCGCGGCCCGGTCTGTGACCAGGCCTCCTTAGGTCAGTGTCCCAGGATGCGACCCACACCAGTCGACTAACACCCAGGTACCCATTTTACTGATGGGGAACATAGACAACACGTTGAAAGAAACACGTCCAATGTTTCTACTCTGGCTGGGAATCGAACCCAGGCCCTCACCGTGTGAAGCGAGAGCGTTAACCACCAGGCCACCAGAGTGTTTTGCATATTTTAAAATCACCTGTTTACTGTGATCTTATTGCATTATACATCTATGTACAAGACCGTTTTGACTGTATGTGCTAATAAGACTGGAGTCTTTGTACAAGGTCTTAGCTGTGTTTGTTGGTAAGACTGAACTCTTTGTACAAGGTCGCATCAGCTGTTTGTTGGCAAGTCTAGAGTCCGTACAAGGTCTTAATAACTGTCTGTTGAGAAATCTAAAGTCTTTATACAAGGTCTTAGTTGTGTTTGTTGTTAAGTCTGGAGTCTGTACAAGGTCGTATTAGCTGTGTTTGTTGGTAAGACTGGATTCTTTGTACAAAGTAGTTATAACTGTGTTTGTTGGCAAGTCTGAAGTCTATGTAACAGGTCATATTAGCTAAAATCTTATTTGTTTTGCTTTTAGATGTAAAAATCTATCGATAACTCTTAGGGAATTTTGAACCCATTTTCAGTTGTCTATCACACGTCAAGAAGACTTTAATATATATGTCGTGTTTTCTGCCAAATAAACAGAAGGAAAATTATTTTTTGAAATAAATCTGCGAATATCAGTCTGAACATAACAAAAAATGTGTATATTTTAATTAAAATTAAGTCAATTTAAATTTACCAATGATATATATAGAATCTAACAAAAAAAAATGTTAGTTTAGGTTAGATTAGGTGAGGTTTCTAAGTTAGGTTTTGTCCCAAAATAAAAATTATTATAGCATTGTCACTGAAAAAAAAATTATCTGTCATTCTTCACAAGAAATTTTTAGAGAACTGATTAATTTTAGAGAACTAATTATATATATATATATATATATATATATATATATATATCAGTGTATATGCACTCAGATATATATACCTGTCAGTCCGCATATACAACTGCTGCGTGGTTGTTAGTAGGTGGGCAAAAGCACTCAGGTATATACATCTGTGTGTGTATACATGTCCTGTCTCTCTGATATATGTTCCCGTCCTGGGAACCTCCAGCGCATCAGCAACAGAAAAACAAAATTCGTTGTATACATCCTTATTTTTTTTAGAGTTTCGGAGGCTGAAACTCCATCATCAGTGACGGAATATAAAAGTGGCCAAGTAGTAGCAACTTTACTTAAAATAAAGTCATGAAAACTGAAGTAAAGGTGAGGTAGATAACTCTAACAATATCGGTCATAAGCGATCTTCTAACGTAAGTTAAAAACCTCACGTGTTAACAGTGAATTTAATAAGCGCAACATCTGTAAGAATGTTGGGTGTTAAGGTGAGACCTCATTTTTCACTGCTTACTGGATAATGAGACTGAAATTCATCCTCATTATTAACAGTTATAGTGAGACTGAATTTCTTTCTCATTATATATTCTTATAATGATATGAAATATCATTCTCGCTATTAACAAGTATAGAGAGACTGACTCTCATTCTCTCTACTTATAATGAGACTTAATTTCATTCTCACTATTTACAGTTACAATGAGAAGTATCATTCTCACTACAGTGTTTCAGACATGGTCAGGTAGTTTCCCTGTGGTCAACATTACAAATAAAATCCATATTTCTTCTAACTTTTTTCTCAAAATTCCAAAATTTTCCGAAGTTTAAAGAAAAAAGTTCCTTTGTGAGGTCAGACTGTGATGTCCTCAGAGAAGTTGCTGACTTAATCCACTGTGTTCTATGACCGCTGAGAAAGATTTATTCATGGGGAAGACTAAGAGTTGCTGTGCAAAAGTAATATATATATATATATATATATATATATAATATATATATATATATATATATATATATATATATAATATATATATATATATATATATATATATATATATATATATATATATGTCGTGCCGAATATGTAAAACTGGTCAATTAGCAAGAACTCATTTCAAATTAAGTCCTTTCCAAAATTTTCTCTTGTACGTTTAAAGATATATTTTTTTCATTAATGTTAATGTAAAAATTTTTAATTTTGCACCAAAAGAAACTTAGAAAACTCACCTAACCTTATTATAACAAGAACAATTTATTTTAGCCTAATCCAACTAAATATATTTTAGATTTGTTTACAATAATTTAATACTAAACAAAAACAGTGAAGTATATTTTTTTCGTTAGGTTCAGAATGATTTTGGCGAAATTATTGCATACACGAATTTTCGTTTGTCCTATATGGCAAGATGAGCGTTGCTATTTAAGCCAAGATCGCAAGTTCTGCCTATTCGGCACGACATATATATAATATATATATATATATATATATATATATATATATATATATATATATATATATATATATATAATAAATATATATATATATAATATATATATAATATATATATAATTATATATATAATATATATATATTAGATGTTTGGCTTTATCTCTTTGCTGGAACAAACACAGGCTTACTTTCCTTGCTGAACCCAGAGCTGGCTTATTGTGCTTGCTTAACCCAGCAGGATTCGAACCCACGTTGGTAGCTCAACATGAGTGTGGTTTAGCTCCCAACCTATCATGGTATTTCTTTGCAAATACTTTCACTTGCTTTTCCGAGGAGCATTGAGTATAGTATCGCTGGTGAAGCCAGAACATACAGGAGAATGAAACGGCTGGCGACCATGCTAGAAGCTCACTGGTATCCCCGATGCTTGGAAGAAACATAGCTAGTAACCAGGCTACCTAAAGTTGTGAGGCATCTATGAATGAATGGTTTAAGGAGTCAGGTTGGGAAGTAAGTCACACTCGTGGTAAGCTAGCAACGTGGGTTCGAATCCTACTGGCTGCAATATTTCTTTGCAAATAGTTTCCCATGTTATGGCCTAGGGGCGCTGGGAAAATACAATGTGTACAATAATTATGAACCAAAATCTGAATAAACGTTGGAGAGGGAGACACAGTAAAAAAATACTTTCCTTACCGCATTTATACAACACACATGCAGAGGACAGACTCCAATATGGCGTTGACTTGCTCAAGGCTTGTGAATACCTGAGGACCCAGGCTCCACCTATATGTGAGGAAACTACCACTTTTGGCCCGTCCCTCCCTCACTCTGAACAATCAGACAACCTCCAGCACAACTGGTGGCCACCGTGTACTCTAAAGGTGTACTCAGTCATGGTCTGCCGTGCCATAAAGCCTGGCTTAAGATGGCCCTCACTAATGTGGTTACTTATGATTTACTACAATACGAAATTTGCACTCGGCAAGCGAAACATTAAGCCGAAATTAATGTTGATCATTAATTCAAATTGAGAAGTGATCAGTCACTGTTGACAGCCTCTGTCAACAGTGACTTAGTTACAGGCGCACTGTTAGAGGCACTGTTACAGAGTCACTCCTCATAACTACGCCATCACCACAGTGACACTGTTATAGTCATTGTTAACAACCACACCATCACTACAGCGACACAGTTATAGTGTCATTGTTGGCAACCACGTCATCACTACAGTAGCACAGTTACAGTGACACTGTTGGCAGCCACACCAGCGCTATGAGAAGGAAGATTTGTTTCAGAAAGTGAAGTTAATTATTCAGGGGCTGAAAGTTGAATAAAAGAGTATTGTAAATGCAAGAGTGTTGGCAAGTTATGCAAGAGGAAGACATCTGGTTCAGTGAAATTTTCACTGCTAGTTCTCCCTGAATCTCCTCTCTCTCTCTCTCTCTCTCTCTCGCTCTCCTTCTCTCTCTCTCTCTCTCTCTCCTCTCTCTCGTCTCTCTCATCTTTTCTCTCTCTCTCTCTCTCTCCTCTCTCTCTCCTCTCTCTCTCCCTCTCATCTCCTCTCCTCTCCTCTCTCTCTCTCTCTCTCTCTCTCTCTCTCTCTCTCTCTCTTTTTTTTTTTTTTTTTTTTTTTTACAGGGTTTGACAAGGTTAAGGATCCCTAGCTTTATTGACAGCTATTTACAGGTTAAGGATTCCTAACTTTATTGGCAAGCTAAGAGCTGTTACCTACATCAGCTCATTTGAAAGCATTTTTATTATTATGAGACATACAAGTAGGAAACAGGATGAAGTTGGAGCCATCTGTGGGCCAGCATTTTCATTTGATCAACTGACTTTATCTCGTTGACATCATTATGCTGTACGAATGTGTTCCATACTCGAGTCATCCTGGGTAGTATGATCTCAGATGGAGTGATGTTCTGGAAAAGGGGTACAGCCAGAGTGAAGTTGCTGCTTTCTGCCCGTCTTGTGGCATAAAAGCTTGTTTCACGCTGTCCTCGAAGTGGACCCAAGTGTGGTATTTTGACAATATTGGCCTTGTACATAACAGTAAGGCCACCCACATCCCTCCTATGTTGAAGGCTCTGCTGAAATGACAGATCTATCCAGGATGGGTCCAGGCGAGAGATGAGACGTCTTGCTCTGTTCTCTACTCTGTCAAGCAGTCGCAGATGAGAGGGGGGGGCAGGCAAACCAAGAAAGTGGAGCATACTAAAGTTGCGAGCGTACTTGTGCCTCGTACAGGATCTTGCAACCCCTACTGTCAAGCAGATGGGAGATACGGCGAAGTCCTGTAAGCTTCCTGGCTCTCTCTCTCTCTCTCTCTCTCTCTTCACTTTTTATTTACACGAAGGTTATTACAGGTTAGATTAAGGGTTATTTTTACAACCTAAGAATGTTACTTAGCTCATTAGAAAGCCATTTTTAGTATTAAGAGATATGCCAAAAGAGAGTAGGATGAAGTTGGAGCCAAATGTGGGATAGCGATTTTATTTGGTAAACTGGCCTTATTTCGTTGATGTCGTTATGCTCTACGAACAGTTCCAGACTAGAGTCATCCTAGGAATAAATGAAGTGATGTTCTGGAGAAGGATACAGCCAGAGAGTAGTTCTTGCTTGCTGCCCGTCTTGTTATATGGAAGCTGTTTTCTCGCTGTCTACGAAGTGGAGCCAAGAGTGGTACCTCTTTGTTGGAATGACAGAGGTATCCAAGGAGAGTCTAGATGAGAGATACGTCTTACTCAGTTCTCTATTCCGTCCAAAAGTTGTATATGAGTTGGGGTGGGAAGGACATTCAGGAAAGTTGAGTATTTTAGCCTCTACTGTCGAGCAGATTTACTACGTGGTTCTTCATAGACAATTCTGAATCAAATTTCACATCAAGGTTATCAATCCCACCTCCGGGTGCCAACACTCTCCAATTCATTCTTATCATTGTTCCAGTGTTACCGTCATGGTGCCTAGACACCATCATCATTTATGTTTTCTCAGAAGCAAAAGTAACCTGAAATCCTTTTCCAAAGGCTAATATAGCTGTAAGCTGGTGATTGATGTAAGCTAGAGCAGCTAGCATTTTCTCTTTTCAAACGTGTCAGAGTACAGTCGTCTAAATATTCATGAGATTCTAGAATGAGTTGAAGAAGGTCATTGAAGTAGACATTCCATAACAACGGCCCCAAGCATACTTCCCAGTAGACCATTGGCACAGATTGAGTATCTTGTTGACTCCGTCCCATTGAGAACTACTCTTAGAAATCTACCTTGAATGTAATCACTAAGGAGGCATAAGTGCAAACCCAGCGGCTCCTAGTGTTCGCAGTTTTGCCAAGAGTCTCTTGTATCATCTCCGTCGACATCATCAGCAACATCCAGTGCTACTACACAGCTAATCTTAAATTCATCCATCGACTAGTGACAGTTGAGAGACTTAACACCAGATCAGCAGCAGCGCGACCTCTTCTGAAGCCACATTGACAGCCACAAAGAAGCTAGTAATAGTCGAAAAGTGGTGAAATTTGCAATGCGATTATTGTGTCAAGGATCTTGCTAGTGATTCACAGGAGTGACACTAGTCTGTAGTTGCTGATTTCTGCTCTGCTCTTCTTTTTTGTGCTCAGACACTACATTTGACTCTTTCTACAGAGAAGGCCATTTACACTGTTCTAGGCAGGGCTGATAGATGCGAGTAAGAGGTGCTGCTAGCTGGTCTGCACATCCACTCAGCAATCTTGGGCTCACCTTATCTGGATCCACAGATTTTTCTAGGTCCATGGAGGAGGAAATATATTTCAATCCGCCTTATTGCTACCGCTGACAACTTTTACACAGTTCTTGCGGCTAGAAAATGAGGCTTCTTAACTAGATCATGGACTTTCATCTTGGCAGCAGAGTATTCAGCAAAGAGGTCACCTTTTTCTTTATTGCAAATAGAGACAGGTCGATCCACTCAATTAAGAGATGGAATAAGTTTATCCTTGTCTGTCCTTGGCCAAGAACCACCGGATTTTGGAGACCATCCTACCTGACGCCAGTTTTCTGTAAGTGTCGGCCTCCCATCTAGAGACGGCCCACTTTGGACTTCTCCTATTTACCAACATTCTTGCCTGTGCAGGTTCATGTTACAGATAGTGAGGTTGCCTCTTATAACTTCTCCAAGCCTTGTACTTAATAGTAGCAGTGTCTTTCTTTCTCACTCTGTGTCTGTCTGTCTGTCTCTGTCTCTGTCTCTGTCTCTGTCTCTCTCTGTCTCTGTCTCTGTCTCTGTCTCTGTCTCTCTCTCTCTCTCTCTCTCTCTCTCTCTCTCTCTCTCTCTCTCTCTCTCTCTCTCTCTCTCTCTCTCTCTCTCTCTCTCTCTCTCTCTCTCTCTCTCTCCTCTCTATCTCTCTATCCCCTCTCTCTCTCTCTCTCCTCTCTCTATCTCTCTCTCTCTCTCTCTCCTCTCTCTCTCTCTCTCTCTCCTCTCTCTCTCGCTCTCTCTTTCTCACTCACTCTGGGTGCACTTGAAGTTCCTACACAAGTTAAGCTAAGAGCTTCAGCATGTATTTTGTGAGCTAATAGCGCCCATTTGTTTCCATCTCTCCCTCCACCCTTCCCTTCTCTCTCTCTCTCTCTCCTCTCTTTTCTCTCTCTCTCTCTTTTTTTCGCTCATCTCTCTCCTCTCTCTCTCCTCTCTCTCTCTCTCTCTCTTGTCTCTCTCTGTCCTCTTTTTTTTTTCTTTTTTTTTACACAGGGTTTGACAAGGTTAAGGATCCCTACTTTATTGACAAGCTATTTACAGGGTTTAAAGGATTCCTAACTTTATGGCAAGCTAAGAGCTGTTACCTACATCAGCTCATTTGAAAGCATTTTTATTGTATGAGACATACAAGTAGGGAACAGGATAAAATTGGAGCCATCTGTGGGCCAGCATTTTCATTTGATCAACTGACTTTATCTCGTTGACATCATTATGCTGTACGAATGTGTTCCATACTCGAGTCATTCTGGGTATATATGATCTCAGATGGAGTGATGTTCTGGAGAAGGGTACAGCCAGAGTGAAGTTGCCGCTTTTTGCCCGTCTTGTGGCATAAAAGCTTGTTTCACGCTGTCCTCGAAGTGGATCCAAGTGTGGTATTTTGACAATATTGGCCTTGTACATAACAGTAAGGCCACCCACATCCCTCCTATGTTGAAGGCTCTGCTGAAATGACAGATCTATCCAGGATTGGTCCAGCAGTCGCAGATGAGAAGAGGGGCAGGCGAACCAAGAAAGTGGAGCATACTCAAGGTGTGAGCGTACTTGTGCCTTGTGAAGACTTACTCAGCCGTGGCTGAGCTCCTCCTCAGGAAAATTAATGAATAGAAAAAGAAATAATAATTCACAAAGATAAACACTTTATTATTTATTAATGCAAAGATAAAACATTGAAACATGAAGGTGTATCCTACTTGAAAGAAAAATGAAAAATGAAAGGAAAAAATGACATTTGAATTCAACGTTAATATGTGCAGTTATACTGGGGTGTCTGGTGGAGGTTGACACAGTCTTGTAGAAACTGTAGCCGTTACTGATGATGTGGTGGTGGGGGGTCACAGGTGTTGGTGACAACCCAACGACTAGATCTTCACAGAGTCTATAGCCTTGAATAGTCAGTCCAGATGACAGGAACGCAGGTTCTTCACCACTACAAAGTTGAGGGGTTGTTGTCTGCTGTCGCCTACAGTTAATCAGGGAGGTAGATCAAAAAAGTGACATCTCCGGACTTTTGCAAGAGTCCTTCTCCTTCAACACTTCTCGTTGGTTGGCAGGTGACCCGATCTGTCATTCCAAGCTGGAAAGAGAGACAGGTTATCCACTGCTTAAGAAATCACTCTCCATGATAAGTACAATACCTAAAAGATGTGGTGATTATCAAAACATCTAACATTGAGATCAAGGCTGAAAGGACTAAGTTTATTATTGGTCAAAAGTGAAGCTTTCAACCAATAAGTCCACTAGAATAGGAGCAGAGGCTTTTACTTACAGTTGTGCTGGGAGCTGTGAGTCAAGTGATTACTGTTTGGCCGGAGTCCCACACGTCACCTTTCGGGGTGGGGAGAAAGGGGGGGGGGACTGGGGGAGCTAGACTGACCCTACCTTAACATGCAGCCGGCAATCAAACTATCGTTACCATATACTCGCTCGCTACTCTTATCTGTTGAACTTTTCCCTTACATGCCTCGTACAGAATCTTGCAACCCCTACTGTCAAGCAGATGCGAGATACGGCGAAGTGCTGTAAGCTTCCTGGCTGCCTTGTTTGCAAGATTTACAACATGGTTCTTCATGCTTAGTTTGGAGTCAAATTTCACCCCAAGGATATCAACTTCTTCTCCAGGTGCCAACACCCTCCCATTCATCCTTACTACTGCACCAGCATTACCATCATGGTGCCTAGAGACGATCATCATTTGCGTTTTCTCAGGTGCAAATGTTACTTGCCATCTATTACCCCAAGCTGATATAGCTCTCAACTGGTGATTGATGTAGCTTAGAGCAGCTGGCATTTCTTCTCTTGGATAAGTGAATGTCAGTGTACAGTCTTCTGCATATGCATGTGATTCTGGGATGAGATGAAGGAGGTCGTTGAAGTAGACATTCCATAACAATGGTCCCAGCACGCTTCCTTGTGGAACACTTGCCCCAATAGGATGTCTTGCTGATTCCGTTCCATTGAGAACTACACTTAGAGATCTACCATGAAGGTAATCACTGAGGAGACATAGCGTAGAGCCTGCAATTCCCAGTGCTTGAAGTTTTGCTAAGAGGCCCTGGTGCCAACACCCGGTCGAAAGCGCCAGCTGATTTCTGCTCTGCTCTTCTTTTTGTGAACAGGGACTACATTTGCCTCTTTCCATAGAGAGGGCCATTTACACGGTACTAGGCAGTGCTGAAAGATGCGAGTTAGTGGTGCTGCTAGCTGGTCTGCACATCTCAGCAATCTTGGGCTCAATTTGTCTGGGCCCACAGCCTTTTCTTGGTCAAGCGATTTAAGAAGGAAATGCACCTCCTCCTGCCTTATTGTCACCACTGACAGTTTTGACACAGTTCTTGCAGCTAACCAAGGAGGGTCCCTTGCTGGATTAGGAACTTGCATTTTGGTAGCAAAGTGTTCAGCAAAGAGGTCCGCCTTCTCTTGACTATCTTGACTATCTCTCTCTCTCTCTCTCTCTCTCTCTCTCTCTCTCTCTCTCTCTCTCTCTCTCTCTCTCTTTCTCTCTCTCTCTCTCTCTCTCTCTCTCTCTCTCTCTCTTCTCTCTCTCTCTCTCTCGTTTAGACAACTAACTGAGTGCCACTCTCGTGCTGGGCCCTTGAGTCAGACAGGTATTGATCTTTTTCTCTCTCTCTCTCTTCTCTCTCTCTCTCTCTCTCTCTCTCTCTCTCTCTCTCTCTCTCTCTCTCTCTCTCTCTCTCTCTCTCTCTCTCTCTCTCTCTCTCTCTCTCACTCTCTCTCTCTCTCTCTCTTTTACACAGAGTTTTTACAAAGTTTGGTAAAAGGTTCCTAATTTTATTTACAAGCTGAGACCTCTGACCTACATTAGCTTATTCTGAAACCTTTTTATTGTTAAGAAAAATGCAAATGGGAACAGGATGAAGTTCGGCCCATTTGTGGGCCAGCGATTTCAATTGGTCAGCTGACTTTATTTCGATGATGTCGTTATGTTGAACGAACATGTTGGCTGCCCGTCTTGTTGTGTAGAAAGTCACTTTTCACTGCCCGTCTTGCTGTGTAGATGGTCACTTTTCTCTGTCCTCGGAGTGGAGCCAAGGGTTGCACTTTGACAATATTGGTATTATATATAACAGTAATGCCTCCCACACCCCTCCTGTGTTGAAGTCTCTGCTGAAATGATAGATCCGTCCAGGCTGGGACCAAGTGACAGATGAGACCGGGATGGAGGGCATACAGTCCAAGAAAGTGGAGCATACTCAAGGTGTGAGCGTAATTGTGCCTTGTGCAGAATCGTGCAAACTCTGCTATCAAGCAGATGCGAGATACACGTAAGTGATGTAAGCTTCCTGGCCGCTTTTTGCAAGATTTACGACGTGGTTCTTCATGGCCAGTTTGGAGTCAAATTTCACTCCAAGGATATCAACCTCATTGCCGGGTACCAGCATTCTCTCTCTCATATATATATATATATATATATATATATATATATATATATATATATATTATATTATATATATATATATATATATATATATATATATATATATATATATATATATATATATATATATATTATATTCTGTAACCACAACAAGTGGTATTTAATAATTAAGAAGACTGCCACTAGCCGGGGGATCGAACCCGTGTTGTTTTAGCCGGCTTCATGTTTAGAATTGTATATCTGAGCTCTGTGTGAATTGTGTTTCTTTATTTTTCTTTTTAATTAATTTTTTGAATTGTGTTTTGGATTTCTTGTTTTTATTTTCAATTTTTTTTAGCTGTATTTCTTTTAATGTATTTTTGAGTTTTTTCATTTGTGTCTTTTTAGTTTTATTTTCATTTGTATTTTATTGCGTTTTCATTGGAATTTTTAGCTGGTTTTTACTGTATTTTTAGTTGTATTTTTGAATTGTATTTACGGGCTGTATTTTTAACTGCAATTTTTGAGCTGCATTTTTGAATTGTATCTTTGAATTGTATTTTTGAATTGTATTTCTGAACTGTATTTTTGTTCTCAAAATCATCATACACATTCTTGGTTCTGACAAAGACATACGTACACGTGTACGAACTCTCACGCACATACATCAGCATTTACACATACACAAGAATACACACACACATCAGCATGTCTACACTCATGTGTGTGCGTGTGTACGCAGGCATGATCCGGACACAGCTTTAAGAAGAGGTATGATAAAGCTGTGGTAGCCAGGAGAGAGTGGCTGAACATGAGGCGGGGGCCAGGAGCTAAGACTCGACGCATGGCTACCTCCCTCCGCCTGTATTCTCTAATTTCCTTTTCTCCCTCTTCGTAGAATAATAATAATAATAATAATAATAATAATAATAATAATAATAATAATAATAATAATAATAATAACGAAAAGAAGAAGAGAGCTTAGAATAAGCAGATGTTTCGAGCATATAGAGAGGAGGAGCACTGCAGCATGGCTACTGGCCCATGCTAGGTAATTCCTTCTCAAATCCAAACCAACTTACAGAAATATTTTAAAAATTCTAGAAACATTGGAGGATTTATACACCGAGAGGCATATATCTTTGAGTGTATATTCAGAGAGAGAGAGAGAGAGAGAGAGAGAGAGAGAGAGAGAGAGAGAGAGAGAGAGAGAGAGAGAGAGAGAGAGAGAGAGAGAGAGAGAGAGAGAGAGAGAGAGAGTATAAATACACTGAGATATGTATATATATATTTCAGTGTTTATTCACAAAGAGATGTATCACTTTCAGTGTTTATTCACATAAAGTCTGAGGAGCAGTGAAACTCTAAGAAGCAGTGAAATTCTGAAGAGGAACATTTCAGACACTTCACTCACCATATAAATTTCCCGGATTTATTAAACTCTGAAGTCTGCTGGTCAGCCAGCGTTTAATAATTCTCCAACATTGATGAGTTGAAGTTTTCACTCCATAGATGTTCAAAAATATATATAAACCCTAAAGGGAACGATACACATAAAGACGCAATGCATACATATACATTTATAGTATAATTTATATAGACATAAATATTTACCTTGGCATATCAATATGTAATGAATACTTCTCAGTGGGAGGTAATATCTCACACACAGACATAAACAGGAAGAATACTTGTCGGTATATTTCCACCAACTATATAAGTCCTGTGTTGGATTCGCTGAAGAGGACCTCGGTTGGAGGTCGAGGTGTACAGACTACTATTCTTTCTACTCTTGTCTCAGTGTCGTTCATATCGTCCCGTGAATAATGATGTATAAGATTCTGCACAATAACTAGAAGCCAATACATCTTGGAATATCAAGTACATTGACAATATATATGTGCTTATATATATATAAGAATTAAAGTGTGCTGTATACATGTTATATATATATATATATATATATATATATATATATATATATATATATATATATATATATATATATATATATTTATATATATATATATATATATATGGGCTTTATGATTTTACTTACAAAGAAGTATTAACTTATACGCCTCTCCAAGAATGTATATACCGAGAGGTGTGTATGATTCTCAGTTTAGAATAAATACCTAAAGTATAGAATCTATACTTAAGGCATTCAAGTGTTCTTAGCTAGTGGTATACAGGTGACATGCAGCCTGAATGTCCCTCGTGTAATAGATAGGTTTCAAACTTGATGAACCAGCCCACTCACCCCTCAGTGAACAGGTATTAAGTTCGACTAGAAGGTACTCTTTCTATCCCTTTATTAGAGAACATACATGTATGTCGAATGATTTCAGAGTGGTGGAATTTTACACAGAGCAGCTGGGGACCTGTAACAGGAATGGTGGAGTAATCTGTTGGCTCTGAACGGGAAGCCTCTGGTAGATGCCAACAGGCATTCAGCCTCCCCCTCCTTTTCCTCCTCGTAACCAGGAACCGAGACTAAACAGGTTGTAGATCAAATGTCTGGTCCAGGCACCTACTGCTCTTACTAAGCGACAAGTATAGCGACGAGCTGTTATGGGAGCATTGCCTTGATAAATGAAGCACTTTGCCAACATTTAGGTATCTTTATTCTGCAAACGTTTAGCCACACAAAGGTTTCTTCAGTCCAATGTCGGAAAAAAGGTGGAATAAGAGGAGGAGTTTGAGGCTTTCAATGCAACTACGTCTACCTCGGCGTATATCTTTACCAGGTCTTGGCTTGATAAAGCTCTATACACAGGGCGAAACATTGACCCGGGTTTTGGTTTATGTGCAATTTAACCTGCCTGAACTGTCAGTCAGGTCTGAGGACCGAGTCTGAGTACCGAGGAAAAAAACACATTGATCAGTTAACCTGATTAGCCAGATATGTTTCGGAGCGGGATGACTAAAATCACAATAAAGTGGCTGGAACAATTCACAACTAATCCACAATTTCATAAATGAAACAGGGCACAGCTAGAACACAATAACGTGAATGGAACAATTCATAACCAACCCACAATACCTTGGAACAACGGTCAACAACTAACCAACAAAACAGACATGAAGTGGAAAGAATATAACATTGTTCCCGAAATGAACGAAAGATTTAAATTTCATATCCATTTTTAGGTACATTTTTCGATTGCGG
Source organism: Cherax quadricarinatus (assembly GCF_026875155.1). NCBI lineage: Eukaryota > Metazoa > Arthropoda > Malacostraca > Decapoda > Parastacidae > Cherax > Cherax quadricarinatus. Next base: position 24,858,131 of record NC_069461.1, read on the forward strand.
ACGCAAAGGAGAAGACATACTCTAACTTGAGCCTCACTATCCTCTCTTTACTCCATACACCTATACACATATATATAATATATATATATATATATATATATATATATATATATATATATATATATATATATATATATATATATATATATATTATATATATATATATATATATATATATATATATGGTGTAGAGGTAGGTTACTGAAAGCAGTGAAGAGTTTTTACGAGGATAGTGAGGCTCAAGTTAGAGTATGTAGGAAAGAGGGAAATTATTTCCCAGTAAAAGTAGGCCTTAGACAAGGATGTGTGATGTCACCGTGTTTGTTTAATATATTTATAGATGGGGTTGTAAGAGAAGTAAATGCGAGGGTCTTGACAAGAGGAGGAGTTAAAAGATAAAGAATCTAAAGTGGGAGTTGTCACAGTTGCTTTTTGCTGAAGACACTGTGCTCTTGGGAGATTCTGAAGAGAAGTTGCAGAGATTGGTGGATGAATTTGGTAGGGTGAGCAAAATAAGAAAATTAAAAGTGAATACAGGAAAGAGTAAGGTTATGAGGATAACAAAAAGATTAGGTGATGAAAGATTGGATATCAGATTGGAGGGAGAGAGTATGGAGGAGGTGAATGTATTCAGATATTTGGGAGTGGACGTGTCAGCGGATGGGTCTATGAAAGATGAGGTGAATCATAGAATTGATGTGGGGAAAATGGTGAGTGGTGCACTTAGGAGTCTGTGGAGACAAAGAACTTTGTCCTTGGAGGCAAAGAGGGGAATGTATGAGAGTATAGTTTTACCAACGCTCTTATATGGGTGTGAAGCATGGGTGATGAATGTTGCAGCGAGGAGAAGGCTGGAGGCAGTGGAGATGTCATGTCTGAGGGCAATGTGTGGTGTGAATATAATGCAGAGAATTCGTAGTTTGGAAGTTAGGAGGAGGTGCGGGATTACCAAAACTGTTGTCCAGAGTCCTGAGGAAGGGTTGTTGAGGTGGTTGGGACATGTAGAGAGAATGGAGCGAAACAGAGTGATTCAAGAGTGTATCAGTGGAAGGAAGGCGGGGTAGGGGTCGGCCTAGGAAAGGTTGGAGGGAGGGGGTAAAGGAGGTTTTGTGTGCGAGGTGCTTGGACTTCCAGCAGGCATGCGTGAGCGTGTTTGATAGGAGTGAAGGGAGACAAATGGTTTTTAATACTTGACGTGCTGTTGGAGTGTGAACAAAGTAACATTTATGAAGGGGTTCAGGGAAACCGGCAGGCCGGACTTGAGTCCTGGAGATGGGAAGTACAGTGCCTGCACTCTGAAGGAGGGGTGTTAATGTTGCAGTTCAAAAACTGTAGTGTAAAGCACCCTTCTGGCAAGACAGTGATGGAGTGAATGATGGTGAAAGTTTTTCTTTTTCGGGCCACCCTGCCTTGGTGGGAATCGGCCAGTGTGTTAATAAAAATAAAATAAATAAATAAATAAATATATATATATATAATATATATATATATATATTATATATATATATATATATATATATATTATATATATATATATATATATTATATATTATATATATATATATATATATATATATATATATATATATATATATATATATATATATATATATATATATATATTTATATTCATCTATCGTTTCACTGAAGGTGAACAAAAAGTCATGAAATTAACTTCGCATAAGATTTAATAAATTTAAAATAATGGTTAATTAACGTTTCAATCCCTTGATTTCCTCTGATCTTTTCTATACCACTGTGACACAGTTACAGACAAAAGTGAATGAAAATAAGTGAAAACTAAAGCCTACGAAATCTCTAATACTGAGAGATTTGTATTTATAAATGTATATTCATGGAGGTGTGTGTATTTCTCTCAGTGTATATACACTGAGAGATTATTGACATCCTCATTTTAGGTATTTAAGTATTGTTGACTGGTGACATGTAGCCTTAACGATGCTCGTGTAGTAGACAGATTTTCTGCTTCATATACCAGGCAGGTATTTTGTAAGGGAAGTGTGTGTGGAGGGAAGTAGGGAGAGTAGAAGGTCGGCAGTGACCAGTGTGTAGAGGGAAGTAGGGAGAGTAGAGAGTCGGCAGTGACCAGTGTGTGGAGGGAAGTAGGGAGAGTAGAGGGTCGGCAGTGACCAGTGTGTAGAGGGAAGTAGGGAGAGTAGAGAGTGGGAAGTAACCAGTGTGTGTGTGGAGTGAAGTAGGGAGAGTAGAGGGACGGCAGTGACCAGTGTGTGTGGAGGGAAGTGGAGAGAATAGAGGGTGGGAAGTGACCATTGTGTGGAGGGAAGTGTAGCACTTCAGATGGACAGTACCTCCCATGAAGCACAGAAGGATCATAAAGACACAAGTGTTCAACACATACTGAAGCTTAGTGCTGGCACATTCATCCTACAATCAACAATACCTGGGTTCGACTCCCGGGCGGACACAATTGTACGGAGGTATGGGCAACATTTCCTACCCCTGCTGCCCATGTACACCAAGCAGTAAACAAGTACCTGGGAGCGAGGCGACTGTTGTGGGTGGCATCCTGGGCAGGGGGAAACGTATCAACAGATCACCTTGTTGCTCCTGTTCATCTAGCAGTAAACTGACACCTAGGAGTTAGTAGGTGGGTTAGTTAGAGAGGTTTAAAACCTAACTACTGCACGAGGGTCATTAAGACTGGATGGTTGGTTAATTGGTATCAAGCCTTTCTACTACACTAGAAACATTAAGGATACATATCTATCAATCTATCTGCCTTCTCCCATCAAGGCAGGGTGGCCCGAAAAAGAAAAACTTTCACCATCATTTACTCTATCACTGTCTTGCTAGAGGCACGCTAATACTACAGTTATAAAACTGCAACATTAACACCCCTCCTTCAGAGTGCAGGCACTGTACTTCCCATCTCCAGGACTCAAGTCCAGCCTGCCGGTTTCCCTGAATCCCTTCATAAATGTTACCTTGCTCACACTCCAACAGCACGTCAAGTCCTAAAAACCATTTGTCTCCATTCGCTCCTATCTAACACGCTCATGCATACACGCTGGAAGTCCAAGCCCCTCACACACAAAACCTCCTTTACCCCCTCCCTCCAACCTTTCCTATGCCGACCTCTAACCCGTATTCCTTCCATTACAGATTTATACACTTTCGAAGTCATTTTATTTTGTTCCATCTGCTCTACATGCCCGAACCAGCTCAACAACCCTTCCTCAGTCCTCTGGATAATAGCTTTGGTAATCCAGCACCTTCTCCTAATTTCCAAACTACGAATTCTCTGCATTATATCCACACCACACATTGCCTTCAGACATGACATTTCCACTGCCTCCAGCCTTCTCCTTGTAACATTCACCACCCATGCCTCACACCCATATAAGAGTGTTGGTATAACTATACTCTCATACATTCCCCTCTTTGCTTCCACGGATAAAGTTCTTTGTCTCCACAGACTCCTCAGAGCATTGCTCACATTTTTTCCCTCGTCAATTCTATGATTCAGCTCATCCTTCATAGACCCATCTGCTGACGTCCACTCCTAAACATCTGAATTCATTCACCTCCATACTCTCTCCCTCCAATCTGATAGTCAATCTTTCGTTATCTATTTTTTTTCTTATCCTCATCGCCTTACTCTTTTCTATATTCACTTTCAATTTTCTTCATCCACCAACCGTTGCAGCTTCTCTTCAGAATCTCCCAAAAGCACAGTGTCATCAGCAAAGAGCAACTGTGACAACTCCCACTCTGTGTGAGAATCTTTATCTTTTAACCCCACACCTCTTGTCAACTCCTGAGCATTCACTTCTCTTACAACCCCATCTATAAATATATTGAACAACCACGGTGACATCACACATTCTTGGAAATAATTCTGGGAAATAATCTCCCTCTCTCCTACATACTATAACTTGAGCCTCACTATCCTCGTAAAAACATTTCGCTGCTTTCAATAACCTACCTCCTATTCCATACATTTCCAACATCTGCCACATTGCCCCCCTATCCACCCTGTCATATGCCTTTTCCAAATCCATAAATGCAGCAAAAATCTCTTTACCTTTATCTAAATACTGTTTACCTATATGTTTCACTGTAAACACCTGGTCTACACACTCCATACCCTTCCTAAAGCTTCCTTGTTCATTTGCTATCCTAGTCTCCGTCTTACTTTTAATTCTTTCAATAATAACTCTACCATACACTGTACCAGATATATTCAACAGACTTATTCCCTTATAATTTTTACATTCACTTTTGTCCCCTTTGCCTTTATACAAAGGAACTATGCATGCTCTCTGCCAATCCCTAGGTACTTTACCCTCTTCCATACATTTATTAAATAATAGCACCAACCACTCCAAAACTGTATGCCGAGCTGCTTTTAACATTTCCATCTTTATCCCATCAATCCCAGCTGCCTTACCCCCTTTCATTCTACCCACTGCTCACGAACTTCCCCCACACTCACAACTGGCTCTTCCTCACTCCTTCAAGATGTTATTCCTCCTTGTCCTTCACATATTGCATCCTGTATCGTTTGGTTTGCGATATATTTCAGTATATACCCCACCAATTGCACATGTTCCACTTCTCTCAGTAAATATACACATCAAGTGAGATGTACTGGAGAGAATATACATCAGAATATACATGAAGCGCATGGTGCATGCTAGAAAATGAGATGAGGTAAGATAAGAGCTCTAACCCTGTAAATTGTGTAAGCTGAGCTGTGTAAACGAAAAGTGTCTAGCAGAACACCTGCCTGGAGGAAGCTTGAAGGGGAGGAGACAGCAGCCACAGCAGGTGACGCTCCCTGATATCACCTCACTTGGTATTATTAACGATATCCAGCTGATATGTAAGACATGTGTGTGGTTATCTTTATTGATGAGTACGTTTAGCCCGCTCAGCAGGTTTCGTCAGTGGAATGCAGGCGAATACAATGCCAGTGCTGGAGGCAGAATTGGAGAATTCATTTTCAGGTGATCAGTCCCTCAGACTTGACAGCTGATCAGTTCCACAGAACTGACAGGTGATCAGCCCCTCAGCCTTGACGGTGATCAGTCTCTCAGTCTTGGCAGGTGATCAGTCCCTCAATGTCGACAGGTGATCAGTCCCTCAATCTTGACGGTGATCAGTCTCTCAGTCTTGAAGGAGGATATGATAAGATATCTACGTGAACGATCATACTGAGGCATCTGTGATGTCCTGTGTGTATGTGTGTGTTTGTGTGTGTGTGTGTGTGTGTGTGTGTGTGTGTGTGTCATTCACCTTTTCCTACTCAACTACTTGTGAGGTCCACTAGGTCCACTCTCTCCCTGCTCCAACACCATTGTCGTATCTCTTCTTGAAGCTATGTATGGATCTTGCCTCTACTACATCACTCTCCAGGTTGTTCCACTTACTAATAACTCTATGACTGAATACTTTCTAGCATCACTATGACTTTTCTGAGTTATCAGCTTCCAGTTGTGACTCCTTGTTGCTGTGTTCCATCTTTGTAACATTAAGTCACTATCCACTTTGTCAATTCCTCTCAGTATGTTATATGTCGTTGATTTCCCTTAACCTCTCCTCATATGACATACCCCTTAGTTCTGGGAATAGTCTTGTTGCAAATCTTTGCACTTTATCTAATTTCTTGACGTGCTTGACCAAATATGGGTTCCATGCTGGTTCTGCAAACTCGAATATGGGCCTGACGTACACGGTGTACAGTGTCTTAAATGACTCCTTACTTAGGTGTTGAAACGCAATTCTTAGGTTTGCCAGACGCCCATATGGTGCAGCAGTTATTTGGTTAACATGCGTCTCAAGAGATGTGCTCGGTATGATACTCACCCCAAGACGCTTTTCCTTGAGTGAAGGTTGCAGCCTTTGGCCCCTGAGCATGTACTCCGTCTGCTGTCTACTTTGACCTTTCCCATGTTTTATGACTTTGCACTTGGTGGGATTAAACTCTTGGAGCCCTTTGTTGGACCAGGTTTGCAGTCCGTCCAAATCCCTTTGCAGTCCTACTTAATCCTCGTCTGCTTGAATTCTCTGCATTAGCTTCACATCGTCTGCAAACAGGACACCTCTGAATCTATCCCTTCCGCCATGTCATTTACATATAATAAACAGCACCGGCCCAAGGACTGACCCATGTGGACCCCCACTCATCACTGGCACCCACTCTGACACCTCGTTTGCTACCATTCATTGTTATTTCCTTCCCGTCCATTGCAGAGCCTTTCCTGTTATACCTGCCTGCTCTTCTAGCTTTTGCACTAATTTCTTGTGTGGAACTGTGTCGAAAACCTTCTTACAGTCCAAGAAAATGCAATTTACCCACCCCTCTCTCTCCTGCCTTACTTCTTTCATCTTGTCGTTAAACTCCAGTAGGTTTGTGACACAGGATTTTCCCTCTCTGAAACCATGTTCGTTATCGTGTATAGCTTATTCTCTTTTCGGTGCTCTGTCACTCTTCTGATAATCTTCTCCATGACTTTGCACACTATACATGTGAGTGACATGTCTATAGGTTAGTGCTGCCTTTCTGTCTCTTTGCTTAAAAAATGGGACTATATTTGCTGTCTTCCACACCTCAGACCGCTGCTCTGTTTCGATAGATGTGTTGAAGATTGTTGTTAGTGGCACACGTAGTGCCTCTGCTCCCTCTTTCAGGACAGGCGGAGAGATGCTGCCAGGTCCCTCCGCCTCCGAGGTATCTAGTTCACTTAGCATCCTCTTCACCTCCTCCTCGGTTGTGTGTAGTGTGTTCAGCACTTGTTGGTGTACCCTACCGTCTCAACTGAAAATACCTTCCTAACTCTCGTTTTGAGCTCCTCTTGATTGTTTTCTGTGATCTCCCCTCCTTCCTTCCTTCCTTCTTTAATTCCTTTCTTCCATCCTCAGCCTGATTACCTGGTCCTTGACTGTTATTTTTCTCCTGAAGTGGCTGTACAACAGCTTTGGCTCAGATTTGGCTTCCACTGTCACTCCATCACCCTCTTCCCCCGCCATCACCCTGGCCCACTCTCCATCACCCTGGCGCACCCTCCATCACCCTGGCCCACCCTCCATCACCCTGGCCTCCCTCCACACTGCTGGCGCACCCCTCACAATCACCTGTCAACACCTCCATCACCCTTGCGTACCCTCCATCACCCTGGCGCACCCTCCATCACCCTGGTTCTCCCTCCCACGTACTGCTGGAGTCATCCATCATCTAAGTAACAGCTTCTCTCAACACCTCCATCACCCTGGTCTTCCCTCCATCACCCTGGCGCACCCTCCATCACCCTGGTTCTCCCTCCCACGTACTGCTGGAGTCATCCATCATCTAAGTAACAGCTTCTCTCAAACCACCCCTCCACCACCCTGGTCTTGCCTCCATCACCCTGGCGCACCCTCCATCACCCTGGCGCACTCTCCATCACCCTGGCGCACCCTCCATCACCCTGGTTCTCCCTCCCACGTACTGCTGGAGTCATCCATCATCTAAGTAACAGCTTCTCTCAACACCTCCATCACCCTGGTCTTCCCTCCATCACCCTGGCGCACCCTCCATCACCCTGGCGCACCCTCCATCACCCTGGTTCTCCCTCCCACGTACTGCTGGAGTCATCCATCATCTAAGTAACAGCTTCTCTCAACACCTCCATCACCCTGGTCTTCCCTCCATCACCCTGGTCTTCCCTCCATCACCCTGGTCTTCCCTCCATCACCCTGGCGCACCCTCCATCACCCTGGTGCACCCTCCATCACCCTGGCGTACCCTCCATCACCCTGGCGCACCCTCCATCACCCTTGCGTACCCTCCATCACCCTGGCGCACCCTCCATCACCCTGGCGCACCCTCCATCACCCTGGCGCACCCTCCATCACCCTGGCGCACCCTCCATCACCCTGGCGCACCCTCCATCACCCTGGCGCACCCTCCATCACCCTGGCGCACCCTCCATCACCCTGGCGCACCCTCCATCACCCTGGCCCCTCCCATCACCCCTGGCCCGCAACACCTCCATCACCCTGGTGCACCCTCCATCACCCTGGTGCACCCTCCATCACCCTGGCGCTTCCCTCCATCACCCTGGCGCACCCTCCATCACCCTGGCGCACCCTCCATCACCCTGGGCTCCCTCCATCCAACCCCTGGCCCCGCACACCTTCCATCACCCTGGTCTTCCCTCCATCACCCTGGTGCACCCTCCATCACCCTGGCGCACCCTCCATCACCCTGGCGCACCCTCCATCACCCTGGCGCACCCTCCATCACCCTGGCGCACCCTCCATCACCCTGGTCTTCCCTCCATCACCCTGGCGCACCCTCCATCACCCTGGTTCTCCCTCCCACGTACTGCTGGAGTCATCCATCATCTAAGTGACAGCTTCTCTCAACACCTCCATCACTTAAGTGTTTTCTTCTTTCCTTAACATTATTCTCCCCCAGTTTATTCTCTCTTCCTTTTATTTCCTGTCGCTTTATTGCATTTGTTCATTATCTATTACTATGGCTGCCCAATGTGTTTCGTACCTCTTTTGGTAGTGCGTTAAGCTCACACACTGAGTGTCAGTGGTTCGACGCCAGGTACGGGTCGAAACATTAGGATGTGTTTTCTTAAGACACCTGCTGTCATTGTTCACCTAGCAGTAAGTAGGTACCTGGGTGTTAGTCGACTGGTGTGGGTCGCATCCTGGGGACAAAATCAGCCCAAGTATCGGGAAATGCTCCGCATAACCAGAGGGTTTCTGTATAGTAGTGTGTCACTGATGTCAGCTATGGTCTGTATAAGTTGTATCGTTCTCAGGTTATCGGCGTTGAAGATTTCAAGCCGATCGGATCAAGCATTCGCTAATTCAATTTAGTAATTAATTTTCACCAGGTTTTTTCACTAAAATTGGGAAATTGGCTCCTGCTGAGTCAAGAGTCAGTTTAAACATGTGTGAGTGTCAGCTGCACAACATGTGTGAATGCCAGCTGCACAACATGTGTGAGTGTCAGCTGCACAACATGTGTGAGTGTCAGCTGCACAACATGTGTGAGTGTCAGCTGCACAACATGTGTGAGTGTCAGCTACACAACATGTGTGAGTGCCAGCTGCACAACATGTGTGAGTGTCAGCTGCACAACATGTGTGAGTGTCAGCTGCACAACATGTGTGAGTGCCAGCTGCACAACATGTGTGAGTGTCAGCTGCACAACATGTGTGAGTGTCAGCTGCACAACATGTGTGAGTGTCAGCTGCACAATATGTGTGAGTGTCAGCTGCAACAACATGTGTGAGTGTCAGCTGCACAACATGTGTGAGTGTCAGCTGCACAACATGTGTGAGTGCCAGCTGCACAACATGTGTGAGTGTCAGCTGCACAACATGTGTGAGTGTCAGCTGCACAACATGTGTGAGTGTCAGCTGCACAACATATGTGAGTGTCAGCTGCACAACATGTGTGAGTGCCAGCTGCACAACATGTGTGAGTGTCAGCTACACAACATGTGTGAGTGCCAGCTGCACAACATGTGTGAGTGCCAGCTGCACAACATGTGTGAGTGCCAGCTACACAACATGTGTGAGTGCCAGCTGCACAACATGTGTGAGTGCCAGCTGCACAACATGTGTGAGTGTCAGACTGCACTCAAACATGTGTGAGCCAGCTGCACAACATGTGTGAGTGTCAGCTACACAACATGTATGAGTGTCAGCTGCACAACATGTGTGAGTGCCAGCTACACAACATGTGTGAGTGTCAGCTGCACAACATGTGTGAGTGTCCCGCTGCACAACATGTATGAGTGTCAGCTGCACAACATGTGTGAGTGCCAGCTGCACAACATGTGTGAGTGTCAGCTACACAACATGTTGAGTGTCAGCTGCACAACATGTGTGAGTGCCAGCTGCCACAACATGTGTGAGTGCAGCTGCACAACATGTGTGAGTGTCAGCTGCACAACATGTGTGAGGCAGCTGCACAACATGTGTGAGTGCCAGCTACACAACATGTTGAGTGTCAGCTGCACAACATGTGTGAGTGCCAGCTGCACAACATTTGCCACAACATGTGTGAGTGCCAGCTGCACAACATGTGTGAGGCCAGCTGCACAACATGTGTGAGTTGTCAGCTACACAACATGATGAGTGTCAGCTGCACAACATGTGTGAGTGCCAGCTGCACAACATGTGTGAGTGTCAGCTGCACAACATGTGTGAGTGTCAGCTACACAACATGTGTGAGTGTCAGCTGCACAACATATGTGAGTGTCAGCTGCACAACATGTGTGAGTGTCAGCTGCACAATATGTGTGAGTGTCAGCTACACAACATGTGTGAGTGTCAGCTGCACAATATGTGTAAGTGTCAGCTACACAACATGTGTGAGTGTCAGCTGCACAACATGTGTGAGTGTCAGCTGCACAACATGTGTGAGTGTCAGCTGCACAACATGTGTGAGTGTCAGCTGCACAACATGTGTGAGTGTCAGCTACACAACATGTATGAGTGTCAGCTGCACAACATGTGTGAGGCCAGCTGCACAACATGTGTGAGTGTCAGCTACACAACATGTATGAGTGTCAGCTGCACAACATGTGTGAGTGCCAGCTGCACAACATGTGTGAGTGTCAGCTGCACAACATGTGTGAGTGTCAGCTGCACAAATATGTGAAGTGTCAGCTACACAACAAAGTGTGAGTGCAGCTGCACAACATGTGTGAGTGTCAGCTGCACAACATGTGTGAGTGTCAGCTGCACAACATGTGCGAGTGTCAGCTGCACAACGTCAAGTTATCCTGCAAACTAAGTGCCAAGTGACAACAGTTGAGTGTACAGTGCCAACATATGTGAGTGTCACTGCATTTGGTAGTTCAGAAAACAAGTTGGCAGTGAGTTGTAGGTGTCGTACAAAATGTGAGTTTGAAAGGGGAGCCACTGCAACAAATGAAACGTAATGAGCTAAACAAAAGATGCAACTGACTAAATTTAAGTTCATCTAGAATTACATGTGTGGAGGTATTTCTACATACAGGGTTTTAGCTAAAACATGTTATGTCATTTACACAACATTTGTAGATTATGACATTGCGAAATTCAAAACGTCGCTATCCTAAATCAATAGGAAACTTCCTTTTCGATTGTTCAATAAATTAAAACTTGAAAGGTTTGAAGTGAACAGAAGGGTATTTTTGAACTGGCATGGTAAGCAAAAATTCAAGTTTGTTTATTTTAATTTTGGGAGGGAGTTGGAGTTTTTGAATACATTTTAAAAAATAGATTTTTTATCTTTTATTTGAGTCGCATGTTAAATACTTGAAGACTGCAGACGGGGGAACTTTTTTTTAAGTGAAAAATAGTACAACACTTTAAGTCACAAATGGAACACCACTAACTGCAAGGAACTCAAAATCTAGTTTGGTTACTTATAAGTGAACGGATTGTTACCAGTTAGAAACCCAAGAGGTATCTACCCGCTATGGCAGTAAAATTAAATTCTAAGAAAATTGGGGGAATTATAAAACGTCCCACCACTTTAAAGTAACAACTGGCCACATAAATAAAGTACACCATATGGGTGAAAGTTTTAGGGTTTATCGAGAGCCATTCTCCAGCTATGGCACGAAAAAAAAAAAAAATGGATAACTATTTGAAGTTTTTCTCCTAAAGTACAAATAAAATTTAATTTGAAAACCATCACAAAGTCCAACAGCTTTTTTTTCTCTCTCTGACGTCTTGGAATGGTTCTTCTTATAAGTTTGAAACTTTCAACGACAGTGGACTTCGCTCAGTACAAAGTTCACAGTCAGTTTACACTGTGTATGTTTTAGTTACCCAGTTTTATTAAACAAATTAATATCGGTGTTTTAACTGGAGAATGCCTCTTCAGATAAGCTTCAAACCCTAAACGATGGTGTATCTTAACCGGTTAAATTCTTGAGGTGATCTTAGGTGGTATAGGCACCAACTCGTAGCTTATAATTGGTGAAATAATATTTAAACTGAGATAATCCACAGTAAGCCTCTTCTGCTCAGCTTCAAAATATATAAAGACTGATGAATCTGCTAAAAGGATAACATTTCTTGGGTTCTAACTTTGTTGATGCCAATTTACAAATTTACTAACATTGCTAATTAACCATCAAATCAAAACACGTATATAACAACACATTAATTACCAATTTTTTCAAGTTCTCAAACTCCAATACTTCTAACAACATATTACTGACGTTAATCTATTTTTCACAATTTCCTCCAGTTATTAATAGTTTCTTGCTATTAACTGTTCAATAATTGCTTACTATACATAATTGCCCAATTTACATAATTGCCCAATAGACGCAGCTACTTAAGATTCATAACTTTCCTAAATTAAGAATTGCCCATTATTCACAAATAACCACTATTAAAACATGAACATAATTCACCACGATCTATTATTTAAAAATTGCCAATTATTCGCCCCTGCTCATCATTCATTATATATACGTTATCTGTCATTGCCCATTTTTTATTCTGGGCAATATTAATCATACACCTTGTATGATTCATGGTTATCATCATACACCTTGTATGATTCATGGTTACTATCATACACCTTGTATGATTCATGGTTATCATTATACACCTCATATGATTCATGGTTATCATTATACACCTTGTATGATTCGTGGTTACTATCATACACCTTGTATGATTCATGGTTATCATCATACACCTTGTATGATTCATGGTTACTATCATACACCTTGTATGATTCATGGTTATCATTATACACCTTGTATGATTCATGGTTATCATTATACACCTTGTATGATTCATGGCTACTATCATACACCTTGTATGATTCATGGTTATCATTATACACGTTGTATGATTCATGGTTATCATCATACACCTTGTATGATTCATGGTTATCATCATACACCTTGTATGATTCATGGTTATCATCATACACCTTGTATGATTCATGGTTATCATCATACACCTTGTATGATTCATGGTTATCATCAAACACCTTGTATGATTCATGGTTATCATTATACACCTTGTATGATTCATGGTTATCATTATACACCTTGTATGATTCATGGTTACTATCATACACCTTGTATGATTCATGGTTATCATTATACACATTGTATGATTCATGGTTATCATCATACACCTTGTATGATTTATGGTTATCATCATACACCTTGTATGATACATGATTATCATTATACACCTTGTATGATTCATGGTTATCATCATACACCTTGTATGATTCATGGTTATCATCATACACCTTGTATGATTCATGGTTACTATCATACACCTTGTATGATTCATGGTTATCATCATACACCTTGTATGATTCATGGTTATCATTATACACCTTCTATGATTCGTGGTTATCATCATACACCTTGTATGATTCATTTATATCATTATACACCTTGTATGATTCATGGTTATCATTATACACCTTGTATGATTCATGGTTACTATCATACACCTTGTATGATTCATGGTTATCATCATACACCTTGTATGATTCATGGTTACTATCATACATCTTGTATGATTCATGGTTATAATTATACAAATTGTATGATTCATGGTTATCATTATACACCTTGTATGATTCATGGTTACTATCATACACCTTGTATGATTCATGGTTATCATCATACACCTTGTATGATTCATGGTTACTATCATACACCTTGTATGATTCATGGTTATCATTATACACCTTGTATGATTCATGGTTATCATTATACACCTTGTATGATTCATGGTTACTATCATACACCTTGTATGATTCATGGTTATCATCATACACCTTGTACGATTCATGGTTACTATACCTTGTATGATTCATGGTTATCATCATACACCTTGTATGATTCATGGTTATCATTATACACCTTGTATGATTCATGGTTATCATCATACACCATGTATGATTCATGGTTATCATCATACACCTTGTATGATTCATGGTTATCATCATACACCTTGTATGATTCATGGTTATCATTATACACCTTGTATGATTCATGGTTATCATCATACACCTTCTATGATTCATGGTTATCATCATACACTTTGTATGATTCATGGTTACTATCATACACCTTGCATGATTCATGGTTATCATCATACACCTTGTATGATTCATGGTTATCATCATACACCTTGTATGATCATGGTTATATCATACACCTTTATGATTATGGTTATCATCATACACCTTGTATGATTCATGGTTATCATCATACACCTTGTATGATTCATGGTTACTATCATACACCTTGTATGATTCATGGCTATCATCATACACCTGTATGATTCAATGTTATCATTAACACCTTTATGATTCATGTTATCATCATAACACCTTGTATGATTCATGGTTATCATATATACTACCTTGTATGATTCATGTTATCATTATACACCTTGTATGATTCATGGTTATCATTATACACCTTGTATGATTCATGGTTATCATATACACCTTGTATGATTCATGGTTACATCATACACCTTGTATGATTCATGGTTATCATCATACACCTTGAAGATTCATGGTTATCATCATACACCTTGTATGATTCATGGTTATCATTATACACCTTGTAGATTCATGGCTACTATCATACACCTGTATGATTCATGGTTATCATTTATACACCTTGTATGTATTCATGGTTATCATCATACACCTTTATGATTCATGTTACTATCATACACCTTGTATGATTCATGGTTATCATTATACACTTGTATGATTCATGGTTATCATCATACACCTTGTATGATTCATGTTATCATTATACACCTTGTATGATTTGGTTTCATCATACACCTTGTATGATTCATGGTTATCATTATACACCTTGTATGATCATGTTATCATTATACACCTTTATGAATTCATGGTTATCATATACACCTTGTATGATTCATGGTTATCATATACACTTGTATGATACATGGTATAATTATACACCTTGTATGATTCATGGTTATCATTATACACCTTGTATGATTCATGGTTATCATGATACACTGTTGATTCATGTTATCATTATACACCTTGTATGATTCATGGTTACTATCATACACCTTGTATGATTCATGGTTATCATTATACACCTTGTATGATTCATGGTTATCATCATACACCTTGTATGATTCATGGTTACTATCATACACCTTGTATGATTCATGGTTATCATTATACACCTTGTATGATTCATGGTTATCATCATACACCTTGTATGATTCATGATTATCATTATACACCTTGTATGATTCATGGTTATCATCATACACCTTGTATGATTCATGGTTATCATATACACCTTGTATGATTCATGGTTATCATCATACACCTTGTATGATTCATGGTTATCATATACACCTTGTATGATTCACTGGTTATCATCATACACCTTGTATGATTCATGGTATCATCATACACCTTGTATGATCATGGTTTCATCATACACCTTGTATGATTCATGGTTATCATCATACACCTTGTATGATTCATGGTTATCATCATACACCTTGTATAATTCATGGTTATCATCATATACATTGTATGATTCATAGTTATCATCATACACCTTGTATGATTCATGGTTATCATCATACACCTTGTATGATTCATGGTTATCATCATACACCTTGTATGATTCATGGTTATCATCATACACCATGTATGATTCATGGTTATCATCATACACCTTGTATGATTCATGGTTATCATCATACACCTTGTATGATTCATGGTTATCATCATACACCTTGTATGATTCATGGTTTTCATCATACACCTTGTATGATTCATGGTTATCATCATACACCTTGTATGATTCATGGTTATCATTATACACCTTGTATGATTCATGGTTATCATTATACACCTTGTATGATTCATGGTTATCATCATACACCTTGTGTGATTCATGGTTATCATCATACACCTTCTATGATTCATGGTTATCATATACTCCTTGTATGATTCATGGTTACATCATACACCTTGTATGATTCATGGTTATCATCATACACCTTGTATGATTCATGGTTATCATCATACACCTTGTATGATTCATGGTTATCATTATACACCTTGTATGATTCATGGTTACTATCATACACCTTGTATGATTCATTGTTATCATCATACACCTTGTATGATTCATGGTTATCATCATACACCTTGTATGATTCATGGTTATCATTATACACCTTGTATGATTCATGGTTATCATCATACACCTTGTATGATTCATGGTTATCATCATACACCTTCTATGATTCATGGTTATCATTATACACCTTGTATGATTCATCGTTATCATTTTGCACCTTGTATGATTCATGGTTATCATCATACACCTTGTATGATTCATGGCTATCATCATACACCTTGTATGATTCATGGTTATCATTATACACCTTGTATGATTCATGGTTACTATCATACACCTTGTATGATTCATGGTTATCACCATACACCTTGTATGATTCATGGTTATCATCATACACCTTGTATGATTCATGGTTATCATTATACACCTCGTATGATTCATGGTTATCTATCATACACTTGTATGATTCATGTTATCATCATAACCTTGTATGATTCATGGTTATCATCATACACCTTGTATGATTCATGGTTATCATTATACACCTTGTATGATTCATGGTTATCATTACACCTTGTATGATTCATGGTTATCATTATACACCTTGTATGATTCATGGTTTATCATATAACCTTGTATGATTCAGGTTATCATCATACACCTTGTATGATTCATGGTTATCATCATACACCTTGTATAATTCATGGTTATCATCATACACCTTGTATGATTCATGGTTATCATCATACACCTTGTATGATTCATGGTTATCATCATACACCTTGTATGATTCATGGTTATCATCATACACCTTGTATAATTCATGGTTATCATCATACATGTATGATTCATAGTTATCATCATACACTTGTATGATTCATGGTTATCATCATACACCTTGTATGATTCATGGTTATCATCATACACCTTGTATGATTCATGGTTATCATCATACACCATGTATGATTCATGGTTATCATCATACACCTTGTATGATTCATGGTTATCATCATACACCTTGTATGATTCATGGTTATCATCATACACCTTGTATGATTCAGGTTATCATCATACACCTTGTATGATTCATGGTTATCATCATACACCTTGTATGATTCATGGTTATCATTATACACCTTGTATGATTCATGGTTATCATTATACACCTTGTATGATTCATGGTTATCATCATACACCTTGTGTGATTCATGGTTATCATCATACACCTTCTATGATTCATGGTTATCATTATACTCCTTGTATGATTCATGGTTACTATCATACACCTTGTATGATTCATGGTTATCATCATACACCTTGTATGATTCATGGTTATCATCATACACCTTGTATGATTCATTGTTATCATTATACACCTTGTATGATTCATGGTTACTATCATACACCTTGTATGATTCATTGTTATCATCATACACCTTGTATGATTCATGGTTATCATCATACACCTTGTATGATTCATGGTTATCATTATACACCTTGTATGATTCATGGTTATCATCATACACCTTGTATGATTCATGGTTATCATCATACACCTTCTATGATTCATGGTTATCATTATACACCTTGTATGATTCATCGTTATCATTTTGCACCTTGTATGATTCATGGTTATCATCATACACCTTGTATGATTCATGGCTATCATCATACACCTTGTATGATTCATGGTTATCATTATACACCTTGTATGATTCATGGTTACTATCATACACCTTGTATGATTCATGGTTATCACCATACACCTTGTATGATTCATGGTTATCATCATACACCTTGTATGATTCATGGTTATCATTATACACCTTGTTTGATTCATGGTTACTATCATACACCTTGTATGATTCATTGTTATCATCATACACCTTGTATGATTCATGGTTATCATCATACACCTTGTATGATTCATGGTTATCATTATACACCTTGTATGATTCATGGTTATCATTTTACACCTTGTATGATTCATGGTTATCATTATACACCTTGTATGATTCATGGTTATCATTATATACCTTGTATGATTCAGGTTATCATCATACACCTTGTATGATTCAGGTTATCATCATACACCTTGTATAATTCATGGTTATCATCATACACCTTGTATGATTCATGGTTATCATCATACACCTTGTATGATTCATGGTTATCATCATACACCTTGTATGATTCATGGTTATCATTATACACCTTGTATGATTCATGGTTATCATTATACACCTTGTATGATTCATGGTTATCATTATACACCTTGTATGATTCATGGTTATCATCATACACCTTGTATGATTCATGATTATCATTATACGCCTTGTATGATTCATGGTTATCATTTTACACCTTGTATGATTCATGGTTATCATTATACACCTTGTATGATTCATGGTTATCATTATATACCTTGTATGATTCAGGTTATCATCATACACCTTGTATGATTCAGGTTATCATCATACACCTTGTATAATTCATGGTTATCATCATACACCTTGTATGATTCATGGTTATCATCATACACCTTGTATATTCTGGTTATCATCATACACCTTGTATGATTCATGGTTATCATTATACTCCTTGTATGATTCATGGTTATCATTTTACACCTTGTATGATTCATGGTTATCATTATACACCTTGTATGATTCATGGTTATCATCATACACCTTGTATATTCATGTTATCATTATACACTTGTATGATTCACGTTTATCATATACACCTTGTATGATTCATGGTTATCATCATACACCTTGTATGATTCATGTTATCATTATACACCTTGTATGATTCATGGTTATCATCATACACCTGTTTGATTCAGGCTATCATCATACACCTTGTAATTCAGTTTCATCATACACTTTGTATGATTCACGTTATCATCAACACTTCGCATGATTCACGGTTATATCGTCATACACCTTGTATGATTCACCGTTATCATCATGCACCTTGCATGATTCATGGTTATCATTATACACCTTGTATGATTCATGGTTATCATCATACACCTTGTATGATTCATGGTTATCATCATACACCTTGTATGATTCAGGTTATCATTACACCTTGTATATTCATGTTATCATCATACACTTGTATGATTCATGGTTATCATTATACACCTTGTATGATTCATGATTATCATTATACACCTTGTATGATTCATGGTTATCACATACACCTTGTATGATTCATGGTTATCATCATATACACCTTGTATGATTCAGGTTATCATTATACACCTTGCATGATTCATGGTTATCATTATACACCTTGTATGATTCATGGTTATCATCATACACCTTGTATGATTCATGGTTATCATTATACACCTTGTATGATTCATGGTTATCATTATACACCTTGTATGATTCATGGTTATCATTATACACTTTGTGTGATTCATGGTTATCATCATACACCTTGTATGATTCATGGCTATCATCATACACCTTGTATGATTCATGGTTATCATCATACACCTTGTATGATTCATGATTATCATTATACACCTTGTATGATTCATGGTTATCATTATACACCTTGTATGATTCATTGTTATCATTTTACACCTTGTTTGATTCATGGTTATCATTATACACCTTGTATGATTCATGGTTATCATTATATACCTTGTATGATTCAGGTTATCATCATACACCTTGTATGATTCAGGTTATCATCATTCACCTTGTATAATTCATGGTTATCATCATACACCTTGTATAATTAATGGTTATCATCATACACCTTGTATGATTCATGATTATCATTACACACCTTGTATGATTCATGGTTATCATTATACACCTTGTATGATTCATGGTTATCACCATACACCTTGTATGATTCATGGTTATCATTATACACCTTGTATGATTCATGGTTATCATGATACACCTTGTATGATTCATGGTTATCATTACACACCTTGTATGATTCATGGGTATCATTATACACCTTGTATGATTCATGGTTATCACCATACACCTTGTATGATTCATGGTTATCATTATACACCTTGTATGATTCATGGTTATCACCATACACCTTGTATGATTCATGGTTATCATTATACACCTTGTATGGTTCATGGTTATCACCATACACCTTGTATGATTCATGGTTATCATCATACACCTTGTATGATTCATGGTTATCATTACACACCTTGTATGATTCATGGTTATCATTATTCACCTTGTATGATTCATGGTTATCATCATACACCTTGTATGATTCATGGTTATCATTATACACCTTGTATGATTCATGGTTATCATCATACACCTTGTATGATTAATGGTTATCATCATAAACCTTGTATGATTCATGATTATCATTATTCACCTTGTATGATTCATGGTTATCATTATACACCTTGTATGATTCATGGTTATCATTATACACCTTGTATGATTCATGGTTATCATTATACACCTTGTATGATTCATGATTATCATTATACACCTTGTATGATTCATGGTTATCATTATACACCTTGTGTGATTCATGGTTATCATTATACACCTTGTATGATTCATGGTTATCATTATACACCTTGTATGATTCAGGTTATCATCATACACCTTGTATGACTCAGGTTATCATCATACACCTTGTATGATTCAGGTTATCATCATACACCTTGTATGATTCAGGTTATCATCATACACCTTGTATGATTCAGGTTATCATCATACACCTTGTATGATTCACGGTTATCATCATACTCTTCGCATGATTCACGGTTATCATCATACACCTTGTATGATTCACGGTTATCATCATACACTTCGCATGATTCACGGTTATCATCATACCTCAAGTGATTTACGGCGATCATCATTCATCACTCACATTATTCATCATTCACGTTAATCTTCTGGGATATACATTAACACTCATTCATCTACATTCATCTCCCACCCCGACCCATCAAGTGGTGAGTGACCCCTTACGTGTTTAGCGCTTTACTCGTTTGAATACAAAGAAAATTAATAATAATAATAATAATAATAATAATAATAATAATAATAATAATAATAATAATAAGAAGAAGAAGAAGAAGAAGAAGAAGAAGAAGAAGAATATTAACCCCAATAACAAAGAAGAGGAGACTAGTAAAACCAGCCAACAACGAATGGAAACTAGAGATCAAGACAGAACTGGAACTGAAGCAAGTTCAGGAAAAGGGAGAGAATTTCCTATCCTATACCATGTGCTGTCACTACCTCAAACTGCCTTCTGTGTAACTCTCTCTTTCTCTCTCTCTCTCTCACCGAGGCTTCTATTACTCCACTGGAGTATTATTCACACGAGTAGATGAATCAGACACACGGGTAATGGGTATCTTTATTAGATACCCGGGTATATTTATTAGATGCCCGGGTATATTTATTAGATACCCGGGTATATTTATTACATACCTGGGTATATTTATTAGATACCCGAGTATATTTATTAGATACCCAGGTATCTAGTGAAGATATCCTGATAGTCATGGAAGATACCCAGGCGTTCTGCCTACGTCTTATCCATCTATCCAGGGACACAATACCTGCCTGGGAAAAATTCATTGCTATCCAACGGATCAGAAATCTAAATAAGCCACGTTTTGATGTACCCTAGTTCATAATAAAGTTCAATTTGAACTTTGTTATGAACCAGGATGGACTGAAACGTTGCCAGCTCTGGTCTAAAATTTTCTGTCTTTATTGTAAATTGCATCAGTAAATATGTCAATAAAATTGATATAAGTTGTGAGGGAAATTGATGGAATTATTAATAATGGTTAATATATGAGCCTAGGTGAGACTTATTGGTGGTCTATATAAGATTCTGGATAAGACTTGGTGGTGGTCATTATAAGTCACTGAATAAGACTTACTGCTGGTGCATATAAGACTCTGGATAAGACTTAGAGAGAAACACAACATAACAAGACATCGTTACAGACGCCTCACCCAGCACCACCTTTGTGACGTTTGATGAATGGAGCAAGAAAAGTGAGATTATTCAGTTTGTCGCAGCGGAGACAAGAGCGAAGAGGAGGAGGAGGAAGAGGAAGAGAAGGATGAGGAGGAAGAAGAGGAGGAGGAAGAAAAGGAAGAGAAAGAAAGGGAGGCGGAGAATAACCTGAAGGATACCTAATAACGTTTACTGGGGATCAGCTCCCCCTCGGCCTGGTCCCAACCATGCCTGGTGGATCAACACCTAATCAACCAAACTGTTACTGCTGGCTGCATTCAGTCTAGGAACCACAGCCCGGCTGGTCACGAACTGATTTGAGAAACTTGTCAAGTCCCCTCTTGAAGACAACCAGAAGTTTGTTGAAGAGTCGGGGACCTCTGACACTCAATGAAGTCCTGTCTTTGTGTACTCGTCGCTCCTCTTATTTTTATAGAAGATGTTTTGCACCGTCTGCCAGACCTTCCAGGACTTTCAAGGTGTGAATTGTGATGTACTTTTCTGGCTTTTGTTTTAAGAGTTACGATTGAAGGAACTTCAAGCATTCACAGAGGTTCAGATGTTTGACTGTGTGTATACTAGCAGTGACAATTCTCAGTACGTTCTCTAGCTCTGCACTCTCACCTTGTTAACTTGTTCTCTCAAGGCTGGAATACTGTTGTATTGCCAGTGACTTAGAACGAGTGACATAGAATAAGTGATTTAGAATAAGAGACTTTGAACAAGTGACTTAGAACAAGTGACTTAGAATAAGTGACTTATAATAAGTGTCTTAGAACAAGTGACTTAGAATAAGTGACTTAGAATAAGTGACTTAGAACAAGTGACTTAGAACAAGTGACTTAGAATACGTGACTTAGAATAAGTGACTTAGAACAAGAGACTTAGAACGAGTGACTTGGAATAAGTGATTAGAATAAGTGACTTAAGACGAGTGACTTAGAGAGCATCACACTAACACAACATCTCTTGTCCTGAAAGTTCTAGTTATCCAGCTTATCATTTTCCTAGGTCACCAATAGCAACATTGTCATGATCATTCTATGCGACATCTTGTAACACATGGAACTCTCGCTGTATCGAAACATATGACTCCATCCTGTACTCCATTTCAGTGACGATTTCTTTCATTCTTCCACAGCGGAGCAACTGAGACTTCTCCTCATTAACCATCACAGTGGTGTCTGAGGGCCAGTGGAAGACTTCATTTACACCCACTTGAAGCTCCACTGTGTCATCAACGACAGTCACTCTCACACAGATCTTGAGAATCTTTCTGTGTTATTGTTTATGTCGTCCTCTATCTTAAACAAAATAGTAATCACAACACAACTTTTCAACGTGGGAGTACATTAATCTGCAGTACATTAATGTGTAGTACATTAATGTGTAGTACATTAATGTGTAGTACATTAATGTGTAGTACATTAATGTGTAGTACATTAATGTGTAGTACATTAATGTGTTGTACATTAATGTGTAGTACATTAATGTGTTGTACAGTAAAGTGTAGTACATTAATGTTAGTACATTAATGTGTATACATTAATGTGCTAGTACATTAATCTGCAGTACATTAATGTGTAGTACATTAATGTGTAGTACATTAATGTGTTGTACATTAATGTGTAGTACATTAATGTGCAGTACATTAATGTGTAGTACATTAATGTGTAGTATGTTAATGTGTAGTACATTAATGTGTAGTATATTAATGTGTAGTAAATAATTAAATGTGTAAGTACATTAATGTTAGTACACTAATGTGTAGTACATTAATGTGAAGTACATTTAATGTGTAGTACATTAATGTGTTGTACATTAATGTGCAGTACATTAATGTGTAGTACATTAATGTGTACTACATAAATGTGTAGTACATTAATGTGTAGTACATAATGTGTGTACATTAATGTGCAGTACATTAATGTGTAGTACATTAATGTGTATTAACATAAATGTGTATACATTAATGTGCAGTACATTAATGTGTAGTACATTAATGTGTAGTACATTAATGTTTAGTACATTAATGTGTAGTACAGTAATGTGCAGTACATTAATGTGTAGTACATTAATGTGCAGTACATTAATGTGCAGTACATTAATGCGTAGTACATTAATGTGTTGTACATTAATGTGTAGTACATTAATGTGTAGTACATTAATGTGTTGTACAGCACTACGTAGTACATAAATGTGTAGTACATTAATGTGCAGTACATTAATGTGTAGTACATTAATGTGTTGTACATTAATGTGTAGTACATTAATGTGTAGTACATTAATGTGTAGTACATTAATGTGTTGTACATTAATGTGTAGTACATTAATGTGCAGTACATTAATGTGTAGTACATTAATGTGCAGTACATTAATGTGTAGTACATTAATGTGTTGTACATTAATGTGTAGTACATTAATGTGTAGTACATTAATGTGTAGTACATTAATGTGTAGTACATTAATGTGTAGTACATTAATGTGTAGTACATTAAAGTGCAGTACATTAATGTGTAGTACATTAATGTGTGGTACATTAATGTGTAGTACATTAATGTGTAGTACATTAATGTGTAGTACATTAATGTATGACATTAGTGTAGTACATTAATGTGTAGTACTTAATGTGGTTAAGTACATTAATGTGTAGTACATTAATGTGTAGTACATTAATGTGTAGTACATTAATGTGTAGTACATTAATGGAGTTAGTTACATTAATGAGTAGTACATTTTAAAGTGTAGTACATTAATGTGTAGTACATTAATGTGTAGTACATTAATGTGTAGTACATTAATGTGTAGTACATTAATGTGTTGTACAGAACTATGTAGTACATTAATGTGTAGCACATTACTGTGTAGTACATTGCTATGCAGTACATTACTGTGTAGTATATTGCTGTGTAGTACAGAACGGTGTTGTAAATTACTGCGTAGTACATTAATGTGTAGTACAGTACTGCGTAGTACAGTACTGTGTAGTACATTGATGTGTTGTAGAACACTATGTAGTACATTACTGTGTAGTACAGTACTGTGTAGCACATTAATGTGTAGTAAAGCAGTATGTAGTACATTACTGTGTAGTACAGTACTGTGTAGGACAGTACTGTGTAGTACAGAACTGTGTAGTACAGAACTGTGCGGTAAATTACTGAGTAGTACATTAATGTGTAGTACTGTACTGTGTACTACAGTACTGGGTAGTACATTAACGTGTAGTACATTACTGTGTAGTACAGTACTGTGTAGTAAATTAATGTGTAGTAGAGTACTGTGCAGTACATTACTGTGCAGTACATTACTGTGTAGTACAGTACTGTGTAGTACATTACTGTGCAGCACATTACTGTGTAGTACAGTACAGTGCAGTACATTACTGTGTAGTACAGTACTGTGCAGTACATACTGTGTAGTAACAAATTACTGTGGGCAGTACATTACTGTGTAGTACAGTACTGTGCAGTGCATTACTGTGTAGTACAGTACTGTGCAGTACATTACTGTGTAGTACATTACTGTGTAGTACATTACTGTGTAGTACAGTACTGTGCAGTACATTACTGTGTAGTACAGTACTGTGCAGTACATTACTGTGTAGTACAGTACTGTGAGGTACATTATTATGTAGTATATTGCTGTGTAGTACATTACTGTGTAGTACATTACTGTGTAGTACATTACTGTGTAGTACATTACTGTGTAGTACATTAACTGTGTAGTACAGTACTGTGCGTACATTACTGTGTAGTACAGTACTGTGAGTACGTATTTACTGTGGGTAGTACAGTACTGTGCAGTACATTACTGTGTAGTACAGTACTGTGAGGTACATTATTATGTAGTATATTGCTGTGTAGTACATTACTGTGTAGTACATTACTGTGTAGTACATTACTGTGTAGTACATTACTGTGTAGTACATTACTGTGTAGTACATTACTGTGTAGTACAGTACTGTGCAGTACATTACTGTGTAGTACAGTACTGTGTAGTACATTACTGTGTAGTACATTACTGTGTAGTAAAATACTGTGCAGCACATTACTGTGTAGTACAGTACTGTGCAGCACATTACTGTATAGTACTGTACTGTGCAGCACATTACTGTGTAGTACAGTACTGTGCAGCACATTACTGTGTAGTACAGTACTGTGCAGCACATTTACTGTAGTTGTAGTACAGTACTGTGCAGCACATTACTGTGTAGTACTGTACTGTGCAGCACATTACTGTGTAGTACAGTACTGTGTGGCACATTACTGTGTAGTACAGTACTGTGTAGTACAGGACTGTGTAGTACAGTTCTGTGTAGTACAGAACGGTGTGGTAAATTACTGTGTAGTACATTAATGTGTAGTACAGTACTGTGTAGTACAGTACTGTGTAGTACATTAATGTGTTGTACAGCACTATGTAGTACATTACTGTGTAGTACAGTACTGTGTAGTACAGTACCGTGTAGTACAGCACTGTGTAGTACAGAACTGTGTGGTAAATTACTGTGAAGTACATTAATGTGTATTACAGTACTGTGTAGTACAGTACTGTGTACTACATTAACGTGTAGTAAATTACTGTGTAGTACAGTACTGTGTAGTACATTAATGTGTAGTACAGTACTGTGCAGCACAATACTGTGTTGTACAGTACTGTGTAGTACATTACTGTGTAGTACAGTACTGTACAGTACATTACTGTGTAGCACAGGACTATGTAGTGCATTACTGTGTAGTACATTAATGTGTAGTATAGTAATACGTAGTACATTACTGTGTAGTATACTAATGTGTAGCACAGCAATATGTAGTACATTACTCTGTAGTAAAGTACTGTGCAGCACATTACTCTGTATTACAGTGCTGTGTAGTACATTACTGTGTAGTACATTAATGTGTAGTACAGTACTGTGCAGCACATTACTGTGTAATACAGTACTCTGCAGTACATTACTGATAGTACAGCAATTTAATGAATTTTGGGTAAACTGGAAGTACATTTAAGTTTTAAAAATTTTTAGACATTACGTTTACACATTTCGGGATAAATTTCAGACAACATGAAACATTAATTTTTACAGTACCCCCACTACGGGATAAAATTCTTTATACATATTTAGTAAACTTACAAAACATTAAATTTCACAGGCATTACTTTTTGATAACAATAAGTATCAACACTACCATAAAGCATCAACTCATGCAACAGTACGAACACTACCAAAGTATCAACACGCTGCCGGCATTATCAACACTATACCACAGTATCAGCACTACCATCGGTATCAACACTGTCGCAGTATCAACACTACCAAAGTATCAACACTGCCACAGTATCATCACTGCCATAGTATCAACTCTAACCACAGTAATCAACACTACCACAGTATCAACACGGAAAAAGTATCAACACTACCACAGTATCAACACTACCACAGTATCAACACTACCACAGTATCAACACTGCCACAGTATCAACACTACCACAGTATCAACACTACCACAGTATCAACACTGTCACAGTATCAACACGGGGCCACATTATCAACACTACCACAGTATCAACACGCACATCATCAACATCTACCAAGTTCAACACACCACCAGTAATCAACACTGCTACAGTATCAACACTACCATAGCATCAACACTGCCACAGTATCTACACTGCCACGGTATCAACACTGCCACAGTATCAACACTACGAAAGTATGAACACTGCCACAGTATCAACACTACCACAGTATCAACACTACTGCAGTATCACAACTGCCACAGTATCAACACCACCCACCGTATCAACGCTGCCACCATAATCAACACTTACATAGGTATCAACACTACCATACATCAACAAACTGCACAGTACCAACACTGCCACAGTATCAACACTGCCACAGTATCAACACTACCAAAGTATCAACACTGCCACAGTATCAACACTACCACAGTATCAACACTACCCACAGTATCCAACACAACCAAAATAACAAACACAGCCGCAGTATCAACAGAGTCTACCACAGTATCAACTCACCACAGTGATCAACACCTGCCACAGTATCAACACTGCCACAGTATCAACACTGCCACAGTATCAACACTACCACAGTATCAACACTACCACAGTATCAACACTACCACAGTATCAACATTGCCACAGTATCACTAATAAAGTATCAACACTTTCACAGTATCAACACTACCACAGTATCAACAGAACCACAGTATCAACACTGCCACAGTATCAACACTACAATAGCATCAACACTTCCACAGTATCAACACTGCCACAGTATCAACACTGCCAGAGTATCAATACTGCCACAGCATCAACACTGCCACAGTATAAAGACTACCACAGTATCAACACTTCCACAGTATCAACACTACGACAGAATCAACACTGCCACAGTATCAACACTACCACAGCATCAACACTGCCACACTATCAACACTACCACAGCATCAACACTGCCACAGTATAAACACTGCCACAGTATCAACACTGCCACAGTATGAACACTGCCATAGCATCAACACTGCCACAGCATCAACACTACCACAGTATCAACACTACCACAGTAATCAACAACAGTCACAGTATCAACACTGCCACAGTATCAACACTGCCAAAGTATCAACACTACCACAGTATCAACACTGCCACAGTATCAACACTGTCACTGTATCAACACTGCCACAGTATCAACATTGCCAACAGTAACAAACACATCCCACAGTATCAACACAGCCACAGTATCAACACTACCACAGTATCAACGCTGTTACAGTATCAACGCTGCCACAGCATCAACACTACCACAGTGTCAACAGTACCACAGTATCAACGCTGTCACAGTATCAACACTGCCGCAGCATCAACACTGCTATAGTAACAACACTGCCACATATTCAACACTGCCAAAGTATCAACAGTCCACAGTAATCAACACTGCCAGGTATCAACGAGCTGCCCACAGTATCAACACATAAAATATCAACATCTGCCACAGTGGGTCAACACGCCTCAGTGTCAACACTGCCACAGTATTAACACTGCCACAGCATCAAGCACTACCACAGTTACATCAACACTGCCACAGGATCAACAACAGCCCAGCTAGCATCAACACTGCCACCAGTATCCAACACTGCCGCAGCATCAACAACCCGGCCTATATATCAACCACTGCCACAGTATCAACAGTGCCACAGATCGAACACTGGCCACAGTATCAACACTGCAACAGTAACAACACTAATAAAATATCAAACACTGCCACAGTATCAACCACTGCCACAGTGTTCAACACCTGCCACAGTAAATATAACACTGCCACAGCATCAACACTACCACAGTTTCAACACTGCACATGGATCAACACTGCCGGAGCCATCAACAACTGCCACAGTATCAACACTGCCACATCATCAGCACTTGCCACATGTATCAACACTGCCACATAGCATCAAACACTGGCCACATTATCAACACTCCCACAAATATCAACCTGCAACAGCAACAACACTGATACAGTATCAACCATTGCCACAGGCATCAAACACTGCCCACAGCATCAACACTTACACAGTA
>NC_069461.1:24892864-24902864 GCF_026875155.1 Cherax quadricarinatus
CCAAAGTATCAAACACGCCGCAGTATCAACCACCACCACAGTATCAGCACTACCCAACGTACAACACACTGTCGCAGTATCAACACTACAAAGTATCAACACTGCCTACAGTATCAACACTGCCCAGTAAACAACTCTACCACAGTATCAACACTACCAAGTACAACACGGAAAAAAGTATCAACACACCACAGTATCAAGCACTACCACAGTATCAACATCATCAACCCACAGTATCAACACGCCACATATCAACACTAACCACTGTATCAACACTACCAAAGTATCAACACTACCACAGTATCACACGGCCACAGTACAATCATAACCACAGCATCAACACTGCCACAGTATCTACAACTGCCATTGCGGATCAACACTGCCACAGTATCAACACTCGAACGTATGAACAAACACTCTGGCCACAGTATCAACACAACCACAAGTATCAACACTACTACAGTATCAACACTGCCACAGATATCACACAACCACAGTATCACGCTGCCACAGTATCAACACTATACAGTGTTATCAAACTACCATAGCATCAACCCTGCACAGACCAACACTGCCACAAGAACACCATGTCCACAGTATCACAACACTACCAAAGTATCAAACACTGCCACAGTATCAACACTAACACAGTATCAACACTACCACAGTATAACACTATCCAAAATATCAACACGCCCGCAGTATCAACACTACACAGTATCAACACTACCACAGTAATCAAACACAGCCAACAGTTATCAAACTGCCTAGTATCAACACTGCCACAGAAACAACACTACCACAGGATAAGGCCACACTACCACAGTATCAACACTAACAAAATATCAACACTGCCGCAGTATCAACACTACCACAGTATCAAACACTACCCAACAGTTATCAAACACATGCCACAGTACAACACTGCACAGTAACAACACTACCAAGTATCAACATTGCCACAGTATCACTAAATAAATATCAACACTTTCACAGAAGTCAACACAACCACAGATCAACAGAAACCACAGTACACACTGCCACCGAAACAACACTACAAAAGCATCAACACTTCCACAGTAACAACACTCCACAGTATCAACACTGCCAGAGTATCAATACTGCCACAGCATCAACACTGCCACAGTATAAAGACTACCACAGTATCAACACTTCCACAGTATCAACATGACGACAGAATCAACACTGACACAGTATCAACACTACCACACGCACAGCATCAACACTAGCCCACTATCAACACTACCACAGCACAACCTATGCCACAGTATAACACTGCCACAGTATCAACAACACTGCCACATGTAATGGAACACTGCCATAGCATCAACACTGCCACAGCATCAACACTACCACAGTATCAACACTACCACAGTATCAACACTGCCACAGTATCAACACTGCCACAGTATCAACACTGCCACAGTATCAACACTACCACAGTATCAACCACCTGCCACAGTATCAACACTGTCACTGAACAACACTGGCCAACAGTATCACAACATTGCCACAGTATAACACTTCCTCCACAGTATCAACACAGCCACAGTATCAACACTCCAACAGTATCAACACACCACAGCATCAACACTACCACAGTGTCAACAGTACCACAGTATCAACGCTGTCACAGTATCAACACTGCCGCAGCATCAACACTGCTATAGTATCAACACTGCCACAGTATCAACACTGCCACAGTATCAACAGTGCCACAGTATCAACACTGCCACAGTATCAACACTACAATAGCATCAACACTGCCACAGTATCAACACTGCCACAGTACCAATACTGCCACAGTATCAACACTACCACAGTATCAACACTGCCACAGAATCAACACTGTCCACAGCATCCACACCGCCTGTAGTTAATCAACAAACTTGCTACAGTCTGAACACTACCACAGTATCAACACTGCCACAGTATCAACACTGTCAGAGTATCAACACCACCGTAGTATCAACACTGCTACAGTATCAACACTGCCACAGTATCAACACTACCACAGCATCAGCACTACCACAGCATCAGCACTGCTCCACATATACAACATTAGCACAAGTATCAAAACAACTACCACGTATCAACACTGCTACAGAATCAATACTACCAAAGTATCCAACGCTGCACAGTAATCAACACTTGCAGAGAATTCAAACACACCACCGTAACAACACAAACCACACTATCCAACACTGCCACCGTATCAACACTACCATACCACAACACTGGACACAGTATTAAACACTAGCCATAGCATCAACACCGCCACAATATCAACACTACCACACTATCAACACTACCACAGATGCAACACTGCCATCAGTATCAACACAGAATAGCATCAACCAACTGCCCACAGTACAACACTGCCACAGTGTCAACACTGCATTGTAATCACACTACCAAAGTATCACACAGCCACCGATCAACACCTACCATAGCATTAACACTGCCACAGTACAAAACACTCGCCACAGTGTCAACACTGCACCATTAAACAACACTACCACAGTATCAACACTGCCACAGTATCAACAAACTGCCTACAGCAACAACACTGCCACAGTATCAACACTGCACAGCATCAAACACTGCGCCAAGTATCTAACACTACCACAGTAACGACAGTACCACAGTATCAACACTACCACGGTATCAACACTGACACAGCATCAACACTACAAAAGTATCAATACAGTCAGAGAATCAATCACTAATCAAATATCACAGTAACCACAGAATCAACACTGAAACAGTATCAACACTTCCAAAGTATCAACACTGCCACAGTATCAACACTACCACAGTATCAACACTGCTACAGTATCAACACTGCCACAGTATCAGCACTGTCACAGTATCAACACCACCGTAGTATCAACACTGCTACAGTATCAATACTACCACAGTATCAACACTGCCACAGTATCAACACTGTCACAGTATCAACACCACCGTAGTATCAACACTACCACAGTATCAACACACCACCACAGTTATCACACTACACACCAACAGACAGCATTAGCACTACCACAGTATCAGCACTGCCACAGTATCAACACTGCCACAGTATCAACACTACCACAGTATCAACACTGCTACAGAATCAATACTACCAAAGGATCAACGCTGCCACAGTATCAACACTGCCACAGTATCAACACTACCACAGTAACAACACTACCACAATATCAACACTGCCACCGCATCAAGACTACCATACCATCAACACTGACACAGTATTTAAAACCCACAACCATAGCATCAACAACCGCCACCAATACAACACTAAACCACACATCAACACTACCCAGGATGAAAACACGCCACCAGTAACAACACTAAACAATTTTAGCATCAACAACTGCCACAATTTCAACACTGCCACAGTGTCAACACTGCACAGTATCAACACTACCAAAGTATCAACACTGCCACAGTATCAACACTACCATACCATCAACACTGACACAGTATTAACACTACCATAGCTTCAACACCGCCACAGTATCAACACTACCACACTATCAACACTACCACTGGATCAACACTGCCACAGTATCAACACCACCATAGCATCAACACTGCCACAGTATCAACACTGCCACAGTATCAACACTACCACAGTATCAACACTACCACAGTATCAACACTGCCACAGTATCAACACTGCCACAGTATCAACACCACCGTAGTATCAACACTGGTACAGTATCAACACTGCCACAGTATCAATACTACCACAGTATCAACACTACCACAGCATCAGCACTACCACAGCATCAGCACTGCCACAGTATCAACACTGCGACAGTATCAACACTACCACAGTATCAACACTGGTACAGAATCAATACTACCAAAGTATCAACGCTGCCACAGTATCAACACTGCCAGAGTATCAACACTACCACCGTAACAACACTACCAAAATATCAACACTGCCACAGTATCAACACTACCATACCATCAACACTGACACAGTATTAACACTACCATAGCACAACAAACCGCCACAATGCAACGCTAACAAACTATCAACACTAACACAGGATCACACTACAGCCACAGTATCAACACTCCCCATCGCATTAAAACTGCCACAGTATCAACACTACCACAGGATCAACACTGCCACAGTATCAACACTACAATAGCATCAACACTGCCACAGTATCAACACTGCCACAGTGTCAACACTACCAAAGTATCAACACTGCCACAGTATCAACACTACCAAAGTATCAACACTGCCACAGTATCAGCACTGTCAAATATATCAACACCACCGTAGAATCGACACTGCTACAGTATCAACACTACCACAGCATCAGCACTACCACAGCATCAGCACTGCCACAGTATCAACACTGCCACAGTATCAACACTACCACAGTATCAACACTGCTACAGAATAAATACTACCAAAGTATCAACGCTGCCACAGTATCAACACTGCCACAGTATCAACACAACCACAGTGACAACACTACCACAATATCAACACTGCCACAGTATCAACACTACCATACCATCAACACTGACACAGTATTAACACTACCATAGCATCAACACCGCCACAATATCAACACTACCACACCATCAACACTACCACAGGATCAACACTGCCACAGTATCAACACTACAATAGCATAAACACTGCCACAGTATCATCACTTGCCACAGCATCAACACTGCCACAAAATCAAACACTGAGCCACAGCATCAAACACTACCACATAGTATCAACACTGCCACAGTATCAACACTACCACGGTATCAACACTGCCACAGTATCAACACTGCCACAGTATCAACACTAGCGTAGTATCAACACTGCTACAGTAACAACACTACCACAGTATCATCACTCCCACAGTATCAACACTACCACAGTATCAACACTACCACAGCATCAGCACTGCCACAGTATCAACACTGCCATAGTATCTACACTACCACAGTATCAACACTGCAACAGAATCATCACTACCAAAGTATCAACTCTGCCACAGTATCAACACTGCCACAGTATCAACACTACCACAGTATTAACATTACAATAGTATCAACACTGCCACAGTATCAACACTACCACAGTATCAACACTACCACAGCATCAGCTCTGCCACAGTATCAACACTGCAATAGTATCTACACTACCACAGTATCAACACTGCAACAGAATCATCACTACCAAAGCATCAACTCTGCCACAGTATCAACACTGCTACAGTATCAACACTACCTCAGTATTAACATTACCAATCAACACTGCCACAGTATCAACACTACCATACCATCAACTCTGACACAGTATTA
Source organism: Cherax quadricarinatus (assembly GCF_026875155.1). Lineage (NCBI taxonomy): Eukaryota > Metazoa > Arthropoda > Malacostraca > Decapoda > Parastacidae > Cherax > Cherax quadricarinatus. Next base: position 24,898,223 of record NC_069461.1, read on the forward strand.
ACACTACCATAGCATCAACACCGTCACAGTATCAACACTACCACATTATAACACTGCCACAGTATCAACGCTGCCACAGCATCAACACTACAACAGCATCAACACTACCACAGTATCGACACTGCCACAGTATCAACACTGCCACAGTATCAACATTGCCACGGTATCAACACTGCCACAGAATCAACACTACCAAAGTATCAACAAATGCCACATTAATCAACCCTACAACCCACAGTAATCAACACTACCACAGTATCAACACTACCACAGTATCAACACTGCCACAGTATCAACACTACCAAAGCATCAACACTGCCCAGTATCAACACTACCACAGTATCAACACTACCACAGCATCAACACTGCCACAGTATCAACACTGCCACAGTATCAACACTACCAAAGTATCAACACTGCCGCAGCATCAACACTACCACAGTATCAACACTACCACGGTATCAACACTGTCACAGTATCAACACTACAAAAGTATCAACACTACCACTGTATCAACAGTACTACAGTATCAAAACTACCACAGTATCAACACTACCAAAGTATCAACACTGACGCAGTATCAACACTACCACAGTATCAACACTACCACAGTATCATCACTGCCACAGTATCAGCACTACGAAAGTATGAACACTGCCACAGTATCAACACTACCAAAGTATCAACAATGCCACAGTATCAACGCTTCCACAGTATCAACACTTCCAGAGTATCAACACTACCATAGCATCAACTCTGCCACAGTACGAACACTACCAAAGTATCAACACTGCCGCAGTATCAACACTACCACAGTATCAGCACTACCACGGTATCAACACTGTCGCAGTATCAACACTACCAAAGTATCAACACTGCCACAGTATCATCACTGCCACAGTATCAACTCTACCACAGTATCAACACTACCACAGTATCAACACGGAAAAAGTATCAACACTACCACAGTATCAACACTACCACAGTATCAACACTACCACAGTATCAACACGGCCACAGTATCAACAACTATCTACCACAGTATCAACACTACCACCACAGTAACACATACACTACCACAGTATCACAGGCACGAGTATCAACACTACCACAGTATCAACACGGTCCACAGCAATCAACAACTACCACAGTATCAACACTGGGCCACATATCAACACTACCACAGTATCAACACTGGCCCACAGTATCAAACACTGTCACGTATCAACACTGCCACGTATCAACATTCCACAGTATCAACACTTCCTACAGAAATCACAACACTGCCACAGTATCAACACTACCACAGTATCAACGCTGTTACAGTATCAACGCTGCCACAGCATCAACACTACCACAGTGTCAACAGTACCACAGTATCAACGCTGTCACAGTATCAACACTGCCGCAGCATCAACACTGCTATAGTATCAACACTGCCACAGTATCAACACTGCCACAGTATCAACAGTGCCACAGTATCAACAGCCTGCCCATCAGTATCAACACTGCCACAGTATCAACACTGGCCAACCGTATCACACTAATAAAATAACAACACTGCCAAAGTATCAACACTGCCGCAGTGTCAACACTGCCACAGTATTAACACTGCCACAGCATCAACACTAACACAGTTTCAACACTGCCACAGGATCAACACTGCCGCAGCATCAAACACTACTGCCACAGTATCAATCAACACGTGCCGCAGCATCAACACTGCTATAAGTATCAACACACCACAGTACAACAGTGCCACAGTATCAACACTGCCACAGTATCAACACTGCCATAAGGGGAGACAGTATCAACACTAAATAAATATCATACACTGCAATAAGGAAACAGTAATCAACACATGCCACAGTGTCAACACTGCAAACAGTAATTAACACTGCCAAAGCATTCAACACTAACCACATTTTCAACACTGCCACAGGATCAAACAACTGCCGCAGCATCAACACTGCCACATGATCACAACTTGCCACAGCACAGCAACTGGCCACAGTATAACACTGCCACAGCATCAACACTGCCACATTATCAAGACTCCCACAATTAAACACACGCGAAGCAATCAAACACTGCCACAGTATCAACATTGCCACAGCATCAACACTTGCCACAGCATCAACACTTCCACAGTATCAACTCTACTCACAGTATCAACACTGTGGCCACAGCATCAACATCTGCCACAGCATCAACATCTGCACAGTATCAACACGACCCAGTAACAACACTAAACCACAGTATCAACACTACCACAGTATCAACACTCCCACAATATCAACACTGCCACAGTATCAACACTGCCACAGTATCAACACTACGAAACCACAGTATCAACACTGCACAGCATCACAAACACGCCACAGTATCAACACTACACAGTATCAACAACTGCTGCCACAGCATCAACACTGCCACAGTATCAACAATGCCACAGCATCAACACTACCACAGTATCAACACTGCCACAGCATCAACACTGCCACAGTATCAAACCCTCGGCCACAGTATCAACACTACCCACAGTATCAACGCTGGCACATGCATCAACACTGCCACGAACACTCTGCCACAGTAACAACAATACCAAAGTATTCAACACTGCCACAGTATCAACACTGCCACAGTATCAACCTGGCCACAGCATCAACACTGCCACAGTATCAATACTGCCACAGTATCAACGCTGCCACAGCATCAACACTACAACAGCATCACCACTACCACAGTATCGAACACTGTGCCACCGTATCAACACTGCCACAGTAATCAACATTGGCCACGGTACAGACACAGCCACATGAATCAACACTACCAAAGTATCAAACACTGCCCAGTACAACAAGCTACCACAGTATCAACACAACCACAGTATCAACACTACCACAGTATCAACACTGCACAGTATCACAACACTATCCAAAGCATCAACACTGCCCAGTATCAACACTACCACAGTATCAAACAACTACCACAGCATCAACAACGCCACAGTATAACAACTGCCACAGGTATCAACACTACCAAAGTATCAACACTGCACGCAGCATCAACACTAACCACAGTACAACACCTAACCCCGTAATCAACACTGTCACAGTATCAACACTGACAAAAGTATCAACAGCTACCACTGTATCAACTTACACGTATCAAACTAACCACAGTATCAACACTACCAAAGTATCAACACTGACGCAGTATCAACACTACCACAGTATCAACACTACCACAGTATCAACACTACCACAGTATCATCACTGCCACAGTATCAGCACTACGAAAGTATGAACACTGCCACAGTATCAACACTACCAAAGTATCAACAATGCCACAGTATCAACGCTGCCACAGTATCAACACTTCCAGAGTATCAACACTACCATAGCATCAACTCTGCAACAGTACGAACACTACCAAAGTATCAACACTGCCGCAGTATCAACACTACCACAGTATCAGCACTACCACGGTATCAACACTGTCGCAGTATCAACACTACCAAAGTATCAACACTGCCACAGTATCATCACTGCCACAGTATCAACTCTACCACAGTATCAACACTACCACAGTATCAACACGGAAAAAGTATCAACACTACCACAGTATCAACACTACCACAGTATCAACACTACCACAGTATCAACACTGCCACAGTATCAACACTACCACAGTATCAACACTACCACAGTATCAACACTGTACACAGTATCAACACGGGGCCACATTATCAACACTACCACAGTATCAACACGCACATCATCAACATCTACCAAGTTCAACACACCACCAGTAATCAACACGCTACAGTAATCAACACTACCATAGCATCAACACTTGCCACAGTATCTACACTGCCACGGTATCAACACTGCCACAGTAACAACACTACGAAAGTATGAACACTGCCACAGTATCCAACACACCACAGTATCAACACTACTTACAGTATCACAACTGCCACAGTATCAACACCACCCACCGTATCAACGCTGCCACCATAATCAACACTTACATAGGTATCAACACTACCATACATCAACAAACTGCACAGAACCAACACTGCCACAGTATCAACACTGCCCACAGTATCAACACTACCAAAAGTTTCAACACTGCCACGTATCAACACTACCACAGTAACAACACTACCCACAGTATCCAACACAACCAAAATAACAAACACAGCCGCAGTATCAACAGAGTCTACCACAGTATCAACTCACCACAGTGATCAACACCTGCCACAGTATCAACACAGCCACAGTATCAACAACCGCCACAGTAACAACACTACCACAGTATCAACACTACCACAGTATTACACACAACCACAGTATCAACATTGCCACAGTATCATATAAAGAATCAACACTTTCACAGTATCAACACTACCACAGTATCAACGAGTGAACCACTAGTATCAACACTTGCCACAGTATCAACACACAATAAGCATCAACACTTCCACAGTATCAAACTGCCACAGTATCAACACTGCCAGAGTATCAATACTGCCACAGCATCAACACTGCCACAGTATAAAGACTACCACAGTATCAACACTTCCACAGTATCAACACTACGACAGAATCAACACTGCCACAGTATCAACACTACC
>NC_069461.1:24912864-24997631 GCF_026875155.1 Cherax quadricarinatus
CATAGATACGATCAAGGTACATTTTTTTAAGAGGAAACCGTTGAAACTTTAAGAGGCGAGAACCTAATAATTTCTTGGGTGATTTTTAACTTTAGTCAAATTGATTGGTATTACTTGACTGGTAATCGAGAACCGAACCACTTCCTGGCGGTAACCAGGGACTTTGAACACGGTTGTTGACCGAACCAGCCAGGGGACAAACCCAGGGGGCAATAGCCAGGGGCAACAGTCAGGTCACACAGTCAGGGGCAACAGCCAGGGGACACAGCCAGGGTACACAGTCAGGGGAAACAGGCTGGGCAACAACCAGTGCAACAGCCAGAATACACAGCCAGGGGACACCGCCAGGATGAAACAGCCAGGGCACACATCCAGGAGCAACAGCCAGGGGCAACAGCCAAGGGACACAGCCAAGGGACAAAGCCAGCGGACACAGCCAGGGAACACAGCCAGAGCGCACATCCAGGGGACACAGCCAGGGGACACAGCCAGGTGACAGCCAAGGGACACAGCCAGGGAACACAGCCAGGGGACACAGCCAGGGAATAAAGCCAGGGGACACAGCCAAGGGACACAGCCAGGGGACACAACCAGGGGACACAGCCAAGGGACACAGCCAGCGGACATAGCCAGGGAACACAGCCAGAGCGCACATCCAGGGGACACAGCCAGGGGACACAGCCAGGTGACAGCCAAGTGACACAGCCAGGGAACACAGCCAGGGGACACAGCCAAGGGATAAAGCCAGGGGACACAGCCAGGGGACACAGCCAGGGGACACAACCAGGGGACACTGCCAGGGGACACAACCAGGGAACACAGCCAGAGAACACAGCTTGGGGACACAGCCAGGGGACACAGCCAGGGAACACAGCCAGGGGACACAGCATGCTGGTTCTGGTTGTGGTTTAAGAGGGGAAATCCTTGTTAATATAATCCCTAGTTCTTGAGTAGCAGTGGATCCAGGAAAGGAACCAACTCGGGGAACGGGTAGAGGTTTCCACACATTTCTAGTGAGTGCTGGAACTCACAGGTCAGTCTTAGTACTAATTCATGAGTCATGAAAGGAACCAGTTCGTCTTGTTCGTCATCCACAGCAAATTTAATGGAAGGCCTCACGAAGGTGAGTTTCTACAGTACAGCTTTACGAAGGTGAGCTTCTACATTAGAGCTTCAAGAAGGTGAGCTTCTACATTAGAGCTTCGCCTTAAGAACCCAGACAACTTAAACCTTCCATCGCCTACCACCAAAGATCTCCACCGATCTGACTGAGCTGAGCAGATCTATGGCAGAACTTTGAATGGCCATTAGCTGGCCAGTCAGGGCATTTTACCCAATCTGTACGTGGAAGGTATAGCAGAAGGAACGTATTGAGAGCATCATCCTGAGGGGCGTAATGTTGGTACACTGTGTAGCTGGTGCGACTCTCCACAGCTGTCCTATAAGAGAACAACTCTGTGGAGCCCATGCTGTTCACCTGGGTTGATGCTGTTCACCTGGGTTGATGCTGTTTACCTGGGTTGATGCTGTTTACCTGGGTTGATGCTGTTTACCTGGGTTGATGCTGTTTACCTGGGTTGATGCTGTTTACCTGGGTTGATGCTGTTTACCTGGGTTGATGCTGTTTACCTGGGTTGATGCTGTTCGCCTGGATTGATGCTGTTGACCTGGGTTGATGCTGTTCACCTTCCATGTTGATGTGTTTCCTCGCCACACAGACATAGAATGAGACACAACAAAGAATAAGTCACAAAAATAAAGAATGAGCCACACAGACAAATAAATAAACACCTCTGGGGGTGAGGACACAGAAAAATTTATTAAATGTTAGAAGTTCTTGGTAAGAGAGAGAGAGAATCCTGGAGGAAAGCAAAGAAGATTTGCACAAGCAAATTAAAGTTGCTACTCCACTGTAGTGACGACACACACACACACACACACACACACACACACACACACTCACACACACACACAAAATACCATTGTATATTAACCGCTTAATTTTTTTGCGGTGCAGTTGGAAACCATTGTGTCTTTCCCTTTGTAAGCTTGCACTGTGGACACTCTCTCTCCGTGTATTACCATTGTAAAGATTTGTAATTAACTGATTAACCTTTGTATACCTTGATATTATCTTTGTATACCTTTGTTGTACCTTTGTATTCCACTGCAAACTCTTGTATTATCTCTGTAATGCAATACTATATTTATAGATACCTGCATTACCTTTGCACTTCCTTCGTAAACTCTTGCATTAACCTTTGGATTTCTTTCGTAACCTTTGGATTACCTTTGTAAATCTTCAAATACATTAATGTTATCTCTATATACATTCTGAACTCTCTGTATTACACTTTAAAACATTTGTAAATCATATTGTTACCTTTGTTACCTTTCTATTACTTTCACACACCTTTGTAGTCGCTCTTATTAGACTTTAATAATTTATTTACTCTCGTTAAGCGACTTTGTAAAGCCTGCATATCTCCTTTGTAAAGATTCTGGTGCTTTATTTATTAATCTTAAACTGTCGGTCGTCAAGCTTTGTCTTCACCTTTATGCAAGGCATACAAAGCTTTCATTGAATTTACAAAGTTTTGCATTCGTGAAGCTTTGCGTTTTTTTTTTTTTTTGTAAATCTTTGAATTTAATTTAAAGCTTTGTATTCCAGTTATAAAGCTTTTAAGTTCTATTTATAAAGCTTGGAGTTACCCCCTTCTAAGTTTATTTCTTCCTTTTGGAACATAAGGTGAGTTCCCTTTCTCTCTGAATTCCCTTTCTAACTCTTTGAATTCCCTTTCTAACTCTTTGAATTCCCTTTCTAACTCTTTGAATTCATACACAGATAACCCGCATATAAAAGAAAGAAGCTTACGACGACGTTTCGGTCCGACTTGGACCATTTACAAATTCACACTAACCAGAAGTGGAGCAGGACGGCTATATATAGGCAGGAAGAGGTGGTGGTGGTGGTAGTAGTAGTAGTAGTAGTAGTGGTAGTAGTAGTAGTAGAAGAAGAGGTAGTAGTAGTGGTGGTGGTAGAAGTGGGGAATATAGAGGAGGAGCCAGTCAAATACAAAGGAAGGGGAGCACTGCAAGGGAGCTAGGTGCCCACAGATGGAGAGCAAGCGCACAGAGGTGCGGGAAAGGGGAAGTGGTGAAATAAATAAAGAAGGAACAGAAACAAGAGACAGAAGAGAGAAAGACAACCCAGAAGAGAAAAAGGAAAGACGAAAGGGGAAGAGGGAGAAGAAGAAAAAGAAAAAGAAAAAAAATGAGGAATCAGGTTAAGTCACGGGTGTTCTGAAGTTTGGAGCATTTTACAATGTAGTGGGAGAGGAAGGCATCTACAGAGACGAAGCCAGGACTTAGATTCATACAAGGAAAGTTGTGTATTAGAGAGGATTCAACTAGACGGCGACTGTTCGAGTTGGAAGTAAGCTTCTCTCTTTTATGTGCGGGTTATTTATGTATCGTTCCAGTCACGGTATTGTGCCTTTTTTGTTATTTGTTATCTTTGAAATCCCTTTCTAACTCTTTGAATTCCCTTTCCGAAAGTTGTGAATATTTTACAAACCTCTAAATTTCTGTACTCCCCTTTCTGAACTTCTGCATTCCTCTTTCTAAAGTTTTGTATTCCCTCTTTCTAAAACTCTGTATTTCCCCCTCTCTAAAGCCCTCTGTTTCGTCGCTAAACCTCTGAATTTCATGCTAAAACTGCATATTCTATGTTCAAGGCTTCTCTTTTCCCTTTCTAAAGCTTTCAGTTATCTCACCGAAGCTTTCTGTTCCCCCTTCTAAGTCTGTGAAGACGTAAGAGGGTCACCCAACACAGACGCTGCAACAATACACACAATACCAGACTCTGAGGAGACGAAATAAGTCGATTTTTTCTTTACGAAGATTCCATTTTCGTTTAGGTATTATTAATTAGGACACCTGTTAATTAAGACACCTACTGCTAATTAGGACGCCCTTTTGTTATCCGTTCTCACTAATGAATTTATAGTGGAGGTCACGATGACATTAACCTCTGTGATTAATAAGATTATTGTTATAACTCAATCGTCATTCAGTTTTTCCCCGTGAAGATCAGAAATTAGAAATCTCTTGAAATATATTCCACTGATAACTCACGGAAAAATATAACATCTCAGTGTGACATCAGAAAATGTTCGCTATCTTGGGGTTTCTCCTTGTTTCTCGGCTTTCAGCTCACGAGGAAAGATAACTGGGAACGATTACCAGGCGTGGTGAGACCTGCTGCCCCTGTTCACCTAGCAGTAAGTAGGTGCCTGGGTGTTAGTCTTCTTACACCTGCTGCTTCTGTTCACCTAGTAGTAAGTAGGTACCTGGAAGTTAGTCTCCTTTTTCCTGCTGCCCCTGTTCACCTAGTAGGTACTTGGTTGTTATTATCCTTACTACTGCTGCCCATGTTCACCTAGAAGTAAGTAGGTACCTGAGTGTCAATTTCCTTACGCTTCCTACCACTGTTCACCTAGTAGTATGTAGGTACCTTTATGTTAGCCACCTTTCACGTGTTGCCTATGTTTGCTTAGCAGTAAAGAGGTGTCTGGGTATTATTTTTATACCTGCTGCTCCTGTTCACTTATCTGTTAATAGGTACCTGAGTGTTAGTAGACTGTTGTGGGAGGCATCCTGGGGGGCATAGTTTGCCTTAGATAGGGAAGAGCTTTGAAATAAGCTATGATAAGATAACAGTTCCTCCCTTCTAAATGAGATTAGGTAGGATAACACCTTTAAGTATGCAAATGAGTTGGGATAGGATAACAGCTCAAAGCCTGCAAATTAACTGAGGTAGGATAACCGCTCTGTGCCTCTAAATGAGCTGAGGCAAGATGACAGCTCTAAGCCTGCAATTAAGCCGAGGTCGGATAACAGCTCTTGTCAAGGTCTTCGTTTCACACTCACATGACAGGAGGGAAGTGCCTTTCCGAATGCAGGGGCGGACTTACTATGAAATTAATGAAGCTAAAACATCGGGAGCCCCTAATCCCGGAGGGGCCCCAGAAGCGCCTTTAGTCCACATTGGGTTTGCTGCATGAGAAGAGGTTGCGAAAGGGGCCCCCACCATATCAGTTTACGCATCAGGGTCCCAAAAATGTATGTCGTCCATTGCCCGGAAGGTTGCTGTTTGCCAACCTAATACCTATATTTGACACTCATATGAGAGGAGAGTGGTACCTCCCTGGATTGTATTAACCTTGGTAATTGATATATTGGTAAACTTTCTGTCCTGGGACGTTGATCACTCTAACATACAAAGGTCAAGAATAACTATTTATTGGCTTGAAAATGAAGTATGGGAGATGGATAGTTACATGAGTAAAGTGAGATTGAGGTTGTGATATGGTGTCAGGTAGCACACGAAGTGACGTGATTTCTGTGTTGTGAGTTAGGGAGGGCTTAGCCCGGTTCACCGTCATAAACGCAGTGCTTTTGGAATTTGTAGATTCCAGTATTTTGTTTCACGGTGTCGGTAACTGTGACCAAGTACCTTCGACGTGTAAGTTCGGGTTCAGTGAGGACGATTTATGCCTCATTTTACTCATAAAATGTCCCCTGTGGAGGACCCTGGCGTTCTTCAACTCGTTCCTGTTGCAGGTGCTTCCATGTTCACTCAGGTGGACAGATAGATCTTTGCCTATTTCCCCTATATATTTCATGGGACAGTCCACTGGAAATGGTTTAGACACATGTTGTGGAAGAGGTGTAAGACTTCGCTTCGTAGTGAAGTTTTTGATGGACGATGTACTCACGGTGGTTAAATTGATGTATCAGATCAGTGTTACTTGAATGCACTAAAACGTTCCTACATAGAAGTCCGCAGAATCCTACGCAAATCAGAACAAGGCAAGATATTTTAATATCTTTGAGCAGGACAGTCTTAACCAGCAGGTCTGTATAACCTCCCTATGACACACAAGCCAGGCATACCACTGTGTCTTGTTATTTTTGGAAATAGGGAGTGACCCTACACACATTATCTGGCCACCTTTAAGTATTTTTCTATGTTTATAGGCACCATTAGCCAGGCACACCTTAACCAATCGGGGTGACCTTCTCTCTCGCATTTCCAACTTGAATGTCAGACACAAGGGCGCGACTTCTTTCTATGCTATAGCTCTCTTTGCCAACGTCCCAACTGATGCTGCCATCACAATTTTTAAGACAGGCTCTCTGTTAACCATAACCTCTCATTACCTCTCTAAGACTTCATCAGTGTGGTGAATCTCTGAGTCAATTTTAATCTCTCCAAGTATCGGGATAACTGCTGCAAACAAAGCTTTGCAATGAGACAGTCCCGTCAGTCCAAGGAGAACCTGGACACTTAAAAACTCAGCACCCTCACCCCCAATACCGTTATCTGGCTAAGATACGTTGATGGTATCTTGATGTTCTGTCCCATGCGTTTTAATATCCATCCCATCTACATGCAAATCAAGATTCTCGAGCTATATATGAAATATTTACAAGAACTCGAGAGAAAAAAGGCAAACTGTCTGTACTCGACCTCCTCGTGTATAGGTCTCCAGACAGTAACAACCTTCGCTTCAAAGTGTATAGAAAACTTACCAACAAGTATGATCTTGTACACTTCTGTTCACACACACTGGCACTCGTGCTAAAAGAGGTGTCCTTACTGACTTCTTCTTGAGGGCTGGTGGCGTCTCCGGCTCTTATTTTCTTGAGCAGGAGTGTACCTGCATAACACAAGCCTCCACACGCCTTCACATCTTATCTTCTTCAGTCGAACTGAACTTCAGTCAGAAGCTCTTCCAGTTTATCCACAGTTCTTTTTTTTCTGCTGCAATATCACATATTTTTTTCCACCACCGCAAAATAAACTCTTCTAAAACATCGTTCTTCTAACCGTAGAGCACTTTCTTTTAGTTTTGGAGTGATGTAAATAGTTTAGAAAAACGATAAGTTGAAGAATGAGACACTTCTTCAGTCGAATACAGAGAAGAACGGTGTAAAATCAGATGGAGTTTAAAGTAATCAGTCCCTCAGGTTGGAGCCTATGTATTCAATCTGAACACATCGACTCCAGCCTGAGGGACTAATTACCTCAGTCTCCTCCTCTTCATCTTCAACCGTTTTTCTCTGTCTTGGACTGAAGGAGCCACTGGTTAACAAATCATTTCCTCAACAAAGATTCCCAAATATTGCACAAGTGTCACATTCTACAACTCTTTGGCTCTTCTTAATTATCTTCCAGATATTCTCTTTAACATAGTGAAGTTTGCAAACTGAGCAAACACTGACAATTGCCGTCTTTTCTGGTCCCACTCACACGTCTCAAGTTGAGGGACACCGTCTGTAACAGACTCTCCCTAACAAACCTGATAATCGTCTCCATGACTTTGCGTACTATACATATCATTGACACTAGACTAGTATAATGCTGCCTGTCTGTCTCCTTTTAAAAAAAAACTGGGACTACCTTTACTGTCTTCCACACCTCAGGCAGTTGCTCTGTTTCGAAAGATTTATTTAAGACCCGAAGTCTTTTGTGTAATAACAACAATTACTCGTTGAAAACGTCTTCAGAGTCTGAAGTTTGACTCATCTCAATTTTTTTTCTGGGGACATCTTTTTTTTTAGACAGAAATCAAAATAATTTTATTAACAGTCCAAACAGAAAATTTTCCTCTCTACGGAGGTATGATATACGAGGTATGATATACGAGGTATGATATTACGAGGAATGATATACGAAGTATGATATACGAGGTATGATATACGAGGTATGATATACGAGGTATGATATACGAAGTATGATATACGAAGTATGATATACGAGGTATGATATACGAGGTATGATATACGAGGTACGATATACGAGGTATGATATACGAGGTATGATATACGAGGTATGATATACGAGGAATGATATACGAGATATGATATACGAAGTATGATATACGAAGTATGATATACGAGGTACGATATACGAGGTATGATATACGAGGTATGATATACGAGGTATGATTACGAGGTTTTGATATACAGGTATGATATACGAGGAATGATACGAGATATGATATACGAAGTATGATATACGAGGTATGATATACGAGGTATGATATACGAGGTATGATATACGAGGTATGATATCGAAGTATGATATACGAAGTATGAATACGAGGTAGAATACGGGTATGAATACGAGGTAGATATACGAGTCATGATATACGAGGTACGATAAACGAGGTAGAATACGAGGTATGATATACGAGGTATGATTACGAGGTATGATATCGAGTATGATATACGAGGAATGATATATGAAGTTTGATATACGAGGTATATATACGAGGAATGATATACGAGATATGATATACGAGTATGATATTCGAGGAATGATATACGAGGTATGATATACGAGATGTGATATACGAAGTTGATATACGAGATATGATAAGAGGTTTTGATTACGTAGTTGATATAGAGGTTTTGATATAAAGGTATGATATACGAGGTATGATATACGAGGTTGATTATCGAGGTTATGATATACGAGGGATGTATACGAGGTATGATATATGAGTATGTATACGAGGTCGATATAAGAGTATAACATCGAGGTATGATATACAGGTATGAATACAGTATTGATATAGAGGTATGATATACGGTATGTATAGAGGTATGATATACGAGGGACGATATAGAGGTATGATATACGTGTATGATATACGAGGTATGTATATACGGGTATGATATACGAGGTGATATCGAGGTATGATATACGAGGTATGATATACGAGGTATGGGTATACGAGGTATGATATACGAGGTATGAATACAGGTATGATTATACGAGGTATATATACGAGGTAGAATACTGGTATGATATAGAGGTATGATATACAAGGTATGATATAGCAGGATTCGAATACGTAGGTATGATATACGAGGTATGATATACCGAGGTATGATATACGAGGACAATAGAGGTAGATATACGAGGTACGATATACGAGGTATGATATACGAGGTACGATATACGAGGTATGATATACAAGGTATGATATACGAGGTACGATATACGAGGTATGATATATGAGGTATGATATACGAGGTATGATATACGAGGTACGATATAAGAGGTATAACATACGAGGTATGATATACAAGGTATGATATACAAGGTATGACATACAAGATATGATATACGAGGTATGACATACAAGGTATGATATACGAGGTATGATGTACAAGGTATGATATACAAGGTATGATATACGAGGTATGATACGGAAGCTTGATATATGGAAAAATGATATACAGAAGCACGATACACAAAGCATGATACAGGAGAGTATACTGGTTGAGGAAGCGACCTGTGTTGATCCCGGGAGTGGGATTGATGCCTGGTAACCCATCACGTTCGGGAAATCCGAAAATTTTTGAGGGTGCCTCCCATGTATGAAATTTTATGCCGTGTGCCTGAGGGCAATATTGATGTTTGTGTCTCTCTCGTGGGCAATTTGCTCGAGAGTAGCGTGTGTTGTGCTCTGCCAGCAGCTGTGTGTGTGTGTTTGTGTGTGTGTGTGGTGTGTGTGTGTGTGTGTGTGTTGTTTGTGTGTTGTGTGTGTGTGTGTGTGTGTGTGTGTGTGTGTGTGTGTGTGTGTGTGTGTGTGTGTTTGTGTGTGTGGTGTGTGTGTGTGTGTGTGTGTGTGTGTGAGTGTGTGTGTGTGTGTGTGTGTGTGTGTGTTGTGTGTTGTGTGTGTGTGTGTGTGTGTGTGTTGTGTGTGTTTGTGTGTGTGTGTGTGTGTGTGTGTGTGTGTGTACGATTATGTAAATGTAATTAACAGTTCTTGAGAGGAACAAAACTGTATACAAATATTATCTCAGATCATAGCAGGACTTGAACCTGCGATAAACAGTATAATAACCCGTATCTAAATGAAAATAAGGTACCAGATATACCAAGTAAATTTCCTAAATTTGTTTGTAACAGATAACTGAACTGTAGATATAAATCCATATGTACACCTGTTAACCCTTTTGGGGCCTAGTTCCTAGGCCTTTTGTGTATCTATATGTTCTTGCGCTACCATCCACAGGATGGATATGAGGTGCACAAAAAACTAGCCACTTGACTCACGAAATAGTAATGACACGATTGCAAATAAACCATACCACGGGTAGGGTTAGAACCTGTGGCTAACGCGACGTTCTGGAGTTTTGAGACTCTCTGATCGCGGGTTCTAACCTCACCCATGGTATGGTTTAACTAGCCACTTTGGTGGCAGAACCTAAAATCTTGAACCTGAGCATGAGCGAGCATAAATTATCCCGTGTGATCATACAATGACCAACTCACCGTGCAAATAGCTGAACGATAAGACCAACTCGTCTAGCAGATGAGTGGAAAAATGGTTGGGTAAATAAGTCTACGGTGTCTCTACGCCAGGTTTCAGTATGTCGGACACGTTCGTCGGCTGGAAACCTATTTTGAACCTCTCGTTTCCTGTGTTTTTGTTGTGCACACGACTGCTACTGTTCAACTAACACTACAAACACAAATGTGAATTGTGTAAAATATTCTTGTAAAACATATTTTTTTTATGTCAAAATATTAACGAACGAGAAAAATCTGTATAAAATAAAAAAATGTATGTGAAAAGGTGGTGAATTTTCATGTCTATCATTCTTCTATTTCTGAAACACAAAATGTATATAGAACGTATATTCCGAGAGGTATATATCTCTCATTGTATTTAAGAGTATATTTAAGAGTATATTTCAGTCTCCATTTATAAGGCATTAAAAAAATTTTGAGTGGTGGACTTACAGCTACATGTACATCGTATAGATTAACATTCACTCTTTATAGAGTATAATGTTAAGTACATTACAAATTAAATATACAACTCCTTTTCCAGCGTCTTTGTTTTTTGTCAAGTTATTTACAAACTACCCATACATAGATACTATTAATAATTCTATCAATAGTTTCCTTCTAGACACGAATATAGTTAAGAAAGATTTGAAAAAAAAAAATATGTACATTAGATGTAAATGACTATTTTATTTTTCATAACTGATACTAAACACACAATGATGGTGTTGTCACGGGATCAACTCTGGGCCTAAATTTAGATAATGTTTATTGGTGTTATTGTAGAAATATTTGGCTCAATGAGTGAACAATAGATTTTAAACCCGCTGAAAACAATATACTGATGACATGTTTGTGCAATACTAACTTTTTGCTTGAAACACATCAACTTTCTCTTTGAAACACACTAACTCTCCTCATGAAACAATATATTTCTCTTTGAAACACACTAACTTTCCTCCTGAAACAATATATTTCTCTTTGAAACACACTAACTTTCCTCCTGAAACAATATATTTCTCTTTGAAACACACTAACTTTCCTCCTGAAACAATATATTTCTCTTTGAAACACACTAACTTTCCTCCTGAAACAATATATTTCTCTTTGAAACACACTAACTTTCCTCCTGAAACATATTTCTCTTTGAAACACACTAACTTTCCTCATGAAACAATATATTTCTCTTTGAAACACACTAACTTTCCTCATGAAACAATATATTTCTCTTTGAAACACACTAACTTTCCTCATGAAACACTGACTTGCCATTTGAAACACATTGACTTTCCGCTTCAAACATTAACTTTCCGCTTGAAACACTAACTTTCCGCTTGAAACACTAAATTTCCGTTTAAAACACACTAAGTTTCTGCCGGAAACACTAATTTTTCGCTTGAAACACTAATTTCACGTAACCTGAAGATCACAAGACCATTACATATGTTACGGGATTTATATACGAGAGGTGTATATCTCTCAGTATATATACACTGAGAGGTGTATATCTCTTAGCATATATACACATGAGGAGTGTATATCTCTTAGTATATATACACTGAGAGTTGATATCTCTCAGTATATATACACTGAGAGGTGTATATCTCTTAGTATATATATACACTGAGAGGTGTATATCTCTCAGTATATACACACTGAGAGGTGTATATCTCTTAGCATATATACACTGAGAGATGTATATCTCTTAGTATATATACACTGAGAGTTGAATATCTCTCAGTATATATACACTGAGAGGTGTATATCTCTTAGAATATACACTGAGAGGTGTATATCTCTCAGTATATATACACTGAGAGATGTATATCTCTTAGTATATATACACTGAGTGGGGTATATCTCTCAGTATATATACACTGAGAGGTTGTATGCCTCTCACTTATATATACACTGAGAGGTGTATATCTCTCAGTATATGTACACTGAGAGATGTATATCTCCAGTATATATATACACTGAGAGGTGTATATCTCTCAGTATATATACACTGAGAGGTGTATATCTCTCAGTATATATACACTGAGAGGTGTATATCTCTCAGTATATATACACTGAGAGGTGTACATCTCTCAGTATATATGCACTGAGAGGTGCATATCTCTCAGTATATATACACTGAGAGGTGTATATCTCTTAGTATATATACACTGAGAGGTGCATATCTCTCAGTATATATACACTGAGAGGTGAATATCTCTTAGTATATATACACTGAGAGGTGTATATCTCTTAGTATATATACACTGAGAGGTGCATATCTCTCAGTATAATACATGAGAGGTGAATATCTACTTAGTATATATACACTGAGAGGTGTATATCTCTCAGTATATATACACTGAGAGGTGTATATCTCTCAGTATTTATACATTCAGAGGTGCATATCTCTCAGTATATATACACTGATAGGTGCATATCTCTCAGTATATATACACTGAGAGGTGTATATCTCTCAGTATTTATACATTCAGAGGTGCATATCTCTCAGATATTATACCTGATGGTGCAATCTATCAGTATTTACCACTAGAGGTGTTGACTCCATTATATACTCTGAGAGGTGCATATCTTAGCATATTTTTTATTACATCGACTTCTCCGCAAGGTAGGGTTGGCTCATCACTGTCTTGCAGAGTGCAGACACTGTACTTCCCATCTCCAGGACTCAAGTCTGGCCTGCCGGTTTCCCTGAATCCCTTCATAAATGTTACGTTGCTAACACTCCAACAGGTCGTCAAGTCCTAAAAAAATATTTGTCTAAATTCACTCCTATCAAACACGCTCACGCATGCTTGCTGGAAGTCCAAGCCCCTCGTACACAAAATCTCCTTCACCCCGTCCCTCCAACCTTTCCTAGGCTGGCCCTTACCCCGCCTTCCCTCCACTACAGATTTATACACTCTCCACGTCATTCTATTTTGTTGCATCCTCTCTACGTGCCCGAAACACCTTAACAACCCCTCCTCACCCCTCTGGATTATAGTTTTGGTATTCCCGCACCTTCTCCTAACATCCAAACTACGAGTTCTCTGCATTATATTCACACCACACATTGCCCTCAGACACGACATCTCTATTGCCTCCAGCCTTCTCCTTGTTGCAACATTCATCACCTATGCTTCACACCCATATTAGAGCGTTGGTAAACTATGCTCTCATACATTCTTCTCTTTGCTTCCATGGACAAGGTTCTTTGTCTCCACAGACTCCTAACTGCACCACGCACCTTTTTTCCCTCATCAATTCTGTGATTCACTTCATCCTTCATAGACCCATCTGCTGACACGTCCACTTCTAAATATCTGAATACATTCACCTCCTCCGTACTCTCTCCCCCCAGTTCGCATCACCTTACTTTTTCCTATATTCACTTTTAATTTTCTACGTTTACATACCCCACCAAACTCATCGACGAACCTCTGCAACTTCTCTTCATAATCTCCCAAAAGCACAGTGTCATCAGCAGAGAGTAACTGTGACAACTTCCACTTTTTGTGAGACTCTTTATCCCTTAACCCCACAGCTTCTGCCAACACACACACACACACACACACACACACAAACACACACGCACGCACTCACACAAACACACACAAACACACACACACACATACACACACACGCACACACAACACACACACACACACACACACACACACACACACACACACACACACACACACACACACACACACACACACACACACACACACACACACACACACACACACACATATATATATATATATATATATATTAATGTCGTGCCGAATATGTAAAACTGGTCAATTAGCAAGAACTCATTTAAAATTAAGTCCTCTCTAAAATTTTCTCTTATACGTTTTAAAGATATATTTTTTAATTAATGTTAATTTAAAAAATTTTTAATTTTGCAACAAAATAATCTTAGAAAACTTACCTAACCTTATTATAACAAGAGCAATTTATTTTAGCCTAACCCAAGTAAATATATTTCAGATTTGTTTACAATAATTTAATACTAAACAAACACAATGAAATATATTTTTTTTCGTTAGGTTCAGAATAAATTTTGGCGAAATTATTGCATACACAAATTTTCGTTTGTCCTATATGGCAACATGAGCGTTGCTATTTAAGCCAAGATCGCAAATTCTGCTATTCGCACGACATATATATATATATATATTATATATATATATATATATAATATAATATATATATTTTATATATATAAAATATATATAAAATATAATATATATATAAAATATATTATATATATATATATATATATAAATATATATATTTTATATATATATTATATTATATATATATATATAAAGAGAGGTAGTTTACATTAATCACTGTTTTAGGTATTAAAGTATTCTTGACTGGTGGTGAACAGGTGACATGCAGTCTCAATGACCCTCGTGTAGAAGATAGCCTTTCAACTCCATTAACGAAGAAAACTGTCTTAATGATCCTTTTCTATCAAGCAGATTTAAAACCCCACTGAACATCCAACCAGTCTTAATGATCCGCATATAGTAGACAAACTTTAAACCAAATTAACCAATCAACCAGTCATAATGACCGTCGTGTAGTAGACTTTAAACCCAGCTGACCAATCAACATCAGCTATAAAACAACAAGACTTTTTAACTCAAGCAACAAGAAACGTAAAAGACTAATTTACGCCTGTATCTGCTAAGACAAAAGAAGAATTCTGTTTACACCTGCTACTCCTATTCACCTAGCACTAAATAGGTACCTGTTGTAGGTGGCGGGGATAGGAAATGAGGAGAGGGTAGGGGATGATTTACTTTAGGTAAGTGCAGGCTTTGTAAATAAAGATTTACGCTCGGTAAGTCTCGACTTTGTAAATAAAGACCAGTAGCTCTCAGATTTACATACATCTGAAAATCGACAACCATTTCTTTTCAAGCCTTAAGCCCTGTACACCACACTGTGTACACCACACTGTGTACACCACACTGTGTACACCACACTGTGTACACCACACTGTGTACACCACACTGTGTACACGGCACTGTGTACACCACACTGTGTACACCACACTGTGTACACCACACTGTGTACACCACACTGTGTACACCGCACTGTGTACACCACACTGTGTACACCACACTGTGTACACCACACTGTGTACACCACACTGTGTACACCACACTGTGTACACCACACTGTGTACACGGCACTGTGTACACCACACTGTGTACACCACACAGTGTACACCACACTGTGTACACCACACTGTGTACACCACACTGTGTACACCACACTGTGTACACGGCACTGTGTACACCACAATGTGTACACCACACTGTGTACACCACACTGTGTACACCACACTGTGTACACCACACTGTGTACACGGCAAATGTGTACACCACACTGTGTACACCACACTGTGTACACCACACTGTGTACACCACACTGTGTACACCACACTGTGTACACCACACTGTGTACACGGCACTGTGTACACCACAATGTGTACACGACACTGTGTACACCACACTGTGTACACCACACTGTGTACACGACACAGTGTACACGACACTGTGTACACCACAATGTGTACACGACACTGTGTACGCGACACAGTGTACACGACACTGTGTACACCACAATGTGTACACGACACTGTGTACACCGCACTGTGTACACGGCACTGTGTACACGACACAGTGTACACGACACTGTGTACACCACACTGTGTACACGACTCTGTGTACACGACACAGTGTACACGACACTGTGTACACCAAAATGTGTACACGACACTGTGTACACCATACTTTGTACACCATACTGTGTACACCATACTGTATACACCACACTGTGCACACCACACTGTGTACACAACACCGTGTACACCACACTGTGTACACCACACTGTGTACACCACACTGTATACACGGCACTGTGTACACCACAATGTGTACACGACACTGTGTACACGACACTGTGTACACGGCACTGTGTACACGACACAGTGTACACGACACTGTGTACACCACAATGTGTACACAACACTGTACTCACCTAGTTGTACTCACCTAGTTGAGGTTGCGGGGGTAGAGTCCGAGCTCCTGGCCCCGCCTCTTCACTGATCGCTACTAGGTCACTCTCCCTGAGCCGTGAGCTTTATCATACCTCTGCTTAAAGCTATGTATGGATCCTGCCTCCACTACATCGCTTCCCAAACTATTCCACTTACTGACTACTTTGTGGCTGAAGAAATACTTCCTAACATCCCTGTGATTCATCTGCGTCTTCAACTTCCAACTGTGTCCCCTTGTTATTGTGTCCAATCTCTGGAACATCCTGTCTTTGTCCACCTTGTCAATTCCTCTCAGTATTTTGTATGTCGTTATCATGTCCCCCCTATCTCTCCTATCCTCCAGTGTCGTCAGGTTGATTTCCCTTAACCTCTCCTCGTAGGACATACCTCTTAGCTCTGGGACTAGTCTTGTTGCAAACCTTTGCACTTTCTCTAGTTTCTTTACGTGCTTGGCTAGGTGTGGGTTCCAAACTGGTGCCGCTTTACTCCAATATGGGCCTAACGTACACGGTGTACAGGGTCCTGAATGATTCCTTATTAAGATGTCGGAATGCTGTTCTGAGGTTTGCTAGGCGCCCATATGCTGCAGCAGTTATTTGGTTGATGTGCGCTTCAGGAGATGTGCCTGGTGTTACACTCACCCCAAGATCTTTTTCCTTGAGTGAGGTTTGTAGTCTCTGGCCCCCTAGACTGTACTCCGTCTGCGGTCTTCTTTGCCCTTCCCCAATCTTCATGACTTTGCACTTGGTGGGATTGAACTCCAGGAGCCAATTGCTGGACCAGGTCTGCAGCCTGTCCAGATCTTTTTGTAGTTCTGCCTGGTATTCGATCGAGTGAATTCTTCTCATCAACTTCACGTCATCTGCAAACAGGGACACCTCAGAGTCTATTCCTTCCGCCACGTCGTTCACAAATACCAGAAACAGCACTGGTCCTAGGACTGACCCCTGTGGGACCCCGCTGGTCACAGGTGCCCACTCTGACACCTCGCCAGTACCATGACTCGCTGCTGTCTTCCTGACAAGTATTCCCTGATCCATTGTAGTGCCTTCCCTGTTATCCGTGCTTGGTCCTCCAGTTTTTGCATCAATCTCTTGTGTGGAACTGTGTCAAACGCCTTCTTGCAGTCCAAGAATATGCAATCCACCCACCCCTCTCTCTCTTGTCTTACTGCTGTCACCATGTCATAGAACTCCAGTAGGTTTCTGACACAGGATTTCCCGTGGAAACCATGTTGGCTGCTGTGATGAGAATCATTCCTTTCTAGTGTTCCACCACTCTTCTCTGATAATCTTCTCCATGATTTTGCATACTATACATGTCAGTGACACTGGTCTGTAGTTTAATGCTTCATGTCTGTCTCCTTTTTTAAAGATTGGGACTACATTTGCTGTCTTCCATGCCTCAGGCAATCTCCCTGTTTCGATAGATGTATTGAATATTGTTGTTAAGGGTACATATAGCGCCTCTGCTCCCTCTCTCAATACCCATGAGGAGATGTTATCTGGCCCCATTGCCTTTGAGGTATCTAGCTCACTTAGAAGCCTTTTCACTTCTTCCTCGGTTGTGTGCACTGTGTCCAGCACTTGGTGGTGTGCCCCACCTCTCCGTCTTTCTGGAGTCCCTTCTGTCTCCTCTGTGAACACTTCTTTGAATCTCTTGTTGAGTTCCTCACATACTTCACGGTCATTTCTTGTTGTCTCTCCTCCTTCCTTCCTTAGCCTGATTACCTGGTCCTTGACTGTTGTTTTCCTCCTGATGTGGCTGTACAACAGTGTACACGACACTGTGTACACCACAATGTGTACACGACACTGTGTACACCACACTCTACACGACACTGTGTACACGACACAGTGTACACGACACTGTGTACACCACACTGTGTACACGGCACTGTGTCCACGACACAGTGTACACGACACTGTGTACACCAAAATGTGTACACGACACTGTGTACACGACACTGTGTACACCATACTTTGTACACCATACTGTGTACACCATACTGTATACACCACACTGTGCACACCACACTGTGTACACCACACCGTATACACCACACCGTGTACACCACACTGTGAACACCACACTGTGTACACCACAATGTGTACACCACACTGTGTACACCAAAACGTGTACACCACACCGTGTACACCACACTGTGTACACGACACTGTGTACACCATACTTTGTACACCACACCGTGTACCCCACACCGTGTACATCACATCGTGTACACCATACCGTGTACACCACACCGTGTACACCACACTGTGTGCACCACGCCGTGTACACCACGCTGTGTACACCACACCGTGTACACGACACCGTGTACACGACACCGTGTACACGACACCGTGTACACGACACCGTGTACACCACACCGTGTACACCACGCTGCGTACACCACACTGTGTACACCACACCGTGTACACCACACCGTGTACACCACACCGTGTACACCACACCGTGTACACCCCACCGTGTACACAACACCGCGTACACCACACCTTGTACACCACACCGTGTACACCACACTGTGTACACCACACCATGTACACCACACCGTGTACACCACACCGTGTACACCACACCGTGTACACCACACCGTGCACACCACGCTGTGTACACCACACCGTGTACACCACACCGTGTACACCACACCCTACACACCACACCGTGTACACCACACCGTGTACACCACGCTGTATACACCACACCGTGTACACCACACCGTGTACACCACACCGTGTACACCACACCGTGTACACCACACCGTGTACACCACGCTGTGTACACCACACCGTGTACACCACACCGTGTACACCACACCGTATACACCACACCGTGTACACCACACCGTGTACACCACACCGTGTACACCACACCGTGTACACCACGCTGTGTACACCACACCGTGTGCACCACACCGTGTACACCACGCTGTGTACACCACACCGTGTACACCACACCGTGTACACCACACCGTGTATACCACACTGTGTACACCACACCGTGTACACCACACCGTGTACACCACACCGTGTACACCACACCGTATACACCACACCGTGTACACCACGCTGTGTACACCACACCGTGTACACCACGCTGTGTACACCACACAGTGTAAGGGTCTCAGTGCACAACGACTGCGAGAGTTTATAGGTAAAGTTTGATTGGATTCAAGGATTGTTTTGCTGAAGCAATGTAATAAACATAATCCTCACTGGGACCCCGGGTCTTGACGCTGTCAATGGGACCCGGGTCTTGAAGCTGTCAGTGGGACCCGGGTCTTGAAGCTGTCAATGGGACCCGGGTCTTGAAGCTGTCAATGGGACCCGGGTCTTGAAGCTGTCAATGGGACCCGGGTCTTGAAGCTGTCAATGGGACCCGGGTCTTGAAGCTGTCAATGGGACCCCGGGTCTTGAAGCTGTCAATGGGACCCGGGTCTTAAAACTGTCAGTGGGACCCGGGTCTTGAAGCTGTCAATGGGACCCGGGTCTTGAAGCTGTCAATGGGACCCGGGTCTTGACGCTGTCAATGGGACCCCGGGTCTTAAAACTGTCAGTGGGACCCCGGGTCTTGAAGCTGTCAGTGGGACCCGGGTTCTTGAAGCTGTCAATGGGACCCGGGTCTTGAAGCTGTCAATGGGACCCGGGTCTTGAAACTGTCAATGGGACCGGGTCCCTTGAAGCTGTCAATGGGACCCGGGTCTTGAAACTGTCAATGGGACCCGGGTCTTGAAGCTGTCAATGGGACCCGGGTCTTGAAACTGTCAATGGGACCCGGGTCTTGAAGCTGTCAATGGGACCCGGGTCCTGAAACTGTCAATGGGACCCGGGTCTTGAAGCTGTCAATGGGACCCGGGTCTTGAAAACTGTCAATGGGATCCGGTCTTGAAGCTGTCAATGGGACCCGGGTCTTGAAACTGTCAATGGGACCCGGGTCTTGAAGCTGTCAATGGGACCCGGGTCTTGAAGCTGTCAATGGGACCCGGGTCTTAAAACTGTCAGTGGGACAGGTCTTGAAGCTGTCAATGGAACCCGGGTCTTAAAACTGTCAGTGGGACACGGGTCTTGAAGCTGTCAATGGGACCCGGGTCTTAAAACTGTCAGTGGGACACGGGTCTTGAAGCTGTCAATGGGACCCGGGTCTTAAAACTGTCAGTGAGACACGGGTCTTGAAGCTGTCAATGGGACCAGGGTCTTAAAACTGTCAGTGGGACACGGGTCTTGAAGCTGTCAATGGGACCCGGGTCTTAAAACTGTCAGTGGGACCCCGGGTCTTGAAACTCCTCTCAATGGGACCTGGGTTTTGAAACTGTTAGTGGGACTATGGGGCTTGAAACTTCTTTCAGTGGGACCTGGTCTTGAAAATCTCAGTGGGACCTACGTCTTGAAACTGTTAGTGGGACCTGGGTATTGAACCTGTCAGTAGGATCAGGGTCTTGAGTCTGTTAGTGGGATCCGGGACTTGAAAATCCTCTCAGTGGGAGCTGGGTCTTAAAAAACAGCTCATTCACACACACACACACACACACACACACACACACACACACACACACACACACACACACACACACACACACACACACACACACACACACACAGGAGCATCAAGGAATGCTAATAAATTTCTCTTAATGAGATAACTTTAAGGAGCTGAGAGACTGAATTAGACCACCATGTTTGTTGTGTGTGTGTGTGTGTGTGTGTGAGTGTGTGTGTGTGTGTGTGTGTGTGTGTGTGTGTGTGTGTGTGTGTGTGTGTGTGTGTACTCACATCTTTGTGGTTATAAGGGTCGAGTCCCAACTCGAAGTCCTCCCACTTAACTTGCTGATTCCAGAATTTATTCCCTCTTCGCTTCTCTGTGCCTATGTATGAACTCTGCTCCACCACTTCTTTCTCCAGCTCTTTCCACTCTTAGACTACTCTGTGGCTGAAGAAATACTTCCTAACATCCCTGTAGCTCATCTGTTTCTTTAACTACCACCTGTGACCCCCAAGTACTAGTTTCCCACCTCTCTAACAGTCTATCACTATCAACCCAATCATTCCTTCTAAGTATTTTGTATGTTGTTATCATGTTTCCCCAGGTTCTTCTATCCTCCAATATCGTATGGTTTAGTTCCATTAGCTTTTCCTCGTAACTCATACCCTTTTACATTTAAAATATTGTAATTACAGATTCCTATGGTTTTTCCAGTTTCTTAACATGCTTGCCCAGATGTGGGTTCCATACTGGTGCTATATAGTGGCGTGAATGTCTCTTTGTTGAGATTCCTGAATGCTTTTTGTTTTATGAATCGCAAAACGAGCATTGGCTGCAGAGGAAGCTACTCTGTGTCTGGCTTCACTCCAGACCACTGCCACCAACTGGTCTCAGGCCTCTCGTCTGACCAGTCTTACCGACTAGTGTTTATCCTCATACCAGACCAATTGGATTTCAGCTTGGCCAACTGGTCTCCAGCTTGGCCAACTGATCTCCAGCTTGGCCAACTGGTCTCCAGCTTGGCCAACTGGTCTCCAGCTTGGCCAACTGGTCTCCAGCTTGGCCAGCTGGTCTCCAGCTTGGCCAGCTGGTCTTCAGCTTGGCCAACTAGTCTCCAGCTTGGCCAGCTGGTCTCCAGCTTGGCCAGCCAGCTGGTCTTCAGCTTGGCCAACTGGTCTCCAGCTTGGCCAGCTGGTCTCCAGCTTGGCCAGCTGGTCTCCAGCTTGGCCAACTGGTTTCCAGCTTGGTCAACTGGTCTCCAGCTTGGCCAACTGGTCTCCAGCTTGGCCAGCTGGTCTCCAGCTTTGCCAGCTGGTCTCCAGATTGGTCAGCTTGACTGAGGCAGCACTGGTAGTGAACTCTCAGGTATCACTCAGAGAGTTTGAAGAGCTTATAATCTCAGACAAAAACATCAAAGAGTCTCGACCTTCTTATTAATTACATTTCTTCCCACACAATACCTTAATCAAGAATAGATGAGAACAGGAAATATTCTTGTAAAACATAGCCTTTTAATATTTGCATTATTCATAAGAATATTTGGCCAAAATGTTGAGGTATGAGAAAAAATAATTATAGTGATAATACGATATTAATTATCATATTATAACCACGATTACTTTCACAAGTGAATTATTGCTGCATTAAACATTATATTGTCAGTCCTCGATGACGCACTGCCTTTCTTGGGTTATCCTAGGTGGCTAACCCTTCAGGGTTGAAAATCAGAAGGAAATCTTATCTTATCTTACCTTACCATTTTTTTAAAAACCTCTGAACAAAGTTATGGAATCCTCCTCCCTTCTCTGTTTATGTTCTCTCTAACATGATAATACCCTCCACAGACTAGGACTACTACTACTACTACTATTACTACTACTTCTAGTACTACTACTACAATACTAATTTTACTATTACTGTTGCTACTACTACTACTACTACTACTACTGCTACTACTACTAATACTACTACTACTACTGCTACTACTACTACTACTACTACTACTACTACTACTACTACTACTACTACTACTACTACTGCTACTACTGCTACTACTACTACTACTACTACTACTGCTACTACCACTACTACTACTACTACTAATACTACTACTACTTCAAGAATAATAAGTACTTCCTCTACCACTGTTACTACAATAACAACTACTTCTAATACTTGATACTACTATTACCATCACTACTACTACTATTACTACTACTACTACTACTATTACTGCTGCTACTACTGCAGCTACTACCATTAACCACTTCTGCAGCTATCACTACTAGTAATATACTACAACTAGTCTCTAACCTGAGGAAGGTACCACTGACCTGACCATGATGATCTTACTGGTCTGAGAGGAACCAAAGTGCACAGGTGATGACGTATACACACGGGGCCAGGAGCTGCGACTCGACCCCTGCAGCCATAAATAGGTGAGTACACATATACACAGATTACCAAACATAATTTACACAAAGTAAGTCAATTGCTGGGACAAATAATTCCATAACAAGAGAGGCCTTAGCGTCAGGTTTCACCTGGCCTTGCGAGATGTTGACACTGGGTCACGATGGACCAGTGTCTGATACGAGGATGTTGCACATAGACATTTTATTTTATATCATGAAATACATTTTATCAGGTTAATATTATAGTTTTTATTATTAACAAGAAATGTTGAAATCTCCAGTTAAATTATTGTAGTACATCAAATTTAACCTATCTGTATTAATGTATGATTCAGATTTTGCAAGGAATTATATATATATTGTGTTCATCAAAGGTAATCTTTTTAAATCACTTGTTACACAATTACCTTTCACGTTAATGTAATGAGAGTCATCTCTCTCGTGAGTAGAGATTACGTTTATTAAATTTCCTTACACAGAATTCTTTTGTTGTGAGTTTCCACTGTGATGATATTCGTAATATCTCTCAATATAAATCTACAGGGCTCAAGAGAGGCCGTAGAGCCAACGGAGTGCTCTGTTAATAAACATGGGATTTCGAACGTGGTCTTGGAAGGTTGGCATGCTCAGTATTGTAGCCACTCGAAGGGTTTACAATGATTGATGTTACAAACAGTACACTGTGACTTGGTTTGTTATCAGAGGTAAACTAGGTTATTAGTGTTGTGTAACTAGTGTTACGAGTGATGTACAATATTGTTTCGAGACGTTTGTAATTAGGGGGCCTTTTTTATAAGTGTTTGTAAGCAGTACTATGAGTGTTGTAACTGGGTTCCGACGTGTTGTAGCTGTGTTCCGTAACGTGTTGAAACTGGTTTTCGGAGTGTTGTAATCTCGTGTCCGGTGGATGTTCGAGTTGTTGTTACTGGGGCTTCCGTAGTGTTGTAACTGTGTTCCGAGTGTTGTAACTCGTGTGCCGAGTGAGTGTTCCGAGTGTTTTAACTGGTGTTCGAGTGTTGTATTGGTGCTCAGAGTGTAAAGTTTGTAACTAGTAGTTACGAGTGTTTTTAGCTAGTGTTATTCGTGTTGCTAAAATAATGTTCCGTGTTGTAATAACTTTATAGGGTTTGTTACGAGTGTAATAACTGTGTTACGAGTGTTGTAACTAGTGTTATTAATGTTTGTTGTAACTTATGTTCCGAGTGTAATAACTAGTGTTATGGAGTGTAATAACTAGTGTTACGAGGGTAATAACTTGTGTACGAGTGTATGTAAATAGGTGTTACGAGTGTTGTAACTAATGTTCCGAGTGTAATAAACTAGTGTACGAGTGTAATACTAGTGTTACGAAGTGTTGTAAATGGGTGTTCCGAGGTTGTTGTCCCAAATTATTATTGAAAAGAGTATTGCAACCAGTGTTGGTAACTAGTAATTATAACTAGAATTCACTAAGAATGTAACTAGCTATATTGAAATTAGTTTTGTAACTATTATTTCAATTAGTATTATAACTAGTAATATATCTGTATTTGATTTGTAACTAATACTGTAACAAATATTATAGCTAGTTTTTTAACTAGTATTGTTGTAACTAAGCTATATAAACTAATATTTTTAACTAGTGTAGATAACTAGAATTGTAACTAGTCAGTCAGTAAAAACAGAAAAATGCTAAATTATTTATGTTTGGCCTGAGGCAACAGCTGAGTGCACGGGCTGAGTGCACAGGACTGAGTGCACACGGCTGAGTGCACAAGCTAGAGGACACGGGCTGACAGAGTGCACAGGCCGGCTGAGTGCACAGGATGAGTGCTCAGGCTGGAGTGCAACGGGCACCTGTGTGCTACGGGCTCCTGAGGTGCAACAGGCTCTGAGTGCTCGGGATCGCTGTGTGCCGGCGCTGAGTGCACAGGCTTGGAGTGCACGATTGAGTGAACAGGCTGGAGTGCACAGGCCTCTGAGTGACACAGGCTTGAGTGCACAGGATGAGGTGACAAAAGCTGAGAGTGCAACGGGGCTGCGTCACAGGCTGATGATGCACTGTTGTGTGCACAGGCTGAGGTGAAAGGGCTGATGTGCAAGGGCTGAGTGACAGGGCTGAGTGCACAGGATGAGTGGCACAGGGGCTGAGTGCTAGGCTCTAGAGTGCCCGGGCTGCAGTGAACGGGCTGAGTGCACAGGCTGAGTGCACCAGGCTGAGTGCACAGGCTGTGAGATCGGGATTGAAGCTGCACAGGCTGAGTCGCACAGGCTGAGTTGCAAGTGCGCTGAGTGCACGGAGCTGAGTGCAAAGGCTGAGTGCACAGATTGATGTGCACAGGTATGAATGCACAGGCTTGAGTGCACAGGCCTGATAAGAATGCACAGGCATTCTGAAGTTGCACATGATATATGCACCGGCTGAAGGTGCACAGGCTGATGCCACAGGTGTTGATTGCACATGCTGGAGTGCACGGGCTGAGTGCAACAGGGTGAGTTGATCACATGGGGAACGGTGCAAGGACTAACCCTGCGTCAGGAATGCCCACACATAACCAACACAGGAGGAAAGACGCTTATAAAGGAAGTCTCAGTCCGGAGTTGCTTATTAACTAGCCACACTAACACCTCGAAGGTGTGGGAGCCAGTATGTATTACGGAGAAGAGGGCAGGGGACGGGACAACTACTAACTACTAATACTTTACTACTACTACTAATACTACTAACTACTACTACTACTTACTATTACTACCTATACTACTCCACCACTACTACTACCTATTTACTACTACCTACTACTGCTACTGGCTCGCTTGACTTCACTTCTATCTCTTGCGCACTACCAACTACTCCCTCTACCTATTACTATCGTACTATACTATTACTACTACAACCTTAAACTATCTCTGTTCTGTATTACCTGTCTTTTTCCTCTCTGTCACTCATGATTTTCCTGCCCTCTCGCTCATGCCATCATCGACTCCCTACTCCTGGCTCCCTTACTTCGCTATGTCAGTGTGACTTGTAAATGGTCTCCAGTCGAACCATTAAAAAGCTTCTAACAAATAATGTGCTGTTTTTGTGTGTTGTTTCCAGTCATGGTGTTGTGGTTTTTTCTTTCTTTCTGGTCATTAAGCGTACTGGGAAATGTGCAAAAATTTTTGATGTGAATGTGTAAATATTGAGTGATTGCGTAAATATTGAGAGAATACGTAAATTATTTGAGGAATGTAAATAAATAGATAAAAGTGCAAACACATAAGTTAATGTGTGCGTTTACGGTAACCTGAAAATGATAGTAGTTTTTTACACCGGTTGTTAGAGTGTCCTAGAAGGTTACCAAGATATGTCTAACAGCGTAAATCAGTAGAAACACAGCGTTCATGAGCGAAACATTGTGATAATATAGGCTGAAGTTGTATCATGTGTCTTCGTACACACGGCGAAAGGTGGTAATGAAAAGGGAAGACACTGTACACACATGAGACAGGTGGTATACACAGGAGACAGCTGTTGTGCCAGCTGATTCCTATGCGAACCAGCTGGTACACATAGGAGACAGCTGGTATATACAGAAGACAGTCGGCACACACAGGAGACAGCTGGCACACACAGGAGACAGCTGGCACACACAGGAGACAGCTGGCAAACAGGGAGGAGAAACAAAGGTATAATTAGGAGGCATCTGGCAAACACAGGAGACAGCTGGTACACACAGGCGACAGGTGGTATACACAGGAGACAGGTGGCACACACATCAGACAGCTGGCACTCAAAAGAGACAGCTGGCACACATGGGAGACAGATGACATTGGATAAAATTGTTCAGGCGATGGGGATTGGGTTGAGATGGGAACACACCGTTCAGAACTAACGACGTTCACTTTCTAACATGTTCAAGGCACTCTCTCTCTCTCTCTGTGTGTCTCTCTCTCTCTCTCTCTCTCTCTCTCTCTCGCTCTCTCTCTCTCTTTCTTGAACAAACGATTAAGGACACGTGCAACACTGAGGCGTCTATACTGTCGAAAACGTTCGTTACGACTTGCAGCTTCTTACAGCTCGAGTCGTGATGTGTAGGGGAACAGAGCAGTGTACACGTGTTTCACTTATCTGTATGTTCAAGTCAACACTGTGAGTGAGAAACTGGGTATTTGTCACCAGTAACTCTCCGAGTACATTGTTCTAAAGTGCACCGTTGCTGTTTTTAATATATAGTCGTAAAGTATGTCACATATTATGCAGTTTATAAACAAAAATAATGGAATTTTTTATGGGGCGTTTGGTCTGAGTAAGCCAGCTTTAAGGCCTCGATATCACATGATCAATGCTCTACGGGCGGTGGGGTATGACCACGAGTTAAATCATACGTATGGAGAAATGTTTACATTTCTTGCTGACAAACAAATTTAGTATCACTAATAAATGACGAGAGCAGTGTTAGTAAGCAAGTTAGAGAGTGCTTTATTCTGGAAGCGACGGGCTACTTAGCCGGCTCAGATTATCACCAGGGCAGGACGCCAATAAGGAGCCAGCCTGCTTTAAAGTTCATTGGAACACAGGAACCTTCTTTGACGACAGGAAGAGGCTGTTGACCAGGGTTTGCAAGTTTAGTTCCTGCCTGGACGCTGTTCTGGTGCTGATGCTGCTGCCGCTGCTGCGCTCGTAGATTGCTGCTGAAGATGAGGATGATGCTTCTTGGACTGCTGATATTATTGCTGCGTGCTGCTTGGATTTGCTGTTTTTGTTGTTGCTGCTGCTGCTGGGACTGAGTTCCTGTCTTCCTAGACTGCTGTTTCTGCTGCTGCCTCATGTTATGATGATACTGCTGGGAAGTCAAAACATTTCACTTATGCTTCGTCTATTGTGTTCTCAGGCTGGTTGGTATAATGGATATTGAGTCTGTCTGCTATAGAGGATCATTAACTAAAATTAAAGCTCAACTACACTCTTCACCATCATTCAAAGAATTAACTGTATATACTTAAAATAGGAATTACAGTACGTTCGGAATTTGAACTAAATACATACTAGTGCCCAAATGGAACCTTTGAAATATTAACTAGCATTTTAATATAGTTTTTCAAATGGTCGTAGTAGCACGCAGTTCAACGGACTAACCACAGCATGGCTAATCAGGAATAGGTTCTAAAACCTTGTCAAGGTTCTTCTTGAATACAGCCAGAGGTTTGTTGATGACTCCCCGTATGGGCGGAGGGAAGGTGTGCATACCACAGGCACTGCCGATCCTGATATCGATCCTTGTAGAGCTCCGATTGTTACACTTTCTTATTCTGAAATCTCTTGTCTCAGACAATCACTCCCTGTCTCCGCTCCCTGAGGTGTTCTTTGATCCACTCCACTGCATTCACTGATATTCCTGACACAACCTGAAGTTTTCGTCAAAGTCTCTTGTGAGGTGCAGTATCAAATGTCTTCTCTGCTGTCTCTCTCTCTCTTCAAACACCCCTACTACCCCTGCCTCATCTCCGCTAGTATGTCATAGAAATTCAACAGGATGATAACATTAGATTTACCATCTCTCAACCCGTCCTTGTTATTGTTCATGAATCCACTTCACTCCGAGTGCTCTGCCACTCTCCTTCTGATTATCTTCTCCATTACCTTGCAAGGTATGCGTGTCGGTGACGCTGTTCTGTTGTTTAGAATTGTACGTTTCATGTCAGTGATGATAGTCTGTTGTTTATCACTGTACGTTGCATGTCAGTGATGCTGGTCTGTTGTTTATCACTGTACATTGCATGTCAGTGATGCTGGTCTGTTGTTTAGCACTGTACGTTTCATGTCAGTGATGCTGGTCTGTTGTTTAGTCACTGGACGTTTCATGTCAGTGATGCATGGTCTGTTGTTTTATGCACTGTCGTTTCATGTCAGTGTCATGCTGGTCTGTTGTTTAGCACTGTATGTTTCATGTCAGTGATGCTGGTCTGTTGTTTAGCACTGTACGTTGCATGTCAGTGATGCTGGTCTGTTGTTTAGCACTGTATGTTGCATGTCAGTGATGCTGGTCTGTTGTTTAGCACTGTACGTTTCATGTCAGTGATGCTGGTTGTTGTTTATTCATCTGTTACATTGCTGTCAGTGATCGGGTCTGTTGTTTAGACTGTATGTTTCATGTCAGTGATTCTGCGTCTGTTGTTTAGCACTTGTCGTTGCATGCAGTGATGCTGGGTCTGTTGTTAGCACTGTATGTTGCATGTCAGTGATGCTGGTCTGTTGTTTAGCAATGTTTCGTTTCTTGTACAGTGTGACTGGTCTGTTGTTTAGAACTGTTTACGTTGATGTCAGTGATGCTGGGTTGTTGTTTAGCACTGTAAGTTTAATGTCAGTGATGTGGTGTGTTGTTGTTTAGCAATGTACGTTTAATGTCAGTGAGTGCCTGGTCTGTTGTTTAGCACTGTACATCTGCTTCCTATAATTCCTTTTCATAAACGGTTATATCTCTACGTTTATGATATTATATTGTTAGCCTCTTTAAATATGGTTGCAGGCTTTTGCAGGGGTCGATTCACAGCTCATGGACCCTCTATGTGTGTGTCTGTGGCTCAGTATAAGTCGTAATTTTTCTCAGATAACTTTTGGCTCAAACTTTCCAGTTATTTGATGTAATTTTTAATTCATTTTTTTTCACAAGTAAATGCAAAGACATTCTCTTGATATTACATAAATGGGAAGAATTTATTAAAAACTTTTATAATTTTTTTCAAGGAGGGTAAGAGCAATATAGTAACAGCTCTTGTCCTCACGTCAGAGCTCTCTCATGTTACTCCAAGCTGATATTTTGTTCTCAGAGTGAAACCTTGAATGTGTTACTTGTTCTCAGAGTGAAATTTTTAGTGTGTTACTTGTTCTCAGAGTGAAACCTTGAATGTGTTACTTGTTCTCAGAGTGAAACCTTGAATGTGTTACTTGTTCTCAGAGTGAAACCTTGAATGTGTTACTTGTTCTCAGAGTGAAACCTTGAATGTGTTACTTGTTCTCAGATGTTGAAACTTGAATGTGTTACTTGTTCTCAGAGTGATACTCCATTATGCTGTTACTTGTTCTCAGGAGTGATGAAACCGTTTAATGAGTTACTTGTTTCTCTCGGAATGAAACCTTGAATGTGTTACTTGTCCTCAGAGTGAAACCTTCAGTGTGTTACTTGTTCTCAGAGTGAAACCTTCAGTGTCTTACTTGTTCTCAGAGTGATATAACATTACTAGGTGTCTTACTTTGTTCTAAGACCAGAGTGAATCCTTCAGTGTGTTACTTGTTCTCAGAGTGAAACATTCAGTGCTGTTACTTGCTCATAGAGTGAAACCTTCAGTGTGTTACTTGTACTAAGAGTGGAATAACCTTCAGTGTGTTACTTGTCCTCAGAGTGAAACCTTCAGTGTCTTACTTGTTCTCAGAGTGAAACCTTCAGTGTCTTACTTGTCCTCAGAGTGAAACCTTCAGTGTGTTACTTGTCCTCAGAGTGAAACCTTCAGTGTCTTACTTGTTCTCAGAGTGAAACCTTCAGTGTCTTACTTGTTCTCAGAGTGAAACCTTCAGTGTCTTACTTGTTCTCAGAGTGAAACCTTCAGTGTCTTTACTTGTGCTCAGGATTGAAACTTCAGTGTCATACTTGTTCTCAGAATGAAACCTTCAGTGTGTTACTTGTTCTTCAGAGTGAAACCTCTTAGTGTCTCTTCTACTTGTTTCTGATGTGAAACCTTCAGCTGTCTTCTTGGTTCTCAGAGTGAATCCTTCCGTGATCTTACTTGTCTCAGGTGAAAACCTTCAGTGTCTTACTTGGTTCTCAGAGTGAAACCTTCAGTGTTTACTTGTTCTCAGAGTGAAAACCTTCAGTGTCCTTACTTGGTTATCAGAGTTGAAACATTCAGTGTCTTACTTGTTCTCAGAGGGTGAAACTTCAGTGTCTTACTTGTTCTCAGAGTTGAAACCCTTCATTTGTCTTACTTTTTTCTCAGAGTGAAACCTTCAGAGTCTTAGACGTCGTTCTCAGGAGTGGTGAAACTTCAGTGTCTTACTTGTTCTCAGGAGTGAAACCTTCTGTGTGTTACGTGTTATTCGCAGAGTGAAACCTATCTGATGTGTTACTTTTCCTCAGAGTGAAACTTCAGTGTGTACTTGTCCTCAGAGTGAAACATTCAGTGTCTTACTTGATTCCTCAGGAGTGATAACCTTCAGTGTCTAATTGTCCTCAGAGTGAAACCAATCAGTTGTTACTTGTCCTCAGAGATGAACCTTCAGTGATGTTACTTGTCCTCAGAGTCGAACTCCTTCAGTGTGTTACTTGTCCTCAGAGTGAAACCTTCAGTGTGTCACTTGTCCTCAGAGTGAAACCTTCAGTGTGTTACTTGTCCTCAGAGTGAAACCTTCAGTGTGTTACTTGTCCTCAGAGTGAAACCTTCAGTGTCTTACTTGTTCTCAGACGTGAACCTTCAGTGTGTTACTTGTACTAAGAGGTGAACCTTCAGTGTGTTAATTGTCCTCAGAGTGAAAACCTTCAGTGTCTTACTTGTTCTCAGAGTGAAACCTTCAGTGTGTTACTTGTTCTCAGAGTGAAACCTTCAGTGTGTTACTTGTCCTCAGAGTGAAACCTTCAGTGTGTTACTTGTCCTCAGACGTGAAAACCATCAGTGTTGTTACTTGTCTCAGAGTGAAACCTTCAGTGTGGTTACTTGTCTCAGAGTGAAATCCTTCAGTGATCCTTACTTCGTTCTCAGAGTTGTTGAAACCTTCAGTGCTGTTACTTTGTCCTCGTGTGAAACCTTCAGTGTGTTTCTTGTCCTCAGAGTGATGAAACCTTCAGTGTGCACTGATCCTCAGAAGTGTATCCTTCAGTGTGTTGCAATGTTCATAATGAGTGAAACCTTCAGTGTGTTACTTGGCCTCAGAGGTGAAACTTTCAGTGTGTTACTCTTGTCTCAGAGTGAAACCTTCAGTGTGGTACTTGTCCTCAGTCATAGAGTGAAATACCTTCAGTGTGTTACTTGTCCTCAGAGTGAAACCTTCAGTGTGTTACTTGTCCTCAGAGTGAAACCTTCAGTGTGTCACTTGTCCTCAAGAGTGATTCCTTCAGTGTGTTACTTCGTCATCAGAGTGAATACTTCAGTGTGTATTTGCTCCTCGAGTGAAAATCCTTCAGTGGTCACTTGTTCTCAGAGTGAAAACTCTATTGTGTGGTCTAGAAGGATGGTGGGAACACAAGTATTTTCCGTCAGTAAGGGGCGCGCTTTTTTTTCCACAAAAGTCTTGAAAATCGATCTGGGCCTTATATGCTCAAGGTCAGGGTCAAGACTAGGCTTTGCCAAAAAGTAAGAGCATAATTAACCATTGAATACAATTGCAGATTTGCTCTAATTATACTTCTGTCGTGCGTCTTATATGCCGGAAAATATGGTAACTGGAATCACTCTTTAACTATCAAATTCCTGCAGT
This sequence comes from Cherax quadricarinatus, assembly GCF_026875155.1. Classification (NCBI taxonomy): domain Eukaryota; kingdom Metazoa; phylum Arthropoda; class Malacostraca; order Decapoda; family Parastacidae; genus Cherax; species Cherax quadricarinatus. Next base: position 24,945,666 of record NC_069461.1, read on the forward strand.
GCTTGAGGCAACAAGCACTCACTAGCTCTCATGTAGCCAACAAGCACCTGTTAAGCTCTCCTGTTGTAACAAGAACTCGTTAAGCTCTCCTGTTGCAACAAGCACTCGTTAAACTCCCCTGTTGAAACAAGCACTCGTTAAACTCCACAGTTGCAACAAGCACTCGTTAAAACTCCCCTGTTGTACAACAAGCACTCGTTAACTTACCCTGTTGACAACAAGTATCGTTAAAACTCCCTTGTTGCAACAAGCATACGTTAAACGCTCACCTGTTGCAGCAAGCACTCGTTAAACTCAATGGTTCCGCAAAAAGCTCTCGTTGAATTCCCTGTTGCAACAGAGCATCGTTAAAATCCAATGTTGCAAACAAGCACTCGTTAAGCTCCACTGTTGCAACATGAACACGCTAAACTCCCCCGTTGCAAAAAAACTCTCGTTAAACTCACCTGTTGCAACAAGCACTTGTTAAGACTACCTGTTGCAAAACAAACTCTCGTTAAACTCCCCTGTTGCAAAAAGCACTTCATTAAACTCCCTTGTTGCAACAAACTATCGTTCAAACTCCCTGTTGGCAAAGAATCGTTAAACTCCCTTGTTGCAGCAAGGCAACATCGTTAAAACTCCTATCGTTGCAAAACAAGCACTCGTTTGAATTGAACTCCCTGTTGCAACAAGCACTCGTTTTAAACTCCCCTGTTGCAACAAGGCACTCGTTAAAATACTCTGTTGCAAAACAAAGCACTCGTTTTAAACCTCCCACTGTTCCAACAAAGCACTCGTTTTAACTCCCCTGTTCCAACAAGCACTCAGTTGAACTCCCCTGTTGCAACAAGCACTCGTTTAATACTCCCCTGTTGCAAACAAGCCACTCGTTAACTCCTCAGTTGAAACAAGCACTCGTTTATAAAACTCCTCTGTTCAAACAAGCACTCGTTTTAAACTCCCCTGTTGCAATAAAAGCACTCGTTAAACTACTCTGTTTGCAACAAAGCACTCGTTAAACTCCTCTGTTGCAAAAAGAAATCGTTAAACTCACTTTGCAAACAAGCCACTGTTAAAACTCCACTGTTGCAACAAGCACTCGTTAAAACTCCCTGTGTGTTCCAACAAGCACTCGTTGAATACTCCAATTGTTGCAACAAGCACTCGTTTAAATACCCGTATGCAACTAAGCACTCGTTAAACCTCCCCTGTTGGCAACTAAGCACTCGTGTAAATAAAATGTTGCTTAAAGAATCTGTTAATCTATCATGTTGAACTATAAGCACAATCGTGTAATAATCCCATGTTCCAACAAGCAGCTCGGTTAAATCCCTGGCTCCAACAAGCACTCGATTGAACTCCATGTTTGCAACAAGCACTCGTTAAACTCCACATGTTCCAACAAGCACTCGTGAACATTCCCCTGTTGCAAACAAGCACTCGTTAAACTCCCCTGTGCAACAAGCACTCAGTTAAACTCCCTGTTGCACAGCCTATCGTTAATCTCCTGTTGCAACAAGCACTCTTAAACTCCCTGTGGCAAACAAGCTCTCGTTTTAAAAACTCCCGTTGCAACAACCACTCGTTAACTACTCCTGTTGCATACAAGCCACTCGTTAATCTCTCCTGTTTACAAAAAGCACTCGTTAAACTCTCCTGTTTGACAACAAGCACTCGTTTTTAAACTATCGCCTGTTACAAAACAAGACACTCGTTAAATCCCTGTTGCACAAGCACTCGTATAAACTCTTCCTTGTTGCAACAAGGCACTCGTTAAATCATCCTGGTTTGCAAACAAGCCTCTTGTAAATTCTCCTGTATACCAACTAAGCACTTCGTTTTAACTCTTCCTGTTACAAACATGCAATCGTTAAACTCTCCTGTTACAACAAGCACTCGGTAAACTCCCCTGTTGCAACGAGAGCACTCATTAAACTATCTGTCTGCAACAAGCACTCGTTAAAACTCCCTGTAGCAAACAAGCACTCGTTGAGCTCACCTGTTGAAACAAGCACTCGTTTACAACTCCCCTGTTGAAAGACAAAGCACTCGTTGAGCTCCTGTCTGCCAACAAGCACTCGTTTAAACTCTCCCTGTTGCGCAACAAGCACTCGTTAAAACTCGTATTCTATGTTACCTTTTTTGTCACATAAACTTGTCATATTAGCTGAACTTTTATTCCTTAAAATAAAAAGTAAGATTTTTTCTGCGTCTGGAATAACAGTTATATCTGTCTAGCTCTAATTGAATTTAATTTAATTATATAATATACATAGTTTTGGAAGCTTTATTTTCTCCTAAATGTTGTTTTAATTTGTTATCTCAGGATGCCACCTCCTGTAATCCACGATAAAGAGTTGTGTGTTAGAGGCCCACTTTACGGAGCCATCAGTATCCACTTAAGAGTTGTGTGTTAGAGGACCATTTAGAACGGAAAGCCTCTTTGTAATCCACTTAAGAGTTGTGTGTTAAGAGGCCCACTTAACGAGCCTCAGTAATCCACTAAGAGTTCAGTGTTTCAAGAGGCCCACTTAACGGAGCCTCCAGTTATTCCACTTAAGCAGAGGTAATGTTAAGAGGCCACTTAACGGAGTACTCCAGTTAACCCTTAAGAGTAGTGTGTAAGTGGCCAACTTAACGGAAGCCTCTGTAATCAACTTAAGAGTTGTGTGTTTAAGAGCCCACTTAACGGAGCCTCCAGTAATCCACTTAAAGAGTTGTGTGTTAAGAGGCCCACTTAACGAAATGCCTCAGTAATCCCACTTAAGAGCTGTGTGTTAGAGGCACACCACTCTTAACGAAGCCTCCAGAAAACCCACTTAAGAGTTGTGTGTTAAGAGCCCACTTAAGGGAGCCTCCAGTAATCCATTTAAAAGATTGTGTGTTAAGAGGCCCACTTAACGGAGCCTCCAGTAAACCACTTAAGAGTTTGTGTTAAGGGGGCCCTCACTTAACGGAGCCCCCAGTAATCCACTTAAAAAAGTTGTTGTTAAGAGGCCCACTTAAGGGAGCCTCCAGTAATCCACTTAAGAGTTGTGTGTTAAAGAGGCCCACTTAAAGGAGCCTCAAGTAATCCATTTAAGAGTTTGTTTTAAGAGCCCACTTAACGGAGCCTCCAGTAATCCACTTAAGATTGTGTGTTAACAGGCCCACTTAACGGACCTCCAGTAATCCACTTAAGAGTTGTGTGTTAAGAGGCCCACTTAACGGAGCCCCAGTAATCCACTTAAGAGTTTTGTGTTAAGAGGCCCACTTAAAGGAGCCTCCAAAAATCCACTTAAGAGTTTGCGTGTTAAAAGGCCCACTAAGGGAGCCTCCAGTAATCCACTTAAGAGTTGTATGTTAAGAGGCCCACTTAACGGAGCCTCCAGTAATCCACTTAAGAGTTGTGTGTTAAGAGGCCCACTTAACGGAGCCTCCAGTAATCCACTTAAAAGTTGTGTAAAGAGGCCCACTTAACGGAGCCTCCAGTAATTCACTTAAGAGTTGTGTGTTATGAGGCCCACTTAACGGAGCCTCCAGTAATCCACTTAAGATTTGGGCGTGTAAGAGGCCCACTTAACGGACCCTTTCCAGTAATCCACTTAAAAATTGGTGTTAAGAGGCCCACTTAACGAAGCCTCCAGAAATCCACTAAAGAGTTGGGGTGTTAAGAGGCCCACTTAACGGAGCCTCCAGTAATCCCACTTAAGAGTTTGTGTTTTAAAAGAGGCCCACTTAACGGAGCCTCCATAATCCACTTAAAAAAGTTGTGTTTTTAAGAGGCCCACTTAACGGACCCTCCAGTAATCCACTTAAAAGTTGTGTGTTAAGAGGCCCACTTAACGGAGCCTCCAGTAATCCACTTAAGAGTTATGGGGTTAAGGGGCCCACTTAACGGAGCCTCCAGTAATCCACTTAAGAGTTGTGAGTTTAAGAGGCCCACTTAAGGGAGCCTCCAGAAAACCACTTAAGAGTTGTGTGCTAAGAGGCCCACTTAACGGAGCCTCAAGTAATCCCATTTAAAGAGTTGTGTGTTAAGAGGCCCACTTAACGGACCCTTTCCATAATCCACTTAAGAGTTTGTGTTAAGAGGCCCACTTAACGGAGCCTCCAGTAATCCACTTAAGAGTTTGTTTTTTTTTTTTTTTTTTTTTTTTTTTTTTTTTTTTTTTTTTTTTTTTTTTTTTTTTTTTTTTTTTTTTTTTTTTTTTTTTTTTTTTTTTTTTTTTTTTTTTTTTTTTTTTTTTTTTTTTTTTTTTTTTTTTTTTTTTTTTTTTTTTTTTAAAAAAAAAAAAAAAAAAAAAAAAAAAAAAAAAAAAAAAAAAAAAAAAAAAAAAAAAAAAAAAAAAAAAAAAAAAAAAAAAAAAAAAAAAAAAAAAAAAAAAAAAAAAAAAAAAAAAAAAGTTGGAGCTTTCCCAAAGTTGTTTTAAGGACTAGAGCCCCTAATCCACTAAGAGTGTGTTTAGAGGCCACTTACGAGCCTCAGAAATCCCTTAAGAGTTGTGTGTTAGAGGCCATTAAACAAGCCCCCCGTAATCACTTAAAGTTGTGTGTTAAGAGGCCCATAACGGCCTCAGTAATCCATTTAAGAGTTGTGTTAAGAGGCCCACTTAACGAGCCTCCAGTATCCACTTAAGAGTTTTTGGGTTAAAAGGGGTTTTAAAAAAAGGGGGGCCCCACTTAAGGAGCCTCTTTCCCACTTAAGAGTTGTTGTTAAGAGGCCCACTTAACGGACCCTCCAGAAAACCATTTAAAAGATTGTGTTTAAGGGGCCCACTAAGGGCCCCCAGTAATCCATTAAGAGTTGTGTTTTAAAGAGGCCCACTTAACGAGCCCCCAGTAATCCACTTAAGAGTTGGGGGTAAGAGGCCCCTTAACGGAGCCCCAGTAATCCCTTAAGATTTTTGGTGGTTAAACCCCCATTAACACCTTAGTTTTAAAGAGGGGTTTTAAGACCCCCACTTAAGAAGTAAATTCCATTAAAAAATTTTTTTTTAAAACCCCCTTAAGGGGTAGAACCACTTAAGTTTTTTTGGGAAACCCCCCACTTAAGAGTGTAATCCATTAAGATTTTTAAACCCCTTAAAGGGGAGTTAACCATTTAAAGGGGTTTTTTTAAAGACCCACTTAAGGAGTTTGTAACCCACTAAGAGTTTTTAAACCATTTAAAGGATTTTAAACCCATTTAAAAATTTGTTTTAAGGGGTTTTAAGGGCCCTCCGTTCCAAAAATTTTGGTGTTGGGGGGCCCCAAAGGGACCTCCAAAAATCCACTTAAATTTTGTTTTAAGGGGCCCATTTAACGGAGCCTCCGTAATCCATTTAAAGATTTGGTTTAAGGGGCCCACTTAAGGGCCCCCAGAAACCACTTAAGATTTTGGTGAAAAAGGGCCCACTTAAACGAGCCTCCAGAAATCCACTTAAGATTGTGTGTTAAAGCCCACTTAAGGGAAGCCCCCAGTAACCCACAAAAGAGTTGTGTTTTAAGAGGCCCACTTAAGGGAGCCTCCAGTAATCCACTTAAGAGTTGGTTTTAAGAGGCCCACTTAACGAACCTCCAGTAATCCATTTAAAGTTGGTTTAAGGGGCCCCACTTAAACGGAGCCCCGAACCCACTTAAATTTGTGTGTTAAAAGGGCCCCCAACTTAAGGGGTTTAAGCCACTTAAAGGTTTTGAGACCCATTTAGGGAGTGTAACCATTTAAAAGGGGGTTTAGACCACTTAAGGAGTAAAAACCCCTTAAAGGGTTTTTAAGACCCATTTAAGGAGTGAAAATTTAAGGGGGGTTTTTTAAGGGGCCCATTAAACCCTAAAGTTATTAAGGGGGTTTTTAAGGGGCCCAAACCCAAAGGTAGAAAACCCTTTAAAAAAGGGTTTTTGACCATTAAGGAGGTTTAAGAGTTTTTTAAAGAGCCCAAAACCCTTAAGGGGGGTTAACCACTTAAGATTTTGTTTTTAAACCCACAAAGGGGGAAAAAACCCTTAAGATTTTTTTTTAAACCCATTTAAAAAGGGTAGACCCCCTTAGAGTTTTTTAAAAGGGGGGTTAAAAGGGGGGCCCCCAGAAATCCATTAAGAGTTGTGTTTTAAGGCCCACAAAACGGGACCTCCATAACCCCATTTAAGAGTTGGGGTTTTTAAGAGGCCCCAAAAAATTCCGAACCCAAGATTTTTAAAGTTTTTAAAAAGCCCCCATAACCACCTAAGATTTTTTAAAGGGGTTAAGGGCCTCATTTAACCCCTTTAAAGAGTTTGTTTAAAGGGGCCCATTTAACGGCCTCCATAACCCCCTTAAATTTTTTTGTTAAGGCCCCTTAAGGAGCCTCATAATCCATTAAGAGTTGTGTTTAAAGAGGCCCATTTAACGGAGCCCCCAGTAACCAATTAAGATTTTGGGTTAGAGGCCCATTAACGGCCCCAGAACCCCACTTAAGAGTTGTTTTTAAAAGGCCCATTTAACGGAGCCTCCAGTAATCCCTTAAGGTTGTATTTAAAGAGCCCCTTTAACGGAGCTCCTAACCATTTAAAAGAGTTGTTTTAAAGGGGCCCCACTTACGGAGCCTCAATTAATCCCTTAAAGTTTTTTGGTTTAAAGAGGCCCATTAACGGAGCCTCCAGTAATCCACTTAAGAGTTGTGTTAAACCCCACTTAACGGACCTCCAGAATCCACTAAGGGGTTGTGGTTTTAAGAGGCCCCAAATTAACGGACCCTCCAGTATCCATTTAAAGAGTTGGGGTTTTAAGAGGCCCTTTTTAAAGGGGGAAAGCCTCCAGAAATCACTTAAGAGTTTGTTTTAAAGGGGCCACTAACGGAGCCTCCAAAACCATTAAGGTTGGTGTTAAGAGGCCCACTTAACGGAGCCCCCAGTAATCCATTAAGAGTTGTGTGGTAAGAGGCCCATTTAACGGAGCCTCCAGTAATCCCCTTTAAAAGAGTTGTGTGTTAAGAGGCCCACTTAAGGGAGCCTCCAGTAATCCACTTAAGTTGTTGTGTTTAAGAGGCCCACTTAACGGAGCCTCCAGTAATCCACTTAAAAAATTGTGTGTTAAGGCCCACTTAACGGAAGCCTCCAGTATCCACTTAAGATTTTGTGTTTAAGAGGCCCACTTAACGGACCCTCCAGTAATCCACTTAAGAGTTGTGTGTTAAGAGGCCCACTTAACGGAGCCCATTAATACACTTAAAGTTGTGTGTTTAAGAGGCCCACTTAACGGAGCCTCCATTAATCCACTTAAGAGTTGTGTGTTAAGGGGCCCCACTTAAGGGAGCCTCCAGTAACCACTTAAGAGTTGTGTGTTAAGAGGCCCACTTAAACGGACCCTTTCCTTTAATCCACTTAAGAGTTTTGTGTTAAGAGGCCCACTTACCGGAGCCTCCCAGTAATCCATTTAAAGAGTTGTTGTTAAGATTTTTTAGAGCCCACTTAAAACGGAGCCTCCAGAAATCCACTTAAGGGGTTGTGTGTTAAGAGGCCCACTTAAGGAGCCCCCAAGTAATCCACTTAAGAGTTTGTGTTTAAGAGGCCCACTTAACGGAGCTCCAGTAACCAAACTTAAGAGTTGTGTTTTTAAAGGCCCACTTAACGGAGCCTCCAGTAATCCACTTAAAAAGTTGTGTGTTTAAGAGGCCCACTTAACGGAGCCTCCAGTAATCCACTTAAGAGTTGTGTGTTAAGAGGGCCCACTTAAAGGAAGCTCCAGTAATCCACTTAAGAGTTGTGTTAAGAGGCCCACTTAACGAACCCCTCCAGTAATCCACTTAAGAGTTTTGTGGTTAAGAGGCCCACTTAACGGAGCCTCCAGTAATCCACTTAAGAGTTGTGTGTTAAGAGGCCCACTTAACGGAGCCTCCAGAAAATCCACTTAAAGTTTGTGTTAAGAGGCCCACTTAAGGGAAGCCCCCCAGTAATTCCATTTAAAAGAGTTGTGTGTTAAAGAGGCCCATTTAAACGGAGCCTCCAGTAATCCACTTAAGAGTTGTTGATAAAGGCCCACTTAACGGAGCCTCCAGTAATCCACTTAAGATTGTATGTTAAGGGGCCCCACTTAACGGAGCCTCCAGTAATCCATTTAAAGAGTTGTTGTAAGAGGCCCACTTAACGGACCTCCAGTAATCCACTTAAGAGTTTGTTGTTAAGGGGCCCACTTAAGGGAAACCTCCAGAATCCACTTAAGAGTTTGTGTTAAGAGGCCCATTTAACGGAGCCCCCAGTAATTCCACTTAAAGTTGTTGTTTAAGGGCCCACTTAAGGGAGCCTCCAGTAATCCACTTAAGAGTTTGTGTTAAGGGGCCCACTAAACGGAGCCTCCAGTAATCCCACTTAAGAGTTGTGGTTAAGGGGGCCCACTTAACGGAGCCTCCAGTAATCCATTTAAGAGTTGTGTGTAAGAGGCCCATTTTAACGGACCCCTCAAGTAATCCATTAAGAGTTGTGTTTAAGGGCCCACTTAACGGAGCCTCCAAAATCCATTTAAAAGGGGTTTTTTAAGAGCCCACTTAACGGAGCCTCCAGAATAAAATTAAAAATTTGTTAAGGGCCCACTTAAGGAGCAAAAATAACCCCCACTTAAGAGTTTTTTAAGGGGGCCCACTTAAGGGAGCCTCCAGTAACCATTTAAAGTTTTGTGTTTAAAGGGCCCCCACAAAGGGACCCTCCAGTAATCCACTTAAAATTGTGTGTTAAGGGGCCCCACTTAACAAAAGCCCCCAGTAATCCCCTTAAAGCTGTGGTTAAAAGAGGCCCCACTTAACGAAGCCCCAGTAATCCACTTAAGATTGTGTGTTAAAGGCCCCTTAACGGGGCCTCCAAAATCCCATTAAGGTGTGTGTTAAGAGGCCCACTAAGGACCCTCCAGTAATCCACTTAAAAAGTTGTGTGTTAAGGGGCCCACTTAACGAGCCTCCAGAAATCCACTTAAAGAGTTGTTTTTTTTAAAGGCCCCACTTAACGGAGCTCCAGTAATCCACTTAAGAGTTTGTATTTAAGAGGCCCATTAAACGGAGCCTCCAGTAATCCACTTAAGAGTTGTGTGTTAAGAGGCCCATTTAAAACGGAGCCTCCAGTAATCCACTTAAGAGTTGTATGTTAAGAGGCCCACTTAACGGAGCCTCCAGTAATCCACTTAAGAGTTGTATGTTAAGAGGCCCACTTAACGGAGCCTCCAGTAATCCACTTAAGAGTTGTGTGTTAAGAGGCCCACTTAAACGGAGCTCCAGAATCCACTTAAATGTGTGTTAAAGAGCCACTTAAACGGAGCCTCCAGTAACCCACTTAAGAGTTGGTGTAAGGGGCCCCCCACTTAAACGGAGCTCCAGTAAATCCACTTAAGAGTTGTGTGTTAAGAGGCCCACTTAACGGGCCTCCAGTAATCCACTTAAGAGTTGTGTGTTAAGGGGCCCCACTTAAGGGAAGCCTCCAGTAATCCACTTAAGAGTGTGGTAAGAGGCCCATTTAACGAAGCCTCCAGTAATCCACTTAAAGATTGTGTGTTAAGAGGCCCACTTAAAGCGGACCTCCAGTAATCCACTTAAGAGTTGTGTTTTAAGAGGCCCACTTAACGGAGCCTCCAGTAATCCACTTAAGAGTTGTGTGTTAAGAGGCCCACTTAACGGAGCCTCCAGTAATACACTTAAGAGTTGTGTGTTAAGAGGCCCACTTAACGGAGCCTCCAGTAATCCACTTAAGAGTTGTGTGTTAAGAGGCCCACTTAACGGAGCCTCCAGTAATCCACTTAAGAGTTGTGTGTTAAGAGGCCCACTTAACGGAGCCTCCAGTAATCCACTTAAGAGTTGTGTGTTAAGAGGCCCACTTAACGGAGCCTCCAGTAATCCACTAAAGAGTTGTGTGTTAAGAGGCCCACTTAACGGAGCCTCCAGTAATCCACTTAAGAGTTGTGTGTTAAGAGGCCCACTTAACGGAGCCTCCAGTAATCCACTTAAGAGTTGTGTGTTAAGAGGCCCACTTAACGGAGCCTCCAGTAATCCACTTAAGAGTTGTGTGTTAAGAGGCCCACTTAATGGAGCCTCAAATAATCCACTTAAGAGTTGTGTGTTAAGAGGCCCACTTAACGGAGCCTCCAGTAATCCACTTAAGAGTTGTGTGTTAAGAGGCCCACTTAACGGAGCCTCCAGTAATCCACTTAAGAGTTGTGTGTTAAGAGGCCCACTTAACGGAGCCTCCAGTAATCCACTTAAGAGTTGTGTGTTAAGAGGCCCACTTAACGGAGCCTCCAGTAATCCACTTAAGAGTTGTGTGTTAAGAGGCCCACTTAACGGAGCCTCCAGTAATCCACTTAAAAGTTGTGTTAAGAGGCCCACTTAACGGAGCCTCCAGTAATCCACTTAAGAGTTGTGTTGTTAAGAGGCCCACTTAACGGAGCCTCCAGTAATCCACTTAAGAGTTGTGTGTTAAGAGGCCCACTTAACGAAGCCTCCAGTAATCCACTTAAGAGTTGTGTGTTAAGAGGCCCACTTAACGGAGCCTCCAGTAATCCACTTAAGAGTTGTATGTTAAGAGGCCCACTTAACGGAGTCCAGTAATCCACTTAGAGTTGTGTTTAAGAGCCCCTTACGGACCCCCATGGATGTTATTGCAGAATGGAGATTGTTTTTAAGAAAGTTAATATTGAGTATTGCTCATACAGAGACAATTCTCGTCTTGTAAGAGTTAGTTGTCGTCAGATGATTGCAGCAGTAATGCATGTGTAATTGCCTAGATAGTATTGCAGTAGTATTGTAGTGTAGTATGTAGAAGTATTGTCTTATGAGTAATTTATGACGTATCGTGGATATGAGTATTGCAATAGGAGTATTGCATGAGTTATTGTATTGTAAGTATTGATGATGTATATGCTCTAGAGTATTTGTAGAAAGTATGCTGGATAGTTAGTATATATTATGTTAATGGCAGGTTACTTTGCCACTAGAAAGTCTTATATGACTAGAACGTTATATTGTTAAGACGATTGTTTTAGCCCATTGAGTATTTGCCGTAGACGTATTGCAGTAGTATTGCTAGAAGTTATGCCTCTTAGAGTATTTTTATTTGTCGATATGGTATTGTAGACGTATTTGCCAGAAGTTAATTTGTAGTGCTATATGTTAGAGCTGTATTGCACAGAGGTAATTGGTAGTAGAACTTAATATGCAGTCAATGATATTGCGCGAGCTAGTATTGATTGAGGAGTGGATACTTTTGACCTCATGCATCTGTTATTTGAATTAGATAGCTATTTAGTAAACTATAGGACTTGTTATATTGCCCCTCTAAGATGTTATTATAAGCTCCAGTAAGATTGATTGCAGTTAGTTAATTGTAGAGTTCATGTTATTAGAGATAATTGCTAGAAACGGATATTTTCAATGTATTAGAGTATTAGTCCTAAGCAGTATTGCTAAGGAGACTATTTCGATAGAGTTTATTTGCATGTCCGAGTTATTCTGATTCAGACTTATATTGCCAAGCATGTAGTTGGCCAAGAGTTATTGTATGTGAGTATTGCACAGGCCAAGTTATCTCGTAACGAAAGCTTATTGACAGCAGAATTATATTGCAAGAAGTCATGTTATATGACCTAAGTTATACTTGTCAGTAAGGTTATTGCCTAGTAGTTTATTTGCCGACAGTAGTTAGCCGAGTATTGTTAGAGTAATTTGCAGAGTGTATTAGTTAGAGTATTGAACACATTATGCAGTTATTGTAGAGTTTCATTGTAGTGGGAGTATTGCTAGAGATATTGCCAGAGTTATTGACTGAGTATTGGTAATGAGTATGCAGTCGTTAGTATCTGCTCAGAGAGTTTGCTAGAGTATATCCAAGTCACGATATGACAAGTTATTGTTAAGATTGTATTTTTTGCCCATTGAGTAATATGCTAGCAGTAATATGCTATAAAACTGATCTATGCCACGAGCTACTGATGTCTCTTAGATTCACAGTTATTGTTTAACTGAGTAATTGACTTAGCATGTATTATGCATAATATGCAGTATGTTCATGAGTGTAATTGCTAAAGTAGGCTATGTAGTCCTATATTTTTCGTTTAACGATTAGTAAATTAATATTGCCTACGAGACGTTGTTTAGAGTTTAATTGTAGAGTATTGCTAGCCAGTAATCTCGCATGAGTTATTGAAAGAGCTTTGCAGAGTATTTGCAGAGTATTGTAGAGTTACTGTAGGCGTAGATTGTTCGTGTATTTGTATGATGTCAAAATGCTCTAGAATGTATTGAATAGAGTCATTTGCAGAGCTTAATTGCATATGTTGTTATGTATGAAGTATATGCAGGATGTATTGTTGAGAGTGTATTGCTCGAAGTATTGCAGTTATGTATTGATGAGAGTATCTGTATGTTTATGGCTATCTATTAAGGACCACAGTATTAGATATGAGTATTTGCCCGCATTAGTAATTATTATTTTACTTTATATAACTTCCAAGGTAATGAAAATGATTAATTAATATCTGAGTATATAGATATCAGACTATTGTCATATTTTTAAATAAAGAACCACTTTTCCCAAAAACACACAAATATTATATAAGTATATTTTTGTTTTTTAATAATTTAATATAATACAATTCCACCCCCCAAATTACCGTGTTAGTTATTGCTTTAGACAAATGTTATTAGAGAAGCATATTAGTACATTGTTCATAGCAAGACTATTGTACTAGAGATATTGGCCCGAGTTATTTGCCTACGAACGGGATCTATTTTGATTTTACTTAAGTAGTGTTTATTTGCATGAGCGATTTACGCCCAGTAGATATTGCAGTGAGGTTTATGACATGTCAGTCCATGATCCAAATCAGTAATTGTCAGAGCAATATTGCCTCCTAGAGTTAATTTGCTATGTGGTATAGCAAGAATGTTATATGCCAAGTACGAATATAGCCAAAGTCGTTTTGTTGCCAGAATATTGCTAGAGTATTGCCCAGTAATTGTTGTTAGGCAGTATATTAATAGAAGTATTAAGCAGCCAATTAGATGACGAGTCACCATGTTAATATGCTAGAGTATGATTCAGATATTTGCTTAGAGATATTTTGCCCCATTGATTTTGTTAATTTGCTAGGTAGTTATTGCCAGAGTATTGCCAGGTGACGATTATTGCAGAGCTAGTTGTTAGTAGTATTGCTAAGAAGTATTTTTGCAAGAGATATCAGAATTCAATTTGTAGCTCAGTTACTTTGCATGAAGTAATGATTAGGGATTGAATCAGATGATATTGATCAGCTTCAAACCCCCCCTCATAATTGTGTAAATGCCCGATGCTATGCAGTAGGTTTGTTGCCAATAGTAATATTCTAGAGGAATTCCCATTGCCTAGCTGTGTAGATAATTAGTACTAGATATGATATTTAGCATAATAACCTGTTTATGTACAGTATGTTGTTTGATGAGTATATGTCCGATGAATATTGCAAAGGTATTGTCCACAGAAGATATTGCAGAATATTGATCTTATATTGCAGATACTATGCAGCGTTTTATTTTGTCCTTAATGAAGTCATTCCGCATAGGAGCTATTGCAGTTGTTATTGTATAAGTCATTTTGCAGTAGTATATATGACAGTATATTGCAGTTATTGTTTTTCATCTGCAGTAATATTTGCAGAGTATATGCCCAGACAGAAATATCTTGCCAGAATATTGCAGAGTATGCAAAGAGTTAATTGCAGAAAGTTATAGTTAAATGCTAAAATTTTTGCTCAGAAATATTGCGGAATATTGTTGAGAAGTATTGACTTGAGTGTTACTGCAGCATTACTTTGCACCATCGAGTATTTTGATCAGAATTTATTGCAAGAGTTTTGGAAAAAATATTGCAGAGTATTGCGATTATATTGCAAGTAATAATGTTGCATACAGAAGTATCGCAGATATTGCTATGATAAATTGCCAAGGAGTACTGCAGAGCAAAGTAATATTAGCTAGTAGTATTGTCCATGAATATTGACATCTAGTATTGTATATATGTATGCAGAATTTATTGCCCCTAGAGTATTTTGTAAAGTATTGCAGATTATTGCAGTAATAATGCTAAAGATATTCAAGCATATATTGCCAGAATTATTGTAAAGTATTGCAAGGAATATAAGCACAGATTGTTCATTCGTGCAGAAGTATTGCTAATAGTAATAGGCGAGCATATTTGCAGTAACTATTTGTCAGCTAGTAATGCAGAATATGCACGTTAGTATTTGTAAAATACTTGCATGATTATTGAGAATATTATAGCAAGAGATATTCTGCAGTATGGAATATTGCAGAAATATATTGTACACGAGTATTGCCTAGAAGTAATTTGCTTCCCAGCCGAAAATATATGCCCAGAGTATTGAATGTATAGCAGAACTATTGGTATATGTATATATGCTGCTAACTCTTGTGTTCAGAATATTTGCCTCAGATGCATATTAGTAATGTAATTGCAGTAATTATTGTATTGTATTAGCAGGAAAATATTGCAGTAAATTATTGTTGTGTACTTGCAGAGATATGGTCATTGAACTAGTTGTAAGTATTGCCCAGAATTATTGTAATGTATGGTCCTAGAAATATTGATAGATATTATTGTAATCTTCTGCTATTGACAGTTATTATTTGCCTCTAAAAGTATCTGCATGAATATTTGCGCAGAGTCTATGTATAAGTATTTGCGTAGATATATATTGTATATGCTATTGCAAATATTGAGTATATTGCTCCAGAGTATTGTAAAAAGTATTGCATGTAATAGTGCAGTTATATTGTTACTACGTATTATGCAAGTAAATATTGCCAGTTTAGATTCCATATTATGTTAAACTTGATATTGTCAGAATATTGACCCCAGAATATTGAGCCCCATGAGATATATGTATATATTGTAATTGTATCAGAATATTGTATAATTTGTTCCAATCCAGAATAATAGCTAGAATAGTTGTATTTAGCTATATCGCAGAAGTTATTAGCAGAATATTGATAGTCCCTCCGAAGAATATTGTAAAATTGTATCTGCTATAGCAAGTTATTTAGCCAGTTATATCTATTGTAAGAGTTATGTTGACAGATTTATTTGCTATTTAGTATTGCACAGTAATTTATTGCCCCAAATGAGTATTGTTAAAAGTATATGACCTAAGAATTAATTGCCCAGTCCTGGTCAATATTGCTTAACATGTATATGTTCCGAGTATATTGCATGGAATAATTGCTAAGCGTATTTGCTATGTTATTATTGCAGATCTATTTTTGCTCTCGCACATCTGTTCACGATTTAGCCTAACTGTGGATTCAGTGAGTATGCAAATACTTGATTTCTGTGGCCCTACCTCTAGTAAGTATCTTATTGGTAGACAGGTCTACTTGAGAATATTCTTGTACAAGCGTTTTACATGGTACATAATCTTCATTCTAATAAGGTTTCTCTTGTTTCAGGCTTACCTGAAGTTCATAGTGCTACTAGGCTACCTATTGGTACTTGTACAGGGGCTATCACTTGCTGTACTTGTACTAGCTACTACTCTAGGTATGTCTTTATGTACAGAATGCTAGCTCTAGTTACTTGTACAAGCTACCTTTTTCGATACTGTTCTTTGTACAGGTTGTTCTTACACTTAAGGTTACTTGTACTAGGCATACTCTTTGTAGTACTTAGTAATCTCCGATCTGACCTGTTAGCTTGGATACAATCTACCTTGCGTAATCTTTAGACAGGCTACCTATTTTCGTTGTACATCAGTCGTCGCCGCGTCGTTTTCTTGTACTATCTGTACTAAGCTACTTTATGTGTTACTTGTAACAGGTCTATAACATCGGTACTTGCTACATATCTTGCCTTGTTACTTGTACAAATTGCTACCTTTGGAGTACTTTGTACATCATGCCTTGTTACTTGTATCAGGCTTTTTTATCCTGGTATGTTGGTAAGGTTTCTATGCCTTGGGATACTTGTACAGTCTGATCTGTTACTTTGTCTACTAAGTTAACCATTGAGGGAATTTACTTAAGTTAGTCAAGTCTGCTAACTATGTCTTAGTACATGCTGCTTGGTACTTGCTACAGGCTCTACCTAATGATATGTAAGATTATCGTGCTATCAAGGTACTTTTTTGGATATATGGGTTACATTTGTTCTCCATGTCTGCATGGTATTGTACATATCTACTCGGGTACTTAAAAAGGGCTTCCTTATTACGTCTGTTTCATTTCAGTTGCGAGCCATGTTACATTGTACAATAGCTTACCTAGTGATTACTTGTACCAGGTCTACCCTAGTGTAGCGCTGACGACATCATTTGCCTGTTACTTGTACAAGTCTACTCTTGATTTTAATACGGTATATTGTACAGTATAGACCACTGTCTATCTTGGACATGATAATCCTATCTTTCCACATGAGTACTTGATTACAGGCTACCTGAGAGTTACCTTGCTTATTGTACGAGTATCTGCCTAGTACTTGTACAAGGTCTACCTGTATGGTTTGAATACTAGTCTGCCATTTGTTACTATGGTACATGGCTAGCCCCATTGGTATCATTTGTTCAGTACTTAACCTTTGTGATTACTTGTACAGGCTACTGTACTTGCTACAGCTGTCCTACATATGGTACTTTGCCTACGTCTGCATAGTTGCTCTGTACATTCTATCCTCTGTGGGATTTATCTCTTCTGTACAAGGCTACCTTATGTAACTTGTACCAGCATCTGTCCTTTTGTTACTTGTACATAGCTACTCTGGTACTTTTTTTTTGACAGAGAGTCTTTACTTTTTATCTCTGGTATCTTGATGTAACAGCTCTTGTTCCATGTTAACTTTAGTACAAATGACATAAAATGGGTAACTTTGTACATGGCTACCTATGTAGTTTCGCGTATCTTGCTTATCAGTGCTACCTTGGCTACTTGTACTAGGACTAACCTGGATACTTGTACTGTCTGCCTCGGATTGTTACATTGTACAATTTTCCTTGGATACTTGTATCAGGTCTGTACCTAGATCGTACTTGTATCAGTCTGTACCTCTTTTGTTACTTGCCAATACAAGCTACCTAAGGTTCTTTGTATTACAGTGTCTACCTGGTTTACTGATGTTCTCAGTCTTGCCTAATTCGATACTTGTAAGACATACCTATAGGTGCGACTTTGCAAACTAATCTATTCCGCTTCGCATTACTTCTGTTACAGGTCTACCCTTAGGTACATATGTACAGGCTTCCTGCGTACTTGTACAAGACTGCCTAGCCGTAGCTTGCTACTAGGCTACCTGGTGCAAGTATCAGGGCTATGCCTTCATGTCTGTTACTTTTGTACAGTGGTCTAATTCTAGTACTTTAGTATTTAGACTATCACTAGCGACACTAGTCAAGCTACAGTATTTGGTCTACTTATGCAATATCAGTCTGCCATGAATGTTAACTTTGATACAAGACTACCTTACACTCTGGTGCTACTTGCTATTCCAGAGCTTTATCCTCTAGGACTGACAGGTACTAGATACATGTTCTTGCCTGTTCCTATTCTTGATACATAGTTAACTTACCTACTGGTATTGTTATCAGTTGCCTGTTACTTGTACCATGCTACCTGTGTACTTCGTAATCAGGCTACCTGGTATTGGACAGGCTACTGGTACTTGCACAAAATCTTACTGGTTTTGTACAGGCTACCTTGGTTACTTGTACTGGCTACAGGTGCACGTATACAGGCGCTACCTTGGTTCTTAGTAAAGGCTAACATTGTACTAGTTCAGTCTACCTGGCCACTAGTACAGGCTACCTGCGTACTTGGACGGCTTACATTGTGTACTTATTCAGTCTACCTAGTACTTGTAAGCCTACTGGTTTACTAGTTATGAATATCCTAGGTACACTTGTACAGGATAACCTGGTACTTGTAACATAGTACCGTACTTAGTTACAGGACATACCCTGGTATCCTCTGTACTGGCTACTTGGTACTTGTACAGGCTTCCTGGTACTCGTAAAAGGTACCTGGTACTTGTACAAGCTTACCTGTGTACTTTGTACAAGATAATGGTACTAGTACAGCTACATGGTATTTGTACAGGCTGAATTGTAATTGTACAGGCCTTCCCTGGCTTCTATGTACTGGCTAAATGGTTAGTGTACAGGCTGCCTCTTTGATTGGTACTAGTACAGGCTACCTCGGGCACTTTTGGTTCTTCGTTCAAGGATTTGACCAAGGGATTATAGAAAGATAGTACAGGCTACTCTAGTGGTATTGTCAGGCTACTGGAACCGATATAGTACAAGGCTACATGGGTACTTATACAGGCTACTCTGTTTAATAGTACAGGATACAATGGTACTTTGTACAGGCTACCTAGGTTACTTATTCAGCGCTTACATAGTACTAGTTCAGGTACCCTGTTACGTTGTACAGGTCCACTGGTACTAGCCAGAATATGGTACTTTGCACAGGATGATACTCTAACTGATACTCAAACAAGTGTGGTACTCGAGGTGGTACTCGCAGTTGGAACTCCAACTATTCCTCGAGGTAGTACTCCAGGTGTACTCGTATTGGATTACACTTCAAGGAACATTACTGAGACTGTAAATGAACCTCTAGGTACATGACGATCACTATTACCACTGATGATATTGGCGAAATAAGTCAGAGAAGCTGTGAGACAGACGAGACAGAGAACAGAACAGCAGACCAGCATAAGAGACAGCAGATACATAGAGGACAGACCAGAGACAGAAGACAAACAGACGACCAGAGACAGAGAGACAGACAGAGACAGAGAAGAGACAGTATGCATTAGAGAGTATTGTGGAGCTGTAACCTCTCTCTCTCTCTCTCTCTCTCTTCTCTCTCTCCTTCTCTCATCTCCTCTCTCTCTCTCTCTTCTTCTCTCTCTCTCTTCTCATCTGTATTTCCTCTCTCTCTCTCTCTTAAATATTGCTCTACCTGACTTATCTTCGCATTCATCAGTGCGTAGTAGCGATCCCGTCTGTACCGAGGGTCAAGTTACTGTCTCTAATGTTCTTGAAGTTATCAATTCGGTACACACTGAGATGCCTCGAGTAACAGTGGTAGTACATCAAGAGTGACAGTCTAATAGTCCAAGTAGGACCGAAAGCGCTCGCGCATGTTTCAGTCGTCCTGTGTGCAGGTTTTTGCAGGAGAGAGAAGAGACAGAGGAGAGAGGCAGAGGTCGAGACGAGACGAGAGAGAAGAGTAGTGGAGATTAATTTCCCCTCGCGTAGAGAGAGTGAGAGAGAGAACGTGAGAGAGAGAGCAAAGAGAGAGAGAGAGATTATAGTATCACAATATTTTACCATATAAATATTTTCAGGATGTTTTTAACTGACTAGCGTGACATCTTTAAAGATAATTCAGGTGGAAGACTGTAGAAGAAAAGAAACTGTGCTGCAGTGCTATATTCAACCATAAATGGGAGGGAGTAGTATGCTATGACAATCATTCTGCTCACCCTAGCATGGTCATGGAAGGATTGTGACTCTGATAGTGTGGTGGAGACAACCATCACATACTGTTGTAGACAGCAAATCTTCGCGTTCTCAGAAACCTGGCTGAAGTTTTTAGGGGGGTGGAGCATGGAGTCTGCATGTTCCGAGCACTGTCAGAATGTAGTCAGTCATGGGCTGCTCCACCATCAATCAGCAGTAGCAAAGAGATTGGAATACAGAACATTGAATAGAAGGGACTCTACGTGGGCCTACTGGCCATGCTGGCTAGGTCAAGACAGAATTTTAGTCAGTAGATCTATTTACGACTCTGTTATGCACAGACGTCATCTACAGTCAGACTGTGCTAAACAGAACTTTGTTTGGTGCACGAGTAAGAATTAGCATTCAAAGAACAGTACAACAATAGAGTTCGGTTTTACCCCACAATGTTGTATTATGTCTAATGTTTGGAATACTAGTTGGCACTAATGCATGGCAACCACATGTTGGGTGAAAATCTAGTGGAGTGCTGAAATACAGTTGGTGGGAAACATGTGGAGTGAAAACATGGGTGAATAACAAGTGGTGAGAAAACAGTCCAATGACAAAATGGTCAAATTATATTGTCTAGAAATACGAGTGGGTGAAGCTATGTTGAATACAGACAAGTAAGTGCAGAGCAGAACATCAACAACCTTCATAGAGGAAAAGTTATTGCACTCAGCTCTACTCACTCCATTCACTCACTCATTCATTCACTCCACTTGCTTCATTCATCCACTATATTTCACTCATTCCGTTTACTCTACTATCATTCACAACACGCTCACTTCAGACAGCACCGACCCTGCCAGTCCCATGACAGCAACGTATCCCAGCCAGTCTACCAGACAGCAACCTGACCTGCCAGTTCACCAGTACAGCAACCGACTCCTGCCATAGTCACCCAGACAGACTCGAACAGCGGTGAACACGGAGTCAGCCAGAACACCTCCCTCTTTTCCTAACAAGACACTGATTTTAACAAGACGGCACTGAACCTCTGCGCACTGCAGATGAAATAATGAGAGAGGGAGGAAAACACGGGTTTTAGTAGTAGGATAGCGGTGATTCCCGGAATAAATCCTTTTTAAACACCCATTCTGCATAGCAAGATAGCAGAACATCGGAGGTATTTCGCGATTCATTTGAGAATATTTAATAATTTCATAGGCTTGCTTGTTTAGTCAGTGATGACGGTTTGCTCAGGAGCTGTCGGACATTAATGATTCGGAGACTCTTGAGATTACAGTAGGGGGATATTCCGACCCTGAAAGACAACGGTACTTATGTCTGAGGCATACGGAAGCGTTATCAGAGACTAGTGATTTCGTTATAGGCAGAAAATGTACATAAAAGTAATTGGATGTCATACTCACTGATACACAATACCATCAAGTTGATGTAGCAAGGAACATGTACGTGTTTTGTTAACACAATACCGACTAAGTTGTCCTTGATTTATCTATTGATTATGGACACTGGATGCGGCAACTGTCACAACAATGTTTGCACTTGTGTCTAATTCTTCATAAAGACACATGTGCAACGTTTCGAATGTCTTCTGTTATCGCAGACGTGATCGCCCTAGAACAATAGGTTTTTCCTTAGTGTCTAAACTCGTTTAAATATTTGTTGTACCTGGTAAGACGTATATACCCTTTGAAGAGTATATAGAAGAGACGATTGTTGGCCGTAGATAGGAATTCTATACCCGAGAGGTGAATATTCACAGTTGGTATATACGCTGAGAGTATATTTTCAGTATCCTGTTTTCAGATATGAAAGCTATTTGGATTTGGGTGATTGAACAGGTGACATGCTGTTTGATCATCCCTCGATTGCAGTAGATAGGATTTAAGACGTCCGTTAACCATCCAAGGCATGGAATTGAACATGAACTACCATTAAGGTTTCCTGCGCACAAGGATCTTGAAGGGACTGATTACGCTTACTCTTAAATTGTCTCAACGATAATAAGACAACCGGTGTTTTACAGTGTTCCTATTCATTAATTTGTTCAAGCTCCACCACTGAGGTCTGGGTGTCGAGTCTCCTGTGTCTGGTGGAATCCATTAAAGAGCTTGTTTCCCTTAGACACTGCTTGTCATTGTTTAACCTTGCAGTAAAATAGGTTACCTGGGTGTTGTTAGAGGAACTGGTGTGGGTCGCATTTCTCTGGGGATATAATGACCTTAATAATAATAATAATAACTATTTATAATAATAATAATAATAATAATAATAATAATAATAATAAAAAACCACAGCCGCAAAACCAAAAAAAAAAATAATATCAATAATAATAACTACATTATTACTTATTATATATTATTTTATTATTATTATTATTATTCTTATTATTTTGTATTCATTATGTATTGATGTAGCATTTCCAGCCACAAAAACTAGGAAAGATCTAATTGTCAGAAATTAGACAAAAACAGGACACCGAAAAGTTATATCTAAAATGATTTATATTAAATGTAAGAGAAGAATATAAAAATAAACGAGATTGAAGGGTGATAAGATGCAGAGAGAGAGAGATGATGTAGAGAGATTTGAAGATGAGTGAGGAGAGAGAGAAGTATTCGATGAGATGAGGTTTTCCCTGGAGAGAGATGATAGAGAGTGAGAGTTTATATGTAAATAAGCGTAGCAGAAATGAATAATGGAAAGTTGAATGGTGGAGGAAATTGGAGTATCTTTTTAATAGGCTTTAGAAAAGGCAGCAGAGATTGATTCTTTGACGGAAGCTGTGTATTCCTTGAGAGAACAGTTCAGAGACCAAAACTTAAAACGACACAGAGAATTACTACATATTATTTTATATATATATATATATATAATATTATATATATAGTATATATTATTAATATATATATTTTTTTATATTTATATACTTTATATATTTATAATAACCACTGATCTCTGGCTGAAGGAGCTCAAACCTACGAACCTTAGGACAGGTTAGCTGTGCTTTACAATCTACCCACCTGGACCAATACCTTGGCGTGTAGCATGAGCCTACAAGTGTAGCTCATGCTACACCTGCCAAGGGTAATTTGGCAACCAGTGGTGGGTAGATTGGTAAACGCACGCGTTATCTCTGATGTACTATAGGGTCGTAGGTTAGAGTCTTCCTACAGCTTAAGATTCATGTGTTTGTGTATATTTCGCATGTCTCTAGAGAATTTCCTTGCATAGTATTTATATTTATATATATATTTATATTATTATAATATATATATATACTATTATATTGTACTATATATATATAATATTTTATATATATATTTATATTACTATATATATACCAGTTATTTTATATATTTGCGTAAGATCAAAGTTTATCAAAGGTGATTTCGGAATTTGCAAAACAATACCACTCTGAAAAAAATAGAGAAATTCCAAGCGCTTTCGTGATACCCACATTATCAAGGTAATGTTGAGTGTCACCGAAGCGCTTGAGAATTTACTTTTTTTTCAGAGTGGTTGTTTGCATATTATATATATATTATTATATATATGTAATATATATATTATATTATTAGATATATATATATATTTATTTTTATATTTTTTATACTTGATTTTCTATTTATATATATACTATATATTTATATATTATTTATTTATATTTATATATATATATAGATATTTATATTACAACGCATATATATATTTTATATATAATATGATTATATTTTTTACTCTATATATTGATATATAATATACACACATATTCTATATTTATTTAGTAGATTTAATATATTTATAATATATTTAGTTTATATTATATACTATATTCTTTATATATTATGTCATATATATATACCTACATATTTATATAAAATATCTATATTTATATATATATATATATATATATATTATTTATTCGATTTTTATATATATGTATATATTTATATTCTATATTTATCATTCATACTATATATATATATATATATATACTAATTTTGTTATATCTTTGATATTGGTCATCCTGTGTTATCTTAAATATTTGTAGAGCATATGTTCATCACCTTAATATTTTAGCGGTAAGTCCCGTTTATAGCTAAAATAGAGACTTTCGCGTTATAATTATTATATGTTTCGAATATATGTAACAAATACCATGGTATTATCGTTATTATCCGCTATTTCGTTTTTATCGCTATATCGTTATTATCCAGCTATTATCGTTATTATCACTATTTTGTTTCAAATTATCACTATATTTACGTATTATTGTTAGGTCTGATTTTCTTGTGTATATAGAGTTTAAGTCTCGGAACCCATCGTAGTGAAGTGTCAGTTGTTTATGTCGGCTGGCTGACGTGGCTCAGCATGGATCCAACTGACGCTCACGTCTAACAGAGTCGGCAAGTAGCTCAGTCTGATCCCAGCTCTAGCCTGACAACCTGAATCGTATATTGGCTTTACGGTGTACAGTTGGCAATTGGTTTGGGATTGAACGACCTATAGAGCTCGCTAGATCTCTCTATTTGTTCTTATTACTTTGAAAGAATCTTTTAGATATTTATGTCGTGGCATTACAGTTCAGTAATCCTAGAGTTAATATACGCAGATTCAATAGTCTTGTTAAATCTTGTACCCTTTTGTTTTTTGTGAGTCTAACAGTGCTTGTTAAGAAAAGAGACGTAATTATTAATGAGGACTTAGATACAGGTAGAATATTTAAACTTCTTACATTAATATGACATTTCCCATGATTTGAACATTAAACGTATATTGGTAATTTTATTGTACAAAGTATTAAGTTAATTTGAACTTCAAAGAGAAGATAAATGTATTGTATTTAAATACTTTAAATCAATATTTAATATTATTTATGGAGTTTTCCAGCTTGTATTTATTTCTCTAGACTCTAAGACCTAAAGAATCGGATCAAAAATACTTGTTGCATAAGAAAATAATATCGGTAACAGGCACATCTTGAAGTTCTTTAAAAATTTTCTTATTACGCAACGATATATATATATATTATATTTATATATATTAAATATATATATATTATATATATATATTATAGATATACTATATATATATATATATATGTACAACTGGTCATTAGCAAAACTAATTAAATTATGTCCACTCTAAAAATTCTCTTATACGTTTAGTGAATATATATTTTTTATTGTCGTTATGTAAAAATACTATTTTGTACCAAAGAACTTAGAATATCTTATAACCTTATCTTGGTTGCATCAGCTCAATTTTATTGAAGCCTGAATTCAACTAAATATATTTTAGATAAGTTTACACTTAAATTAATACAATCAAACAACAATTAAAAATAGTATTGTTTTTGTTAGGTTCAGAATGATTTTGCTAAATTATTGCATACACAATTTTCGCCTGAACTTTATTCGGCAAGATGTGCGTTGCTATTTAAGCAACAATCGAAATTTTACTTCCTTCGGCACAACATGAATATATATAATATAAATATATATATACTATTATAAATATATTATTCTACTATATATATTTAAAATATATATATATATATATATTTCCATGTAATATATAATATCTATATATATGTATATATTATTTATTATATAATATTTTATATATATTATATATATATATATAAAATATATATATATATATATATTATATATTTTTATTACATATATATATATACTTTATATATATAATATTATATATATATATATATTTACATATATATATATATATCATTTATTATATATATCTATATAACATAGATTCAAAAGACGTGCATTTAGGGACGGCAAGAGCGAGGTAAGGAGGATAATAAAAAGGTAGGTAATGTAGATTAGAATGTAGGAAGAGAAGGGTGCGTAACAAATGCATTCTAGGAATGATGGAGAGACTGACTGGGCACTGGCATTTCGATAGAGGATATGACACTGGAGCCTGACAAGACACAGAGAGAGGTGAAATTTGATCCAGGCATCCTCAGTACACTGTTACATGGACTACTTCTTACATGGAAACACAGCTGTTCATAACAGACTGTCTCACACACACACACTACAAACACAACACACTGTACACACACCACACAACACACACACCACACACACACACACACATAACACCCACACACTCACACACACACACATCACTACCCACACGACACACCACACACCCCTCACACACCACACACACACACACACACACACACACACACAAACACACACACACACACACACCCTCATCCCTACCCATTGTACCGTCCCCCTCACATTTCCTACCAATATCCACCCTACTCTAGCCATTGTCTCGTCTTATCACCTTTCAAGTCGTTCCCACACTCCAGCAACAAGCAGGCGCTTCTACCATACATATCCACCGTCCACTATCACTCGACCACTCATTCCACTAGACCACTCAACATCCGACCACCAGTCACCGACCATGTCATCACAGACCACACAATTCATAACCACTTCATCACCGTCCACTCATCACTACAACACTCATACACTAGATCATTCATCAAACCGACCACCGACCACTCCTTCACTAGACCACTCCTCATTCCTGCTCCACTCATCACTAGAACACCTCCGATCCACTACGAACCTACTCATTCACCAGACCACTCATCCATCCCGACACTCATCCAGCAGACACTCACCAAAGGACCACTTCCTCCACCAGACCACACTCACTCAGCTCATTTCACTGCACGCCCCTACTACCCACACTCTATGCCAAAATGTTATTCTGCCCAACAGGTTCCCAACATTAGCGAACCATATACAAAGACAACCTCTCTCATCACTGCTAGAGTGAGAGACGATGCCGAGAGTTGATGAAGATGAGATGAGTCTGAGAGAGACACGAAGACGAAGAGAGAGACGAGAGACCGAGAGATGCTTCGAAGTATTTAGTACTAAATCGTCTTACGAGAGTAGGTATATAGATACGAGAAGATTAGCTTCGCGAGAGAGAGAGAGAGAGAGGAACAAGAGAGATGTATTCCTGGCGTGGATCTCTGCTGGTCGTTGCTAACGTTCTATTTCTCTCGTAGGTTTCAAAAAGGTCTGTCATACCTTTCTTAAAGCTGTGATTAAGGATTGTTCTACCATTTTTCTTGGCCACAGTGAGGCTGAGTGAAGTATTTCTAATAACTCTGTGACTCAGAGTTAGAAGCGTTTACGATGTGGAACTTCCCTTGTATTCTCTATCACAGTGTTCGTCATTCCCCAAGATATCCAAGATGCTCAATTATCTCAGCAGAGTCCTATCGTATCCAACACGTAGCATTTGTCAGAGAAGAGTGATGAACGAGAACAAGTCCAACTGGTGTGGCGCATGTGTCAATTATCATCCAAACCTTTCTCTCTTTCTCTCTCTCACCTCTCTCTGTCTCTCTCTCTCTCTCTCTCTCTCTCTCTCCATCTCTCTACTCTCTCTCTCTCTCTCTCTCTCTCTTCTCATCTCTCTATCAATCTATTATTGACCCCCATGGATGTTATTGCAGAATGGAGATTGTTTTTAAGAAAGTTAATATTGAGTATTGCTCATACAGAGACAATTCTCGTCTTGTAAGAGTTAGTTGTCGTCAGATGATTGCAGCAGTAATGCATGTGTAATTGCCTAGATAGTATTGCAGTAGTATTGTAGTGTAGTATGTAGAAGTATTGTCTTATGAGTAATTTATGACGTATCGTGGATATGAGTATTGCAATAGGAGTATTGCATGAGTTATTGTATTGTAAGTATTGATGATGTATATGCTCTAGAGTATTTGTAGAAAGTATGCTGGATAGTTAGTATATATTATGTTAATGGCAGGTTACTTTGCCACTAGAAAGTCTTATATGACTAGAACGTTATATTGTTAAGACGATTGTTTTAGCCCATTGAGTATTTGCCGTAGACGTATTGCAGTAGTATTGCTAGAAGTTATGCCTCTTAGAGTATTTTTATTTGTCGATATGGTATTGTAGACGTATTTGCCAGAAGTTAATTTGTAGTGCTATATGTTAGAGCTGTATTGCACAGAGGTAATTGGTAGTAGAACTTAATATGCAGTCAATGATATTGCGCGAGCTAGTATTGATTGAGGAGTGGATACTTTTGACCTCATGCATCTGTTATTTGAATTAGATAGCTATTTAGTAAACTATAGGACTTGTTATATTGCCCCTCTAAGATGTTATTATAAGCTCCAGTAAGATTGATTGCAGTTAGTTAATTGTAGAGTTCATGTTATTAGAGATAATTGCTAGAAACGGATATTTTCAATGTATTAGAGTATTAGTCCTAAGCAGTATTGCTAAGGAGACTATTTCGATAGAGTTTATTTGCATGTCCGAGTTATTCTGATTCAGACTTATATTGCCAAGCATGTAGTTGGCCAAGAGTTATTGTATGTGAGTATTGCACAGGCCAAGTTATCTCGTAACGAAAGCTTATTGACAGCAGAATTATATTGCAAGAAGTCATGTTATATGACCTAAGTTATACTTGTCAGTAAGGTTATTGCCTAGTAGTTTATTTGCCGACAGTAGTTAGCCGAGTATTGTTAGAGTAATTTGCAGAGTGTATTAGTTAGAGTATTGAACACATTATGCAGTTATTGTAGAGTTTCATTGTAGTGGGAGTATTGCTAGAGATATTGCCAGAGTTATTGACTGAGTATTGGTAATGAGTATGCAGTCGTTAGTATCTGCTCAGAGAGTTTGCTAGAGTATATCCAAGTCACGATATGACAAGTTATTGTTAAGATTGTATTTTTTGCCCATTGAGTAATATGCTAGCAGTAATATGCTATAAAACTGATCTATGCCACGAGCTACTGATGTCTCTTAGATTCACAGTTATTGTTTAACTGAGTAATTGACTTAGCATGTATTATGCATAATATGCAGTATGTTCATGAGTGTAATTGCTAAAGTAGGCTATGTAGTCCTATATTTTTCGTTTAACGATTAGTAAATTAATATTGCCTACGAGACGTTGTTTAGAGTTTAATTGTAGAGTATTGCTAGCCAGTAATCTCGCATGAGTTATTGAAAGAGCTTTGCAGAGTATTTGCAGAGTATTGTAGAGTTACTGTAGGCGTAGATTGTTCGTGTATTTGTATGATGTCAAAATGCTCTAGAATGTATTGAATAGAGTCATTTGCAGAGCTTAATTGCATATGTTGTTATGTATGAAGTATATGCAGGATGTATTGTTGAGAGTGTATTGCTCGAAGTATTGCAGTTATGTATTGATGAGAGTATCTGTATGTTTATGGCTATCTATTAAGGACCACAGTATTAGATATGAGTATTTGCCCGCATTAGTAATTATTATTTTACTTTATATAACTTCCAAGGTAATGAAAATGATTAATTAATATCTGAGTATATAGATATCAGACTATTGTCATATTTTTAAATAAAGAACCACTTTTCCCAAAAACACACAAATATTATATAAGTATATTTTTGTTTTTTAATAATTTAATATAATACAATTCCACCCCCCAAATTACCGTGTTAGTTATTGCTTTAGACAAATGTTATTAGAGAAGCATATTAGTACATTGTTCATAGCAAGACTATTGTACTAGAGATATTGGCCCGAGTTATTTGCCTACGAACGGGATCTATTTTGATTTTACTTAAGTAGTGTTTATTTGCATGAGCGATTTACGCCCAGTAGATATTGCAGTGAGGTTTATGACATGTCAGTCCATGATCCAAATCAGTAATTGTCAGAGCAATATTGCCTCCTAGAGTTAATTTGCTATGTGGTATAGCAAGAATGTTATATGCCAAGTACGAATATAGCCAAAGTCGTTTTGTTGCCAGAATATTGCTAGAGTATTGCCCAGTAATTGTTGTTAGGCAGTATATTAATAGAAGTATTAAGCAGCCAATTAGATGACGAGTCACCATGTTAATATGCTAGAGTATGATTCAGATATTTGCTTAGAGATATTTTGCCCCATTGATTTTGTTAATTTGCTAGGTAGTTATTGCCAGAGTATTGCCAGGTGACGATTATTGCAGAGCTAGTTGTTAGTAGTATTGCTAAGAAGTATTTTTGCAAGAGATATCAGAATTCAATTTGTAGCTCAGTTACTTTGCATGAAGTAATGATTAGGGATTGAATCAGATGATATTGATCAGCTTCAAACCCCCCCTCATAATTGTGTAAATGCCCGATGCTATGCAGTAGGTTTGTTGCCAATAGTAATATTCTAGAGGAATTCCCATTGCCTAGCTGTGTAGATAATTAGTACTAGATATGATATTTAGCATAATAACCTGTTTATGTACAGTATGTTGTTTGATGAGTATATGTCCGATGAATATTGCAAAGGTATTGTCCACAGAAGATATTGCAGAATATTGATCTTATATTGCAGATACTATGCAGCGTTTTATTTTGTCCTTAATGAAGTCATTCCGCATAGGAGCTATTGCAGTTGTTATTGTATAAGTCATTTTGCAGTAGTATATATGACAGTATATTGCAGTTATTGTTTTTCATCTGCAGTAATATTTGCAGAGTATATGCCCAGACAGAAATATCTTGCCAGAATATTGCAGAGTATGCAAAGAGTTAATTGCAGAAAGTTATAGTTAAATGCTAAAATTTTTGCTCAGAAATATTGCGGAATATTGTTGAGAAGTATTGACTTGAGTGTTACTGCAGCATTACTTTGCACCATCGAGTATTTTGATCAGAATTTATTGCAAGAGTTTTGGAAAAAATATTGCAGAGTATTGCGATTATATTGCAAGTAATAATGTTGCATACAGAAGTATCGCAGATATTGCTATGATAAATTGCCAAGGAGTACTGCAGAGCAAAGTAATATTAGCTAGTAGTATTGTCCATGAATATTGACATCTAGTATTGTATATATGTATGCAGAATTTATTGCCCCTAGAGTATTTTGTAAAGTATTGCAGATTATTGCAGTAATAATGCTAAAGATATTCAAGCATATATTGCCAGAATTATTGTAAAGTATTGCAAGGAATATAAGCACAGATTGTTCATTCGTGCAGAAGTATTGCTAATAGTAATAGGCGAGCATATTTGCAGTAACTATTTGTCAGCTAGTAATGCAGAATATGCACGTTAGTATTTGTAAAATACTTGCATGATTATTGAGAATATTATAGCAAGAGATATTCTGCAGTATGGAATATTGCAGAAATATATTGTACACGAGTATTGCCTAGAAGTAATTTGCTTCCCAGCCGAAAATATATGCCCAGAGTATTGAATGTATAGCAGAACTATTGGTATATGTATATATGCTGCTAACTCTTGTGTTCAGAATATTTGCCTCAGATGCATATTAGTAATGTAATTGCAGTAATTATTGTATTGTATTAGCAGGAAAATATTGCAGTAAATTATTGTTGTGTACTTGCAGAGATATGGTCATTGAACTAGTTGTAAGTATTGCCCAGAATTATTGTAATGTATGGTCCTAGAAATATTGATAGATATTATTGTAATCTTCTGCTATTGACAGTTATTATTTGCCTCTAAAAGTATCTGCATGAATATTTGCGCAGAGTCTATGTATAAGTATTTGCGTAGATATATATTGTATATGCTATTGCAAATATTGAGTATATTGCTCCAGAGTATTGTAAAAAGTATTGCATGTAATAGTGCAGTTATATTGTTACTACGTATTATGCAAGTAAATATTGCCAGTTTAGATTCCATATTATGTTAAACTTGATATTGTCAGAATATTGACCCCAGAATATTGAGCCCCATGAGATATATGTATATATTGTAATTGTATCAGAATATTGTATAATTTGTTCCAATCCAGAATAATAGCTAGAATAGTTGTATTTAGCTATATCGCAGAAGTTATTAGCAGAATATTGATAGTCCCTCCGAAGAATATTGTAAAATTGTATCTGCTATAGCAAGTTATTTAGCCAGTTATATCTATTGTAAGAGTTATGTTGACAGATTTATTTGCTATTTAGTATTGCACAGTAATTTATTGCCCCAAATGAGTATTGTTAAAAGTATATGACCTAAGAATTAATTGCCCAGTCCTGGTCAATATTGCTTAACATGTATATGTTCCGAGTATATTGCATGGAATAATTGCTAAGCGTATTTGCTATGTTATTATTGCAGATCTATTTTTGCTCTCGCACATCTGTTCACGATTTAGCCTAACTGTGGATTCAGTGAGTATGCAAATACTTGATTTCTGTGGCCCTACCTCTAGTAAGTATCTTATTGGTAGACAGGTCTACTTGAGAATATTCTTGTACAAGCGTTTTACATGGTACATAATCTTCATTCTAATAAGGTTTCTCTTGTTTCAGGCTTACCTGAAGTTCATAGTGCTACTAGGCTACCTATTGGTACTTGTACAGGGGCTATCACTTGCTGTACTTGTACTAGCTACTACTCTAGGTATGTCTTTATGTACAGAATGCTAGCTCTAGTTACTTGTACAAGCTACCTTTTTCGATACTGTTCTTTGTACAGGTTGTTCTTACACTTAAGGTTACTTGTACTAGGCATACTCTTTGTAGTACTTAGTAATCTCCGATCTGACCTGTTAGCTTGGATACAATCTACCTTGCGTAATCTTTAGACAGGCTACCTATTTTCGTTGTACATCAGTCGTCGCCGCGTCGTTTTCTTGTACTATCTGTACTAAGCTACTTTATGTGTTACTTGTAACAGGTCTATAACATCGGTACTTGCTACATATCTTGCCTTGTTACTTGTACAAATTGCTACCTTTGGAGTACTTTGTACATCATGCCTTGTTACTTGTATCAGGCTTTTTTATCCTGGTATGTTGGTAAGGTTTCTATGCCTTGGGATACTTGTACAGTCTGATCTGTTACTTTGTCTACTAAGTTAACCATTGAGGGAATTTACTTAAGTTAGTCAAGTCTGCTAACTATGTCTTAGTACATGCTGCTTGGTACTTGCTACAGGCTCTACCTAATGATATGTAAGATTATCGTGCTATCAAGGTACTTTTTTGGATATATGGGTTACATTTGTTCTCCATGTCTGCATGGTATTGTACATATCTACTCGGGTACTTAAAAAGGGCTTCCTTATTACGTCTGTTTCATTTCAGTTGCGAGCCATGTTACATTGTACAATAGCTTACCTAGTGATTACTTGTACCAGGTCTACCCTAGTGTAGCGCTGACGACATCATTTGCCTGTTACTTGTACAAGTCTACTCTTGATTTTAATACGGTATATTGTACAGTATAGACCACTGTCTATCTTGGACATGATAATCCTATCTTTCCACATGAGTACTTGATTACAGGCTACCTGAGAGTTACCTTGCTTATTGTACGAGTATCTGCCTAGTACTTGTACAAGGTCTACCTGTATGGTTTGAATACTAGTCTGCCATTTGTTACTATGGTACATGGCTAGCCCCATTGGTATCATTTGTTCAGTACTTAACCTTTGTGATTACTTGTACAGGCTACTGTACTTGCTACAGCTGTCCTACATATGGTACTTTGCCTACGTCTGCATAGTTGCTCTGTACATTCTATCCTCTGTGGGATTTATCTCTTCTGTACAAGGCTACCTTATGTAACTTGTACCAGCATCTGTCCTTTTGTTACTTGTACATAGCTACTCTGGTACTTTTTTTTTGACAGAGAGTCTTTACTTTTTATCTCTGGTATCTTGATGTAACAGCTCTTGTTCCATGTTAACTTTAGTACAAATGACATAAAATGGGTAACTTTGTACATGGCTACCTATGTAGTTTCGCGTATCTTGCTTATCAGTGCTACCTTGGCTACTTGTACTAGGACTAACCTGGATACTTGTACTGTCTGCCTCGGATTGTTACATTGTACAATTTTCCTTGGATACTTGTATCAGGTCTGTACCTAGATCGTACTTGTATCAGTCTGTACCTCTTTTGTTACTTGCCAATACAAGCTACCTAAGGTTCTTTGTATTACAGTGTCTACCTGGTTTACTGATGTTCTCAGTCTTGCCTAATTCGATACTTGTAAGACATACCTATAGGTGCGACTTTGCAAACTAATCTATTCCGCTTCGCATTACTTCTGTTACAGGTCTACCCTTAGGTACATATGTACAGGCTTCCTGCGTACTTGTACAAGACTGCCTAGCCGTAGCTTGCTACTAGGCTACCTGGTGCAAGTATCAGGGCTATGCCTTCATGTCTGTTACTTTTGTACAGTGGTCTAATTCTAGTACTTTAGTATTTAGACTATCACTAGCGACACTAGTCAAGCTACAGTATTTGGTCTACTTATGCAATATCAGTCTGCCATGAATGTTAACTTTGATACAAGACTACCTTACACTCTGGTGCTACTTGCTATTCCAGAGCTTTATCCTCTAGGACTGACAGGTACTAGATACATGTTCTTGCCTGTTCCTATTCTTGATACATAGTTAACTTACCTACTGGTATTGTTATCAGTTGCCTGTTACTTGTACCATGCTACCTGTGTACTTCGTAATCAGGCTACCTGGTATTGGACAGGCTACTGGTACTTGCACAAAATCTTACTGGTTTTGTACAGGCTACCTTGGTTACTTGTACTGGCTACAGGTGCACGTATACAGGCGCTACCTTGGTTCTTAGTAAAGGCTAACATTGTACTAGTTCAGTCTACCTGGCCACTAGTACAGGCTACCTGCGTACTTGGACGGCTTACATTGTGTACTTATTCAGTCTACCTAGTACTTGTAAGCCTACTGGTTTACTAGTTATGAATATCCTAGGTACACTTGTACAGGATAACCTGGTACTTGTAACATAGTACCGTACTTAGTTACAGGACATACCCTGGTATCCTCTGTACTGGCTACTTGGTACTTGTACAGGCTTCCTGGTACTCGTAAAAGGTACCTGGTACTTGTACAAGCTTACCTGTGTACTTTGTACAAGATAATGGTACTAGTACAGCTACATGGTATTTGTACAGGCTGAATTGTAATTGTACAGGCCTTCCCTGGCTTCTATGTACTGGCTAAATGGTTAGTGTACAGGCTGCCTCTTTGATTGGTACTAGTACAGGCTACCTCGGGCACTTTTGGTTCTTCGTTCAAGGATTTGACCAAGGGATTATAGAAAGATAGTACAGGCTACTCTAGTGGTATTGTCAGGCTACTGGAACCGATATAGTACAAGGCTACATGGGTACTTATACAGGCTACTCTGTTTAATAGTACAGGATACAATGGTACTTTGTACAGGCTACCTAGGTTACTTATTCAGCGCTTACATAGTACTAGTTCAGGTACCCTGTTACGTTGTACAGGTCCACTGGTACTAGCCAGAATATGGTACTTTGCACAGGATGATACTCTAACTGATACTCAAACAAGTGTGGTACTCGAGGTGGTACTCGCAGTTGGAACTCCAACTATTCCTCGAGGTAGTACTCCAGGTGTACTCGTATTGGATTACACTTCAAGGAACATTACTGAGACTGTAAATGAACCTCTAGGTACATGACGATCACTATTACCACTGATGATATTGGCGAAATAAGTCAGAGAAGCTGTGAGACAGACGAGACAGAGAACAGAACAGCAGACCAGCATAAGAGACAGCAGATACATAGAGGACAGACCAGAGACAGAAGACAAACAGACGACCAGAGACAGAGAGACAGACAGAGACAGAGAAGAGACAGTATGCATTAGAGAGTATTGTGGAGCTGTAACCTCTCTCTCTCTCTCTCTCTCTCTTCTCTCTCTCCTTCTCTCATCTCCTCTCTCTCTCTCTCTTCTTCTCTCTCTCTCTTCTCATCTGTATTTCCTCTCTCTCTCTCTCTTAAATATTGCTCTACCTGACTTATCTTCGCATTCATCAGTGCGTAGTAGCGATCCCGTCTGTACCGAGGGTCAAGTTACTGTCTCTAATGTTCTTGAAGTTATCAATTCGGTACACACTGAGATGCCTCGAGTAACAGTGGTAGTACATCAAGAGTGACAGTCTAATAGTCCAAGTAGGACCGAAAGCGCTCGCGCATGTTTCAGTCGTCCTGTGTGCAGGTTTTTGCAGGAGAGAGAAGAGACAGAGGAGAGAGGCAGAGGTCGAGACGAGACGAGAGAGAAGAGTAGTGGAGATTAATTTCCCCTCGCGTAGAGAGAGTGAGAGAGAGAACGTGAGAGAGAGAGCAAAGAGAGAGAGAGAGATTATAGTATCACAATATTTTACCATATAAATATTTTCAGGATGTTTTTAACTGACTAGCGTGACATCTTTAAAGATAATTCAGGTGGAAGACTGTAGAAGAAAAGAAACTGTGCTGCAGTGCTATATTCAACCATAAATGGGAGGGAGTAGTATGCTATGACAATCATTCTGCTCACCCTAGCATGGTCATGGAAGGATTGTGACTCTGATAGTGTGGTGGAGACAACCATCACATACTGTTGTAGACAGCAAATCTTCGCGTTCTCAGAAACCTGGCTGAAGTTTTTAGGGGGGTGGAGCATGGAGTCTGCATGTTCCGAGCACTGTCAGAATGTAGTCAGTCATGGGCTGCTCCACCATCAATCAGCAGTAGCAAAGAGATTGGAATACAGAACATTGAATAGAAGGGACTCTACGTGGGCCTACTGGCCATGCTGGCTAGGTCAAGACAGAATTTTAGTCAGTAGATCTATTTACGACTCTGTTATGCACAGACGTCATCTACAGTCAGACTGTGCTAAACAGAACTTTGTTTGGTGCACGAGTAAGAATTAGCATTCAAAGAACAGTACAACAATAGAGTTCGGTTTTACCCCACAATGTTGTATTATGTCTAATGTTTGGAATACTAGTTGGCACTAATGCATGGCAACCACATGTTGGGTGAAAATCTAGTGGAGTGCTGAAATACAGTTGGTGGGAAACATGTGGAGTGAAAACATGGGTGAATAACAAGTGGTGAGAAAACAGTCCAATGACAAAATGGTCAAATTATATTGTCTAGAAATACGAGTGGGTGAAGCTATGTTGAATACAGACAAGTAAGTGCAGAGCAGAACATCAACAACCTTCATAGAGGAAAAGTTATTGCACTCAGCTCTACTCACTCCATTCACTCACTCATTCATTCACTCCACTTGCTTCATTCATCCACTATATTTCACTCATTCCGTTTACTCTACTATCATTCACAACACGCTCACTTCAGACAGCACCGACCCTGCCAGTCCCATGACAGCAACGTATCCCAGCCAGTCTACCAGACAGCAACCTGACCTGCCAGTTCACCAGTACAGCAACCGACTCCTGCCATAGTCACCCAGACAGACTCGAACAGCGGTGAACACGGAGTCAGCCAGAACACCTCCCTCTTTTCCTAACAAGACACTGATTTTAACAAGACGGCACTGAACCTCTGCGCACTGCAGATGAAATAATGAGAGAGGGAGGAAAACACGGGTTTTAGTAGTAGGATAGCGGTGATTCCCGGAATAAATCCTTTTTAAACACCCATTCTGCATAGCAAGATAGCAGAACATCGGAGGTATTTCGCGATTCATTTGAGAATATTTAATAATTTCATAGGCTTGCTTGTTTAGTCAGTGATGACGGTTTGCTCAGGAGCTGTCGGACATTAATGATTCGGAGACTCTTGAGATTACAGTAGGGGGATATTCCGACCCTGAAAGACAACGGTACTTATGTCTGAGGCATACGGAAGCGTTATCAGAGACTAGTGATTTCGTTATAGGCAGAAAATGTACATAAAAGTAATTGGATGTCATACTCACTGATACACAATACCATCAAGTTGATGTAGCAAGGAACATGTACGTGTTTTGTTAACACAATACCGACTAAGTTGTCCTTGATTTATCTATTGATTATGGACACTGGATGCGGCAACTGTCACAACAATGTTTGCACTTGTGTCTAATTCTTCATAAAGACACATGTGCAACGTTTCGAATGTCTTCTGTTATCGCAGACGTGATCGCCCTAGAACAATAGGTTTTTCCTTAGTGTCTAAACTCGTTTAAATATTTGTTGTACCTGGTAAGACGTATATACCCTTTGAAGAGTATATAGAAGAGACGATTGTTGGCCGTAGATAGGAATTCTATACCCGAGAGGTGAATATTCACAGTTGGTATATACGCTGAGAGTATATTTTCAGTATCCTGTTTTCAGATATGAAAGCTATTTGGATTTGGGTGATTGAACAGGTGACATGCTGTTTGATCATCCCTCGATTGCAGTAGATAGGATTTAAGACGTCCGTTAACCATCCAAGGCATGGAATTGAACATGAACTACCATTAAGGTTTCCTGCGCACAAGGATCTTGAAGGGACTGATTACGCTTACTCTTAAATTGTCTCAACGATAATAAGACAACCGGTGTTTTACAGTGTTCCTATTCATTAATTTGTTCAAGCTCCACCACTGAGGTCTGGGTGTCGAGTCTCCTGTGTCTGGTGGAATCCATTAAAGAGCTTGTTTCCCTTAGACACTGCTTGTCATTGTTTAACCTTGCAGTAAAATAGGTTACCTGGGTGTTGTTAGAGGAACTGGTGTGGGTCGCATTTCTCTGGGGATATAATGACCTTAATAATAATAATAATAACTATTTATAATAATAATAATAATAATAATAATAATAATAATAATAAAAAACCACAGCCGCAAAACCAAAAAAAAAAATAATATCAATAATAATAACTACATTATTACTTATTATATATTATTTTATTATTATTATTATTATTCTTATTATTTTGTATTCATTATGTATTGATGTAGCATTTCCAGCCACAAAAACTAGGAAAGATCTAATTGTCAGAAATTAGACAAAAACAGGACACCGAAAAGTTATATCTAAAATGATTTATATTAAATGTAAGAGAAGAATATAAAAATAAACGAGATTGAAGGGTGATAAGATGCAGAGAGAGAGAGATGATGTAGAGAGATTTGAAGATGAGTGAGGAGAGAGAGAAGTATTCGATGAGATGAGGTTTTCCCTGGAGAGAGATGATAGAGAGTGAGAGTTTATATGTAAATAAGCGTAGCAGAAATGAATAATGGAAAGTTGAATGGTGGAGGAAATTGGAGTATCTTTTTAATAGGCTTTAGAAAAGGCAGCAGAGATTGATTCTTTGACGGAAGCTGTGTATTCCTTGAGAGAACAGTTCAGAGACCAAAACTTAAAACGACACAGAGAATTACTACATATTATTTTATATATATATATATATATAATATTATATATATAGTATATATTATTAATATATATATTTTTTTATATTTATATACTTTATATATTTATAATAACCACTGATCTCTGGCTGAAGGAGCTCAAACCTACGAACCTTAGGACAGGTTAGCTGTGCTTTACAATCTACCCACCTGGACCAATACCTTGGCGTGTAGCATGAGCCTACAAGTGTAGCTCATGCTACACCTGCCAAGGGTAATTTGGCAACCAGTGGTGGGTAGATTGGTAAACGCACGCGTTATCTCTGATGTACTATAGGGTCGTAGGTTAGAGTCTTCCTACAGCTTAAGATTCATGTGTTTGTGTATATTTCGCATGTCTCTAGAGAATTTCCTTGCATAGTATTTATATTTATATATATATTTATATTATTATAATATATATATATACTATTATATTGTACTATATATATATAATATTTTATATATATATTTATATTACTATATATATACCAGTTATTTTATATATTTGCGTAAGATCAAAGTTTATCAAAGGTGATTTCGGAATTTGCAAAACAATACCACTCTGAAAAAAATAGAGAAATTCCAAGCGCTTTCGTGATACCCACATTATCAAGGTAATGTTGAGTGTCACCGAAGCGCTTGAGAATTTACTTTTTTTTCAGAGTGGTTGTTTGCATATTATATATATATTATTATATATATGTAATATATATATTATATTATTAGATATATATATATATTTATTTTTATAT
The DNA here is from genome assembly GCF_026875155.1 of Cherax quadricarinatus. Taxonomy (NCBI): domain Eukaryota; kingdom Metazoa; phylum Arthropoda; class Malacostraca; order Decapoda; family Parastacidae; genus Cherax; species Cherax quadricarinatus. Next base: position 24,985,071 of record NC_069461.1, read on the forward strand.
TTTTTATACTTGATTTTCTATTTATATATATACTATATATTTATATATTATTTATTTATATTTATATATATATATAGATATTTATATTACAACGCATATATATATTTTATATATAATATGATTATATTTTTTACTCTATATATTGATATATAATATACACACATATTCTATATTTATTTAGTAGATTTAATATATTTATAATATATTTAGTTTATATTATATACTATATTCTTTATATATTATGTCATATATATATACCTACATATTTATATAAAATATCTATATTTATATATATATATATATATATATATTATTTATTCGATTTTTATATATATGTATATATTTATATTCTATATTTATCATTCATACTATATATATATATATATATATACTAATTTTGTTATATCTTTGATATTGGTCATCCTGTGTTATCTTAAATATTTGTAGAGCATATGTTCATCACCTTAATATTTTAGCGGTAAGTCCCGTTTATAGCTAAAATAGAGACTTTCGCGTTATAATTATTATATGTTTCGAATATATGTAACAAATACCATGGTATTATCGTTATTATCCGCTATTTCGTTTTTATCGCTATATCGTTATTATCCAGCTATTATCGTTATTATCACTATTTTGTTTCAAATTATCACTATATTTACGTATTATTGTTAGGTCTGATTTTCTTGTGTATATAGAGTTTAAGTCTCGGAACCCATCGTAGTGAAGTGTCAGTTGTTTATGTCGGCTGGCTGACGTGGCTCAGCATGGATCCAACTGACGCTCACGTCTAACAGAGTCGGCAAGTAGCTCAGTCTGATCCCAGCTCTAGCCTGACAACCTGAATCGTATATTGGCTTTACGGTGTACAGTTGGCAATTGGTTTGGGATTGAACGACCTATAGAGCTCGCTAGATCTCTCTATTTGTTCTTATTACTTTGAAAGAATCTTTTAGATATTTATGTCGTGGCATTACAGTTCAGTAATCCTAGAGTTAATATACGCAGATTCAATAGTCTTGTTAAATCTTGTACCCTTTTGTTTTTTGTGAGTCTAACAGTGCTTGTTAAGAAAAGAGACGTAATTATTAATGAGGACTTAGATACAGGTAGAATATTTAAACTTCTTACATTAATATGACATTTCCCATGATTTGAACATTAAACGTATATTGGTAATTTTATTGTACAAAGTATTAAGTTAATTTGAACTTCAAAGAGAAGATAAATGTATTGTATTTAAATACTTTAAATCAATATTTAATATTATTTATGGAGTTTTCCAGCTTGTATTTATTTCTCTAGACTCTAAGACCTAAAGAATCGGATCAAAAATACTTGTTGCATAAGAAAATAATATCGGTAACAGGCACATCTTGAAGTTCTTTAAAAATTTTCTTATTACGCAACGATATATATATATATTATATTTATATATATTAAATATATATATATTATATATATATATTATAGATATACTATATATATATATATATATGTACAACTGGTCATTAGCAAAACTAATTAAATTATGTCCACTCTAAAAATTCTCTTATACGTTTAGTGAATATATATTTTTTATTGTCGTTATGTAAAAATACTATTTTGTACCAAAGAACTTAGAATATCTTATAACCTTATCTTGGTTGCATCAGCTCAATTTTATTGAAGCCTGAATTCAACTAAATATATTTTAGATAAGTTTACACTTAAATTAATACAATCAAACAACAATTAAAAATAGTATTGTTTTTGTTAGGTTCAGAATGATTTTGCTAAATTATTGCATACACAATTTTCGCCTGAACTTTATTCGGCAAGATGTGCGTTGCTATTTAAGCAACAATCGAAATTTTACTTCCTTCGGCACAACATGAATATATATAATATAAATATATATATACTATTATAAATATATTATTCTACTATATATATTTAAAATATATATATATATATATATTTCCATGTAATATATAATATCTATATATATGTATATATTATTTATTATATAATATTTTATATATATTATATATATATATATAAAATATATATATATATATATATTATATATTTTTATTACATATATATATATACTTTATATATATAATATTATATATATATATATATTTACATATATATATATATATCATTTATTATATATATCTATATAACATAGATTCAAAAGACGTGCATTTAGGGACGGCAAGAGCGAGGTAAGGAGGATAATAAAAAGGTAGGTAATGTAGATTAGAATGTAGGAAGAGAAGGGTGCGTAACAAATGCATTCTAGGAATGATGGAGAGACTGACTGGGCACTGGCATTTCGATAGAGGATATGACACTGGAGCCTGACAAGACACAGAGAGAGGTGAAATTTGATCCAGGCATCCTCAGTACACTGTTACATGGACTACTTCTTACATGGAAACACAGCTGTTCATAACAGACTGTCTCACACACACACACTACAAACACAACACACTGTACACACACCACACAACACACACACCACACACACACACACACATAACACCCACACACTCACACACACACACATCACTACCCACACGACACACCACACACCCCTCACACACCACACACACACACACACACACACACACACACAAACACACACACACACACACACCCTCATCCCTACCCATTGTACCGTCCCCCTCACATTTCCTACCAATATCCACCCTACTCTAGCCATTGTCTCGTCTTATCACCTTTCAAGTCGTTCCCACACTCCAGCAACAAGCAGGCGCTTCTACCATACATATCCACCGTCCACTATCACTCGACCACTCATTCCACTAGACCACTCAACATCCGACCACCAGTCACCGACCATGTCATCACAGACCACACAATTCATAACCACTTCATCACCGTCCACTCATCCACTACACCACTCATCCACTAGATCATTCATCCACCCGACCACCCGACCACTCTTCCACTAGACCACTCATCCATCCGCCCACTCATCCACTAGACCACTCATCCACTAGACCACTCATTCACCAGACCACTCATCAACCCGACCACTCATCCAGCAGACCACTCACCCACCGGACCACTCCTCCACCAGACCACTCATCCAGCATCCATTTCACTGCAAGCCCTACTACCACACTCTCTGCCAACATGTTATACTGCCAACCAGTCTCACAACATTAGCGAACCATCAACAACAGACACACCTCTCTCAACACTGCTAGAGTGAGAGAGAGAGAGAGAGAGAGAGAGAGAGAGAGAGAGAGAGAGAGAGAGAGAGAGAGAGAGAGAGAGAGAGAGAGAGAGAGAGAGAGAGAGGAAGAGAGTGTATTCCTGGCGTGGCTTCTCTGCTGGTCGTTGCTAAGTTCATTCTCTCGTACGTTTCAAAAAGCTCTGTCATACCTCTTCTTAAAGCTGTGTAAGGATCCTGTTTCTACCATTTTTCTTGGCCACAGTGAGGCTGATGAAGTATTTCCTAATAACTCTGTGACTCAGAGTTAGAAGCGATAGATGTGGAACTCCCTTGTATTCTCTATCACAGTGTTCGTTCCCTATATCCAGCATGCTCATTATCCTCGTGGTCCTTGTATCCAACACGTAGCATTGTCAGAGAAGAGTGATGAACGAGACACATGTCCAACAGGTGTGGCGCATGTGTCTTATTCATCAACCCTTTCTCTCTTTCTCTCTCTCACTCTCTCTGTCTCTCTCTCTCTCTCTCTCTCTCTCTCTCTCTCTCTCTCTCTCTCTCTCTCTCTCTCTCTCTCTCTCTCTATCAATCCGTCAAGGACCGCCACTAATTCATGGAATTATCCTCTCTATTCCAGGGATAGAAATTGATTGCCTTCCAATCCCCCAGGGTACTGCATTACGCCCTGCGGGTTTAGCGCTCGTTATCCGATCCCCCCCCCCCGCGAAGGAGGTGGATGAGAGAGACCGGCGGATCCCAGTAGACTGGTTACGTCATGCAGTGCAAAAATGAGACATGCAGTGCAAAATGAGACACGTACAGTGCAAAATGAGAACACATGGATAACCTACCACCATCCATCTATGACACACAACATGGATAACCTACCACCATCCTATGACACCAACAGGATAACCTACCACCATCCTTCTATGACACACAACATGGATAACTAACCACCATCCCATATATGACACACAACATGGATAACCTACCACCATCCATCTATGACACACAACATGGATAACCTACCACCATCCATCTATGACACACAACATGGATAATCTACCACCATCCATCAGTTACATTTACAACATGAATTATCCAATATCAGCTACCATCCATCAGTAACTCACATCTAACATTACTGGATATCTACTCTTACTGAAGAGACGTTTCGCCCACCAGTGGCTTTATCATTCCAATACTGAGAATAAGCACACAAGGTACATAGCACAAGACGTCCAGTGGTTGGCCAAACGTCTCCACAACTTACAGAGTTCAGGGACAAGATAAACATGATGGAAACTGCAGTTTTGGAAAGAATGTGAAGGGTTCCTGGAACGCAAGGTCATCTCCTTTAGGACTGCCACACTTTCCCTGGAATGTCACATCACCTAAGCACCTTGTGAACCTCACGATGGTGTACTTATCCTGGCAAGCAATGACTGATATCAGTGGCCAATATAACAAGCAGGGAAATCTTGTGTATGTCTCACACTCTCAGACAAATGTCCTTCAGCAGTGATGTTGAAAATTACTGAAAATACCGACAAATTCACGAGGAAGACACAAGTGCAACAGTTGTGTATGAGCAATTGCTGCACATGTGTTTTTCTCATCAATAGAGAGGTGAATTAACTTCAGCTGCCACAAACACTTGCCCACACACGAGACAAACTCCACGGGAGACCAAATGACTCTCCTCCCCCAGCCTCTGTCCTCTCACTGTTCTGTTTATCTGTTCGTTAAAATAACAGTGAATGACCCTGAAAAAAATATTTCTAGCAATATGAGATTTCTAAAATCGCACCCAATTTACAACTTTTCTTTAGAATCTCCCATAAGCACAGTATCATCAGCAAAAAGTAACTGCGTCAACTCTAGTTTTGTATTTAATTCCCCATAATTTAAACCCATCCCTCTCTCCAACACCCTAACATTTGCTTCTTTTACAATTTAATGTTCCAGTTTCTCTTTTTAGAGTAAACTTTGTATTCATTGACAACTGCAGTAAACTTTCTTATATAAAAACAAGCCCTTTATGCAGTGGATTATTTCTTTTTGGTAAATGTGATTGAAACCAAAAATGCATCGAGAATTTAACATCGCATAACACGGAGGCCATTCCGGAAGCAATTCAATTTTGGACCAACATTTCTCTTGCATTTTCAAGAAAAACGTCGCTCTATACAGAGGAACATATAAGAGAGGTGACTCTATATGCTATATGAAAACGAAGGAAGGTGCTGCTGGCAGATTAATTGAAAACAGTTTATTTTGATTTTGACACCGAGCCCATATGTTGCCTCAGGTTAATTATCTAGGATAATTGGCGCTGAAGTCAACACAACACTGCTTCAGAAATGTTAAATTCGTTACAGTTGAGTTGATGTTTAGTTAAATATGTTAACAATACATTATGATACAGAGGTTGTAACCGAAGAAAATGAAATACGTATTATAAATGCCTTACTTTCTTTTACTTATGTAAATTCATGGTACGCGACGAAGTAATGTGAGATGTCAGTGATACTGTCAGTGATGCTGGTAGTGATGCTGGTAGTGGTGCTGACAGTGATGCTCACTGTGGTGCTGACAGTGGTGCTGATAGTGGTGCTACTGTGGTGCTGAAAGTGGTGCTGATAGTGGTGCTACTGTGGTGCTGAAAGTGGTGCTGATAGTGGTGCTGATAGTGGTGCTGACTGTGGTACTGACTGTGGTGCTGATAGTGGTGCTGACTGTGGTGCTGACTGTGGTGCTGACAGTGGTGCTGATAGTGGTGCTGACTGCGTTGCTGACAGTGGTGCTGACAGTGGTGCTGATAGTGGTGCTGACTGTGGTGCTGACTGTGGTGCTGACAGTGGTGCTGACTGTGGTGCTGACAGTGGTGCTGATAGTGGTGCTTACTGTGGTGCTGACTGTGGTGCTGACAGTGATGCTGGTAGTGGTGCTGACTGTGGTGCTGACAGTGATGCTGGTAGTGGTGTTGACTGTGCTGCTGACAGTGGTGCTGGCTGTGGTGCTGACAGTGGTGCTGACAGTGGTGCTGACTGTGGTGCTGACAGTGATGCTGGTAGTGGTGTTGACTGCGCTGCTGACAGTGGTGCTGGCTGTGGTGCTGACGGTGGTGCTGATAGTGGTTCTGACTGTGGTACTGATTGTGGTGCTGATAGTGGTGCTGACTGTGGTGCTGACAGTTGTGCTGACAGTGGTGCTGATAGTGGGGCTGACTGTGGTGCTGACTGTGGTGCTGACAGTGGTGCTGACTGTGGTGCCGACAGTGGTGCTGATAGTGGTGCTGACTGTGGTGCTGACTGTGGTGCTGACAGTGATGCTGCTAGTGGGGCTGACTGTGGTGCTAACAGTGGTGCTGATATTGGTGCTGATAGTGGTGCTGACTGTGGTACTGACTGTGGTGCTGATAGTGGTGCTGACTGTGGTGCTGACTGTGGTGCTGACAGTGGTGCTGATAGTGGTGCTGACTGTGGTGCTGACAGTGGTGCTGAAAGTGGTGCTGACTGTGGTGCTGACGGTGGTGCTGACAGTGGTGCTGACTGAGGTGCTGACAGTGGTGCTGACAGTGATGCTGACTGTGGTGCTGACTGTGGTGCTGACAGTGATGCTGGTAGTGGTGCTGACTGTGGTGCTGTCAGTGGTGCTGACTGTGGTGCTGACTGTGGTGCTGACAGTGGTGCTGATAGTGGTGCTGATAGTGGTGCTGACTGTGGTGCTGACAGTGATGCTGATAGTGGTGCTGACCGTGGTGCCGACAGTGGTGCTGATAGTGGTGCTGTCTGTGGTGCTGACAGTGGTGCTGATAGTGGTGCTGACTGTGGTGCTGACAGTGGTTTCTGGGCAGTGGTGCTGATTGTGAGGCTGACTGTGGTGCTGACTGGGTGCTGAACAGTGGTGCTGATAGTGGTGCTGACTGTGGTGCTGACAGTGGTGCTGAAAGTGGTGCTGAACTGTGGTGCTGACGGTGGTGCTGACAGTGGTGCTGACTGAGGTGCTGACAGTGGTGCTGACAGTGATGCTGACTGTGGTGCTGACTGTGGTGCTGACAGTGATGCTGGTAGTGGTGCTGACTGTGGTGCTGTCAGTGGTGCTGACTGTGGTGCTGACTGTGGTGCTGACAGTGGTGCTGATAGTGGTGCTGATAGTGCTGCTGCCTGTGGTGCTGACAGTGATGCTGATAGTGGTGCTGACCGTGGTGCCGACAGTGGTGCTGATAGTGGTGCTGTCTGTGGTGCTGACAGTGGTGCTGACAGTGGTGCTGACTGTGGTGCTGACAGTGGTGCTGACAGTGGTGCTGATAGTGAGGCTGACTGTGGTGCTGACTGTGGTGCTGACAGTGGTGCTGACTGTGGTGCTGACAGTGGTGCTGACAGTGGTGCTGACTGTGGTGCTGACTGTGGTGCTCACAGTTATGCTGGTAGTGGGGCTGACTGTGGTGCTGACAGTGGTGCTGATAGTGGTGCTGATAGTGGTGCTGACTGTGGTACTGACTGTGGTGCTGATAGTGGTGCTGACTGTGGTGCTGACTATGGTGCTGACAGTGGTGCTGATAGTGGTGCTGACTGTGGTGCTGACAGTGGTGCTGACAGTGGTGCTGACAGTGGTGGCTGACTGTGGTGTGACTGTGGGTGATAGTGGTGCGACGAGGTGGACAGTGGTGCTGACCCGTGATGGCTGAAATGTGGTGGCTGACTGTGGTGCTGACATGATCTGGTAGTGGTGCTTTACTGTGGTGCGTCAGTGGTGCGACTGTGGTGCTGAGTGTGGTGCTGACAGTGGTGCTGGGAAAATGGTGTGATAGTGGTGCTGACTGTGGTGCTGACAGTGATGCTGATAGTGGTGCTGACCGTGGGTGCCCGACAGTGGTGCTGATAGTGGTGCTGTCTGAGGTGCTGACAGTGGTGCTGGTAGTGGTGCTGACTGTGGTGCTGACAGTGGGGCTGACAGTGGTGCTGACAGTGATGCTGATAGTGGTGCTGACCGTGGTGCTGACAGTGGTGCTGATAGTGGTGCTGACTGCGGTCCTGACAGTGGTACTGTTAGCGGTGCTGACTGTGGTGCTGACAGTGATGCTGATAGTGGTGCTGATAGTGGTGCTGACTGTGGTGCTGACAGTGATGCTGATAGTGGTGCTGACCGTGGTGCTGACAGTGGTGCTGATAGTGGTGCTGACTGTGGAGCTGACAGTGGTGCTGATAGTGGTGCTGACTGTGGTGCTGACAGTGATGCTGACTGTGGTGCTGACTGTGGTGCTGACAGTGGTGCTGATAGTGATGCTGAGTGTGGTGCTGATATTGATGCTGACTGTGGTGCTGACAGTGGTACTGATAGTGGTGCTGACTGTGGTCCTGACAGTAGTGCTGATAGTGGTGCTGACTATGGTGCTGACTGTGGTGCTGACAGTGGTGCTGATAGTGGTGCTGACTGTGGTGTTGACAGTGGTGCTGACAGTGGTGCTGACAGTGGTGCTGACTGTAATGCTGACTGTGGTGCTGAAAGTGGTGCTGACTGAGGTGCTGACAGTGGTGCTGACAGTGATGCTGACTGTGGTGCTGTGGTGCTGACAGTGATGCTGGTAGTGGTGCTGACTGTGGTGCTGTCAGTGGTGCTGACTGTGGTGCTGACTGTGGTGCTGACAGTGGTGCTGATAGTGGTGCTGACTGTGGTACTGACAGTGGTGCTGACAGTGGTGCTGATAGTGGGGCTGACTGTGGTGCTGACTGTGGTGCTGATAGTGGTGCTGACTGCGGTGCTGACTGTGGTGCTGACAGTGATGCTGGTTTGTGCGCTTTACTGTGGTTTCTGACAGTGGTGCTGATAGTGGTGCCCGACTGCGGTGCTGACTGTGGTGCTGACAGTGATGCTGGTAGTGGGCTGACGTGGTTTCTGACAGTGGTGCTGATACTGGTGCTGATAGTGGTGCGACTGTGGTACGACTGTGGGTGTGATAGTGGTGCTGATAGTGGTGCGACTGTGGTGCTGACAGTTGGTGCTGACAGTGGTGCTGACAGTGGTGCTGACTGTGGTGCTGTCAGTGGTGCTGACTGAGGTGCTGACAGTGGTGCTGACTGTGATGCTGACTGTGGTGCTGACTGTGGTGCTGACAGTGATGCTGGTAGTGGTGCTGACTGTGGTGCTGTCAGTAGTGCTGACTGTGGTGCTGACTGTGGTGCTGACAGTGGTGCTGATAGTGGTGCTGAAAGTGATGCTGACTGTGGTGCTGACAGTGATGCTGATAGTGGTGCTGACCGTGGTGCCGACAGTGGTGCTGATAGTGGTGCTGTCTGTGGTGCTGACAGTGGTGCTGATAGTGGTGCTGACTGTGGTGCTGACAGTGGGGCTGACAGTGGTGCTGACAGTGATGCTGATAGTGGTGCTGACCGTGGTGCTGACAGTGGTGCTGATAGTGGTGCTGACTGTGGTGTTGACAGTTGTACTGATAGCGGTGCTGACTGTGGTGCTGACAGTGGTGCTGATAGTGGTGCTGACTGTGGTGCTGACAGTGATGCTGATAGTGGTGCTGATAGTGGTGCTGACTGTGGTGCTGACAGTGATGCTGATAGTGGTGCTGACCGTGGTGCTGACAGTGGTGCTGACAGAGATGCTGGTAGTGGTGCTGACAGTGGTGCTGACTGTGGTGCTGACTGTGGTGCTGACAGTGGTGCTGACAGTGGTGCTGATAGTGGTGCTGACTGTGGTGCTGGCTGTGGTGCTGATACTGATGCTGAGTGTGGTGCTGATATTGATGCTGACTGTTGTGCTGACAGTGGTGCTGATAGTGGTGCTGACTGTGGTCCTGACAGTACTGCTGACTGTGTTACTGACAGTGATGCTGGTAGTGGTGCTGACTGTTTTGCTGGCAGTGGTGCTGACAGTGGTGCTGACAGTGGTGCTGACAGTGGTGCTGATAGTGGTGCTGATTGTAGTGCTGACTGTGGTGCTGACAGTGATGCTGGTAGTGGTGCTGACTGTGGTGCTGACAGTGGTGCTGATAGTGGTGCTGATAGTGGTGCTGACTGTGGTACTGACTGTGGTGCTGATAGTGGTGCTGACTGTGGTGCTGACTGTGGTGATGACAGTGGTGCTGACTGTGGTGCTGACAGTAGTGCTGACAGTGGTGCTGACTGTGGTGCTGACTGTGGTGCTGACATTGGTGCTGATACTGATGCTGAGTGTGGTGCTGATATTGATGCTGACTGTGGTGCTGACAGTGGTGCTGATAGTGGTGCTGACTGTGGTCCTGACAGTACTGCTGACTGTGTTGCTGACAGTGATGCTGGTAGTGGTGCTGACTGTTTTGCTGGCAGTGGTGCTGACAGTGGTGCTGACAGTGGTGCTGACAGTGGTGCTGATAGTGGTGCTGATTGTAGTGCTGACTGTGGTGCTGACAGTGATGCTGGTAGTGGTGCTGACTGTGGTGCTGACAGTGGTGCTGATAGTGGTGCTGATAGTGGTGCTGACTGTGGTACTGACTGTGGTGCTGATAGTGGTGCTGACTGTGGTGCTGACTGTGGTGATGACAGTGGTGCTGATAGTTGTGCTGACTGTGGTGCTGTCAGTGGTGCTGACAGTGATGCTGGTAGTGGTGCTGACTGTGGTGCTGTCAGTGGTGCTGACTGTGGTGCTGACTGTGGTGCTGACAGTGGTGCTGATAGTGGAGCTGATAGTAGTGCTGACTGTGGTGCTGACAGTGATGCTGATAGTGGTGCTGACCGTTGTGCTGACAGTCTTGCAGATAGTAGTGCTGACTGTGATGCTCACAGTGGTGCTGATAGTGATGCTGACTGTGGTGCTGACAGTGGTGCTGACAGTGATACTGACTGTGGTGCTGACTGTGGTGCTGACAGTGGTGCTGATATTGGTGCTGACTGTGGTGCTGACAGTGGTGCTGACTGAGGTGCTGACAGTGGTGCTGATAGTAATGCTGACTGTGGTGCTGACAGTGATGCTGGTAGTGGTGTTGTCTGTGGTGCTGACAGTGGTGCTGACAGAGATGCTGGTAGTGGTGCTGACAGTGGTGCTGACTGTGGTGCTGACTGTGGTGCTGACAGTGGTGCTGACAGTGGTGCTGATAGTGGTGCTGACTGTGGTGCTGGCTGTGGTGCTGACATTGGTGCTGTCTGTGGTGCAGACAGTGGTGCTGATAGTGGTGCTGACTGTGGTGCTGACTGTGGTGCTCACAGTGATGCTGGTAGTGGTGCTGACTGTGGTGCTGACAGTGGTGCTGACAGTGATGCTGGTAGTGGTGCTGACTGTGGTGCTGTCAGTGGTGCTGACTGTGGTGCTGACTGTGTTGCTGACAGTGGTTCTGAAATTGTTGCTGACCGTGGTGCTGACTGTGGTGCTGATAGTGATGCTGGTAGTGGTGCTGATTGTGGTGCTGACAGTGGTGCTGATAGTGGTGCTGACTGTGGTGCTGACAGTGGTGCTGATAGTGGTGCTGACTGTGGTGTTGACAGTGATGCTGGTAGTTGTGCTGGCTGTGGTGCTGACAGTGGTGCTGATAGTGGTGCTGTCAGTGGTGCTGATAGTGGTGCTGACTGTGGTGGTGGCAGTTGTGCTGATAGTGGTGCTGACTGTGGTGCTGACAGTGGTGCTGATAGTGGTTCTGATATTGGTGCTGACTGTGGTGCTGACAGTGATGCGATAGTGGGCTGAACGGGGGTGTGGTGCTGGGGAGTGGTGCTGAGTGGGCTGATGTGGTTGGGCGGCTGCTGGTGGGCCGCGGGGGGCGGGGGGGGCGGGGGCGCGGGGCGCGGGGGGGGGCGCGGGGCGCGGCGGTGGCGGTGTGGTGGGTAAGTGGTGCGACGTGGTGCTGACGTGGTGCTGATTGTGGTGCTGAAGTGGTGCTGATAGTGGTGCTGACTTTGGGGCTGAATTTGGTTCTGACTGTGGTGTGACAGTGGTCTGATAGTGGTGCTGACTCTGGTGCTGACGTGGTGCTGAAAAGTGGTGCTGATAGTGTGCTGACTGTGGTGCGATAGTGGTGCTGGAGTGGTGCTGACAGTGGTGCTGAAGTGGTGCTGACTATTGGCGCGGGATGCTTTGGGGGCTGACAGTGGATGACAGGGTGCTTTACTGTGTGATGTGGTTGGTCTAGAGGGGGTGCCCTTGTAGTGAGCCGCCCCCTTGGCCTGAGGATAGGGGGGGAGGCTGTTTTTCTGGTGGCTTTTAAAAGTGGTATGCAGTGGGGCCTGACCCCTGCCTTGCAGGGTGTTGCAATGTGTATTTTTTGAGACAATAACTTGTGTTTGCGAAAAATGGGAAAATCTGCTTTTCCTGTAAGTAGGTGTAAATTTTGCAGATTGCGCCAAAAATTGGGGAAGGGGGTTTTAAGGGGTAAAAGGGGGGGT
>NC_069461.1:24998131-25033131 GCF_026875155.1 Cherax quadricarinatus
GGAGGTATCCTGTTATCTGTGTTACTGTGTGGTTGATATTGAGGAGGTATCCCTGTTATCTGTGTTACTGTATGGTTGATATTGAGGAGGTATCACTGTTATCTGTGTTACTGTGTGGTTGATATTGAGGAGGTATCCCTGTTATCTGTGTTACTGTGTGGTTGATATTGAGGAGGTATCCCTGTTATCTATCTGTGTTACTGTATGGTTGATATTGAGGAGGTATCCCTGTTATCTATCTGTGTTACTGTATGGTTGATATTGAGGAGGTATCCCTGTTATCTATCTGTGTTACTGTGTGGTTGATATTGAGGAGGTATCCCTGTTTTATGGTCATTATCTTCACGTGTTTCTGCATTTAATTTGGAAGATTTTCTTTTATGTGTTAACCCCACAGTTCCCACACATCTCCCACACCTCCCACATCTTCCACACCTCCCACACCTCCCACATCTCCCACACCTCCCACACCTCCCACAGACCTCCCACGCCTCCCACAGACCTCCCACACCTCCCACAGACCTTCCACACCTCCCACACTTCCCATACCTCCCACACCTCCCACAGACCTCCCACAAACCTCCCACAGACCTCCCACACCTCCCACACCTCCCACACCTCCCACACCTCCCACAGACCTCCCACATCTCCCACAGACCTCCCACACCTCCCACAGACCTCCCACACCTCCCACAGACCTCCCACACCTCCCACACCTCCCACACCTCCCACACCTCCCACACCTCCCGCACCTCCCACACCTCCCACACCTCCCACACCTCCCACACCTCCCACACCTCCCACACCTCCCGCACCTCCCACACCTTCCACAGACCTCCCACGCCTCCCACAGACCTTCCACACCTCCCACAGACCTTCCACACCTCCCACACTTCCCATACCTCCCACACCTCTTACAGACCTCCCACAGACCTCCCACAGACCTCCCACAGACCTCCCACAGACCTCGCACACCTCCCACACCTCCCACACCTCCCACACCTCCCACACCTCCCACACCTCCCAAAGACCTCCCACACGTCCCACACCTCCCACACCTTCCACACGTCCCACACTCCCACACCTCTCACACCTCCCACACCTCCCACACCTCCCACACCTCCCACACCTCCCACACCTCCCACACCTCCCACACATCCACACATCCCACACACCTACACCTCTCACACATCCACACCTCTCACACTCCTTCCACCCTCCCATACCACCACACCTCTTACACCCCACACACCCCACACCTCCCCAAAACACCTCCCACACCTCTTACACTCCACACCTCTCACGCACCCCACACCTCCCATACCAGCACACATTCCACACCTCCACACCCCACCTCCACTCCTACTCCTCCCACAACTGCACCCCACACTTTCCACACCCCCACACCTGTGTGTGTGTTAGTTATCCCAGACTGCTGTGATCTATTCAAACAAATTATTTTAAACTCACACACAGACCACAGTGTGTAAGTCACTCAGCTCACCCTGACAGATTCACCCATCCCACAACTCATCCCGTGTGATGGAACACAGCAGCGTAATACAGCTGCCTAACACAGCAGCCTAACACAGCAGCATAACACAGCAGCCTAACACAGCAGCCTAACACAGCAGCATAACACAGCAGCATAACACAGCAGCCTAACACAGCAGCCTAACACAGCAGCCTAACACAGCAGCATAACACAGCAGCCTAACACAGCAGCATAACACAGCAGCCTAACACAGCAGCATAACACAGCAACCTAACACAGCAGCATAACACAGCAGCCTAACACAGCAGCATAACACAGCAGCATAACACAGCAGCCTAACACAGCAGCCTAACACAGCAGCCTAACACAGCAGCATAACACAGCAGCCTAACACAGCAGCATAACACAGCAGCATAACACAGCAGCATAACACAGCAACCTAACACAGCAACCTAACACAGCAGCCTAACACAGCAACCTAACACAGCAACCTAACATAGCAACCTAACACAGCAGCCTAACACAGCAGCATAACACAGCAGCCTAACACAGGAACCTAACACAGCAACCTAACACAGCAGCCTAACACAGCAGCCTAACACAGCAGCATAACACAGCAGCATAACACAGCAGCCTAACACAGCAGCCTAACACAGCAACCTAACACAGCAACCTAACAGAGCAGCCTAACACAGCAACCTGACACAGCAACCTAACACAGCAGCCTAACACAGCAACCTAACACATTAACCTAACACAGCATCCTAACACAGCAACCTAACACAGCAGCCTAACACAGCAGCCTAACACAGCAATTTAACACAGCAACCTAACACAGCAGCCTAACACAGCAACCTAACACAGCAACCTAACACAGCAACCTAACACAGCAGCATAACACAGCAACCTAACATAGCAACCTAACACAGCAGCCTAACACAGCAACCTAACACAGCAGCCTAACACAGCAACCTAACACAGCAACTTAACACAGCAACCTAACATAGCAACTTAACACAGCAACCTAACACAGCAACCTAACACAGCAGCATAACACAGCAACCTAACACAGCAATCTAACACAGCAGCCTAACACAGCAACCTAACACAGCAGCCTAACACAGCAACCTAACACAGCAACCTAACACAGCAACCTAACACAGCAACCTAACACAGCAGTATAACACAGCAACCTAACACAGGAACCTAACGCAGCAACTTAACACAGCAACCTAACACAGCAACCTAACACAGCAGCCTAACACAGCAACCTAACACAGCAGCATAACACAGCAGCATAACACAGCAGCATAACACAGCAGCATAACACAGCAACCTAACACAGCAGCATAACACAGCAACCTAACACAGCAGCATAACTCAGCAACCTAGCACAGCAGCATAACACACAAACGCACACACACACACACACACACACACACACACACACACACACACACACACACACACAAAACACACACACATGGGCAATGGTTTACATCGAACACAGACAAACGGGTCCGAAGGAAGCATGGAAACTAAACTGTATGCAGAGGTCCTGTCAAACCCACATGGGCCAAAACAAAGACAGGGAGCACTCTAGGACAGAAAGAGAGGTTGGAAGACATTGATGGAACTAGGACATGTGCAAGGACCTTACCAATACCTGGGGGGGCCAGGAGCAAGTGAGCAGGAAGGATAAACCAAGAAGCATAGGGGCCATAACGAGGAAGGGACTGAGGAAGGAACACTCCACGGGAAGGAACTAAAAACACACAGAGGATGCAATGGGAGTCACAGTGGGAGGGGGAAAGGGAGAGATCCGTGTTTGTCTATGGCTAGACGAAGCAAAAGGGGGAAACTTATGATGAAAAAGCAGAGGAGAAAAAAGCGATTGAAGACATCATGAAGGTGATAGGCGAGGGGGACATGACCCAGTGGCAAATTTCGGAAAATTTGGGGTGGTTCACAAAGAAAAGGAATGGGCCTCTCAAAGTAATTTTCAAGGCAGAATCAACCCGAACCATGATCCTGCAGGAGAAAGCAGGGTTTGAGAGGCAAGCAGGATTTTCCGGAGTGTGTACCTCGACCGAGACAGAACACAGGACGAAAGGAAGACAATGAAAGAGAGAGTTCAAAAACGAAAGGAGAAATGGGAGGAAATGAAAAAGGAGAGCAAAAATAACCCAGGATCAAATGGAAGGACAAGCGCACCCCCCAGAAACACCTGCAGAAGGACTCCAGCCACGACACCCCCAAGGCAACTGAACATTCCAAACCAACCATCACACACCGATCCCTCTGTTTCCACCCCCCGCCCACAGTTACATATTAGAACAGAAGTTGAAGGTTTGGTACACAAATGCAGATGGATTAACGAATAAACATGAGGAATGGCAAGAAAGAATCAATGAGAAGTCCCCAGACACATAGCAGTTACAGAAACAAAACTCATGGAGACAATAACAGTTTCAATCTTCCCACCAGGATACCAGATCATGAGGAAAGATAGAAGGGTAGGGGGGGAGGTGGGGTTGCTTTTGCCGTAAAAAACAGATGGAAATTCGAGAAAATGGAAGGAATAGATGAGACAGGAGAAAAAGACTACATAGCAGTACACTTCAGTCGGGAACACAAAGTGGTCATTGCAGTGATGTATAATCCACCACAGAACTGCAGGAGGCCAAGGAGGAATATGAAGAGAGCAACAGAGCAATGGTGGACACACTTGCTGAGGTTGGGAAGAAGAGCTCACTCCCGCAGAGCAAAGTTGCTGGTTATGGGGGATTTCAACCACAGGGAGATTGACTGGGAAAACCGGAGCCACATGGGGTCCCGAAACATGGAGAGCCAGGATGTTGGACGTGGTGCTGGAAAACCTCATGCACCAACATGTAAGGACACTACCAGAGTGAGAGGGGAGGATGAACCAGCAAGATTGGACCCTTTTGTTTACCCTGGGCAGCTCAGACATTGAGGACTCAAGTTTTGAGAGTCCCCCTAGGAGCTAGCGACCACGTGTGTTCTGGGGCTTTTAATACATAGTAGAGCTGCAAGTGGAGAGAATAACAGGAGTAGAATGGGAAAAGCCTGACTATAAAAGAGGGGGCTACATAGGGTTGAAGAACTTCATTTCGGGAGGCCAGTGGGACAGAGAACTGGCAGGAAAGCAGTAAATGAAATGATGGAATATGTAGCAACAAAATGCAAGGAGGCAGTGGAAAGGTTCATTTCCCAAGGGCAACAGTAACAACGGGAAACCAGAACAAGCCCCTGGTTTACCGACGGTGTAAGGAGGCAAAAACAAAGTGCAATAGAGAATGGAAAAAGTACAGAAAGGCAAGAACACACGAAAAAAGGGAGATCATCGCAGAGCCAGGAATGAGTACGCACGGGAAGGGGGAGGCCCAGCAAGTATAAAATGACATGCACGAGAATCAAAAGCCCCAAACTGTTGTATAGCCACATCAGGGGGGAAGAAAACAGTAAAAGACCGGGTGATCAGATTAAGAAGAAGTGGAGAATCACAAGAAATGTCAGGAGGTATGTGAGGAGCTAAAACGGGAATTTAAAGGAATTTTTACAGTAAGACGGGAAGGGCTGTGGGAAGACAGCACAGAAGGGAAATAAAAGGGGGAATAACCAAAAAGTGTTGGATGCATACGAACAACTAGGAGGATTGAAGAAGCTCTTAAGTGACCTTGCACCTAAAGGCGATGGGACCGGCAACATCTCCCCATGGGTCCTTAGAGAAGGAGCAGAGATGCTGTGTGTGCCCTAACCACAATCTTCAACACACCCCCTTGAAAGGGGCAACTCCCTAGAATGGAAGACAGCTAATTATCCCCATATTTAAAAAAGGAAAACGAAACGAGGCACTAAACTACAACCTTGCCCTTGACATGTATTGTGGAAAATCAGGAGAAGATTATCAGGAGGAGAGGGTCGAACCGGGGGAAAGGAAAAAGATTATAAAAAAAAACCCCGCATGGGTTCAGGGAAAGGCAAACTTGTATCACAACCCCCTGGAGTTTTATGAAAAGGTAAAAAAGAAGGGACAGAGAAAGGGTTGGGTAGATTGCGTTTTCCTAGACTGCGGGAAAGGTCTTACACAGTTCCCCCCACAAGAGATTATGCAGAAGGGGGGTCAGGCACACTAAAAGGGGGGACTCAAGGATAAGGGAATACCTACAGGGAGGCAGCAACGAGTCATGGTGTGAAGGTACCCAAAAAGGGGGCGCCTGTTACGAGGGGGCCCCACGGCATTTTTCTGGACCAGGCTTTTTTTTGATATATTTGAACGACATGAGGAAGGAATGACTCTGAAGTGCCCTGTTCGAGATGACGTAAGTTGATGAGAAAATTAAATGGGGACAGATGAGCAGGACTGCAAAGAGATGGGGGAGGCTGGACATTGGTCCCTAACTCTCCTCGAATTCAATCCGCCAAATGCAAAGTCATGAAGATTGGGGGGGGGCAAAGAAGACCCCAGACAAATAAGGTAGGGGGACAAAGACACAGACCTCACTCAGGGAGAAAGCCCCCGGGGGGACCATAACACCGGACTCACCCGGGGGCACACATCAACCCCCAAAACCGCTGCAGCAAAACGGGCCTGGCAAACCTGAGAAAGCGTTCCCATACCCCAATAAGGAATCGTTTTAAAACACTGCACTGTTAGTTAGGCCCATACGGGGGTATGCAGCACCAGTCGGAACCCAACCTGGTAAGCACGTCAAGAATTAGAGAAAGTACAAAGTTTGCAACAAGGCTAGTCCCCGAGCTCAAGGGAATGTCGTACAGGAAAGGTTAGGGAAATCGGGGTGACGACACTGGAGGACAAAGGGTCAGGGGAACATGTAAAGACATACAAGATACTGCGGGGAAAAACAAGGGTTGGCAGGAATAGGGGGTTCCCGAGGGGGAACAGGGAAAGGGGGGCACAACTGGAAGCTAAAACTCAGACGGTCACAGGGACTTAGGAATATTTCTTCAGTCATAAGTTTCAGCAAGGGAATAGCCTAGCAATGAAGTAGGGGAGGAGGAACCATCATATTTTAAAAAGGGGATGACAAAGCTCAGGAAGCAAGAGAAGAGGACCCCATACGATCAGTGAAGAGGGGGGGCCAGGACTGAGTTCGACCCCTGAAACCCACAATTTAGGTGGTAAAATAGGTGAGTAACACACCACACACACACACAAACAAACACACCAACCAACACCACACACACACCACACACACACACACACACCCCCAACCCCACACACAACACACACACACACAACACCACACCACACGGAAAACCAAAGGATCAGATGGAATGGTTCGGGTAGGGAGGAGGGGAGGGGCAGGGGAAAAGGATGGAAAAGATGGGGAGAAAATTAGGAAGCTTTCTAAAAAATGGAGAAAGAGCTCTCTGTAAAAATTGGAAAAGATTTGGAGAAGGAGACAAAGAGGGGAGCCAAATCGAAACTGCATCCCAAGATAAGGGTCCTAGAAGTTGAGAAAAATGGCTAAAGCGAGTTACAGGGGCGGGACCAGAGAAGACACAGATATAAGCTGTGGGGCCCAAAAGGGAAGGAAGGAATTATGAATTAGTTTGGGGTCACATCGTCTGCCAAGGGGCCCAAAGGGATAAAAGGGAAATCGCTGGTTGAGATGGAGAGGGTGATAGGTCGAATGCTGAGGCAACCAAGGCTACAAGAGCCACTGGAAAAATCAAGGGGAAACTGACTCATACAGGCAGGACCCAGAGTCACGAGGGTGGGGGAAATGGGGGGAAGAAGGCAAAATCAGTTTTTTATCCATGGGCTTCAGGAGAGAGGGGGCACACACAAAAGGCAGCAGGAAAAAAAAAGGGAAGAAAAAATCACACGGAAATAGGGGGGGGCGAATGAAATTTTTTCAAGAATGGGGGGGTACTCAAAGGGGGAAAAGACCAATCAAGCGATTCTCAGGGGAAAACAGTGGGGAAACAGAATCCTCCAAAAAAAAACCACATTGAAATCTGGGAAGGTACAAGAGGGTTTTCCTAGACAGAACAGAAAAAAATCAAACGACAGCACTAGGGAGAGGAAAAAAAAGCGAAAGGCGGGAAAAGAAAGGAGGGAACCAGATGGGTCGTCAGAAGAACAAAACAGCAAGGGCAACACAACACAACACTCTCAGAACCAACAACCTATCACACCTCCAACAACACTACAATCCATACCCCAGCCCCCCCCCAAACAGAGCTATAGAATCCCACAGTATCCACCGGGTCCCCCCCCTCACCCCCCCCCCAAAAACCACAGTGTTGGAAGGAAAAAAGGGATGGACCAAACGCTGATGGAAAAACAAATAAGTGGGGAGTGGCATGAAGAGTCAAAGAAGCATCCCCGGGACACATAGCCTCACAGAAACCAAGTTTTACGGTATATAACAGATGCCATTTTTCCCCAACGGAAACCAAACCTGAGGAAAAAGGGGGGGAAACAGGGGGGTGGGGGAGTGGCTTTTGCTGACAAAAATCGGGGAAATTTTTTGAGAGTGGAAGGGGAACGGGGGAGAAAAAGGTTTTCATAGTGAAACACTTCCTTGGATCCCAAGGTGAAATAGCAGTGATGTAAACCCCAACCACAGACAGCGGAGGCCGGGCAAAGTCGACGAAGCAATAGGCGAGGGTTTGACACATGGCAAAGGGGGCCAAAAGAGTCAGCAGCAGGGCAAAGCCCCGATCATGGTGACTTTAACCACAAAGGAATCGATTGGGGAAAACTTGGACCACATGGGGCCAGATACATGGGGGGCTAAAAATGAGGGGTGGTACTGGAAAACTCATGTCCAACACGTAAGGGGACACTACAAAGAAGAGGAGAGGAAAAACCACAAGGCTGGGCTTAGTATTTTACCATGAGTAGTGCAGATATCGAGGACACACATATGAAAGACCCCTTGGGCCATGACCCGTGGTTTTAAGCTTTGAATACACGTAAGCCCAAGTGAGGGAGAAGCAGGAAGGGCCCGGGAAATGAACCAAACTACAAGGGGGGCACACAGGGAAAAGGAACACCGAACGGGGTTATGGGACAGAGAAAAAGGGCCCGGGGAACCCGTTATGAGATGATGGAAAATGTAGCAAAAAAATGCAAGGGGGCTGAGGGGTTTGTACCCAAGGGGAAAAATTTAAAAAAAAGCCCGGGTCCCATGGGTTTTCCCAAAGGTGCAGGGGGCAAAAACCAAGTGTGCTAGGGAATGGAAGAAATTAAAGGGAAAGGACCCAGGAGAATAAGGAAACAGTCTAGAGCCAAAACGAATATGACAATAAGAAGGGAGGCCAAAGACAATATGAAAATGACATAGCAGCGAAAAGCCAAATCTGACCCCAAACTGTTTACAGCCACATCAGGGGAAAACAAAGCAAACCAGGTAATCAGCTAAGGGGAAAGGGAAGGGGGAGAGACAACAAGAAAAGACCCTAAGTATGTGAAAAAACTCAACAAGAGATTCAAAGAAATGTTTACAGAGGGGACAGAAGGGGCTCCAAAAGACGGAGAGTGGGGGACACCACCAAGGGGTGGACACAGGGGCCAAACCAGGAAAAAAGGAAAAGGCTTTTTGAGTGGAACTAGATACCTCAAAGGGAATGGGGCCAGATAAAATCTTCCCCCTGGGGATTGAGAGAGGGGCAGAGGCCATGGTTTCCCCAACAACAAAATTCAAAATCATCGAAACAGGAGATTGCCTGAGGCATGGGGGACAGCAAAAAGTGTCCCCCTTTTAAAAAAAAGGGGACAGACATGAAGCATTAAAAATACAACCAGTTCACTGACAGTTATAAATATGCAAAATATGGAGAAGATTATCAGGAGAAGGTGGTGGAACACCTAGAAAGGTGATCTCATCAACAGCAGCCAAAAAAAAAGGGTTTGGGGGCGGGAAAAACCGTGTCACAAACCCAGGAGTTTTATGACATGGTTAAGCAGTAAACAAGAGAGAGGGGGTGGTGGGTTGCATTTTTTTGGGTGCAAAAGGCTTTGACACATTCCACACAGAGATTTGGGGCAAAAACTGGGGGACCAAGCAGGGGTAACAGGGGAAGGCATCAATGGGGTCAGGGGAAAACTTTTCAGGAAGACAGCAGCGAGCATGGACTGGCCCAGGGGTTTAAGTGCGCCCTGTGACCCGCGGGGTCCCGCAGGGTCATCCGGACCAGTGTTGTTTTGGGATTTGGAACGAATGACGGAAAAGGGAAAAACTCTGAGGTGTCCCTGTTTTCGATGACGTGAAGTTATGGAAAAATTTTCATCGAAGCCAGGCAGAACACAAAGGGATCGGAAGGCTGCAGACCTGGTCCACATTGGTCCTGGATTCAATCCCCCCGGCAAAATCAGAAAATTGGGGAAGGGAAAGAAGGGCCGCAGCGGTACAGTCTAGGGGGGCAAGATACAAACCCCACTCAAGGAAAAGATCTTGGGGGAGAAACACCAAAATCCCTAAAGGGAAATCAAACCAAAAAATGCTCAAATTGGCCCCTGCAAACCTCAGAACAGCATTTTCCGACATCTTTAAAAAGGAAACATTTAGGACCCTGACACCGTGTATGTTTGGCCCATATGGAGTATGCGGGACAGTTTTTTAACCCACACCCAGCCCCGCCCTGAAAAAAATAGAGAAAGTGCAACTTTGCAACAAGACTATCCCAGAGTAAAGGGATGTCCTACGAGGGGGGGTTAAGGGAAATCAACCTGACAAAAGGAGGACAGGGAAAATAGGGGGGACATGAAACGACATACAAAATACGAAGGAATGACAAGGTACAAAAACGGGTAATTTCCCGAGATTGGACACAGAAAAAAGGGGACCAGTAAGGAAGACACAGTGAAAACACAGGGATGTTAGGAAGTATTTCTTCCCACAAGGTAGTCAGTAAGTGGAATAGTTTGGAAGCGATGTGTGAGGCAGGATCCAACATAGCTTTAAACAGAGGGAGATAAAGCCACGGCTCAGGGAGAGTGACCTTGCGATCAGTGAAAAGGGGGGGCCAGGGCGACCGACCCCCGCAACCTCAACTAGGGGATACAATAGGGGAGTACCAAAACACCAAAACACAACCCACTCCACAACCACACCACACACACACACAACCATGTGGTTTTAAGCTCGAATACCATAGGCTACAAGTGGAGGAGAAGCAGGAAGGCCAGGACGAATGAAGCCAAAAACAAAAAGGGGGCAACACAGGAATGGGAACTACCGAATGGGGTTCAGTGGGGAAAGAACTGGGAGGGAAACCAGTTAAAGAGATGTGGAAAATTTTTGCAACAAAAAAGCAAGGAGGCAGGGGAGGTTTGTACCCCAAGGGGAACAGGTAATGAAAAAAGCCAGGGTGAGCCCATGGTTTACCCAAAGGTGCAGGAGGCAAAAACCCAATGTGTGGGGAAAGGAAGAAATATAGAAGGGAAAGACCCAGGGGAATAAGGAAACATGTAGAGCAGAAAAAGAATATACAGATAAGAAGGGAGGCCCCAAAGAAAAGAAAAAGACATAGCGCGAAAGCCAAATCTGACCCAAACTGTTGACAGCCAATCAGGAAAAACAACATCAAGGACCAGGTAAACAGGCAAGGAAGGAAAAGGGGGAGAGACAACGGGAAAAGACCGGAAGTATGTGAAGAAAACTCAACAAAAGATTCAAAGAATTTCACAGAGGGGACAGAAGGGGCTCCAAAAGACGGAAGGTGGGGCACACCCAAGGCGGAACAGTGCACACAACCGAGGGGAAGTGAAGAGGGTTCGAGTGACAGATACCCCAAAGCAAAGGGGGCCCGAAAACATCTCCCCCGGGTATGAGAGAGGGGGGCAGAGGGCTAGTGTACCCCAAAAACAAATTAATAAACTATCGAAACAGGGAGATTTCCTGAGGGGGAAAACAGCAAATGTATCCCAATCTTTAAAAAGGGAAAAGACATGAAGCGTTAAACTACAGACCATGTCACGACATGATATATCAAAATCATGGAAAATTACGGAAAGGTGGTGGAACACCTAAAAGGAAAAGATCTCATCCAGCAGCAATGGTTCAGGGGGGGAAATCCTGTTCACAAACCTATGGAGTTCTATCATGGTGACAGCGTAAGCAAAAGAGGGGGGGGGTGGATTGCATTTTTTGACTGCAAGAAAAGGTTTTACACAGTTCCCCACAAAAGATTGGGGCAAAACTGGAGACCAAAAGGGGTAACAGGAAAGGACTACTGGATCAGGAATACTTGTCAGGAAGACAGCACAGTCATGGTACGTGGCGAGGTGTCAGTTGGACCTGTACCCGCGGGGGCCCCCAGGGGTCATCCAAACCAGTGTTTTCTGGTATTTGTGAACGACATACGAAGGAATAGACTCTGAGGTGTCCCTGTTTTCGATGAGTGAAGTTGTGAGAAAATCACCGATCGAAACCCGGCGAACTACAAAGGGGTTGCGGGGTGAGCCTGGTCCAGCAATTTGGGTCCGGGTTTAATCCCACCAAGTGCAAAATCAGAAAATTGGGGAGGGCAAAGAAGGCCGCAACGGAGTACAGTCGGGGGCAGAACTACAAACCCCTCAAGGAAAAAGATCTTTTGGGGGAGTATAAAACCCCGACTCCTAAGCGCACTCAACCAAATAAATGCTCGCATTGGGGGCCCCAGCAAAACCCCAGAACAGCATTCCGACACTAATAAAGGGAAACGTTCAGGCCCGTACACCGTAACTTTGGCCCAATTTTGGGGTAGCGGGACCATTTGGGAAACCCCACCACCCAAACACGTAAAGAAAAAAAAAGTGCAAAGGGTTTTCAACAAGATTCCCAAGCTAAGAGTAGCCCACGAGGAGGGTTAAGGGAAATCAAACCCGACACACGGAGGCAGGAGAGATAGGGGGGACTGATAACACATACAAAATACGAGGGGAATTGACAAGGTGGACAAAAACGGATTTCCCCGAGTTTGGACACAGCAACAAGGGACACAGTTGGAAGCTAAAGACAAGATAAACACAGGGTGTTAGGAAGTATTTCTTTACCCCAGAGTAGTCAGTGTGGTTGTTGGGAAGCATTTTTTGGAGGGAGGGTCCATAATAGCTTTAAGCGAAAGGTTGGGTAAAGCTACGGGTCCCCGGGGGAAATGAAACCCAGTAGCGATCAGTGAAGAGGGGGGGCCAGGAGCTCGGACTCGACCCCCCGAAACCTAAATAGGGGAGTACAACAGGGAGTAACAAACACACCCCACACACACTCACACACACACACACACACACACACACCCCCACACACACTCACAACACACACACACCCCAAACCCCACACACACCCCCAAAA
This sequence comes from Cherax quadricarinatus, assembly GCF_026875155.1. Lineage (NCBI taxonomy): Eukaryota > Metazoa > Arthropoda > Malacostraca > Decapoda > Parastacidae > Cherax > Cherax quadricarinatus. The sequence goes on from NC_069461.1 coordinate 25,010,957, forward strand.
CCACCACCACACACACACACCACACTCACACACACAACACACACACACACCCACCCCACACATACACAACCACAGCACACACACACACACAATAAAACAGTGAAGGTCAGTGTGGCAGAAATTAGATAACATAAATTACACCCACAGCAAGAAAAAAAACTTCTCCCTGATTATAGCAATATTTAGAACAGACTGAAACTAGATTTAGAACTGATAAAATTTGCGTAGTTGTACATTAGAATTTTAGTAATTTCGATGTTAAGTTCGAAAAATTTAAGCTTCAGAGACAGGAAATAATTTGTGTATATAATCCTGAGCGAGAGAACTTTATTGAGCCAGAGATAATTGAATGGACAGTGATGCAACATTATAGGCGCAGTTTTAGTTGTAGGAATTATAGAGGGATGTAGATATATAGGTGTGACAATCAGGAGGGAAATATAGTGGTGAAAATCGGGATACAAATTTTGGGGTTGCATTCAGGTCCCCCTGATTAAAAAATGCTTTTGTAATTGGGAAAATAGGATGTCACTTAATTGGACATGAAAATTTGGGGGAAAATAAGACATTTTTTTTAGAAATCTTGAGGGAAGAGTTTTCAATAATTTTCGAAGCACTGGCGCAATTAAGACAAAAATTTTGAAACCTGTGATGGAGAGTTCAACGTTTTTTTTTTTCTTTATTTTGGTTGTCAAAGATTATTGTGTTTTTTTCGTTGTGTCTGTTGGTTATCGTAGATCTTTAAAAAGATTTTGCACTAGATTAATTTTAAATTTTTTTTAAAAAACGAAGGTTGAGAGACTTGTCTGCTTTCTATAACATTTTAAAAATTTTTCCCGAGTTTAATATGAGTTTTGAGGCCCTGTGTATTACAAGAGTGTTTCAAAGCGATGGCCCCCGTTTTCAAAGCGGTATCCCTTAAAATTGGGCATATTTAAAAACGGTGGTATTACAGGGGGTGTGAAATTTTTTCTTTGTTGAGTCAATGTGAATTTTTTGAAAAAGGGGAGAATGTTTTTTTGGTCCTGATTGCTTACGGAAGTAAATATCAACCCTATTTTTTTTAGTACGTGGGTGTTAGGTGATGGGGGTTTTGAGGTAGAAATAGATAGACAGCAGCAGTAGTGGGAACATTTTTGGGGGTCTCAGTAAGGGGTTTTAGAGGGGATGTTTATGCTTTTTCCTCTGTCGTTTCTCGGGTGTGGCGACAAACCTTCCCCTTTTTTTGATCAGGCTGCAGTTATGTAGGGTTGGGGCCCGGGAAAAGTTTGGTCTTTTGAAACCCAGGTTTCTCAAAGAAAATCCCAAATTAGGTTTGATAAGCAAACACATGGAAAGAGTTGAAAACTATATTCCGAAACGTTTGCCTAACAGTAGGCCTCTTCACTGGGAAAAGAAGGATAGAGAAGCAGTAGAGATTTGAAGACGATGTTAATCAGTTGTGGTATGTAAAGTGTATGTTACAATTTTTTTGGGGCGTATGTCACATCCCACATAGGCTGCCCCCTAACTAGCAGCCGGTGCAAAGGGGTTTAACGATCAGGGGGGTCCCCATTTTTTAAAATCAGTACCTTGGTTCATTAATGAATCACAGACAACCCCAAAGTGAAGCAACGTGGTTCACGCGGTAAGCATTGGAGACTTCCTCCCTGCGGGTTTGAGTACGGCGCATCTCTGGGCTTTGTTTTTCCCTGCACCGGGTGTCTTTTTATTATTCCTTTGTACGTATTGTACATCCTGTATTAGTGGGGAAGGAAATTATACTTTATGTCTCCTTGAGTTTTTTTTCCTTTCCCTTTGCGACCAGGTCTACATCATTCATTCCTGTGTTCGCAATATAGTCCACCCTTGAAGATGTTTTTTAAGGTGGTCGTCCCTCAGCCTGCATCAATCGATTATCAAGATGCGTTTAAACATGGAAAAACTTAGAAGGGGGAACACTGCAGCGGCCTATGGCCCATCTTGACATGTCTCTCAAACCCAAAACCCACTAACAAATACCCCCAACCATTTCAATGTTACCCAAAAAATAAGCTTGAATAACCTTATAAGTTCTAGCGCGAGCCCCACAAAAGAAAATTTCCCTAACCTCATGTATTTATCAAACCATTGCAACAATAGTTGCAAAAATATTTTTGATGATAAACAGGGGGAAATTTTAAAAAGGATGATTCTAATAATGGTAAAATAAAATTAATAATGTTAAAATGGTGAGATAAGGACTTTATCCTGGCCCCTTTCCACGTTACTTTGAGCTATATCACTTATATAATATTGCGAACTTGCTTATTAGTGGCTAAAATGTAGTCCGCCTGTAAAAAAATTACCGGGGGCCAATATTTTTTTTTTACCAAATGGAATCATAAAAATTGATGTACATAGTAAAACGTTTAATATATTGGGTTAGGTGTAACGTGGGAGGTGTGAACACTAGTGTGACCACCACCCTTTGGGTTTTAACCTGAGCTCCTTGCAAAATAAACACATAGGGGGTAAAATATGATCCTTTTTGACAACGTTTCGCCCACAGTGGGCTTTTTTTAAAGTCCAAAAAACTTAAAAAAGCCCCTGTGTGGGCGAAACGTTGTCAAAAAAGGGAAAAATTTTAATGCTTTGTGTTTATATTTCCATTGGTCGGTTTTTTTAACCATTTTTTCCCCTGAGTGCTTATTTTATTCGGGGTCACCCCTCCCCCCACACAGTCAGTGCAGTGGTCATGTCAGGCCCTCCCCCCCCACTACAGCGTAGCAGTGGTCATTAGGTCACCCCTGCCCCACTACAGTCGTAGCAGCTGGTATGTCGGGTCCTCCTGCCCCACTACAGTCGTAGCACTGGTCATGTCGGGGTCATCCTCCCCCACTCAGTCAGTACAGCTGGTATGTAGGTCACTCCTCCCCCCACCGTCAGTAGCAGTGGTCATGTCGGGTCATCCTGCCCCCTACAGTCAGTAGCAGCGGTCTTGTCAGGTCCTCCTCCCCACTAAACAGTCGGGGGGTCATGTCGGGTCACCCTGCCCCATACAGTCAGTGCAGTGGTCATGTGGTCACCCTCCCCCACTACAGTCAGTAGCAGTGGTATGTCAGGTCATCCTGCCCCACACAGTCAGTAGATGGTCATGTGGGTTTCATCCTGCCCCACTACGTATAGAGCGGGTATGTCGGGTCACTCCCCCCCCCACACACAGTACAGCGGGGTATGTCGGTCACCCCTGCCCCACTACAGTCAGTAGGCAGCGGGTCATGTCAGGTACTTCCCCCCCCAAAGTCAGTAGCAGTGGTCTTCGGGTCACTCCTCCCCCATACAGTCAGTAGCAGTGGTCAGTCAGGTCACTCCTGCCCCACTAAAGTCGTAGCGCTGGTCAGGGTCATAACTCCTCCCCACTACAGTAGACAGCTGGTCATGTCAGGTCACCCTGCCCACTCAGTCAGTACCTTCATGTAGGTCATCCTGCCCCTACAGTCGTAGCAGCTGGTCAGTCAGGTCACTCCTGCCCCACACAGTCAGTAGCGTGGTCATGTGGTAAATCCTGCCCATACGTCATAGCGCTGGTCATGTCAGGCACCCCTGCCCCACTAAGTCAGTAGCCCTGGTATTCAGGTACCCCTGCCCCCCCGTCAGTGCAGCGGGTTGTCGGGGTCACTCCCCCCCCATACAGTCGTAGCAGCTGGTCATGTCAGGTCACCCCCCCATCATCAGTAGCAGCGGGTAGGCAGGTCACTCCTGCCCATACAGTCATAGACGGGCATGTCAGGTCACTCCTCCCCACTACAGTCCGGGCTGGTCGAGGTCACCCCTCCCCCACTACATCAGTAGCAGCTGGTATGTCAGGTCACCCCCCCCCCTCAGTCAGTAGCAGTGGTCATGTAGGTCACCCTCCCCACTACAGTCATGCAGCTGGTATTAGGCCCCCTCCCCCCACTACAGTAAAAGACAGCTGGTCATGTCAGGTCATCCCCCCCCCACTACAGTCAGAGCAGCGGGCATTCAGGTCACCCCCCCCTACAGTCAGAGCAGCGGGTCATTCAGGTCACTCCCCCCCTACAGTCAGAGCAGCGGGTCATGTCAGGTCACTCCTCCCCCATACAGTCGTAGCGCGGGTCATGTCAGGTCACTCTCCCCCACCGTCGTAGCGCTGGTCATTCAGGTCACTCCTCCCCCATCAGTCAGAGCAGGGGTCATGTAGGCACTCCCCCCCCACAGTCATAGCAGCTGGTCATGGGGTCATCCTCCCCCCACTCAGTCGTAGAGTGGTCATGTCAGGTCATCCTCCCCCACTACAGTCAGTAGCAGCTGGTCATGTCAGGTCACTCCTCCCCCACTACAGTCAGTAGCAGCTGGTCATGTCAGGTCACTCCTCCCCCACTACAGTCAGTAGCAGCTGGTCATGTCAGGTCACTCCTCCCCCACTACAGTCAGTAGAGCTGGCTGTCAGGTCACTCCTCCCCCCACTACAGTCGTAGCAGGGGGTCATGTAGGTCACTCCTCCCCCACTACAGTCAGTAGCAGCTGGTCATGTCAGGTCACTCCTCCCCCACTACAGTCAGTAGCAGCTGGTCATGTCAGGTCACTCCTGCCCACACAGTCTACAGTGGTCATGTCGGGTAACCCCTGCCCCACTAAGTCAGGCAGTGGTCGTAGGTCATCCTCCCCCCATTTTTTCTGTAAAGTGGTCAGTCAGGTCACCCCCTGCCCCACTACAGTCAGTAGCAGTGGTCATGTCAGGTACCCCTGCCCCATACAGTCAGTGCAGTGGTCTGTCAGGTCATCCTCCCCCCACTCAGTCAGTAGAAGTGGTCTTTAGGTCATCCTGCCCCACTACGTCAGTAGCAGGGGGTCAGTCAGGTCACTCCCCCCCACTACATCAGAGCAGTGGTCATGTCAGGCATCCTGCCCACTCGTCAGTAGCAGTGGCATTTTGGTCATCTCCCCCATACATCAAGCAGTGGTCAGTCAGGTCTCCTGCCCCACTACAGTAGTAGCAGCGGGTCATGTAGGTCATCCTCCCCCATACAGTCAGTAGCAGGTCATGTCAGGTCACTCCTCCCCCACTAAGTCAGTAGCAGCGGTAGTCAGGTCACTCCTCCCCCCCACTACGTCAGAGCAGGGGTCAGTAGGTCATCTTCCCCCACTACAGTCAGTAGCAGCTGGCCATGTGGGCACCCCGCCCCTACAGTCAGTAGCACTGGTCATGTCAGGTCACTCCTGCCCCACTACGTCAGTAGCATGGTCATGTCGGTCACCCCTGCCCCATACAGCAGTAGCAGCGGGCCCCTGTCAGGTCATCCTGCCCCACTACAGTCAGTAGCAGCGGGTCAGTCGGTCCTCCTGCCCCACTCAGTCAGTACAGCTGGTCATGTCAGTCACTCCTGCCCCACTACAGTCGTAGCAGCGGGTATGCGGTCACCCTGCCCCACTAAGTCTAGCAGTGGTCATGTCGGGTCACTCCTCCCCCACTACAGTCAGTAGCAGCTGGTCTGTCAGGTCACCCCTGCCCCACTACGTAGTAGCAGTGGTCATGTCGGGCACTCCTCCCCCATACAGTCAGTAGCAGTGGTCATGTCAGGTCACTCAACCCACTACAGTCATAGCAGTGGTCATGTCGGTCACTCCTCCCCACTACAGTCAGTAGCCTGGTCATGTCGGGTCACCCCTGCCCCATACAGTAGTAGCAGCTGGTCATGTCAGGTCACTCCTGCCCCACTACAGTCAGTAGCAGCTGGTCATGTCAGGTCACTCCTCCCCCACTACAGTCAGTAGCAGCTGGTCATGTCAGGTCCTCCTGCCCACTCGTCGTAGCAGTGGTCATGTCGGTCACTCCTCCCCCATACAGCAGTGCAGCTGGTCATGTGGTCACTCCTCCCCACTCAGTCAGTGACTGGTCATGTCGGGTCACTCCCCCCCACTACAGTCAGTAGCACTGGTATGTCGGGTCACTCCCCCCCCCTACAGTCAGTAGCAGCTGGTATGCAGGTACTCCCCCCCCATTTCATCGTGCAGGGTCATGTCGGGTCATCCCCCCCCACACAGTCAGTAGCAGTGGTATGTAGGTCACCCCTCCCCACTACAGTCATAGCAGGGTCAGAGGCCCCTCCTCCCCCAAAAGTCAGTGCAGTGTTCATGTGGGTCACTCTCCCCCACTACAGTGTGCCTGGTATGTCAGGTCACCCCCCCCCACACAGTCAGTAGCAGTGGTATTCAGGTCACTTCCCCACTCAGTCAGTACAGCTGGTATTTTCAGTCACTCCTCCCCCACTACAGTCAGTAGCAGCTGGTCTGTCAGGTCATCCTCCCCCACTCAGTCAGTAGAGCTGGTCATGTCAGGTCACTCCCCCCCCTACAGTAGTAGCAGGGGGTCTTGTCGGCACTCCCCCCCATACAGTCAGTAGCAGCTGGTATGTCGGGTCACTCCTCCCCACTACAGTCATACAGTGGTCATGTAGGCACTCCCCCCCCACTCAGTCATAGCAGGGTCATTCGGTCACCCTCCCCATACGTCGTAGCAGCTTCATGTCAGGTCACTCCTCCCCCCCCTACAGCCCTAGCAGCTGGTCATGTAGGCACCCCTCCCCACTACAGTCTAGCAGCGGTCATTCGGGCACTCCCCCCCCCATAAGTCAGTAGCAGCTGGTCATGTCGGGTCATCCTCCCCCCCTCAGTCAGTAGCAGGGGTCATGTCGGGCCCTCCTCCCCCCTACGTCGTGCGCGGGTCTGTCAGGTCACTCCCCCCCCATCAGTCAGTAAGCGGGTCATGCAGGTCACCCCCTCACCCATACACCCGTAGCAGTGGTCTACGTAAAGGGTGCATTGTTTGGAAGCCCACTGTTGAAATAGACCTTTTCCCATAGCTCGGAGGGGTTTTTTGATACCACGTCCCCAAGTCCAATATTGATATATTACCAGGTTCTGAAAACCCCCGGGGTGATGTAATTGTTCGTGTGAATGGAAAAGGAACCTTAAGGTCATGTACAGAGTTCTTTGTAAAAAATTCTTTCTCTCGTAAGATCCCAGGAAAAGTAATAACTTATAACTTATAAATGATATGTTCAAAGGAACAGTATTATTAAAAGGGCCCTTAATTTTAGTTGTAAATTTTTGAATCACTATAAAAAATACTTAGAAATTTACAAGTTATTTTACCTCGTCATCTTGTAATGTAAAAAATGGATAAGAGGGGAAGAGGATTGTAAGTGAAAATAAATATATTACTTAAAAAAAAGTAATTGTGTAATAAAATAAAATTTGAATACATAATAAGAAAAGTAACAACCACAGGACGATATACATCTTAAGGAACAAACACTTAAAGGTAATATACCAATATTGCCTCTTTTAAATATTCTTGCTCTCGTTAAAAAAACCGAAAAAGCTAATAACTTATAACTTATAAAGTATGATGTATCACCCTAATCATACATAAAAAAACATACGAACACATTCGAAAGTATTACGCGAGGGAAGATTGGAAATACACACCCACTTTTTTTTAAGGTGAAAGAGAGAGTGTCACAGATATATACGAAAAAGACAGGACGAGGCAGTATTTACAGACAGGCGAGGATATTTAAAGACAGGCGAGGGGAGTATTTAACATACAGGACAGGGGATATTTAAAATACAGGACGAGGCGTATTTAAAGAAAGGACGAGGCAGTATTTAAAAGACAGGAGAGGCAGTATTTAACAGAAAGGACGAGGCAGTATTTAAAAGACAGGAGAGGCAGTATTTAACAGACAGCGAGGGAGTATTTAACATCAGGGCGAGGGGATTTAAAAGACGGACGAGGGAAATATTTAACAGGGCAGGACGAGGCGTATTTAACAGACAGGAAAGGGCAGTATTTAACAGCAGGCGAGGGGAGTATTTAACAGACAGGACGAGGGAGTATTTAACATACAGGACGAGGCAGTATTTTAAAAGACAGGAGAGGCTGTATTTAACAGACAGGACGAGGCGCATTTAACAACAGGACGAGGCAGTATTAAAACAGACAGGACGAAAAGGGAGTATTTAACAGACAGGGGGAGGCAGTATTTAACTAAGGACGAGGCAGTTTTAACAGGCAGGCGAGGATATTTTAAAAGACAGGACAGGCCATATTTAACAGAAGGGCAGGCTATTTAACATACAGGACGAGGCGTATTAAAAGAAAGGACGAGGCAGTATTTAACAGACGGACGGGCAGTTTTAACAGAAGGGCGGGGCAGTATTTTTAAAAGACAGGACGAGGCAGTTTTAAAGACAGGACGAGGGGAGATTTTAAAAGACAGGACGGGCAGTATTTAACAGACAGGGGGAGGCTATTTTTAAAAACAGGCGGGGCAGTTTTTAACAGACAGGACAGGCGTATTTAAAAGACAGGCGAGGCAGATTTAAAAACAGGACGAGGCAGTATTTAACAGACAGGCGAGGGGTAAATTTTTTAAAAGGCGGGAGGGAGTATTTAACGACAGGGCGAGGGAGAAAATTTAAAAGACAGGGCGGGCAGTATTTAACAGAAGGACGAGGCAGTATTTAACAGACGGGACGAGGGAGTATTTAAAAGACGGACGAGGGAGATTTAACAATGGACGAGGGAGTATTTAACAACAGGACAAGGCAGTATTTAACTGACAGGACGGGGGATTTAAAAGACAGGACGAGGGCAGTATTTAAACAGCAGGGGGAGGCAGTATTTAAAAAACGGACGAGGCATATTTAACAGACAGGCGAGGCGTATTTAAAGACAGGCGAGGGAGTAATTTTAAAAAGACAGGGGAGGGAGAATTTTAAAAGACAGGGGGAGTCAGTTTTAACAGACAGGGCGAGGCAGTATTTAACAGACAGGCGGCAGTTTACAAAGAACGAGGCAGTAATTTTAAAAGACAGGGCGAGACAGTATTTAACAACAGAGTGAGGCATATTTAAAGACAGGGAGGCATATTTAACAAACGGACAGGAGTATTAAACAGCCGAACGAGGCAGTATTTAACAACGGGCGAGGCATATTTAACAGACAGGACGAGGGAGTATTTAACAGACAGGGCGAGGCAGTATTTAACAGAAGGACGAGGCATATTTACAGGCGGCGAGGCAGTATTAACAGACTGACGAGGCAGATTTAACAGACAGGACGAGGCGTATTTTTAAAAAGACAGGACGAGGGAGTATTTTTAAAAAAAAGGACGAGGCCCGATTTAACGAAGGGAGGAGATTTAACAGACAGGGCGAGGGAGTTTTAATAGATAGGACGACAGTATTTAACAGACGGACGGGCAGTATTTAAAAGACAGGACGAGGCAGATTTAACAGCAGGACGAGGCAGTATTAAACAGAATGACGAGGCAGTATTAACGCAGGACGAGGCATATTAAACAGACAGGACGAGCAGTATTTAACAGCGGGACGAGGGGTTTTTAAACAGAAGGGCGGGGCGATTTAACAGACGGGGGAGGAGTATTTAAAAGATAGGAGAGGCGATTTTAAAAGACAGGACGGGCAGTATTTAAAGAAGGCGAGGGTATTTAAAAGACAGGACGAGGCATATTTAACAGACAGGGGCGAGCGATTTAAAAGCAGGGCGAGGGGGAGTATTAATTAAACAGATGGTGGCGAGGGGAAACCGTTACTGACGGTGCAGTGTGTAGCCATAATCACTGCGGGTGATACGATAGCCCTGGGTACGTGAAACAAAGAACCCCGATAGTTTGGGGGTACGTGAACAAGAACCACGATGTTTGGGGAAAGTGAACAATGAACCAGATATTTGGAAAAGTGAAAAACGAACCACGATGTTGTGGCGTGAAAACGAACCACGATAGTTGGGATGCGTGAAAATGAACCACGATAGTTGTGGATACGTAACAATGAACCACGATAAATTTTGGTACGGAACAAAAGAACCCGTGTTGTGGGTACTGAAAACAAAAACGATGTTGTGGGTACGGAACAATGAACCCGATAGGGGGATACATGAACAAGAAACGAAGTTGTGGATACGTGAAAAACGAACCCCGATAGTTGTGGATCGTGAACAATGAACCCGTATTTTGGATACGTGAACAATGAACCCGTGTTGTGGATACGTGAACAATGAACCACTTTGTTTTGGGTAGTGAAAAATGAACCCGATGTTTTTTGGATACGGGGAAAAATGAACCCCGATAGTTGGGATACGGAACAATGCACCACGATAGTTATGGATACATGAACAAGAACCACGATAGTTTGGAAAGTGAACAAAGACCACGATAGTTGGGATCGGAAAATGAAACGATAGTTGTATCATGAAAAAGAACCCCGATAGTTGTGGATACATGAACAATGAACCCGATTTGTGGGTACCTGAACAATGAACCCCGATAGTTGTGGATACGTGAAAATGAACAACGTAGTTTTGGATACGTGAAAAAATAACCCGATGTTGTGGATACGTGAACAAGAAAACCCCGATAGTTGTGGATACGTGAAAAAATGAAACGGTTTTTTGGATAATGAACAATGAAAAACGATAGTTGTGGATACATGACAATGAACCCGTAGTTGTGGATACGTAACAATGAACCACGATATTTTGGATCATGAACAATGAACCACGATAGTTTTGGGTACATGAACAATGAACCCGATAGTTGTGGATCATGAACAATGAACCCCGATAGTTGTGGAAGTGAACATGAAAAACCCTAGTTGTGGATACTGAACAATGAACCACATAGTTGTGGATACTGAAAATGAAACCCCGTAGTTTTGGATACATAACAAAGAACCAAATAGTTTGGGGTAATAACAAAGAACCACGATAGTTTTGGGTACGTAAAAATAACCACGATAGTTGTGGATACATGAAAAAATGAACCACGATATTGTGGTACGTGAACAAGAAAACCCCGATAGTTGTGGATACGTGAACAATGAACCACGATAGTTGTTGAACATGAACATTGTACCACGAAGTTTGGTACTGAACATGAAACCCGATAGTTTTGGATACATGAACAATGAACCCGATAGCCGTGGATACGTGAAAAAATGAAACCCCGATAGTTGGGATACTGAACAATGAACCACGGTAGTTTTGGATACAGAAAATGAACACGTAGTTTGGAACATGAACAATGAAAAAGATAGTTGGGATTCGTGAACAATAACCCCGTAGTTGTGGATCATGAACAAAGAACCACGATAGTTTGGGTACATGAACAATGAACCAGTAGTTGTGGTACGTGAACAATGAACCACGTGTTTGGGATTCGTGAAAAAATGAACCACGATAGTTGTGGGGGTACGTGAACAATAACCCGATAGTTTTGAAACGTGAACAATGAACCCCGATAGTTGTGGGTTCAGAACAATGAACCCCAAGTTGGGATTCGTAAAAAAAGAACCACGAAAGTTTTGGATACGTGGGAATGAACCCCCGATAGTTGTGGATACGTGAACAATGAACCACGTAGTTGTGGTACTGAACAAAGAACCCCGTAGTTGTGGATACGAACAAGAACGACGATATTGTGGATACTTTAACAAAGAACCCCGAAGTTGTGGATCGTGAACTGAACCACGATAGTTGTGGATACATGAACAATGAACCACGATAGTTGTGGATACGTGAACAATGAACCACGATAGTTGTGGATACATGAACAATGAACCACGATAGTTGTGGATACATGAACAATGAACCACGATAGTTGTGGATACATGAACAAAGAACCCCGTAGTTGTGGAGCATGAACAATGAACACGTATTGTGGATACATGAACAATGAACCCCGATAGTTTGGTTTCATAAAATGAACCACGATAGTTTTGGATACATGAACAAGAACCAGTAGTTGGGATACATGAACAATGAACCCCGATGTTGGGATGCATGAACAATGAACCCGTAGTTGTGGATACATGAACAATGAACCACGATAGTTGTGGATACATGAACAATGAACCACGATAGTTGTGGATACGTGAACAATGAACCACGATAGTTGTGGATACATGAACAATGAACCACGATAGTTGTGGATACATGAACAATGAACCACGATAGTTGTGGATACATGAACAATGAACCACGATAGTTGTGGATACATGAACAATGAACCACGATAGTTGTGGATACATGAACAATGAACCACGATAGTTGTGGATACATGAACAATGAACCACGATAGTTGTGGATACATGAACAATGAACCACGATAGTTGTGGATACATGAACAATGAACCACGAAGTTGGGATTGAAAAAATGAACCACGATAGTTGTGGATGCATGAACAATGAAACCCCCGAAGTTGTGGAACTGAACAATGAAACCCCGATAGTTGGGATACATGAACAATGAACCCCGATAGTTGTGGATCATAACAATGAACACATAGTTGTGGGTGAACATAATTTAAAGGGAAAAAAATGAAACTTTACGTTAATGATCCTGTATAATAGATCTATCACTGTATAATAGATCTATCACTGTTCTTTATAACAGAATTTGTTCTAATGTTCACCGAAGAAAATAAACATTTTACTCTGAGCTTCCCATCTGTTCATTAAAAAATTCTGTTTGAAGAACAAAATTCTGAGGAAACAAATTCTGAAGAACAAAATTCTGAAGAACAAAATTCTGAAGAACAAAATTCTGAAGAACAAAATTCTGAAGAACAAAATTCTGAAGAATAAAATTCTGAGGAACAAAATTCTGAGGAAACAAATTCTGAGGAACAAAATTCTAAAGGAACAAAATTCTGAAGAACAAAATTCTGAAGAACAAAATTCTGAAGAACAAAATTCTGAGGAACAAAATTCTGAAGAACAAAATTCTGAGGAACAAAATTCTGAAGAACAAAATTCTGAAGAACAAAACACAATTCAGACTTTTTTTTTTTTGCTATATTTAATGTTGCATAATTTTTTAATAAATATTCATAATGATTTAATTAATGAATAATTTATCATGTTAATTATTGAATAATTCAATAATTATGTTGTGTAATTCTGCAGTCTAGTTGTGGAGATTATTACTGGTCCAGGACCCAGGTTATTACTGGTCCAGGACCCAAGTTATTACTGGTCCAGGACCCCAGTTATTACTGGTCCAGGACCCCAGTTATTACTGGTCCAGGACCCAAGTTATTACTGGTCCAGGACCCCAGTTATTACTGGTCCAGGACCCCAGTTTATTACTGGTACAGGACCCAAGTTATTACTGGTCCAGGACCCCAGTTATTACTGGTCCAGGACCCCAGTTATTACTGGTACAGGACCCAAGTTATTACTGGTCCAGGACCCCAGTTATTACTGGTCCAGGACCCAAGTTATTACTGGTCCAGGACCCCAGTTATTACTGGTCTAGGACCCCAGTTATTACTGGTACAGGACCCAAGTTATTACTGGTCCAGGACCCTAGTTATTACTGGTCCAGGACCCCAGTTATTACTGGTCCAGGACCCCAGTTATTACTGGTCCAGGACCACAGTTATTACTGATCCAGGACCCCAGTTATTACTAGTACAGGACCCAAGTTATTACTGGTACAGGACCAGTTAATACTGGTCCAGGACCCAGTTATTACTAAACCAGGACCCCAGTTATTACTGGTCCAGAACCCAGTTATTACTGGTCCAGGACCCAGTTATTACTGGTCCAGGACCCAGTTATTGCTGGTCCAGGACCTCAGTTATTGCTTGTACAGGACCCCAGTTAAGGCTGGTCCAGGACCCTAGTTATCACTGGTCCAGGACCCCAGTTATTACTGGTCCAGGTCCCCAGTTGTTACTGGTCCAGGACCCCAGTTATTGTTGATCCAGGACTCAGTTATTGCTGGTCCAGGACCCCAGTTATTACTGGTCCAGGACCCAGTTATTACTGATCCAGGACCCACTTTTACTGGTCCACGACCCCAGTTATTACTGGTCCACGACCCCAGTTATTGCTGATCCAGGACCCAGTTATTGCTGGTCCAGCACCCCAGTTATTACTGGTCCAGGACCCCAGTTATTACTGGTCCACGACCCCAGTTATTACTGGTCCAGGACCCCAGTTATTACTGGTCCAGGACCCCAGTTGATAATGGTCCAGGTCCCAGTTATTACTGGTCCAGGACCTCAGTTATTACTGGTCCAGGACCCCAATTATTACTGATCCAAGACCCCAGTTATTACTGGTCCAGGATCCCAGTTATTACTGGCCCAGGACTCCAGTTATTACTGGTCCAGGACCCCAGTTATTACTGGTCAAGGATCCCAGTTATTATTGGTCCAGGACCCAGTTATTACTGGTGCAGGACACAGTTGATAATGGTTCAGGACCCAGTTATTATTGGTCCGGGACCCAGTTATTACTGGTCCAGAATTCAGTTATTACTGGTCCAGGACCCAGTTATTACTGGTCCTGGACCCCAGTTATTACTAGTCCGGGACCCAGTTATTACTGGTCCAGGACTCAGTTATTATTGGTCCACGACCCAGTTATTACTGGTCCAGAACCCAGTTATTACTGGTCCAGGACCCAGTTATTACTGATCCAGGACCCAGTTATTACTGATCCAGGACCCAGTTATTACTGGTCCAGGACCCAGTTTTTACTGGTCCAGGACCCAGCTATTACTGGTCCAGGACCCAGTTTTTACTGGTCCAGGACCCAGCTATTACTGGTCCAGGACTCAGTTATTGCTGGTCCAGGACCCAGTTATTAACTGGTCCAGGACCCAGTTATTACTGGTCCAGGACCCAGTTATTACTAGTCCAGGACCAAGTTATTACTGGTCCAGGACTCAGTTATTGCTGGTCCAGGACCCAGTTATTACTGGTCCAGGACCCAGTTATTACTAGTCCAGGACCAAGTTATTACTGGTCCAGGACCAAAGTTATTTACTGGTCCAGGACCCAGTTATTACTGGTCCAGGACCCAGTTATTACTGGTCCAGGACCCAGTTATTACTAGTCCAGGACCCAGTTATTACTGGTCCAGGACCCAGTTATTACTGGTCCAGGACCCAGTTATTACTAGTCCAGGACCAAGTTATTACTGGTCCAGGACCCAGTTATTATTTGTTCAGGGCTACATTATTAGTCAAGGACCGTTTTATTTGTGGTCCAGGACTCAATTATTAGTTGTCCAGGATCCTAAGATGGACCATCAAGGTGGACCAGCAAGATGGACCATCAAGGTGGACCAGCAAGTTGGACCATCAAGATGGACCAGCAAGTTGGACCATCAAGGTGGACCAGGAAGATGGACCATCAAGGTGGACCAGGAAGATGGACCATCAAAGTGGACCAGGAAGTTGGACCATCAAGGTGGACCAGGAAGATGGACCATCAAGGTGGACCAGGAAGATGGACCATCAAGGTGGACCAGCAAGTTGGACCATCAAGGTGGACCAGGAAGATGGACCATCAAGGTGGACCAGCAAGTTGGACCATCAAGGTGGACCAGGAAGATGGACCAGGTATACAATTTGTCCAACACAGGCGGCTGAAATAACTGATTTTTGTGGTCCAATTACCCGATTTATTGGTTCCTGGTCAGCATAAAACATCCACCGCTGAAGGAGGAAGTTTATTGAAATTGGAGTGGCTGGTGGACCGTTGGTGGACCACTGATGGGCCACTGGTGGGCCACTGGTGGTCCTCTGTAGTGACCATCATGCTTCACCAGTGGAGCTGGTGGACCATTAGTGGACCACTGGTGGACCACTGATTGGCTACTGGTGGTCCTGTGTAGTGACTATCATGCTTCACCATTGCTCCTGGTGGACCACTAGTGAACCACTGATGGACCACTGGTGGGCCACTGTAGTGACTGTCGTGTAGAAGGATACAAGTTATCGTACGCCTTGTGGTGAGATATTGTCGCACGATAACTTGCCATCGTACCCAAGACTATTAAGTTATCATACTCAGTGATGCTGGTGAGAGAGATGATATCACCTACCATGAGACGGGATGCTGTTATCTTGGCTAAATTCCCAGGGTTATCGTACCCAAGACGACACAAGTTATCGTGCTGGGAGTGACTGGGAGAGAAACTATATCTCCTACTAAAACAGAGTGTTATATTAAGCGAACTTCCTGAGTTATCGTAGCCGAGGAGGTGACGTACTGTAGTGCCTCAGCTGATGAGATATCGTAGCCTAGTTGAGCACTGCAACAAGCCTACTGGCCTTTGGTTTGTAAAACCGACAAGTTGAACAATGAGACACTTGTTCAACATCTGGGAATCTTCAGTGAACAAAAAGGTACAATACCGTGACTGGAACAGTATACAAATAACCCGCACATACGAGAGAGCAGCTTTTGACGACATTTCGGTCCGACTTGGAGCATTTCTACTGCGGAAACGTTAGGGCAGCAAGTGGCTTCCTCAGTCCAATACAGGGAAGAGCGGTGGGTAGATGATGATGATGAGGAGGAGGGGAGTTTGAAGTAATCAGTCCTACAGCCTTGAAGTTGATGATCACCTAGTCTGTGAGTGAAACTCTGAAGCACAGTCATGTGCTTCAGTTCTTCAGTTTAATTCATCTTTTATATATAAATCTTCCCATTATGGTGGGCGAAACGTCTACAAAGATACTCAGAAGTCGCACAGGTGTCTAATTCTTGATCTTGTGGGTACTGTAGACCATTTATGTACAGATCTGGTTGTGTCTTGATAAAGCGCACTGTCTGGCCCACACCTTGTTAATAAAGGATAGTATTATACTCTGTTTTTCCCGCACTGTAGTTCAGTAACTGACACTGTGATGTGGGTCATCACTGTCTTGTACTGGTAGTCACTCACTGTGTCACTGTGATGTGGGTCATCACTGTCTTGTACTGGTAGTTCACTCACTGTGACACTGTGATGTGGGTCATCACTGTCTTGTACTGGTAGTCACTCACTGTGACACTGTGATGTGGGTCATCACTGTCTTGTACTGGTAGTCACTCACTGTGATGTGGGTCATCACTGTCTTGTACTGGTAGTCACTCACTGTGATGTGGGTCATCACTGACTTGTACTGGTAGTCACTCACTGTGATGTGGGTCATCACTGTCTTGTACTGGTAGTCACTCACTGTGACACTGTGATGTGGGTCATCACTGTCTTGTACTGGTAGTCACTCACTGTGTCACTGTGATGTGGGTCATCACTGTCTTGTACTGGTAGTCACTCACTGTGACACTGTGATGTGGGTCATCACTGTCTTGTACTGGTAGTCACTCACTGTGACACTGTGATGTGGGTCATCACTGTCTTGTACTGGTAGTCACTCACTGTGATGTGGGTCATCACTGTCTTGTACTGGTAGTCACTCACTGTGATGTGGGTCATCACTGTCTTGTACTGGTAGTCACTCACTGTGACACTGTGATGTGGGTCATCACTGTCTTGTACTGGTAGTCACTCACTGTGACACTGTGATGTGGGTCATCACTGTCTTGTACTGGTAGTCACTCACTGTGATGTGGGTCATCACTGTCTTGTACTGGTAGTCACTCACTGTGATGTGGGTCATCACTGTCTTGTACTGCTGCAGGTGTACTGCAGGTGTGCTGCAGGTGTGCTGCAGGTGTGCTGCAGGTGTGCTGCAGGTGTGCTGCAGGTGTGCTGCAGGTGTGCTGCAGGTGTGCTGCAGGTGTGCTGCAGGTGTGCTGCAGGAGTGGGGGACACAGGTGGCTCAGCGAAGTTAGTCTTAAAGAAGATGACAGACAGGAAGCCAGATTTTTCTTACTGTTATTGTTGAACACACACACACACACACACACACACACACACACACACACACACACACACACACACACACACACACACACACACACACACACACACACCAAGGGATAACAGGGAAGGCACTACAATGGATCAGGGAATACTTGTCAGGAAGACAGCAGCGAGTCATGGTACGTGGCGAGGTGTCAGAGTGGGCACCTGTGACCAGCGGGGTCCCACAGGGGTCAGTCCTAGGACCAGTGCTGTTTCTGGTATTTGTGAACGACATGACGGAAGGAATAGACTCTGAGGTGTCCCTGTTTGCAAATGACGTGAAGTTGATGAGAAGAATTCACTCGATCGAAGACCAGGCAGAACTACAAAGGGATCTGGACAGGCTGCAGACCTGGTCCAGCAATTGATTACTGGAGTTCAACCCCACCAAGTGCAAAGTCATGAAGATTGGGAAGGGCAAAAAAAGACCGCAGACAGAGTACAGTCTAGGGGCCAGAGACTACAAACCTCACTCAAGGAAAAAGATCTTGGGTGAGTATAACACCAGGCACATCTCCTGAAGCGCACATCAACCAAATAACTGCTGCAGCATATGGGCGCCTAGCAAACCTCAGAACAGCATTCCAACATCTTAATAAGGAATCGTTCAGGACCCTGTACACCGTGTACGTTAGCCATATTGGAGTATGCGGCACCAGTTTGGAACCCACACCTAGCCAAGCACGTAAAGAAACTAGAGAATGTGCAAAGGTTTGCAACAAGACTAGTCCCAGAGCTAAGAGGTATGTCCTACGAGGAGAGGTTAAGGAAATCAACCTGACGACACTGAGAGACAGAGAGATAGGGGGACATGATAACGACATACAAAATACAGAGAGGAATTGACAAGGTGGACAAAGACAGGATGTTCCAGAGATGGGACACAGCAACAAGGGGACACAGTTGGAAGTTGAAGACACAGATGAACCACAGGGATGTTAGGAAGTATTTCTTCAGCCACAGAGTAGTCAGAAAGTGGAATAGTTTGGGAAGCGATGTAGTGGAGGCAGGATCCATATATAGCTTTAAGCAGAGGTATGATAAAGCTCACGGTTCAGAGAGAGTGACCTAGTAGCGATCAGTGAAGAGGTGGGGCCAGGAGCTTGGACTCGACCCCTGCGACCTCAACTAGGTGAGTACAACTAGGTGAGTACATACACACACGCACACACACACACACACACACACACACACACACACACACACATCTCTTCCCTCTAACACCTCCCCCCTCTAACATCTCTCCCCCTCTAACATCTCTCCCTCCCATTACTCTCTCCCCTCTCCCTTTTCCCATCTCTCTCCCCTCCTCCCCTCTCTCTCCCCCTAGCCTCTCTCTCTCCTCTCGCTCTTCCATCTCCCCCCTCTTTCCCCCTTCTCCCTCATCTCCCCCTCTCTTTGCCTTCTCTCTCTCTCCCCCTCTCTTTGCCTTCTCTCTCTCTCCTCTCTCCCTCCTCTCTCCCTCCCTCTCTCCCTCTCTCCTCTCTCTCTCCCTCCTCACTCCTCCTCTCCATCTCTCCTCCTCCTCTCTCTCTCTCTCTCTCTCTCTCATCTCCTCTCTCTCTCTTCTCTCTCTCTCATCTCTCTCTCTCTCTCTTGCTTCCTCTCTTCTCCATTTTCCCTTCTCACTCTCCCCCTCTCCTACCCTTCCCTTCCCTCTCTCTCCCCCTCTCTCTCTCACTCTCACTCTCACTCTCTCTTTCCCATTTTTCCCTTCTCACTCTCCCCCTCTCCTTCTACCTTTCCCTTCTCTCTTCTCTCACAAAAAAAATGGTTGGGACTCGCAGGAACCAAGGATCAGATGAGAATGGTTCTGGTAGGAGGAGTGGATGGAGGAGCAGTGGAAAAGGATGGAACAAGAGTGGGAGAGAAAATTAGGAGAGCTTTCTGAAAAAATGGAGAAAGAGCTCTCTGTGAAATTGGAAAAGAGGTTGGAGAAGGAGACAAAGAATTGGGAGGCACAAGTCGAAACTGCAGTAGCCAAGATAAGGGTCCTAGAAGTTGAGATAAATAGGCTGAAGCGAGTTACAGGGGCAGTGACCAGAGAAGACACAGCATATGAAGCTGCGAGGCCGAACAGGAAGGAAGGAATTATGAATTATACTAAGGTCATATCAGCCTGCCAAGGAGGCCAAGGAGTGAAAGGGAAGAACAGCTGGTGCAGATGGAGAGGTGATAGGTCGAATGCTGAGGCACAACCATACTATCAAGAGCCACTGGAAAAATCAAGGGAGAAACTGACCACATACAGGCAGGATCCAGAGTCACAGAGGGTGAGGCAATGGGAGGAAGAAAGGGCAAAATCAGTGTTTATCCGTGGGCTTCAGGAGAGAGAGGAAAGGACACACACACTGAAAGGCAGCAGGAAGAAAGAAAGGAGATTGAGAAAATCATCACGGAAATAGGTGAAGAGAGGGACGAGATTGTAAATTTTCAGAGAATAGGGGGGTACTCGAAGGGAAGAAACCGACCAATCAAGCTGATTCTCAGGACGGAAACAGTGCGAAACAGGATCCTCCAAGAGAAACCCCGATTGAAATACTCGGAAGAGTACAAGAGTGTGTTCCTAGACAGAGACAGAACACAAACAGAACGACAGCAGCTGAGGGAGAGGACAAAAAAGCGAAAGGAGCTAGGAAAAGAGACAAGGATGGAACCAGCAGAGGTCAGTCAGAGCAGAACAGAACAGCAAGGGCAAGCACACACACAATTATTCTCATAACCTATCACACCATCCCAACACACACTACAATCCATACCCACAGCCTCCACCCAACACCGAGCTAGAGAATCCCACAGTATGCCACCAGGTCTCCCACCCTCACAGGCCCCCCAAACCACAGTGTTGGAAAGGAAACTGAAGGTATGGTACACAAACGCTGATGGAATAACAAATAAGTGGGAGGAGTGGCATAAAAGAGTCAAAGAGGCATCACCGGACATCATAGCTCTCACAGAAACCAAGTTTACAGGTATGATAACAGATACCATCTTTCCAACGGGATACCAAATCCTGAGGAAAGACAGAGGGAACAGGGGGGGGGTGGAGGAGTGGCATTGCTGATCAAAAATTGCTGGAATTTTGATGAGCTGGAGAGAGGAGACAGCGGAGAAGAAAGTGATTACGTAAAGGGAACGCTTCACTCTGGAGGTCCCAAGGTGGTAATAGCAGTAATATATAACCCACCACAGAACAGCAGGAGGCCAAGGCAAGAGTACGACGAGAGCAATAGAGCGATGGTTGACACACTGGCTACAGTGGCCAGAAGAGCTCATGCATGCAGGGCAAAGCTCCTGATCATGGGTGAAATTAACCACAAGGAGATGATTGGGAGAACTTGGACCCGCATGGGGGCCAAGATACATGGACGGCTAAGATGAATTGGAGGTGGTACTGGGAAAACTTCATCTCCAACACATAAGGGACACTACAAAGAGAGAGAGGAGAGGATGAGCCAGCAAGAAATGGACTTAGTATTCAAACCTTGAGTAGTGCAGATATCGAGTACATCACATATGAAAGACCCCTTGGGGCCCGGACCATGTGGTTTTAAGCTTCGAATACACAGTAGGCACAAGTGGAGGGAGAAGCAGGAAGGCCAGGACGAATGAAGCCAAACTACAAGAAAGGGGACTACACAGGAATGAGCAACTTCCCCGAACGGGGTTCAGTGGGACAGAGAACTGGCAGGGAAGCCAGTTAAAGAGATGATGGAATATGTAGCAACAAAATGCAAGGAGGCTGAGGAGAGGTTTGTACCAAGGGTAACAGGAATAATGAAAAAGCCAGGATGAGCCCATGGTTTACCCAAAGGTGCAGGGAGGCAAAAACCAAGTGTGCCAGGGAATGGAAGAAATATAGAAGGCAAAGAATCCAGGAGAATAAGGAGAGCAGTCGTAGAGCCAGAAACGAATTTGCACAGATAAGAAGGGAGGCCCAAAGACAATATGAAAACGACATAGCAGCGAAAGTCAAATCTGACCCGAAACTGTTGTACAGCCACATCAGGAGGAAAACAACAGTCAAGGACCAGGTAATCAGGCTAAGGAAGGAAGGAGGAGAGACAACAAGAAATGACCGTGAAGTATGTGAGGAACTCAACAAGAGATTCAAAGAAGTGTTCACAGAGGAGACAGAAGGGGCTCCAGAAAGACGGAGAGGTGGGGCACACGACCATGTGCTAGACACAGTGCACACAACCGAGGAAGACGTGAAGAGGCTTCTGAGTGAGCTAGATACCTCAAAGGCAATGGGGCCAGATAACATCTCCCCATGGGTATTGAGAGAGGGAGCAGAGGCGCTATGTGTACCCCTAACAACAATATTCAATACATCTATCGAAACAGGGAGATTGTCTGAGGCATGGAAGACAGCAAATGTAGTCCCAATCTTTAAAAAAGGAGACAGACATGAAGCAATAAACTACAGACCAGTGTCACTGACATGTATAGT
>NC_069461.1:25038131-25045930 GCF_026875155.1 Cherax quadricarinatus
TGTCAACCTGCTATCTTCCTGCTGTCAACCTGCTATCTTCCTGCTGTCAACCTGCTGTATTTTATTTATGGTGCATGACAACAATAATAGTAACAAAGATTTATATACATTATGTATATTATATAGATCATATAAATAATATAACTTTTTGAAGCTGTTTTGAAATTATCTGCCAGACCATTGGCTGGTGATGACGTCATCTGGCAGGTGATTGGCTGGTGATGACGTCATCTGGCAGGTGATTGGCTGGTGATGACGTCATCTGGCAGGTGATTGGCTGGTGATGACGTCACCTGGCAGGTGATTGGCTGGTGATGACGTCATCTGGTAGGTGATTGGCTGGTGATGACGTCATCTGGCAGGTGATTGGCTGGTGATGACGTCATCTGGCAGGTGATTGGCTGGTGATGACGTCACCTGGCAGGTGATTGGCTGGTGATGACGTTATCTGGCAGGTGATTGGCTGGTGATGACGTCATCTGGTAGGTGATTGGCTGGTGATGACGTCATCTGGCAGGTGATTGGCTGGTGATGACGTCACTGGAGGTGATGGCTGGTGATGACGTCACCTGGCAGGTGATTGCTGGTGATGACGTCATCTGTAGGTGATTGGCTGGTGATGACGTCATTGGCAGGTGATTGGCTGGTGATGACGTCATCTGGCAGGTGATTGGCTGGTGATGACGTCACCTGGCAGGTGATTGGCTGGTGATGACGTTATCTGGCAGGTGATTGGCTGGTGATGACGTTATCTGGCAGGTGATTGGCTGGTGATGACGTCAACTGGCAGGTGATTGGCTGGTGATGACGTCACCTGGCAGGTAATTGGCTGGTGGTAAGACTCACTCTGGCTGCCAGGGCAACACTCGCCTGCCAGACGTACAACTTGATCATTGTCTTCAGCAACAAAATAAATCATTTTTTTTTTTACTATTCTAACAAATAATGATAATAAAAGGAAATAAATTTTCGCAATAGTTTTAAGATATTTTTTTATTATTCCAGTTAATTATTACATAAGTTTTTCCAGGTGATGAAAAAATAATTAACCAGTCAATGTTATTAATTTTATATAATTAGCTTTTTTTTTTTTTTTTCATCGACACCATGCCCAGCCCTTCTAGGGTTGGGGAGGTGCCTGAACCCGAGCCTTTAGCTCATAAGACTGTCATTCCCATTAGCCCCCTTGTGGCGGGGATGGCAGACCAGAGAGGCCTAGCTTGTGGTTAGGCCTGGGGACAGTTGGTCCCAAAGATGAGGAGGTACTTGTGCCTCCTCCCATGGAAGACTTAGGTCTCAGACACCCCCTAAAGAGGGAGCCAAGGCCGGGCCACCACTTGGAAAAGGCCCGGGCCGGGAGAATACCGGCTAATCTTTAATAATAATAATAATTAGCTTTTTTTAACCCTGCGAGTTTACCGCTTCCCTCTGGTTATTTATTTAATGAATATACGGAGTGTGACGGTGTGTGTATATACCTTGAGGGGTTTCTCTCATTGTATAAAATATATATATATATATATATATATATATATATATATATATATATATATATATATATATATATATATATATATATATATATATATATATATAATATATATATAATATATTAATATAATATATATATATATATATATATATATATTATATATATATATATATATATAATATATACTATTTTATTATATAATATATATATATATATATATTATATATTTATATATATATATATATATATATATATAATATATATATATATATATATATATATATATATTTACATACATACAATGAGAGTTTGTTTCAGTGTCTTGTTTTGTATCAAAGTTTTCTTGTCTTGGTGACTTTGTGAACCTCGTGTAGTTGCGTCTTGAACATGTACTCGCCTAATTGTGGTTGTACTTCTGACTGGTCCTCGTCTGACTGAATTCTTCTCATCAACTTCACATCATCTGCAGAGACACTTCTGGGTCTTTTCCTTTCGTCATGTCGTTCACATATATCAGAAACAGCACTGGTCCTAGGACTGACCCCTGTGGAACCCCGCTCGTCACAGGCGCCCACTCTGACACCTCGCCACGTACCATGACTCGGTGTTGTCTTCCCGACAGGTATTCCCTGATTCATTGCAGTGCCTTCCCAGTTATTCTTTCCTGGTCCTCAAATGCCTTCTTACAGCCCAAGAAAACGCAGTCTGCCCACCCCTTACTGCTGTCACCCAGTCATAGAACTCCATTAGGTCTGTGACACAGGATTTCCCGTCCCTGAAACCGTGCTGATTGTCGTTGATAAGCTCATTCCTTTCTAGGTGCTCCACCACTCTTCTGATAATCTTCTCCATGACTTTGCATACTGTACTTGCCAGTGACCCTTGTCTATAGTTTAATGCTTCGTGTCTGTCTCCTTTTTTTAAAAAAAAATGGGACTACATTTGCTGTCTTTCGTACCTCAGGTAGTCGCTCTGTTTCGATAGATGTGTTGAAGATTGTTGTTAGTGGTACACATAGTGCCTCTGCTCCCTCTCTCAGGACCCATGGAGAGATGTTATCTGGCCCCATCGCCTTTGAGGTATCTAGCTCGCTTAGCAGCCTCTTCACGTCTTCCTCGTGTGTATGCATTGTGTCCAGCACTTGATGGTGCACCCCACCTCTCCGTCTTTCTGGAGTCCCTTTCGTCTCCTATGTGAACACTTCTTTGAATCTCATGTTGAGTTCCTCACATACTTCGCGGTTATTTCTTGTGATATTCTCTCCTTCCTTCTTCAACCTGATTACCTGGTCTTTGTTTTCCTCATGATGTGGCTGTACAATAGCTTTGGGTCAGATTTAGCTTTCGCTGCTATGTCATTTTCCTGTTGTCATTGGGCCTCCCTTCTCACCTGTGCTTATCCATTTCTGGCTTTACTACTGCTCTCCATATTCTAATTCATCCTTTGCCTTCTATACTTCTTCCATTCTCTAGCACACTTGGTTTTGGCCTCTCTACACCTTTGGGTGAACCAAGAGCTCATCCTGGCTTTCTCGTTATTTCTGTTACCCTTGGGTACAAACCTCTCCTCAGCTTTCTTGCATATTGTTGTCCTATATTCCATCATCTCATATACTGACTTCCCTGCCAGTTCTCTGTCCCACTGAACCCCGTGCAGGAAATTCTTCATGCGTGTGTAGTCCCCTCTCCACTTGTAACTCTACTATGTATTCGAACCTCAGAACCACGTGGTCACTGGCCCCGAGGGTCTTTCATATGTCATGTCCTCAATATCTGCACTACTCAAGGTGAATACTAGGTCCAGTCTTCCTGGTTCATCCTCTCCTCTCTGTCTGGTAGTGTCCCTTACATGAGGTTTTTCAGTACCACCTCCATCATCTTAGGTTCCATGTTTCTGGGCCCCCATATGACTCCAGGTTATCCTAGTCATTTTCCTTGTGATTGAAGTAACCCACTATCAGCAGCTTGCCCTGCTCTCATGAACCCTTCTGACTACTTCAACTAATGTGTCAGCCATCGCTCTGTTACTCTCATCATACTCTTGCTTTGGCCTCCTGCTCTTTTGTGTTGGGTTATTCATCACTGCAATTGAGACCTCCAGACTGAAGTGTTCCTATCATGTAGTCTCTTGCTTCTCTGTCTCCTCTCTCCAGCTCATCAAAATCCCAGTGGCTTTTGATTAGCACTGCCATTCCTCCATCCCCTCTGTTTCCTTTATCTTTCCTCAGGATCTGATATCCAGCTGGAAAGATGGCATTTGTTATCATTCTTGTGAACTTGGTTTCTGTGAAAGCTATGATGTCCGGTGATGCCTCTTTGATTCTGTCGTGCCACTCCTCCCTCTTATTCGTTTTTTTCCATCAGTGTTGGTGTACCATACCTTCAGTTTCCTCTCCAACAATGTGTTCTGGGGTCTGTTGGGGTGGGGGCCCTGGCAGTGTGCTGGGGGGTTCTACAGCATAGTGTGGGGTGGGGGCTCTAAGTTTGGATTGTGGGTTGTGTTGGGAGAGCGTGTTTGGCTGTGGGTGGTTCTGTGTGTGCTTGCACTTGTTACTCTGTCCTGCTCTGGTTGTCCCCTGCTGACTCTGTCCTCATTTTTTCTTAGTCCCTTTCGTTACTGTGTCCTCTCCCTCAGCTGCTGTTGCTCTGTTCTTGCTCTGTCATGGTCTAGGAACACCCTCTTGTATGCTGATGATTCCTTCAGCCATGGTTTCTCTTGCAGGATCCTGTTCTGCATCGATTCTCTGAAACGGTGAAGAATATTTACTCTCATTCATGTCCTCATCGACTTTTTCTTTGATGATGGCTTCAATCTCCTGTTTTTCTTTCTGCCATCTTTCATTGTATGTCCTCCCTTTGCTCTTTTGAAGCCCATGAATAAACACAGACTTCTCCCTCTCCTCCTCCCATTGCCTTTCTCTCTGTGTCTCTGGGTCTCACTTGTTCACGGTTATTGTCTCCCTTATTTTTTCCTGTAACTCATGGTGGCATGGTCGTGCCTCTGCATGGGACCTGTCACTTTCTCAACCTTTTCCCCCTTCCCTTACTGCTCTCCCTGATCCCAACAGCTCTCCCCTTCATTCCTCGGCCTTGTGTGCGTGTGTGTGGTGTGTGTGTACTCACCTAGTTGTACTCACCTAGTTGAGGTTGCAGGGGTCGAGTCCAAGCTCCTGGCCCCGCCTCTTCACTGGTCGCTACTAGGTCACTCTCCCTGAACCATGAGCTTTATCGTACCTCTGCTTAAAGCTATGTATGGATCCTGCCTCCACTACATCGCTTCCCAAACTATTCCACTTCCTGACTACTCTCTGGCTGATTCATCTGTGATTCATCTGTGTCTTCAGCTTCCAACTGTGTCCCCTTGTTATTGTGTCCAATCTCTGGAACATCCTGTCTTTGTCCACCTTGTCAATTCCTCTCAGTATTTTGTAAGTCGTTATCATGTCCCCCCTATCTCTCCTGTCCTCCAGTGTCGTCAGGTTGATTTCCCTTAACCTCTCCTCGTAGGACATACCTCTTAGCTCTGGGACTAGTCTTGTTGCAAACCTTTGCACTTTCTCTAGTTTCTTTACATGCTTGGCTAGGTGTGGGTTCCAATCTGGTGCCACATACTCCAATATGGGCCTAACGTACACGGTGTACAGGGTCCTGAACGATTCCTTATTAAGATGCCGGAATGCTGTTCTGAGGTTTGCTAGGCGCCCATATGCTGCAGCAGTTATTTGGTTGATGTGCGCTTCAGGAGATGTGCCTGGTGTTATACTCACCCCAAAATCTTTTTCCTTGACTGAGGTTTGTAGTCTCTGGCCCCCTAGACTGTACTCCGTCTGCGGTCTTCTTTGCCCTTCCTAATCTTCATGACTTTGCACTTGGTGGGATTGAACTCCAGGAGCCAATTGCTGGACCAGGTCTGCAGCCTGTCCAGATCCCTTTGTAGTTCTGCCTGGTCTTCGATCGAGTGAATTCTTCTCATCAACTTCACGTCATCTGCAAACAGGGACACCTCGGAGTTTATTCCTTCCGTCATGTCGTTCACAAATACCAGAAACAGCACTGGTCCTAGGACTGACCCCTGTGGGACCCCGCTGGTCACAGGTGCTCACTCTGACACCTCGCCTCGTACCATTACTCGCTGCTGTCTTCCTGACAAGTATTCCCTGATCCATTGTAGTGCCTTCCCTGTTATTCCTTGGTGTGTGTGTGTGTGTGTGTGTGTGTGTGTGTGTGTGTGTGTGTGTGTGTGTGTGTGTGTGTGTGTGTGTGTGTGTGTGTGTGTGTGCGTGTGTGTGTGTGTGCACGTCCCCAAGCCACTACACACATCACAATAATCAACATAACACAGTTAAGTTCTCAGTAATAAATAAAGCGGCTCAGATTCCTTAAGCTTCTCTGGTCTGGGATTTACTCTCAGTTGTGAAGGATTTAAATCAGCTTTACTCTCCGCCTCTTTGCTCTTTTGTCTCAGATGAGATGGAAGGCGCACGCTCCACTCCATCTCCTAACATCTATATTTCTCTAGTCGATGAGCTTTTGTTATTTTCATTACTTCTAGCATCTATATTTCCATCGATGATGTATTTTCGCTATTTCTGTGGCTTCCAGCATCTATCTTTGATGTTCTTTTTTTTTTATCTTTACCACTTCTGACATCTGTACTTCCCTCTTGATTTTTTTTGTTACTTCTGGCATCTATACTTCCCTTATTGATGTTCTTTTATTACTTCTAGCATCTATACTTCCCTTATTGATGATTTTTGTTACTTCTGGCATTTATACTCTCTTTACTGATGTTCTTTTCTTACTTCTATTACTTCAAGCATCTATACTTTCCTTTTGCTACTTCTGGCATCTATATTTCCCTTATTGATGTTCTTTTGTTACTTCTGGCATATATACTTTCTTCATTGATGTTCTTTCGTTACTTCTATTACTTCAAGCATTTATACTTCCATTTTGTTACTTCTGGCGTCTATACTTCCCTTTTGTTACTTCTGGCATCTATACTTCCCTCACTGATGTTTTTTGTTACTTCTAGCATCTATACTCTCATTATTGATGTTCCTTTGTTACTTCTGGTATCTATACTTACATTATTGATATTCTTTTGTAACTTCTATTGCTTCTAGCATCTATACTTCCCTTTTGTTACTTCTGGCATTTATACTTCCTTCAGTGATGTTTTTTTGTTACTTCTAGCATCTATATTTCAATTATTGATGTTATTTTGTTACTTCTGGCATCTATACTTTCAATATTAATGTTCTTTTGTTTTGAACCTCGTTTCTACCATCCATATTTTTTTTGTGTTTTGATTCCAATCTTTTTTCCCCGAGTTAAAAATTCTTCTCACTTTCCAAATTTCAATTAAACTTTCCCACGATCATCATAATTTTTTTTACCGGTGAGCTCTCTCGAAAAGCTCCTCAATTTAGTGAGCTCTATTTTGGAAAGAGCAATTGAAAAAAAAAACATCGAGAATTGGATAGGAATTCATGGTTCTCGTTGGGCAATTCTGGATGAACATTTCTGGTCAATTTTACTTCCTAAAACTAGACAAAAATCTGCTCTAAATAGAGGAGCTTCGTAATAGAGATCAGTGTGTTGGTGGTAAGCTCTTATAGGAACCAGACCACGTCAGCCGCTTATGTCTGCTGGAGAACAATGTTCACTGTGGTCCAGTTAACTGAGTGTTGATGCATTGATCTTCACACCTTCTGTTGTGTGCTCCTGTTAGTAGCTACTGTTGTGGGATTAACAGACCCACTCACACTCTCCATATTATATATTATAATATATATATATATAATATTATATATATATATATTATATTAAATATATATATATATATATATTATATAATATAATATATATATATATATATATATATATATATGTATAGGTGGATAAGATAGATAAGACAGCTCCTTCCTGAGAATATTCCAAGCTTCTCAATATACATTCCGGCTTCTTTATTATATAGTGAGGGTCTTGCTGGCGTCCGACACAAGGCTTCCAGGATGGTGCAGCAGCACATGGTACACCACCATACGTGGTACACCACCATACGTGGTACACCACCACACGTGGTACACCACCACACGCGGCACACCACCACACATGGCACACCACCACACATAGTGCACCACCACACAGTACACCAGCACACATGGTACACCACCACACATAGCACACCACCACACATGGTACACCACCACACGTAGTACACCACCACACGTGGCACACCACCACACGTGGTACACCTCCACACATGGTACACCACCACACGTGGTACACCCCACACGTGGTAC
>NC_069461.1:25046430-25098930 GCF_026875155.1 Cherax quadricarinatus
CTCCCCACGTCCTGTCTGTTAAATACTGCCTCGCCCTGTTTTTAAAATATGCCTGCCCCTCTCTGTTAAATATCCCTCGCCCTGTCTGTTAAATATGCCTCGCTTGTTGTTAAATATGCCCTCGCCTTTTTGCTAAATACTCCCTCGCCCTGTCTTTAAATACTCCCCTCGCCTGTTTTTAAAATACTGCCTCGCCCTGTTGTTAAATACTGCCTCGTCGTTTTTAAAAATCTGCCTCGCCCTGTCTTTAATACTGCCTCGTCTGTCTGTTAAAAACTCTCGGTCTGTAAATAGCCTCGTCCTTCTGTTAAAATATCCTCTCCGTTTTTTAAATACTGCCTCGTCCTCTCTGTTAAATACTGCCTCGTCTGTCTGTTAAATACTGCCTCGCTCTGTCTGTTAAATACTGCCTCGTCCTGTCTGTTAAATACTGCCTCGCCCTGTCTGTTAAATACTGCCTCGTCCTGTCTGTTAAATACTGCCTCGTCCTGTCTGTTAAATACTGCCTCGTCCTGTCTGTTAAATACTGCCTCGTCCTGTCTGTTAAATACTGCCTCGTCCTGTCTGCTAAATACTCCCCTCGTCCTGTCTGTTAAATACTGCCTCGTCCTGTCTGTTAAATACTGCCTCGTCCTGTCTGTTAAATACTGCCTCGTCCTGTCTGTTAAATACTGCCTCGTCCTGTCTGTTTCGTATATATCTGATGACGCTCTCTCTTTCACCATGAAAAAAGTCGGGTGTGTATTTCCAGATCTTCCCTCGCAGTAATACTTTCCGAATGTGTTCGTATGTATTTTATGTATGATGTTAGGATTTGATACATCATACATTATGTATGATATTGCTTTTATCACGTTCAAGAGGCAATATTGTGTACATTATCCTTTACGTGTATTGTTCTCTTAAGATGTATATCGTCCTGTGGTTGTATACTTTTCTGTATTATTATGTATTTTAATTTATATTATTACACAATTACTTTATTTTAAGTAATATTATTTATTTTCACTTACAATCCTCTTGCCCTCTTATCCACTTTTTCACATTACAAGATGACGAGGTAAAATAACTTGATAAATTTCTAAGTATTTTTTATAGTGATTCAATAATTACAACTAAAATTAATGGCCTTTAATATTATACTGTTCCTTTGAACATATCAGTTATAAGTTATATAAGTTATTAGCTTTTCTCTGGGATCTTACGAGAGCAAGAATATTTACAAAGAACTATGTACATGACCTTAAGGTTCCATTTCCATTCACACGAATCAAGTTACATCACCCGGAGATTTTCAGAACACTGGTGAATATATCAGATATTGGACCTGGGACGTGGTATACAAATAACCCCCTCACGAGCTATGGGAATATTGCTCTATTACAACAGTGGACTCCCAAGTAATGCACCTTGAGCTGTAGACCAGCTGCTACTGACTGTAGTGGGGGAGGAGTGACCTGACATGACCAGCTGCTACTGACTGTAGTGGGGGAGGAGTGACCTGAATGACCAGCTGCTACTGACTGTAGTGGGGGAAGAGTGACCTGACATGACCAGCTGCTACTGACTGTAGTGGGGGAGGAGTGACCTGACATGACCAGCTGCTACTGACTGTAGTGGGGGAGGAGTGACCTGACATGACCAGCTGCTACTGACTGTAGTGGGGGAGGAGTGACCTGACTGACCACTGCTACTGACTGTAGTGGGGGAGGAGGACCTGACATGACCAGCTGCTACTGACTGTAGTGGGGGAGGAGTGACCTGACATGACCAGCTGCTACTGACTGTAGTGGGGCAGGAGTGACCTGACATGACCAGCTGCTACTGACTGTAGTGGGGCAGGAGTGACCTGACATGACCAGCTGCTACTGACTGTAGTGGGGCAGGAGTGACCTGACATGACCAGCTGCTACTGACTGTAGTGGGGCAGGAAGTGACCTGACATGACCAGCTCCTAAATGACTGTAGTGGGGGAGGAGTGACCTGACATGACCCAGCTGCTAATGACTGTAGTGGGGGAGGATGACCGACATGACCAGCTGCTACTGACTGTAGTGGGGAGGAGTGACCTGACATGACCAGCTGCTACTGACTGTAGTGGGGGCAGGAGTGACCTGACATGACCAGCTGCTACTGACTGTAGTGGGGCAGGAGTGACCGACATGACCAGCTCTACTGATGTAGTGGGGGAGGAGTGACTGACATGACCAGCTGCTACTGACTGTTTGTGGGGGAGGAGTGACCTGACATGACCAGCTGCTACTGACTGTAGTGGGGCAGGAGTGACCTGACATGGCCAGCTGCTACTGACTGTAGGGGGGAAGAGTGACCTGACATGACCAGCTGCTATGACTGTAGTGGGGGCAGGAGTTTACCTGACAGACCAGCTGCTACTGACTGTAGTGGGGGAGGAGTGACCTGACATGACACTGCTACTGACTGTAGTGGGCGGGTGGGCCTGACATGACCAGCTGCTACTGACTGTAGTGGGGGAGGAGTGACCTGACATGACCAGCTGCTACTGACTGTAGTGGGGCAGGAGTGACCTGACATGACCAGCTGCTACTGACTGTAGTGGGGGAGGAGTGACCTGACATGACCAGCTGCTACTGACTGTAGTGGGGGAGGAGTGACCTGACATGACCAGCTGCTACTGACTGTAGTGGGGGAGGAAGTGACCTGGACATGACCCGTGCTACTGACTGTAGTGGGGCAGGGTGACCGACATGACCGCTGCTACTGACTGTAGTGGGGCAGGAGTGACCTGACATGACCAGCTGCTACTGACTGTAGTGGGGCAGGAGTGACCTGACATGACCAGCTCCTACTGACTGTAGTGGGGGAGGAGTGACCTGACATGACCAGCTGCTACTGACTGTAGTGGGGGAGGAGTGACCTGACATGACCAGCTGCTACTGACTGTAGTGGGGCAGGAGTGACCTGACATGGCCAGCTGCTACTGACTGTAGTGGGGGAAGAGTGACCTGACATGACCAGTTGCTACTGACTGTAGTGGGGCAGGAGTGACCTGACATGACCAGCTGCTACTGACTGTAGTGGGGGAGGAGTGACCTGACATGACCAGCTGCTACTGACTGTAGTGGGGCAGGAGTGACCTGACATGACCAGCTGCTACTGGGCTGTCGTGGGGCAGGGGGTGCCTGACATGACCAGCTGCTACTGACTGTAGTGGGGCAGGAGTGACCTGACATGACCAGCTGCTACTGACTGTAGTGGGGCAGGAGTGACCTGACATGACCAGCTGCTACTGACTGTAGTGGTGCAGGAGTGACCTGACATGACCAGCTGCTACTGACTGTAGTGGGGCAGGAGTGACCTGACATGACCAGCTGCTACTGATGTAGTGGGGCAGGAGTGACTGACATGACCAGCTGCACTTTACTGTAAATGGGGGAGGAGTTTACCTACATGACCAGCTGCTATGACTGTAGTGGGGGAGGAGGACCTGACATGACCACTGCTATGACTGTAGTGGGGCAGGGTGACCTGACATGACCAGCTGCTAACTGACTGTAGGGGGCAGGAAATGACCTGACATGACCAGCTGTACTGACTGTAGTGGGGGCAGGGTGACCTGACATGACCAGCTGCTACTGACTGTAGTGGGGCAGGAGTGACCTGACATGACCAGCTGCTACTGACTGTAGTGGGACAGGAGTGACCTGACATGACCAGCTGCTACTGACTGTAGTGGTGCAGGAGTGGGCCTGAAAATGACCAGCTGCTACTGACTGTAGTGGGGCAGGAGTGACCTGACATGAACCAGCTGCTACTGACTGTAGTGGGGCAGGAAATTGACCTGACATGACCAGCTGCTACTGACTGTAGTGGGGGGGGAGAGTGACCTGACATGACCAGCTCCTACTGAATGTAGTGGGGGAGGAGGAACCTGACAAGACCAGCTGCTACTGACTGTAGTGGGGGAGGAGTGACCTGACATGACCAGCTGCTACTGACTGTAGTGGGGCAGGAGTGACCGATACCCTAAGGCACCATGGAAATAAAAGGTATAAAATACCCACCAATGGGAAATAAAACAATAAGCAGTAAATGTAACCTTTTTGACAACGTTCGCCCACACAGTGGCTTTTTTTAAATTCTATTTTTACTTGAAAAAAGCCACTGTGTGGGCGAAAAGTTGTCAATAAAGGATCATATTATAAACCCCATATGTGTTTATATTTGCGAGGAGTCAGGAAACCCAGAGGCTGGTGGTACATAGTGTTCACACCCCCCCACTTTTTCACCAAACCCTAATTTTAAAAGTTTTTTGTACATCAATTTGCATGATTCCATTTGGTAAAAAAAAATTTAGGCCCCCTTTTTTTAAGGCGGACGACATTTTTACCCAATAAGCAAGTTGAATATTTTTAAGTGAACAGCTCAAAGAAACGTGGAAGGTGACCAGGGTAACTGTCCTTATCTCACCCATTTTAACATTTTTAAATTTTTTATTTTCAATTTTTAGTTACTCATTAAAAAATTCCCCACTTTTTATCATCAGAAAAAATTTATTGCAATATTTTTTGCAATGTTGCAAGGTTAGAAAAATACATGAGTGAGAGGAATTAGATTTAGCGGATCGCGCTAGAACTTATAAGGTTATTCAAGCTTATTTCTTGGGTAACATTGAAATGGGTTGGGAGATTTATTTAGGGGGGTTTTGGGTTTAGAGCATGCCAATATGGGCCAGTGGCCCGTGATTGTTCCTCCTTTTAAATTTTCCCTATGTTAAAAATCCATCTGTGATAACTTGACGCAGTCGGGGATGACCACTTAAAAAACTACATCTTAAAGGGTGGATGTATTACGAAACGGAAATGAATGCCTGTGGGGACGGGGTGCAATGGGAAAGGAACAAACCCAGCAGTAGACTATAATGTATAATTTCCTTACCCATTTTAATAAGGTAGTAAAAACGTAAGATGGAAAAAAAATAAGTACCCCCCGGGGGGACAGATAAAAAAAAGCAGAAGCCAGAGGGGTGCGCCGTATCAACAAGCGGGTAGGAAGTCTCCCAAATGCTTCCGCAAGTGAACCACTTTGCTTAGCTTTGGCGGGCTTGTTGTGATTCATTAATGAACCAAGGGGTATGATTTAACAAGGGGTACCTTAGTCGTTAAACCTTAGATCCGGCTGGCTAGTTGGGGGCGCCTAGTGGGGTGGCATCCCCGAATAAATTGAAACTCCTTTGAAACCCAAAACTGTTTAACATCGTCTTAAATTCATGCCCGTATCTTTTGTCTCGAGGTGAAGAGGTCTTGTGTAGGGAAACTTTTTCGGAATATAGATTCAAAACTCTTGCACTGTGTCTTGCTTTTAAACCTAATTTGGCTTTTCTTAGGAAACCTGGTTCCCAAAAAGCCCAAACTTACTGGTCAACAACGACCTGCAGCCCTGCAATAAAAAGTAGAAGTGTAGTCTGCCCCCCCAGAAAAACACAAGGAATAAGCAAAAAAACATCCTCTCAACACCTTTTACTGAGCCCCTCAAGAATTTTCCCTCACTTACTGCTGCTGTTAGTCTTTTTCCGAACTCCACATCACCTAAACACGTCCCCAACGAATAGGGGCGGGGATTTTTTACATTATTTTAAGCAATCAGGTACCAAAACACTTTCCCCCCGCTGTTCAAAAAAATTTTACATTGATAAACTAAGAAAAATTAAACCCAAAACCACGTAAACCCCCGTTTCCAATATTCCCCCCCAAATTTTAAAAGGAATCCCGCTTTGAAATGGGCCATCGTTTGAAACACTCTGTGTTATACTCAGGGACTAAACCGTAAAATTAATCTTGACAGAATGTTTAAAATTTTTAGAAAGCGACAAGTCTCTCAACCGTTGTTTTCTAAAAAAATTTTCACCCTTAATTAGTGCTAAAAATCTTTTTTTAAAAATCTACGATAACACACACAGACACCGAAAAAAACAATAACTCTTTTTACAACCCAAAATAGAAGATAAAAAAAAAAACGTTTTTCTCTCCATCACAGGTTTCTAAAATTTTTGTCTTATTTGCCCGTGTTTCGAAAAAATTATTGAAAACATCTCTCCATCAAGATTTCTAAAAAAAATTTTTTATTTTACCCAATTTCAATTTCCCCAAATTAAGTGACATCCCATTTACCCCCGATTACAAAAAAATATTTTATCAGGGGACTCTGAAAGTAACCCCTACATTTATATTTGTTGTCACCATAATTTCCATCCCCGATTGTACCCTATATATCTACATCCCCCTATAATTTTACAACAAAATGCGCCCATAAGTTGCTCCTGCCTTCAATTTCCCTTTGGGTCAATAAAGTTCTCTGTCAGGTTTTTATACAAAAATTTTTTCCCGTCTTGCGCTTAATTATTCGAAGCTTAACCGAAATTCTAAAATTCTAATGTACAACTAGTAAAAATTTATCAGTTTCAAATTCTAGTTTCAGCTGTTTAAAAATTGCTATAATCAGGGGGAAGTTTTTTTTTTTTGCTGTGGGTGTAATTTATGTTATCTAATTTCTGCCCCCTACCTTCAGTTTTATTGTGTTTTGTGTGGGGTGTGTGTGTGTGTGTGTGTGTGTGTGTGTGTGTGTGGTGTGTTGTGTTTTGTGTGGTGTGTGGTGGTGTGTGTGTGTGTGTGTGTGTGTGAGTGTGTGTGTTTTGTGTGTGTGTGTGTGTGTGTGGGTTTTGTGTTTGTGGTGTGTGTGTGTGTGTGTGTGTGTGTGTGTGTTTTGTGTGGGTGGTGTGTGTTGGTGTGTGTGTGTGTGTTGTGTGTTTGTGGTTTTTGTGTGTGTGTGAGTTTTGGTGGTGTGTGTTGTACTAATAGTTGTACTCACTAGTTGAGGTTGCGGGGGTCGGTCGACTCGGCCCCGCCTCTTCACTGGGGGCTACTAGGGACTTTGGGCCCCTGGCTTTATCATACCTTCTTAAAGTATGATGGATCCTGCCTCCCCTAATCGCTCCCCAAAAAAATATTCCACTTTTGACTACTCTGTGGCTGAAAAAATATTCCTAACATTGTGATTTTTGTGTCTTCAGTTCCAAACTGGTCCCCTTGTTACTGGTCCCAAACTTTTAACATCCGGTCTTTGTCCACCTTGTCAATTCCTCTCAGTATTTTGTATGTCGTTTCATGTCCCCCCTATTCCCTGTTCCCCCCAGTGTGTCAGGTTGATTTCCCCTTAACCCCTCCTGTAGGACATACTTTAGCTTGGGATAGTTTGTTGCAAACCTTTGCATTTTCCCAAGTTTTTTCATGCTTGGGTAGGTGTGGGTTCCAAAATGGTGCCCCATACCCCAATATGGGCCCAAATACACGGTGTTTCAGGGTCCTGAATGATTCCTTATTTA
This sequence comes from Cherax quadricarinatus, assembly GCF_026875155.1. NCBI lineage: Eukaryota > Metazoa > Arthropoda > Malacostraca > Decapoda > Parastacidae > Cherax > Cherax quadricarinatus. The sequence continues at coordinate 25,053,791 of NC_069461.1, forward strand.
AATGTCGGAATGCTGTTTGGGGTTTTCTAGGGGCCCTATGCCTGCAGCAAATTATTTGGTTGATGTGCGCTTAGGAGATGTGCCCGGTGTTTACTCACCCCAAAGATTTTTTCCCCTTTTAGGTTTGTAGTTTTTGCCCCCAGACTGTACTCCTCTGCGGTTTCTTTGCCCTTTCCCCCCAAACTTATGCTTTTGACTTGTGGGATTGGAAAATCCGGAGCCCCTTGGGACCAGGTTGCGCCCGTCCAGATCCCCTTTTTAGTTTTGCCTGGTCTTCGATCGAGTAATTTTTCATAAATTCAGTATCTGCAAACGGGACCCCTAAAATTCATTCCCCTTCCCTCTGTCTTTTACAAATTTCCCCGAAAAAACATGGTCCTAGGAGGGCTTCGGGACCCCCCCTGGTCACAGGGGCCCCACTCTGACATTTTCCCCCCAGTCAGACTCCTGCTGTCTTCTACAAATTTCCCCGATCCCTTGTGTGCCTTCCCCGTTATCCGTTTGGTTCCCTTTTTTGACCAATCTTTGTGTGGAACTGTGTAAAAAGCCTTCTTGCAGTCCAAGAAAATGCAATCCACCCACCCCTCTCTCTCTTGTCTTATGCTGTCACCATGTCATAGAACTCCAGTAGGTTTGTGACACAGGATTTCCCGTCCTGAAACCATGTTGGTGCTGTTGATGAGATCATTCCTTTCTAGGTGTTCCACCACTCTTCTCCTGATAATCTTCTCCATGATTTTGCATACTATACATGACAGTGACACTGGTCTGTAGTTTAATGTTTCATGTCTGTCTCCTTTTTTTAAAGTTTGGGGGGAAACTACATTTGCTGTCTCCATGCCTCAGGCAATTTTCCCTGTTTCGATAGATGTATTGAAATATTGTTGTTAGGGGTACACATAGCGCCTCTGCTCCCTCTCTCAATACCCATGGGGAGATGCTATTGGCCCATGCCTTTTGAGTATCTAGCTCACTCAGAAGCCCTTCACTTTTTCCTCGGTTGGTGCACTGTGTCCAGCACTTGGTGGTGTGCCCCACCTCTCCGTCTTTCTGGAGTCCCCTTCTGTCTCCTCTGTGAACATTCCCTTTGAATCTCTTGTTGATTTCTTCACATACTTCACGGTCATTTCTTGTTTGTCCCCTCCTCCTTCCTTTCCTTAGCCTGATTACCTGGTCCTTGACTGTTTTTTTTCCTCCTGATGTGGCTGTAAAACAGTTTTCGGGGGTTACGTTCTGTCTATATTTTTGGCTTTCGGCTGCTAGGTCATTTTAATTTGTCTTTGGGCCTCCTGTGTGTCTTATATGGGTATAGATCGTTTTCAGGCTCTACGACTGTTCTCCTTGATTTACATTCCTGCGGTACTTTGCCTTATAATAATTTGCTCTTAGTCGCCTATCCGTAAGACAGATTCTAATTTGGTTTTTGCACGTCCTGCCACCTTTTGGGTAAACCAATGCGGGCCATCAATCCTGGCTTTTATATTCATTCTGTTTACAACTTGGGTACAAAACCCTCTATCAGCCCTCCTCTTGCAGTTTGTTGCTACATTATTCAGTTCATCGCTCATGTAACATGGCTTTCCCTGCCAGTTTCTGTCCCACTGAATAACCCGTTCAGGTAGTCTCCTCATTCCTGTGTAGTACCCCTTTCTTGTAGTTATGGGCTTCTATTCGTCCTGGTGCCTCCTGCTTCTCCTCCACTGTGTAGCTTCTAATGTGTATCGAATCTTAATCCACATGGTCACTGCACCAGGGGTCTTTCATACTGTGATGGCCTCGATAAATGACACTACTCATGTGAATACCTAAGTCCAGCTTGATGTTCATCCTGCTCTCTCTCTTCTTGTAGTGTCACTCCTACGTGTTCGTGCACATGAAGTTTTATACAAGTGCCACCTTCATTCATCTTAGCCCTCACATTTGTATCTTGGCCCCCATGTGGGTCCAAGTTCTCCCAATCGATCTCCTTGCTCGGTTCTTAAAGTGCACCATGATCAGGAGCTTTGCCCTGCGTGACATGACGCTCTTCTGGCCACTCTGCCAGGTGTGTCTACCATCGCCTATTGCTCTCGTCGTACTCTGAGCTTGGCTCCGGTGTTCGGTGGAGGGGTTATACCCATTCACTGCAAGTACCACCTACTGGGAATCCCTCCGAGTGAAGTGTGTCCCACTATGTAATCTATGTCTTTCCGCTGTCTCTCTCTCTCCAGTTCATCTCAAATTTCCAGCGATTTTGATCCGCAACGACAACTCCTCACCCCCCACTGTTCCTCTTGTCTCATTCCTTGGATTTGGTATCCGTTGGAATGACTGGCATCTGTTATCATACTGTTAAGATGGTGTTTCTGTGAGAGCTATGATGATCCGTGTGATGCTTCTTTTAGACTCTTTCATGCACTCCTCCCACTTATTTGTTTTATTCCATCAGCGTTTGTGTACCTTACCTTCAGTTTCCTTTCAACACTGTGGTTTGGGGGGGTGGAGGGTGGAGAGTCCTGGTGGCATTACTGATGGGATTCTATAGCTCGGTGTGGGCGTGGAGGCTTTTGGGTATGGCTGGTAGTGTGTGTTGGGATGGTGTGAACATTGTCTAGTGATAGGGTAGTATGGTTATGAGTGTAGTTGTGTGTGTGCTTGCCCTTTGCTGTTCTGGTTCTGCTTACTGATATGACCTTCGCTGGTTCCCTACTTGTCTGCTTTTCCTAGTTCCCTTGCGACTTTTTCGTCCTCTCCCTCAGCTGCTGTGTTATGATTTTTGTTTCTATGTCTCTGTCTAGGAACACCTCTTGGTACTCGTTCCGAGTATTTCACAATCGACTAGGTTTCTCTTGCGGTGGAATCCTGTTTCCGCGAACTGTTTCCGTACTGAGAGAATCATCTGATTTGGTCGGTTTTTCCACTTCGAGTACCCCCTATTCTGTGAAAAATTTACATTCGTCCATATCTTTCACCTATTTCGTGATGAATTTCTCAATTCCTTGTTTTTCTTCTGCTGCTGTCAGTGTGGTCCTTTCCTCTCCTCTCCTGACGCCCATGAGAGATAAACACTGATTTTGCCCTTTCTACATCCATTGCCTCAACCTTTGTGACTCAGGACCTGCCTGTATTGTAGTCAGTTTCTCCCTTGATTTTTCCAGAGGCTCTTGTTAGCCTTGTTGTGCCTCAGCAGTCGACCTATCACCCTCTACATCTTGCAACAGACTGTTCTTCCCTTTCACTCCTTGGTCCTATCCTTGGCAGGACTGATGTGACCTTTAGAATAAATTCTTAACTTCTTCAATCATGTTCGGCCTCGCAGCTTCCATATGCTGTGTCTTCTCTGGTTCACTGAACCTGTAACGCGCTTCTGACTATTTAATCCAAAATTCTAGGACGCCTTATCTTGGCTACTGCAGTTTCGACTTTGTGCCCTCCAATTCTTTGTTTCTCCTTCTCCAACCTCTTATTCCAATTTCACAGTGAGCTCTTTCTCCATTTTTTCAGAATAGCTCTCCTAATTTTCTCTCCACTCTTGTTCATCCTTTTCCCCCCCCCCCCCCACTGGCTCCACCATACACTCCTCCTTCCAGAACATTCTCATCTGATCCTTGGGTTTCCTGTGTGTGTGTAGAGACGCTGTGGTGTGTGTGTGTGTGTGGTGATGCATTGTGTGTGTGTAACTGTGTGTGTGTGTGTGTGTGTGTGTGTGGAGTGATGTGTGTGTGAGTGTGTTGTGTGTGTGTGTGTGTGTGTGTGTGTGTGTGTGTTTGATGTGTGATGTGTTGTAGTGTGTTTTATGTGTGCGTTTTTGTGTTATGCTGTCTTGTGCTAGGTTGCTTGAGTTATGCTGCTGTGTTAGGTTTTGCTTGTGTATTTGCTGCAGCTGTTAGGTTGCCTGTGTATAATTCACGTAGGACTGCTGTGTTATGTGTGTGTTATTGCTGCTGTGTTATGTGCCCGGTGTTAGGTTGCTGTGTTTTTAGGCTGTCTGTGGTTGGGTGCCTGTGTTAGGTTGCTGTGTTAAGTTGTGCGTTACGGTTTCCTGTGTTAGGTTGCTGTGTTATGCTGCTGTGTTTAGGTTGCTGTGTTAGGTTGCTGTGTTTTAGGTTTCTGTGTTAGGTTGCTCTGATGTTAGGCTGCTGTGTTAGGTTGCTGTGTTAGGCTTGATCGGTGTTAGAGTTGCGTGGTGTTAGGTTGTGTGTTATGCTGCTGTGTTAGGGTTGCTGTGGTAGGATGGCTGTGTTGGTTGCTATGTTAGGTTGCTGTGTTTTAGTTGCTGTGTTAGGTTGCTGTTGTGTTAGGGTGTGTGTTAGGTTGCTGTGTTAGGCTGCTGTGTTAGGTTGCTATGTTAGGTTGCTCGGTGTGTTATGCTGCTGTGTTAGGTGCTGTGGTTAGGTTGCTGTGTGTACGGTTGCTGTGTGAAGGCTGTCGCTGTGTTTGGTTAGCTGTCGTTAAATTGCTGTGTTAGTGCTTGTGTTTGGCTGCTGTGTTTGGCGTTTGCCTGTGTTTAGGATGCCTTGTGTTAGGTTATTGGTGTTAGGTTGCTGTATTGGCTGCTGTTTGTTAGGTTATGCTGGTTTCAGGTTGCTGTGGTAGGTTCTGTCTCTGTGTAGGTTGCTGTGTTAGGTGTTGATCTTGTGTTAGGCGTGTCTGTGTTAGGCAGGCTGTGTTTGTGCTCTGTGTTATGCTGCTGTGTAGGGTGAACTAGTTGTTAGGCTGCATGTGTTAGGGTTGCTGTCGTCGCCCAGCTCCTAGTGTTATGCTGCTGTTGTTAGGCTGCTAGTGTTAGGGTTGCTTTATGTTAGGTTGCGTGGTAGGTTGCTGTGATGGCAGCATGTGTTAGGTTTTGTGTGTTAGGTTGTGTTATGCTTGCTGTGTTATGCTGTGTGTTATGCTGCTGTCTTAGGGCTGCTATGTTATTTGCTGCTGTGTGAGGCTGCTAGTGTTCGGCTGCTGTGTTAGGCTGCTGGGTTATGCTGCTGTGTTATGCTGCTGAGGTAGGCTGCTGTGTTATGTGCTGTGTTAGGTTGCTGCTGTTATGCTGCTGTGTTAGGCTTGCGTGTATGTGACTGTGTAGGTGCCTGTGTTATGTGCTGTAGTTAGGCTGCTGTGATTGGTGCTGTGTGTAGGCTGCACTGTGTTATGCTTGCTGTGTTATGCAGCTGTGGTTAGGCTGCTGTGTTAGGTGCAGTTGTTATGATGCTGTGTTAGGGATGCTGTGTTAGGCAGCTGTAGTACGCTGCTTTGTTCCTCCACCGGGATGAGTTGTGGATGGGTGAATCTGTCAGGTGAGCTGAGTTGACTTGCACACTTCTGGTCTGTGTTGAGTTTAAAATAATTTGTCCCCCTTGGAATAGATCCACAGCAGTTGGATAACCTAACCACCACACGGTGTGGGGGTGTGGGGAAAGTGTGGGGTGACAGTTGTGGGAGCCGAGGGCGTAGGACGTGGAGCGCTGGGGTGTGTGGAGGTTGTGGAATGTGTGCTGGTATGGGAGGTGTGGGGTGCGTTACAGAGGTGTGGGTGTAAGAGGTTTGTGGGGGGTAAGTTTGGGGAGGTGTGGGGTTGTGTCGGGGTGTTGTAAGAGGTGTGTGGTTATGGGATGGGTGGAAGGTGTGTGAAGAGGTGTGGTTGTGTGGAGGTGTAGGAGGTGTGGAAGTGTGTAGTGTGGGTAGGGAAGTGGAGAAGTGTGGGATGGTGTGGGAAGGTGTGGGAGGTGGGTGAGGGCTGCTGTGGGAGGTGTGGGCGTGTGGAAGGTGTGTGCGGAGGTGGGGGACGTGTTGGGAGGTCTTTTTTTGGGGGCAGAGGTGTAGGATGTGGGGGAGGTGTGGGACCCCGGTGTGGGAGGTGTGGGGACGGTGTGCGAGGTCTCCGTGGGAAGGTTTGTGGGAAGGTCTTGGTGAATTCAGTGGGCTAGGTGAGTGGGAGTTATGGGACAGAGTGGGGCCGGCTGTGGAAGGTTCTGTGGAAAGGTGAGGGAGGTCTGTGGGAAGGGTGGGAGGTCTGTGGGAGTTGTGGGAGGTTTTGTGGGCCACGTGGTGGAAGGTGTGTTGTGGGAGGTGTGGAGGTGTGGGAGGTGTGGGAGGCGTGGAAGGTGTGGAGGTGTGGAAGGTGTGGGAGGAGTGATGGGAAACTGTGGGGTTAACACAAATAAGAAATTCTTCCAAATTAATTAAATGCAGAGAAACACGAGAAAGAGCCGAACAGATATATGCCATTAAAACAGGGCATACTCCTCAATATCAACCCATCAGTAAAACAGATAACAGGGATACCTCCTCAATATCAACCACACAGTATAACAGATAACAGGGATACATCCTCCAAACATCAACCACACAGTAATAAAGTTAACAGGGTACCTCCTAAATAAAACCCAAAGTAAACAGATAACAGGGTACCTCCTCAATATCAACCATACAGCCCCAGAAAGAAAAAGGGCCCCTCCTAAATATCAACCATACATTAACACAGAAAAAACAGGATCCTCTAATATAAACCATACAGAACACGAAAAACAGGGCCCCCCAAAAAACCCAACCATAAAAACACAGTTGTTTAACGGGCACCCCCTCAATAAAAACCATACATAAAAACAGTAGATAACGGGGGATACCTCCTCAATATAAACCATAAAAAACCCAGATAGATAACAGGGAACCCCCTCTTTTCAACCATACAGTAACACAATAGATAACAGGGAACCCCCTTCAATATAAAACCCATACAGTAACACAGATAGATAACAGGGATACTCCTCAAATAACCAAACATTTAACACGATAGATACAGGGTCCCCCCTCAATATCAACCATACAGTAACAAGATAGATAACAGGTACCTCCAAAATAACCATACAGTAAACGAAGAAAAACAGGGATACCCCTCAATATAAACCCCATACAGTAACACAGATGATAAGGGGGATCCCTCCCAATATCAACCATACGTAAACAGATAAAAAACAGGGTACCTCCTCAAATTAACTACAGTAACCAGATAGTAAAGGGATACCCCCTCATATAAACCCCATAAAGTAAAAATAGATAACGGGTCCCTCCTCAATATAAACCATACAGAAAACAAGATGAAACAGGGATACCTCCTAAATTCAACTATACAGAAAAACCAATAATAACAGGATACCCCCCCAAATATCAACTATACAAAAAACCAATAGATAACAGGGATATTCCTCAATATAACAACAGAACAAGTTTGAAAACGGGGGTTACCCTCAATATCCCCCTTTACAGTAAAACATATAGAAAAAGGGATACCTCCTCATACAACTACAGTAACACAGATGATAAAAGGGTTTTTTCCCCCAATATAACCCCACGAACAAAAAAAAACAGGGATACCTCTCAATTAAACCCCATAAAATAACACAGTAATAACAGGGATACCTCCTAAATATAAACCAACAGTAACCAGATAGAAAACGGGATCCCTAAATATAACCACGAAACCTGTAGAAAACAGGGATCCCTCCCAATATAAAACCATAAAATAACAAAATAGAAAAACGGGGAAAACCCCTCAATATAAACCCCAACAGTAACACAGAAGATAACAGGGATACCCCTAAATTTCAACAACAGAAACAATAGATAACAGGGAACCCCCTCAATATAAACCACCAGAAAACACAGATAGAAAAAAGGGAAAACCCCCAAAATATCAACCATACTTAACACAGAAGATAACAGGGATACCTCCTAAATTAAACCCAACAGTAAAAAATAGATAAACGGGGGAACCTCCCATATCAACCAAAAGTAACAAGTAGTAAAGGGATCTTTTTTAAAATCCCCAAACAGAACACAGAAGATTCAGGGTACCCCTCAATTTCAACCCAAACGTAAGAAGTAACAGGGTACCCCCTCAATATCAACCACAAAACACAGATAGAAACGGGATCCCCTCAATATCAACCAAAAGTAACCAGAAGTAACAGGGATACCCCTAAAAAATTCCACACAAAACCCAAAAAGGAAAAATGGGATACCTCCTCAATTCAACCACACATAACACAGATAGAAACGGGGATACCTCCTCAATACAACCTTTTAAAGTAACCAGATAGATAACGGGATCCCCCCTAAATTAACAAAAGAAACCGTTTGAAAACAGGATACCTCCTCAAATCAACCACAGTAAACAGATAGATAACAGGGAAAACCCCTCAATAAAAAACCATAAGTAACACAGATAGAAAACGGGGGAACCCTTAAATTCCCCAAAGAACACGATAGATAAAAGGATACCCCCTCAATATAACCCAACGTAAAACGATGAAACGGGAAACCTCTCATTTCAACCTACAGTAACCCAGATAGTAACGGGGAAACCTTCAATATCAACCATTAAGAACACGATAGATAACAGGGGATCCCCCAAATAAAACCTTACAGTAAACAGATGAAAAACGGGAAAACCCCTCATTTTAAACCCATACATTTACACAGATGAAAAGGGATACCCCCAAATAAACCCAACGAAACACAGTGATAACGGGATCCCCCTCAAATAACCCGTAAACGATAATCGGGATCCCTCCCAATTTACCATACAGTAAACAGTGATAACAGGGATCTCCTCAATTTCAACCAACGTAACACGTTTGATAACAGGGATACCCCTCAATTTCAACCAAGAAATCACAGATAAATAACAGGGATACCCCCCAAAAATTTTAACCATACGTAACCAGATAGATAACAGGGTACCCCCTAATTTTAAAACCAACAAAACACAATAGATAACGGGGATACCTCCATTTCAACCTACAGTAAAACCGATAGATAACGGGGTTTCCTCCTCAAATAACCAACAGTAACAAGATGAAAACAGGGATCCCTCCTCAATTCAACCATAAGTAAACAGATAGAAAAAGGGATACCTCCTCATAAAACCTACAGAACACAGATAGATAACAAACCCCTCAATTTAAACCATACGAACACAGTAGTAACAGGTACCCCCTCAATATCAACCATACAGTAACAAGATAGATAACAGGGATACCTCCTAAATTAAAACCACACGACGATAGATAACAGGTACCTCCTCAATTCAAAAACAGAACACAGAAGATTACAGGATACCTCCTCATATAACCCAACGAAAACACGTAGATAACGGATACCCCCTCAATATCAACCAACAGAAAACAAAATGATAACAGGGATACCCCTCAATATAAAAACCAACATAACACAGATAAAAAACAGGGATACCCCCTCAATATAAAACACAAAGTAAAAAAGTAGATAACAGGGTACCCTCAATAAACCACACAGTAAAGCAGAAACGGGGGATCCTCCCAATAAAAAACCACACATAAACAGATAGAAAAAAGGGATACCTCTCAATATAAACCCCAAAAGAACACAGATAGATAACGGGGATCCCCCTCAAATAAAAACAGTAACAGGATACGGGGGATACCCCCTAAATATAAACCCAAACAGAAACAAATGATAACAGGGATACCCCTCAAATAACCATAAAGTAACCAGATAGATAACGGGGATACCCCTAATATAAAATACAGTAAAAACAGAAGATAACGGGATCCCTCTCAAATCAACTACTAAAATGAAAAACGGGGATCCTCCTCAAAACAACCATACAGTACACAGATAGAAACGGGATACCTCCTAAAATATAACCTTTTACGTAACACAGATAGATAACAGGGATACCTCCTCAAAATTTAACCTCATAACACAGAAGATAACAGGGATCCTCCTCATATCAAAAAACAGTACACGATGAAAACAGGGATCCCCCTCAATTCAACCATACAGTAACAAGATAGAAAAACAGGGATCCTCCTCAATATAAAACCATACAGTAACCGATAGAAAACAGGAACCCCTAAATTTAAACCAACGAAAAGATAGATAACGGAAAACCCTCCTCAATAAAACCTACAGAAACAAGATAGATAACGGGAAAACCTCCTCAATATCAACCAACAGTAACACAGATGATAACAGGGATACCCCCTCAATTCAACCCACAAAACAGAAGAAAACGGGAAAACCCTCCTCAATATAAACCCAACAAAAACACAGATGAAACGGGGTACCTCCTCAAAACACCAAGTAACACAAAAGATAACAGGGATACCCCTAAATAAACCACACGTAACCAGGTAAACAGGGATCCTCCAAAATATCAACCACAAAAACCAGATAGAAAACGGGGATACCCCCCTAAAATACAACCTTTTAAAGAAACACAAAGATAACAGGGAAAACCCCTCAAAATCCCCAGTAAAACAGTTTGATACGGGGATACCCCCCTCATATAACCCACAGTAACAGATAGATAAAGGGAAAAAAAAAAAAAAAAAAAATAAAAAATTTATATTTTGTTTTAAAATTTGGGGTTTTTTTTTTTTGGGTAAAAGATGATAAAATTATTAATAAAAATTGTAAAAGATGAAAAGGGGGTATTTTTAAAAATGTGTAATGGGGTTAATTAAAAAAAGTAAAATAGTCGGGATATAATTTAAATGTAAAAGTAGATAACGGGGATCCTCCTAAATTCAACATACAGTAACAAAAGATAGATAAAAAAGGGAGCCTCCTCAATTCAAGCATCAGTAAAGATAACAACTGGGATACCTCCTAAAATTTCAACCATACAAAAAACACGATTGATAACAGGGTACCCCCAAATTCAACCACAAGTAACACAGTTGAAACAGGGTACCCCCTAATATCAACCACCAGAAAACACAGTAAAAACAGGGATACCTCCTCAATTTTAAACCATACAGTAAAACAGTAGAACAGGGAAACTCCTCAATTTCAACCATACATTTTCACAGAAGAAAAAAGGGAAAACCTCCTCAATTTAAACCCTTTAAGAAACGATGATAAAAGGGGATACCCCTCAATTCAACCATACGTAACACAATAGTAACAGGGTCCCTCCTCAATATCAACCTACGTAACAAAAAAGATAACGGGATACCTCCTCAAAATAAACCATACGTAAACAGAAGATAACGGGGATACCTCCTCAATATAAACCCATACAGTAACCAGATAGATAACAGGATACCTCCCAATATCAATATACGTAACCGAAGAAAACCGGGATGCCCCCTATTCCCCCACACAGTAACACAGATGACAACAGTGTACTCCTCATACAACCATACAGAAACACAAAAACAGGGATACCCTCAATACAAATAAGTAACACGTAGATAACAGGGATACCTCCTAAATTTAAAAACCCTACAGTAACACGATAAAAAAGGGACCCCTCCTCAATAGGGAACCATACAGAAAACACAGAAAATTTAACGGGAATCCTAATATAGACCATAAAAAGTAACCAATAGATTAACAGGGAAACCTCCTCAATTAAACCAACAGAAAACCAAAAAATAACGGGATCCTCCTCAATACAACCAACAGTAACACAAAATAAAAACGGGGAAACCTTTAATAAAAAAAAAAAGAACAAAAAAAAAAAAAAAAAAAAAAAAAAAAAAAAAAAAAAATAAAAAGGGTACCCCCTTTAAGAAAGTAAACAGATGAAACAGGGAACCCCCAATTAACCATACCTAACACAATAGAAACAGGGATACCCCTAAATATAACCATACAGTAACACAGTAGATAAAGGGGATCCCTCCTCAATATAAAACCACGCAGTAACACGATGACAACAGGGATACCTCCTCAAATCACCATTCAGTTAACAGAGAGATAAGGGATACCTCCTCAAATAAACCCAAAAGTAACACGATAGAAACGGGTTCCCTCCTCAAATCAACTTTTCAGTAACACAGTTTAAAAAAACAGGGATACTCCTAAATATAAACCAACAGTAACACAGATAAAACGGGATACCTCCTCACATAGACCAAAAAGTAACACAGATAGATAACGGGAAATTCCTCCCAATTCAACTCGAACACGTAAAAACAGGGATCCCCCTTAAATATACCCATACAGTAAACACAGATAAAAAACGGGGAACCTCCCAATATAAACCCAACAGTAACACGATAAATAACAGGGATCCCTCCTAAAAGACCTAAAGTAACACAGATGAAAAACGGGTTTCTCCTCAATATCACCATACGAAACACAGAAAAATAAAAGGGATACCTCCCATATCAAATTTACAGTAACACAGATAAAAAACGGATCCTCCTCAATATAAACATACAAAAACCAGAAAAATAACAGGGTACCTCCTCAATACAACTATCATAACACGAAAAAATAACAGAGATACCTCTCAATAAAACCAACGTAACAAGATAAATAACGGGGATACCTCCCAATACAACCATACAGAAAACACAGAAAAAAATAACGGGATACCCCTCAATATCAACTATAAGAAACACAGAAAAATAACAGGGTCCCTCCCTCAATATAACCATACGTACACAGAAAAATAAAGGGATACCTCCTAATACAACCTTCGAAACACAGATAAATAACAGGGATCCCTCCTAAATAAACCCATACAGTAACCAGAAAATAACAGGGAACCTCCTCAATATAAAACCATACAGAACACAGTAGTAACAGAGATACCTCCTCAATTAACCATACAGTAACAAGATAAAAACGGGATACCTCCTCAATATAAACCCATACAGAACACAGATAAAAAACGGGATACCCCCCTCAATATCAACCATACAGAAAACACAGTAAATAACAGGGATACCTCCTCAATATAAACCATACAGAACACAGAAAATAAAAGTACCTCCCAATATAAATATACAGACACAGATAAATAAAGGGTACCCCCCTCAAATCAACCATACAGTAACCAGTTAAATAACGGGGATACCTCCTAAATTTCAACCACAAGAAGTAAAACAACAGAGGGTAAGGAATACCTCAAGATACTTTTTTTTTGATATTTTTCCACATCAACAAAAATAACATTATTGAATAACGAGACCTGGTATAATTTAAAGGGGTAGGGGAGTACCTACAAAGTACACACTGTCAACATGTGGGATACCTACAAAGAAACCATGTAACAGTGTGGGGAGTCCCTACAATACACCTGCAACAGTGTGGGGAGTACCTACTAAAAATAAAAACTGTCAACAGTGTGGAGTACCTACTAAGTACAATGTCAACAATGCCAATGGGGCATAGTGGCGTTTCCCCAAAGGATCAGTCTTGGGTCCAGATTGTTCATAAAAAAACTGTCAGAGAATACTTGAAGGGAAGTAGGATCTGGTCAATACAAACAAGAGGACAATGGGAAAACAAATGGTATATCAGGACCCCCTTTTTTGGAGATGCACTTTAGTTTTCGTTCCGTGCATAAACCGTGCAATGGCGAAAGGGGCAAACCTGCCCCGATCTCAGTTTCCCGAAGCCCAAGAAAGTGATCTCAGAGTACCCCAAGAACTCCTGAACTTTTAAAAACGTTATGGGGGCCTGGTTTAAAACCAAACGTCTCCAGGACCGATAATGTAGTAAACCTGAGGGAACTTAATTAGAGACAAACTTACTGAATGAAGGTCTGCGACAAGGGGAGTTTTTTGACACTGAGAGGTTGCAAAAGACTCTCTATTAAAAAGTTTATACATAAAAGGTATAAAATACTTACAAGTGAGAAAATTTGACAATTGGGGAATTTGGGGACTTTTATGTGACTTTTGCCATTTTGGCTTCTCAGTACAATACAAGGAGTATCTGAAAATATGTAGGGGGGGAAAGAGGGTAATCTCCCCCGCTTTCATATATATTTTCTTCTTGTATTATAAAGCCACTGGTGAGCGAATACCCAATGTTGTAAGGCTAATTCCTCAAAAACAGTTTACTTAACTAGCGTTTTTTCAACTAAAAACTTATAAATACTTTGCAAATCACCTTTTAACAAGAATGAAAGTTAAAATTACACATCCCCCAAAACTGGAACAATTAAGTGACAAAATTTGCCTGGAACAAAGTTACGTATCCTGAATGGACCATCCCATTCTGGACCCTACCATCATTGGACCATCTCCCCCAGGACCACTTCCCAAAGGGGACCCCCTCCCCTCACGGACCACCGCCTTACCGGACCCTTACCCTCCCTGAACCCCCTACCATCCCCGGACCCCAAACCCTCCCAAACCCCTACCCTCCTGGGGCCACCTCCTTTTCCCGGACCACTGAAATCCCTACCTTTCCCGGACCCCTGAATCACCTACCATCCCGGAACCCCCTTACCACCAGGGGCCACTATCGTCCCGGACCCCCTACCACCCAACCCCTATCACCAGGAACCTACCATCCAGGACCACTACCATCCCAGGATCACCTACCCTCCCAGGGCCACCTACATCCCCGGGCCACCTACCATCCCCGGCCACCTACCCCCCAGGATCCCTACCCCTAGGACCCCCTACCATCCCCGGACCACCTACCTCCCAGGACCACCTACCATCCCAGGACCACCTACCTCCCAGGGCCACCCACCCCCCTAGGCCACCTACCTTTCCAGGACCACTGAATACCTCCCTCCCCGGACCACCTCCATCCCGGCCCCCTACCCTCCAGGACCACCTACCCTCCCAGGACCACTATATCCCGGGCCACCTACCATCCCGGGCCCCTACCCTCCCAGGGGTCACCTACCCCTCCTGGCCACCCACCTCCCCGGACCACCTACCATCCCCGGACCACTCCATCCCAGGACCCCTACCATCCCAGGACCCCTCTCCATCCCAGGAATCTTTCCATTCCCCGGACCACGAAACCCACCCTCCCCCGGCCACCTACCATCCGGACCCTCTCCATCTAAGGACCCCTACCTCCCAGGCCGTCACTCTAAAGGGCCCCTTTACCACTGGACCACCCCATCCCAGGACCCTTTACCATTAAGGACCACCTACCACCCTGGACCACTGAATACCTACCTCCCGGACCCCGAATCACCTATTATCCCGGACCACCTATCATCGTGGACCACTGGACCACCCACCATCCCTGGGCCAGGGAAATTTGACACTCCCACATGAAACAAGTGTGTGGGGTTGTTCACACGTTTATTGTCGTCCCCCAGTATTTAATCGAACGCCCGACAAAGGGGGCCACCACCTGGCCCCCATGAAAAGGGCCCCCACCCCCACCACCCCCACCACCCCACCGCCAGCACCAACCCCTACACCACCACCTCCACCTTTTAATACCTCGCTGTTCACTGGTGTTTACAGTGGGAAAGACTGTGCTGTTGTATCTTCACCAAATACTTCAAATAATTTAATTAATAAGGCAGAAGAGAAAAAAGCCCCAGAAATGTTCTCTTGTACCAGAGTATTTCCTGGAAAGCATACCTTTTGAGTATTACATCGAAAGATATATGCCTCGTGTATTACACCAAATTACATACCCTTTTTTGTAATACATGAGAAACACTGTTCCGTATACACCACAGAAAACCATCCACGGTGTTAAATACTGGAGATTTAAAAAGTGAAAAAACAAAGGAAAAAATTTTTTTGGTATATATCATGAGAAATACAAACCTTTGGGTATGTACACTGAAAGATACACCCTCCCACGATTTAAAAGAGAAATACACACCTTCCGTGTATTAACTGAGAAAAAAACCTCTCAGTGATTAACTGAGAAATGCCCCAAACCCCTCTGTGTTATCACTAAAAATACACACCTCCCAACGATAACAAAGAAAATACCACTCCCAGTTAATTTTCAAAAGAGAAAAACACCTCTCGTGTTTAAAAACCGAAAATAACCCCCTCCCGTGCTTTTAACACTGAGAAATACACCTCCCAGAGATAAAGACTTTACCCTTTCCCGTATATATACACTGAGAAATACACACCTTTCATTGTATATTCACTGAAATAACCCCCTCCCCGTCCCATTTCCCGTCCGCAGGATGCCACCCACGACAGGTTGACTAAAGTAACAGCACTAACTCAACTTACCACCCGTTTCCTCCACCCGGAATTGAACCCGGATTCACCGGTTGTGAGCCGTCCCTGCTACCACTGAGCCGGACGCTAATTATTATAACGCATTCGTGTTCGACACGTATACACGGTGTGTATACACGAGACCCGAGTGTAAATACAAGAGAATACATGAAAATACAATTAAATGCATTTATTCTGGACAAATGTTGGTGACAGTGGAGATAGATGATTGAAAATACAACTGTATTGTTCCACAGTGTTGTACCAACCATTGTTCCACAGTGTTGCATTCATTATTGTTCCACAGTGTTGCATTCATTATTGTTCCACAGTGTTGTACCAACCATTGTTCCACAGTGTTGTATTCATTATTGTTCCACAGTGTTGTACCAACCATTGTTCCACAGTGTTGCATTCATTATTGTTCCACAGTGTTATGCCAACCATTGTTCCACAGTGTTGCATTCATTATTGTTCCACAGTGTTGCATTCATTATTGTTCCACAGTGTTGCATTCATTATTGTTCCAGTGTTGCATTCATTATTGTTCCACAGTGTTGTACCAACCATTGTTCCACAGTGTTGCATTCATTATTGTTCCACAGTGTTATGCCAACCATTGTTCCACAGTGTTGCATTCATTATTGTTCCACAGTGTTGCATTCATTATTGTTCCACAGTGTTGCATTCATTATTGTTCCACAGTGTTGCATTCATTATTGTTCCACAGTGTTGCATTCATTATTGTTCCACAGTGTTGCATTCATTATTGTTCCACAGTGTTGTACTAACCATTGTTCCACAGTGTTGCATTCATTATTGTTCCACAGTGTTATGCCAACCATTGTTCCACAGTGTTGTATTCATTATTGTTCCACAGTGTTGTATTCATTATTGTTCCACAGTGTTGTATTCATTATTGTTCCACAGTGTTGCATTCATTATTGTTCCACAGTGTTGTACCAACCATTGTTCCACAGTGTTGCATTCATTATTGTTCCACAGTGTTATGCCAACCATTGTTCCATAGTGTTGTATTCATTATTATTCCACCGTGTTGTATTCATTATTGTTCCACAGTGTTGTATTCATTATTGTTCCACAGTGTTGTATTCATTATTGTTCCACAGTGTTGTATTCATTATTGTTCCACAGTGTTGTATTTATTATTGTTCCACAGTGTTGTATTCATTATTGTTCCACAGTGTTGTATTCATTATTGTTCCACAGTGTTATACCAACCATTGTTCCACAGTGTTATACCAACCATTGTTCCACAGTGTTGCATTCATTATTGTTCCACAGTATTGTATACATCATTGCTCCACAGTGTTGTGCCAACTATTGTTCCACAGTGTTGTATTCACCATTGTTCCACAAGGCTGTATCTACCATTGTTCCACAATACTGTATCCACCATTGTTCCACAGTTTGTACCCATCATCGTTCCAAAATACTTAATCCATAATTGTTCCACAGTATTGCAGCCAAGATTGTTCCACAGCAATGTACCACCATTGTTCCACAGTACTGCATCCACTATCCATCAACAGAACTGTACCAACTTATTGTCCCATTATTCTGGGTACAATAACTCTGCCAGTTATTAAAATTACTGAACAACCACCCCATCATGACCAGCTGTTGTTCACGCCTGAACAATGCTTCACGTTGTTCATCGTTCACAAAAGCATTCATATTCTTCTTTTATATATATATATCTATGGCCAGACTTTTTATATATATATATATTACAGAATAGAGGGATTTTTTGTCATATTTCATCGTCGGAAATGGGAATAGAAACGCAATTAAAAGTCACCATTTGACATCAGACAACAATGTCTACCGCCATTTTGATGATTTTTTTGTTCCTAAATGGAAATATTAATAGTTTTTGTCGTTGTTGTTGTTGTTGTTGTTGTTGTTGTTGTTGTTGTTGTTGTTGTTGTTGTTGTTGTTGTTGTTGTTGTTGTTGTTGTTGTTGTTGTTGTTGTTGTTATTATTATTATTATTATTATTATTATTTATTATTATTATTATATTATTATTATTTAAATTATTATTATCATTATTATTATTATTATTATTATTATTATTATTATTTAAATTATTATCATAATTTATTATTATTATTATTATTATTATTATTATTATTATTATTATTATTATTATTATTATTATATTATTATTATTATTATTATTAAAGATAAAATATAAAGAATGAATAACGAAATCACTGAGGAAGAAATATATAAGATTTCATCAGTCATCAGCGTTGGTAGAAGCGAAGTAGACTGAATGGACAGGAAGTTGATGCAGTCAGTCCATCGCAAAGTAAGATATAATCTTTCTCTTATGCTAATGGAAATATTAAGGTTGATTCTATATTACAGTGCCTATTCCTCTCTGGTTCTCTTTACATCATCTCAATGTCGCTCCAGCGCCTGAGGTGGTCCCCTTCAGAGGTGTGTATATGGCGCAAGTGTTGCTGGCATCGTCTCGGTTACAATAATATCTGTGTTATTCAACCCGCGTGGTAAGATTCCTGCCAGTTTCTCCTATGGAGAGTTTGCTACAGCCTCCACATGGTATAATGTACACTGCGGCTTCACTGTCGGGCGTGTACTGGGAATCTTTCTTGCTGGTGAAGGTCACTGATGAAAGACGTGGTCATGGTAGCTACCATGATGGTGCTGCTGAAGGTCACTGATGAAAAACGTGGTCATGGTAGCTACCATGATGGTACTGCCCACTTTTCCAGGTGGCACCAAGAATCTAGGTTTCTCAGTGGCGGTGTTAGTGATAAAATTGAGTACATTCTTTGCTCTGTGGCGGTGATATTGTTCAGTAAACAGGTGAGTGTGAGTGTGGAGGGAAGGTTAATGTGCTAGAACTGCTCTAGGGATTCTGGGCTGAAGACGCTCTTACGACAAACCAAATGAACACAACTCTTGTGGTGTGTGTCTCGTGGTGTGAGTCTTGTGGTGTCTCGTGGCTAGCCCAGCAGCCGGCCCAGCCGGCTCAGCAGCCGGCCCAGCAGCCGGCCCAGCAGCCAGGCTCACCAGTGTTCCCATCAACCAAACGCAAATGTCAATACCGGCATTTTTAACGTTATTACGAATATTATTATTGCGTAACAATGTGTCCTGACTCCAACTTTGTCTTAAATGTAAATGCTTTATTTTGGTTGTTTGGTTAGTGGGATTTAAAGTCTATCTACTACACGATGGTCATTAAGGCTGGTTGGTGGGTTAGTGGGGTTTAAAGTCTATCTCCTACACGACAGACATTAAGGCTAGTTGGTGATGGGTAGGTGTGGTAGGTGATGGGTGGGATGTAGTAGGTGATGGGTGAACGTGGCAGGTGATGAGTGGGCGTGGTAGGCAATGTGCGGACGAGGTAGGTGATGGGTTGGTGTAGTAGGTGATGGGTGGGCGTGGTATGACAAGCCAGAGTAGAAGCACAGGTGTAGTCCCATGTAATCTACTGACCATCCTTACAGGGTAACATAGTGGCTCCATCTGGACGCTTTTGACTTCCGTCAGACTTCAGTACTTAAGGTTCCCGTTCAGCTGGGCAACAGGCTGTGGCTAGACTTCTCTTGATGATGTCACTGAACTGATGTATGGCAGACAAAACCATGTAGTCCAATTTGATCAGCTGACGCCCTGCCGCAAATGCAACTCTGTTCGGTGAGTATTTTGGCAGCTAGGCGAAGAGCAACACCAATCCGAATGGCCTGTGGGTCGAGTCGAGTGCCCAGGCTGGAATTAGGAACAGCTGTAAGGAAACCTCCTAAATGTGGTGCCTTCACCGCTAGGAGACAAGCTTTGTCCTTCCCTGAGGCATTGTTGACCTACCCTAACTTAAGCCTAACCCAGCCTACTGTGACAGGAACAACTCACAAATAACTTGCACAAAACAACTTGACAAAGATCATGGAGAGCGAAACGTTGCCACAATAAAATGTCACATTAAGTTCACCTGTGTCCCTTTACCTAACAACTTGCACGTAGTACAATATTTCGACCAGTTTTGGACAATTGTCAAGTCACATCAAGGCGAGAAAAACAGACAACAGTCCGAGGCGTCGGACTGTGAAATTATGGACCACAGTTCAAGCCTCTCCTCCATTCCTTCTGTTTATTCATTGATAGTTGTTGATTACAACTTAATCTGAGTTACAGACGACGTGGTCTTGAGGGGACTAAGAACAGATCTACTGCTAAAGCTCCTGGGCCGAGGGAAGGGGCTCAGTTGGGCTACAGTTGGTGCCTCTGACGGTATATAATACAGTAACTAATTAGTTCCGATTCCTTCCTATTAGAAGCCCGGGCGGCCGAGACAATAGAGCATCGGACTGTCAATTTATGGACCGCAGTTCGAGCCCCTTGTCCACCCTTCTGTTGATGAGAAGAGGAATTTGAGGTAATCTGTCCCTCAGCCTGGAGTCATATTCAGTACACCAATCCTGATCAAAGTACAGACATACTCGGAAAAGAAGCTTGTGTACTACTGTAAGTAAGTCAGGTCAATAGCGTAAGCAAGTCTGGAATTCCCTGTCTAACCTATCAGCATACGCTGTACTTTTATCACGACTGATATAATGAACACATCGACTCCAGGTTGAGGGACTGATTACCTCAAACTCTTCATCTTCCACCGTTCTTCTCTGTATTGGACTGAAGAAGCCCCTGGCTGGCGAAACGTTTCAACGATAAAGATTTCCAAATGGTGCACAAGTGTTTAATTTATCATCTTGCCGGTTCCTTGAACCATTTATCTTCAGTTACATGGAGCCTCTATTCATCACATTTCGCCCATACTATCTGGCGAAACGTGATCAATAACCTGAGAGGGAAGGCTCAGTAAATACGGTACATCTTAAAGCTGAACGTTTCTTCTGTCGTCCTACGTTGTGTGGACGACACATGTATGTTTCGTGGACGACACACTCATCAACGCTATGTGGACGGCACACTCATCAACGCTATGTGGACGACACACTCATCAACGCTATGTGGACAACACACTCATCAACGCTTTGTGGACGACACACTCATCTACGCTATGTGGACGACACACTCATCAACGCTATGTGGACGACACACTCATCAACGCTATGTGGACAACACGCTCATCAACATCTTGTGGACGACACACTCATCAACGCTATGTGGACAACACACTCATCAACATCTTGTGGACGACACACTCATCAACGCTATGTGGACGACACACTCATCAACATCTTGTGGAGGGACCCCACACATCAACGCTATGTGGACGACACACTCATCAACATCTTGTGGAACGACACACTCATCTACGCTATGTGGACGACCACCCCTCATCAACATCTTGTGGACGACACACTCATCTACGCTATGTGGACGACACACTCATCAACATCTGTGGACGACAACTCATCACGCTATGTGGACGACAAAACTCATCAACATCTTGTGGACGACACATTCATCAACGCTATGTGGACGACACACTCATCTACGCTATGTGGACGACACACTCATCAACATCTTGTGGACGACACACTCATCAACGCTATGTGGACGACACACTCATCAACATCTTGTGGACGACACACTCATCAACGCTATGTGGACAACACACTCATCTACGCTATGTGGACGACACACTCATCAACGCTATGTGGACAACACACTCATCAACGCTATGTGGACGACACACTCATCAACGCTATGTGGACAACACACTCATCAACATCTTGTGGACGACACACTCATCAACGCTATGTGGACGACACACTCATCAACATCTTGTGGACGACACACTCATCAACGCTATGTGGACGACACACTCATCAACGCTATGTGGACAACACACTCATCAACGCTATGTGGACGACACACTCATCAACGCTATGTGGACGACACACTCATCAACGCTATGTGGACAACACACTCATCTACGCTATGTGGACAACACACTCATCAACGCTATGTGGACGACACACTCATCAACGCTATGTGGACACACACTCATCTACGCTATGTGGACAACACACTCATCAACGCTATGTGGACGACACACTCATCAACGCTATGTGGACAACACACTCATCAACGCTATGTGGACGACACACTCATCAACGCTATGTGGACAACACACTCATCAACGCTATGTGGACGACACACTCATCAACGCTATGTGGACAACACACTCATCTACGCTATGTGGACAACACACTCATCAACGCTATGTGGACGACACACTCATCAACGCTATGTGGACAACACACTCATCAACGCTATGTGGACGACACACTCATCAACGCTATGTGGACAACACACTCATCAACGCTATGTGGACGACACATTTGCGTTATGTGGACGAACAATAGCGATATAAACAATAAACAATAAAAAATAGCAGAGACCAACGACATAATAATAATATGGAAGAACAAGAAGGCAACGAAGAAAAGGAAGGTAAACGTGTGACCTGCAGACTAGTGCCAACACCAGACCAGGCGCGAGGAAATGCTCTGAAGAATCCCCTTCTTTACATATGCAGATCGTCTTCCATAAATATAATGGTGCCATGAGTTGTGCCAGGAGTGTGTGTGTGTGTGGGGTTCAGGAGCTGTGCTTGGGAGTGATCCAGCCACAAGCCCGTCTTCAGTTCCACCTTCCAGGAGTGTGTTTGTGTGGGGGTCAGAAGCTGTGCTTGGGATTGTTCCATCCACAAGTCAGTTTTCCCCTCCACCTTCCAGGAATGTGCGTGTATGTGGAGTCAGGAGCTGTGCTTGAGACTGTTCCAGTCACAAGTCAATCTTATCCTCGACCTTCCAGGAGTGTGTGTGTATGAGGGGGTCAAGAGCTGTACTTGGGAGTGATCCAGCCACAAGCCCGTCTTCAGCTCCACCTTCCAGGAGTGTGTGTTTGTGTGGGGGTCAGAAGCTGTGCTTGGGATTCTTCTATCCACAAGTCAATTTTCACCTCCACCTTCCAGGAGTGTGTGTATATGTAGGATCAGGAGCTGTGCTTGGGATTGTTCCAGCCACAAGTCACTTTTTACCCCCACCTTCCAGGAGTGTGTGTGAGTATGTGGGGTCAGGAGCTGTTCTTGAGATTGTTCCAGCCACAAGCCAGTCTTTACCTCCACCTTTCAGGACCATTTTCCAGGCTGTGAGTTATGTCCGGCCATTTCCAGGAGGGTGCATGAGGCCTCTGGAACGCATTTGCTTCGAGTGCAGTAGGTTCAAGAATCATTTTCATCTTCCTCTCCCACCTCTTCTCCCACACACGAGAGAATTTTAGCGCTGAGAGTATTTAGAACCATCAGCAGAATGGTGGTTTGGCCGCCTTCCAGACCGTTCCAGACCGTTCCAGACCGTTCCGCGGAAGAGACACGGAACTCTCTAGTGAGTTAGCCAATAAGCCTACCAAACTCACGTCTACACTAACCCCCTCACTTAATACTTAGAAACCTGGTGACGACGTTTCGGTCCATCCTGGACCACTGTCAAGTCGGCTGTGACCTGACAATAATCCAGAAGGAACTGAAACGTCAAGGTTATAGTGAATAGTTCCAGTCTCGGTATTGTGACTATTATCATAATAACTAAAATGGAAATTTAATAATCTCTCAGTATATATACACATTGTGTATACACCTCTAGTTGTATACTATATATATATAATATATATATATATATATATAATATATATATATATATATATATATATATATATATATATATATATATAATATATATATAAATATATATCGTGACGAATAGGTAAAACTTGCGATTTTGGTGTAAAGTGCAACGCTCATCTTGCCGAATAAGGCAAGCGAAAATTTGTGCATGCAATATTTTCGCAAAAATCATTCTGAACTTACGAAAAAAAAAATATTTTTAATTTTGTTTAATATTAAATTATTGTAAACTTATCTAAAATCTTAGTTGGATTAGGCTAAACTAAATTTTCAGCTCAACTCATTTTCAGCTTAACTCACTTTCAGCTTAACTCACTTTCAGCTTAACTCACTTTCAGCTTAACTCACTTTCAGTGTATCAAAAATAACTCGCCAGGACACGCAGTACAATCTCCGAGACACTGAGGATTTTCTCTGACTGTCTCAGCTGAAGCCTGGAAGCTGAACGATACTTTCCAGCAACCATCGTTCAGAACATCACCAGCTGAAGTCTGGAAGCTGAACGATACTTTCCAGTAACCGTCGTGGAAAACATCACCAGCTGAAGTCTGGAAGCTGAACGATACTTTCCAGTAACCATCGTTCAAAACATCACCAGCTGAAGCCTGGAAGCTGGACGATACTTTCCAGTAACCATCGTGGAAAACATCCCATCTGAAACCTGGTAGCTGGACGATACTTTCCAGTAACCATCGTGGAAAGCATCACCAGCTGAAGCCTGGAAACTGGACGATACTTTCCAGTAACCATCGTGGAAAACATCACCATCTGAAGCCTGGAAGCTGGACGATACTTTCCAGTAACCATCGTGGAAAACATCACCAGCTGAAGCCTGGAAACTGGACGATACTTTCCAGTAACCATCGTGGAAAACATCACCAGCTGAAGCCTGGAAGCTGGACGATACTTTCCAGTAACCATCGTGGAAAACATCACCATCTGAAGCCTGGAAGGTGGACGATACTTTCCAGTAACCATCGTGGAAAACATCACCAGCTGAAGCCACTCTCAGATATTCTAGCTTCTTTCATTTCTCTTCAACGTATTCCAGGCCATTTCTAATTGTTCCATTTTTGGTACAGCTCTATTTAAAGAACCATTTTAGAGTCGTCGGGAAGATTCAGGGTAATTTAAAAGTTGTCTGATGTGCTCATTGCCAGTGGCACTGTTGTTTAAATAGCACTGTTGTTTAATTAGCACTGTTGTTTAAATGGCAGTGTTGTTTACAAGACACTGCTGCTTCAATTGCACTGTTCTTTAAATTGCACTGTTGTTTAAATAACACTGCTGTTTAAATAACACTGTTGTTTAAATGGCACCATTGTTATTTCCAGTTGCGTTTCGGTTTCCTTAGTTACGTTCCCAAAGGTTACAAAGCCATTTTTTGGGACTGTTTGAGTGCTAAGATCGAGTGTATAGTTGTTAGTGTTGTGTGTGTTGTTAGTGTTGTTGTGTGAGTGTTGTTAGTGTTGCTGTATGAGTGCTGTTAGTATTGTTGTGTGAGTGTTGCTAGTGTTGCTGTGTGAGTGTTGTTAGTGTTGTTGTGTGAGTGTTGTTAGTGTTGCTGTGTGAGTGTTGTTAGTGTTGTGTGAGTGTTGTTAGTGTTGTGTGAGTGTTGCTAGTGTTGCTGTGTGAGTGTTGTTAGGTGTTGTGTGAGTGTTGTTAGTGTTGCTGTGTGAGTGTTGTTAGTGTTGCTGTGTGAGTGTTTTATGTTGTGTGAGTGTTGTTAGTGTGCTGTGTGAGTGTTGTTAGTGTTGCTGTGAGTGTTGTTAGTGTTGTGTGATGTTGTTAGTGTTGTGAGTGTTGTTAGTGTGTGTGAGTGTTGTTAGTGTTGCTGGTAGGTGTTTGTGTTAGTGTATGGTTATATGTTATGTTAGAATAAGTTAATTCCCTGTTCTAACAATCATAACTAACCCACATCCTGGAAATGTAGGTTAATAATAATAATAATAATAATAATAATAATAATAATAATAATAATAATAATAATAATAATAATAATAATAATAATATAATAATAATAATAATATAATAATAAATTATTATTATTATTATTATTATCATCATAATTATTATTATGTTTATTATTATTATTATTATTATTATTATTATTATTATTATTATTATTATATTTATTATTATTATTATTATTATTATTATTATTATTATTATTATTATGAAAACAAAGCTCTAAACCCATTTGGTTAGTGCTTAGAGATTTCTAGTATATATATTCCTGGGTGAGTAGAAACACTCGTAGCGGCCGACTGGCCAGTACGGTTTGGCGCTTCGCAAAATAAAACAAAATAAAAATTATGAAATAAAGAAAGAGATACAGGAAGAGAGAAGAGAGAGAAGAGAGAGAGAGAGAGAGAGAGAGAGAGAGAGAGAGAGAGAGAGAGAGAGAGAGAGAGAGAGAGAGAGAGAGAGAGAGAAGAGAGAGAGAGAGAGAGAGAGAGAGAGAGAGAGAGAAATCCTACGAGAATAGAAAATTAGTTCAGTTCCATGGGGCGTCCCCGCTCTTGCGGGGGCGCTAAACCCGTGAGGGGGAAGAAGGGAAGAGGAGGAGGAGGAGGCAGAGGTTATTTTTCACTGGAAGAACAGTGCGGAAGGTCGCTCCGGCTCCCTCGGATCGGCACTCCCTCCCTCCCGTCTTCTCTTCAAGGTAAGGGGGATGAGGGGGGAAGAAATAGGGAATGAGGTGGGGATGGGGAGGGTTTGAGTAGGGGGGTCCCTTTCCCTTTCAGTCCAGAGAAACGGTCGACCTCTTCTTCTTGCAGTGAGACGGAGGACCACGACAGCGATGTAAGACCTGTTATTTCCGCCTCGGTCTTCCTGGAGGTCTTGAGGACTCTGTTTTTTTAGTGGGGGGAGGTGGGGGAGGGAGGGGAGGGAGAGGAGGGAAGTTTTTTACGGGTAGGAGGTTCCAAGAGGTGTACGAGGGTTTCCCAGTGTTTCAGGCAGCAACCCTCCTCCAGGCAGCAACCCTCCTCCAGGCAGCAACCCTCCTCCAGGCAGCAACCCTCCTCCAGGCAGCAACCCTTCTCCAGGCAGCAACCCTCCGCCAGGCAGCAACCCTCCTCCAGGCAGCAACCCTCCTCAAGGCAGCAACCCTCCTCCAGGCAGCAACCCTCCTCCAGGCAGCAACCCTCCTCCAGGCAGCAACCCTCCTCCAGGCAGCAACCCTCCTCCAGGCAGCAACCCTCCTCCAGGCAGCAACCCTCCTCCAGGCAGCAACCCTCCTCCAGGCAGCAACCCTCCTCCAGGCAGCAACCCTCCTCCAGGCAGCAACCCTCCTCCAGGCAGCAACCCTCCTCCAGGCAGCAACCCTCCTCCAGGCAGCAAACCCTCCTCCAGGCAACAACCCTCCTCCAGGCAACAACCCTCCTCCAGGCAGCAACCCTCCTCCAGCAGCAACCCTCCTCCAGGCAGCAACCCTCCTCCAGGCAGCAACCCTCCTCCAGGCAGCAACCCTCCTCCAGGCAGCAACCCTCCTCCAGGCAGCAACCCTCCTCCAGGCAGCAACCCTCCTCCAGGCAACAACCCTCCTCCAGGCAGCAACCCTCCTCCAGGCAGCAACCCTCCTCCAGGCAGCAACCCTCCTCCAGGCAGCAACCCTCCTCCAGGCAGCAACCCTCCAGGTTATTACTGTCGGAATGTCCTCATTGCTCAAGTATTTATTAGGGTTCAAAGATATCCTATGTATGTATTATGTGTGTGTGTGTGTGTGTGTGTTGTGTGTGTGTGTGTGTGTGTGTGTGTGTGTGTGTGTGTGTGTGTGTGTGTGTGTGAGTGTGTGTGTGTGTGTGTGTGTGTGTGTGTGTGTGTGTGTGTGATCCCTCACTGAGCTCCTGTTTTTCCTGTATGAATCCTTCATGGGACTTTGAGTGTTTGTGTTTGTCAGTCCGCTGATGAGAGAGTCCTGATGCATTGATCTGCTAATCACCAGAGATATATGTAACTTGAGATTCCAAACAATGACTGGAAACAAAGCCAGACTGTGATATTCAATTCTCTCTCTCATGTGTTAGTTGAGATTCTCTTCTTCAGAAGAGGTTCAGGTCAGGGTAGGGGTTCAGGTCAGGGTAGGGGTTCAGGTCAGGGTAGGGGTTCAGGTCAGGGTAGGGGTTCAGGTCAGGGTAGGGGTTCAGGTCAGGGTAGGGGTCAGGTCAGGTGGGTCAGGTCAGGTAGGGGTTCAGGTGAGCGTAGGGGTTCAGATCAGGGTAGGGACTCAGGTCAGGGTAGGGGTTCAGGTGAGCGTAGGGGTTCAGGTCAGGGTAGGGGTTCAGGTCAGGGTAGGGGCTCAGGTCAGGGTAGGGGTTCAGGTGAGCGTAGGGGTTCAGGTCAGGGTAGGGGTTCAGGTCAGGGTAGGGGTCCAGGTCAGGGTAAGGGTTAAGGTCAGGGTAGGGGTTTAGGTCAGGGTAGGGGCTCAGGTCAGGGTAGGGGTTCAGGTCAGGGATAGGAGGTTCAGGTCAGGGTAGGGGTTCAGGTCAGGGTAGGGGTCCAGGTCAGGGTAGGGTTTCATGTCAGGGTAGGGGTTCAGGTCAAGGTAGGGGTTCAGGTCAGGGTAGGGGTTCAGGTCAGGGTAGGGGTTCAGGTCAGGGTAGGGGTTTAGGTCAGGGTAGGGGTTCAGGTCAGGGTAAGGATTCAGGTCAGGGTAGGGGTTCAGGTCAGGGTAGGGGTTTAGGTCAGGGTAGGGTTTAGGTCAGGGTAGGGGTTCAGGTCAGGGTAAGGGTTCAGGTCAGGGTAGGGGTTCAGGTCAGGGTAGGGGTTTAGGTCAGGGTAGGGGTTCAGTCAGGGTAGAGGGCCAAGTCAGGCTGTGTTTGTTATCGTGGATGTGAAGCATCTAGCATGAAGAGGTTCAGAGAACACACAAGTGCCTGCCAGATGGATCACACCAACAACGCCAGTACCGCTCAGCGCAGAGCAGAGAACCAGCTGGCGAACTTCCCTCCTCCCCACCGCCAAACTAATCATCAAGGAAGCAGACAGAAGGAACTGGCTGTGTTTGGGATCTTCACTGATCGCCTCGACCACCACCACACAGAAATTAACCTCATTCCGTATCTCCCAAACTCTGGACTAACCTGTTCTCACCAGCAATGGCATTACCATCACACAAACCGTACATGGAAGTTCTGAAGTCGGTCCACACATTCAAACTGGTTTTAAGTCACGAATTTCCCACTTGGTTAGTAACATCACCTCACGAAACCGCCTTCACACCAAATACCCATAAACCCCACATTGTTTTATATTCACGAACATGTTAGAAATATTCCACTGCTGACATACATGGTCATGGACCAGGCCGAGGGGCTTCGACCCCCCATAACACCTACCATAAATAACACCAAATTCACTGCCAGAAAGAGAACACACAAAAAATTGTAAGCTTCAGTTGTGGAATCCGAACCAGATTACCACGAGGAACTTAGCTCAGAGATTCAACTCACTCACGTTATCTTGTTCGTGTTATCTAAGTGTTTTACTTTATGCTCCTCTTTTTTCTTTAATGCCGTTGAATTGGTGTTCTTAAAACTGTTATCTTACCTACACTCATTTAGAGGCTAAATCGTAATGACACGATTGCAAACAAACCATACCCCGGCCGGGATCGAACCCGCGGTCAGGGAGTCTCAAAACTCCAGACCGTCGCGTTAGCCACTGGACCAGCTAGACACAATAAGATTCGTCCAACTAGGTATATTTCTACACCATAGGAAGGTTAGCACAGGCACCACTGTGACCACAAATGCTAGTTTTAACAGACGAATCTCCAGCTAGCGTGGCCGTGACGAACTCTAGCTCAAGTTCCCTCACTGCCGTCAACATGACTCACGAAATCGTAATGACACGATTGCAAACAAACCATACCCCCGGCCGGGATTGAACCCGCATTTGTGGTCACAGTGGTGCTTATGCTAACCTTCCTATGGTGTAGAAATATACCTAGTTGGACGAATCTTATTGTGGCTAGCTGGTCCAGTGGCTAACGCGACGGTCTGGAGTTTTGAGACTCTCTGACCGCGGGTTCAGTCCCGGCCGGGGTATGGTTTTTAGAGGCTAAAAGCTGTTATTCTGCCCCAGCTAACTTACAGGCTATGAACTGTTATCTTACCTCAGCTAATTTACTGCCTGAGAGTTGTTATTCCACCCCAGCTAACTTACCGACTGAGAGCTGTTATCCCTCCCCAGCTAACTTACCGACTGAGAGCTGTTATCCCTCCCCAGCTAACTTACCGACTGAGAGCTGTTATCCCTCCCCAGCTAACTTACCGACTGAGAGCTGTTATCCCTCCCCAGCTAACTTACCGACTGAGAGCTGTTATCCCTCCCCAGCTAACTTACCGGCTGAGAGCTGTTATCCTCCCAGCTAACTTACCGACTGAGAGCTGTTATCCCTCCCCAGCTAACTTACCGACTGAGAGCTGTTATCCCTCCCCAGCTAACTTACCGACTGAGAGCTGTTATCCCTCCCCAGCTAACTTACCGGCTGAGAGCTGTTATCCCTCCCCAGCTAACTTACCGGCTGAGAGCTGTTATCCCTCCCCAGCTAACTTACCGACTGAGAGCTGTTATCCCTCCCCAGCTAACTTACCGACTGAGAGCTGTTATCCCTCCCCAGCCAACTTACCGACTGAGAGCTGTTATCCCTCCCCAGCTAACTTACCGACTGAGAGCTGTTATCCCTCCCCAGCTAACTTACCGACTGAGAGCTGTTATCCCTCCCCAGCTAACTTACCGACTGAGAGCTGTTATCCCTTGTTGCAACCCCTGAATGGGTTACAATGATTATTATGTATATATAATGTATATTACCTTTTCATTTAATTTTATATTGCTTATATTTGCGATAATAGCTAAATCGTAAATGTATGACTTTATATTATTATTTGACTGTTATATTCTTATTTGACTTATGTTGTTAGGATGTATATAAAATGTGCTCAGTTAGTCTTGATTGTCAAACTACTGTAATTATCGCTTGTCGCTCGTTATACTGCCGGCTTCTGAGCTGCAGTTGTCCACGTAGCTATCACGTGATCGAGGGGGGGGGTGTCTTCACCTCTCGTGAAGGAGTCAGTCTTCTGTAGACTCGCTTGCTGGTTGGACAGATTGTCTGTCTCATTATTCTTGTTAGTTCTGTAGAACTTTGTTCACAGAACATTGTAAAGACTTAGTGATTTTCGACGTTGTACTGAGGTTGTGTGTCACATAGACACTCTGAGTATCTCAGGTCCTTAGCTATAGCTTCTGACCTAATTTTGTACTGGTTCCTGTGTATTGTCACAGTCACAGTTTTTCCTATGCTGAACATAGATTCAGTATTATGGGAGTTTTGTAACTTTTGTGGAGGATCTGCAGATGGTCCCTACTTAGTATCGTTATATTATCTCCTAGTTCCTGATTCTGTATCGCATTCGCTTGATATTGCATTGCTATTGGGCTTAGCATTCTTTGTTGTTCAAGCAGACTGTTCGGGTTGCCAGTCGGTCAAGAAGTTAGTTTATTTGAGGACTTTGTCAGTCACTTGTTTAAGTCTTATTCGAGTCTTGAGACATAGCTAACTACTTAAGAGCACTTACACGCATACACACACTTGTACATATTTGTAATATCTTATTAAATGTTAATGTACCTGACGGTACTTAAGAATTATAAATGTGATATGTGCTTTCAGCACAATAATATTGAACTCGAGAGATTGATTTTATTTTGATTGCTGTAATTAATTTAATTTGATAATATACCTCTAGACAACTTACTACTTAATAAATTTATTAAATTTTAATTTCTCTAGTTAGTAGCCTACCAGTTGTAATCCTAAAGCACTATTGAACCATACTAAATTTTAATGGATAATTGGACAAGGATACTGACTACTTGT
Organism: Cherax quadricarinatus; assembly: GCF_026875155.1. Classification (NCBI taxonomy): domain Eukaryota; kingdom Metazoa; phylum Arthropoda; class Malacostraca; order Decapoda; family Parastacidae; genus Cherax; species Cherax quadricarinatus. Next base: position 25,085,312 of record NC_069461.1, read on the forward strand.
TACGAAAACCCAGTAACAGGCTGGATGCTAGAAGGGCAGTCCTTTCTAGTATTCACTGGAGATCTCTAAGCTTTTAGAATCGCGTTTTTTGTAACATCCCTCCCCAGCTAACTTACCGACTGAGAGCTGTTATCCCTCCCCAGCTAACTTACCGACTGAGAGCTGTTATCCCACCCCAGCTAACTTACCGGTTGAGAGTTGTTATCCCTCCCCAGCTAACTTACCGACTGAGAGTTGTTATCCCACCCCAGCTAACTTACTGACTTGTTCAAGTTTAATGCTGGAAATGTGGTGAGTTCCTCAGGTCACATGAAACTTGAGACGCAGCGTCTTGGGCCAAGTGATTGTGTCTTACTGTAGTGACCTTCGTCTGCGTCAGCTGTCTGACTCTGCTGTGAGAGATCACTGCTGTGAGGGATCACTGCTGTGAGGGATCACTGCTGTCAGGGATCACTGCTGTCAGGGATCACTGCTGTCAGGGATCACTGCTGTCATTGATCACTGCTGTCAGGGATCACTGCTGTCAGGGATCACTGCTGTGAGGAATCACTGCTGTGAGGGATCACTGCTGTGAGGGATCACTGCTGTGAGGGATCACTGCTGTGAGGGATCACTGCTGTCAGGGTTTCACTGCTGTCAGGGAATCACTGCTGTCAGGGATCACTGCTGTCAGGGATCACTGCTGTCAGGGATCACTGCTGTCAGGGATCACTGCTGTCAGGGATCACTGCTGTCAGGGATCACTGCTGTCAGGGATCACTGCTGTCAGGGATCACTGCTATCAGGGATCACTGCTGTCAGGGATCACTGCTGTCAGGGATCACTGCTATCAGGGATCACTGCTGTCAGAGATCACTGCTGTCAGGGATCACTGCTGTCAGGGATCACTGCTGTCAGGGATCACTGCTGTCAGGGATCACTGCTGTCAGGGATCACTGCTGTCAGGGATCACTGCTGTCAGGGATCACTGCTGTCAGGGATCACTGCTGTCAGGGATCACTGCTGTCAGGGATCACTGCTGTCAGGGATCACTGCTATCAGGGATCACTGCTGTCAGGGATCACTGCTGTTCAGGGATCACTGCTGTCAGGGATCACTGCTGTCAGGATCACTGCTGTCAGGGATCACTGCTGTCAGGGATCACTGCTGTCAGGGATCACTGCTGTCAGGGATCACTGCTGTCAGGGATCACTGCTGTCAGGGATCACTGCTGTCAGGGATCAACTGCTGTCAGGGATCACTGCTGTCAGGGATCACTGCTGTCAGGGATCACTGCTATCAGGGATCACTGCTGTCAGGGATCACTGCTGTCAGGGATCACTGCTGTCAGGATCACTGCTGTCAGGGATCACTGCTGTCAGGGATCACTGCTGTCAGGGATCACTGCTGTCAGGGATCACTGCTTGTCAGGGATCACTGCTGTCAGGGATCACTGCTGTCAGGGATCACTGCTGTGAGGGATCACTGCTGTCAGGGATCACTGCTGTCAGGGATCACTGCTGTCAGGGAATTTGCCGAATTTAGAAAAATATTTCACTCTTCATAATGTGAACCAGCTATTCAGCTTTGTATTAATTTTTTAAAAATTTAGCACTGATGATGGAGTCTGAGACTCCGAAACGTTTGGGTAAATCACGAAGACGCTTAGCATGGCTTTGATATTTCTGATTAACATTCGTCTGAGAGTCTCCAAGTGGAAAATCTGTTTAGTGTTAGAAGCAACAGCAGGACTGTGTTGACTCAGCTCTGAGTCAGGACAAAGCCACTGTGAAACACCTTTGTGACAATGGAAATAAGTCACTCACACCTCTGTATTTTGGAAGTAATCCGGGTTCCAGGACAGATACGTTTTCTGATATATATATCCTAGTGTTTGCTGACTTGTGTTTGTAAATCAATTTGTCGGTATGTGTTACCAAGATTTATACCAATTTACACTATGTATGATAATTGTACTTATGTGTACATGTGCCTAAATAAATTTACTGATGCCTCTGTCTGACGAGGAGAGATAGTTCTTGAAGTGCATTGGTTGTCTTAGCCCCGACTTTGACTCAGTGTTCGTGGCAGTCCGCCTCTGATTCTGCTGTCTGGCCAGGACTTAGTGCGTGATTTGCATCGCCGGTGTGTACACACTCTAGTTACGGAACTTGTCGTTGGCTCAGCTGTGTTGAATCACTTTATTCTAAGGAATAATCGAGAGTCGAATGAACTTTTTCACTAATTTATTTTGCCAATATCTAAACACTTCATTACGTCGACCGGATCGTGACCAGTGTTTACCTAGTCTGTGTTCTTATGAGTTGCATAATATGATACACCTGGCTTAATAATGTATCATTTACGCGTTCATATTGTTCTCACATAGAAGTTTTATGAAGAAAATATCAAAATGGTAACTGACTCAACATCCTACGTGACAGACAATCCACAAAATAATAATTGCAATATCTTTGTTAATGGTATGTGGTATGTGTGTGGCTCGTCACCTCTATAAACACACTCGCTACACTCAGACGCTGAGAAAACAAATGAAACACAATACCGACATAATGGGTAAGGAGACACCAATGCAGTATAATCCCTTACTGACGACGTTTCGCCCACCTCACACACACATTTCTTTAAGGAAGATGCCAAGTCATCAGAGAACTGGGAATGAACATAGTTTACAGACAGAAGTTTTGAAACGTTTCGCTTCTCCTTTCAACAATTGACTGGAGAAGCCGCTAACGAAGGCGAGACGTCTTAATAAAGTTCCTTTCTGTAAATTATGTTCATATCACTTGTCGGCCTCGATCCATTCATCTTTATCACAAGATTATTACTAGTGAAGAAGAAGGAGAAGAAGGAAGAGGAGGAGAAGATTTTTTTGTTTTCGTTATCCTGGAGGGAGAGTAACCTAGGATAAGCCGACAAAGCCATGTCATCAAACTGGCCGATTTCCACTGGGATTCCTTAATCCTCTTCCCCAGGATGCCACTTGCACCCTCACCCAGGTACCTACTTACTGATAGGTGAACAGGGGCAACAGGTGTAAGGTACCTATTTACTGATAGGTGACCAGAGACAGCAAGTTCCTCTCTCCAATGTGTGGAGAGCAGCTATGCTCACTACTGCCCTCCATCTACCGCCCACGGGATGAGTACCAGGTGCATAAAGATGGTAAACTAACTCCTATGTGTGGATGAATAATTGCATGAGTACCAGATGCATAAAGATGGTAAACTAACTCCTATGTGTGGCTGAATAATTGCATGAGTACCAGTGCATAAAGATGGTAAACTAACTCCTATGTGTGGCTGAATAATTGCATGAGTACCAGGATGCATAAAGATGGTAAATAACTTATGTGGGGAATAATTGCATGAGTACCAGGTGCATAAAGATGGTAAACTAACTCCTATGTGTGGCTGAATAATTGCAAGAAGTGGCAAGTCCAAAAAAAGGTAACTTGAAATAATGTTTGTGAGACTCTGAGGCAAGAGATGCAACACAAATGTGGGTAAAAAAAATATATATCTTTTTTACATATGACAGCAGTGGTAGAAGTAGTGGTAGTGCCTCCGTAACTGGAGGTTCTGGTCATCTGATCGAGAACTTCCACTGGCTTACTCGTCCACCACGTGAAATATTCAAGATCACATCAGGTAATGCTATTTTCTCTAAATCATCGGTCCTTCAGTAGTAGTAGCAGCAGCAGTAGTACTTGTAGTAGTAGTAGTAGCAGCAGCAGTAGTAGTACTTGTAGTAGTAGCAGCAGTAGTAGTACTTGTAGTAGTAGTAGTAGCAGCAGCAGTAGTAGTACTTGTAGTAGTAGCAGCAGTAGTAGTACTTGTAGTAGTAGTAGCAGCAGCAGTAGTAGTACTTGTAGTAGTAGTAGTAGCAGCAGTAGTAGTACTTATAGTAGTAGTAGCAGCAGCAGCAGTAGCAGTACTTGTAGTAGTAGTAGTAGCAGCAGTAATAGTACTTGTAGTAGTAGTAGTAGCAGCAGTAGTAGTACTTGTAGTAGTAGCAGTAGCAGCAGCAGTAGTACTTGTAGTAGTAGTAGTAGCAGCAGTAGTAGTACTTGTAGTAGTAGTAGTAGCAGCAGTAATAGTACTTGTAGTAGTAGTTTACCTGGAGTTTACCTGGAGAGAGTTTCGGGGGTCAACGCCCCCGCGGCCCGGTCTGTGACCAGGCCTCCTGGTGGATCAGCGCCTGATCAACCAGGCTGTTGCTGCTGGCTGCACGCAAACCAACGTACGAGCCACAGCCCGGCTGATCAGGAACTGACTTTAGGTGCTTGTCCAGTGCCAGCTTGAAGACTGCCAGGGGTCTGTTGGTAATCCCCCTTATGTGTGCTGGGAGGCAGTTGAACAGTCTCGGGCCCCTGACACTTATTGTATGGCCTCTTAACGTGCTAGTGACACCCCTGCTTTTCATTGGGGGGATGGTGCATCGTCTGCCAAGTCTTTTGCTTTCGTAGTGAGTGATTTTCGTGTGCAAGTTCGGTACTAGTCCCTCTAGGATTTTCCAGGTGTATATAATCATGTATCTCTCCCTCCTGCGTTCCAGGGAATACAGGTTTAGAAACCTCAAGCGCTCCCAGTAATTGAGGTGTTTTATCTCCGTTATGCGCTCCGTGAAAGTTCTCTGTACATTTTCTAGGTCGGCAATTTCACCTGCCTTGAAAGGTGCTGTTAGAGTGCAGCAATATTCCAGCCTAGATAGAACAAGTGACCTGAAGAGTGTCATCATGGGCTTGGCCTCCCTAGTTTTGAAGGTTCTCATTATCCATCCTGTCATTTTTCTAGCAGATGCGATTGATACAATGTTATGGTCCTTGAAGGTGAGATCCTCCGACATAATCACTCCCAGGTCTTTGACGTTGGTGTTTCGCTCTATTTTGTGGCCAGAATTTGTTTTGTACTCTGATGAAGATTTAATTTCCTCATGTTTACCATATCTGAGTAATTGAAATTTCTCATCGTTGAACTTCATATTGTTTTCTGCAGCCCACTGAAAGATTTGGTTGATGTCCGCCTGGAGCCTTGCAGTGTCTGCAATGGAAGACACTGTCATGCAGATTCGGGTGTCATCTGCAAAGGAAGACACGGTGCTGTGGCTGACATCCTTGTCTATGTCGGATATGAGGATGAGGAACAAGATGGGAGCTAGTACTGTGCCTTGTGGAACAGAGCTTTTCACCGTAGCTGCCTCGGACTTTACTCTGTTGACGACTACTCTCTGTGTTCTGTTAGTGAGGAAATTATAGATCCATCGACCGACTTTTCCTGTTATTCCTTTAGCGCGCATTTTGTGCGCTATTACGCCATGGTCACACTTGTCGAAGGCTTTTGCAAAGTCTGTATATATTACATCTGCATTCTTTTTGTCTTCTAGTGCATTTAGGACCTTGTCGTAGTGATCCAATAGTTGAGACAGACAGGAGCGACCTGTTCTAAACCCATGTTGCCCTGGGTTGTGTAACTGATGTGTTTCTAGATGGGTGGTGATCTTGCTTCTTAGGACCCTTTCAAAGATTTTTATGATATGGGATGTTAGTGCTATTGGTCTGTAGTTCTTTGCTGTTGCTTTACTGCCCCCTTTGTGGAGTGGGGCTATGTCTGTTGTTTTTAGTAACTGAGGGAGTAGTAGTAGTAGCAGCAGTAGTAGTACTTGTAGTAGTAGTAGTAGCAGCAGTAGTAGTACTTGTAGTAGTAGTAGTAGCAGCAGTAGTAGTACTTGTAGTAGTAGTAGTAGCAGCAGTAGTAGTACTTGTAGTAGTAGTAGTAGCAGCAGTAGTAGTACTTGTAGTAGTAGTAGTAGCAGCAGCAGTAGTACTTGAAGTAGTAGTAGTAGCAGCAGCAGTAGTACTTGAAGTAGTAGTAGTAGCAGCAGTAGTAGTACTTGTAGTAGTAGTAGTAGTAGCAGCAGTAGTAGTACTTGTAGTAGTAGTAGTAGCAGCAGCAGTAGTACTTGAAGTAGTAGTAGTAGCAGCAGTAGTAGTACTTGTAGTAGTAGTATAGTAGTAGCAGCAGTAGTAGTACTTGTAGTAGTAGTAGAAGCAGCAGTAGTAGTACTTGTAGTAGTAGTAGTAGCAGCAGCAGCAGCTAGTAGTAGTACTTATAGTAGTAGTAGCAGCAGCAGCAGTAGTAGTACTTGTAGTAGTAGTAGTAGCAGCAGTAGTAGTACTTGTAGTAGTAGTAGTAGTAGTAGCAGCAGTAGTAGTACTTGTAGTAGTAGTAGTAGCAGCAGTAGTATTGCTTGTAGTGGTAGTAGTAGTAGCAGCAGCAGTAGTAGTACTTGTAGTAGTAGTAGCAGCAGCAGTAGTAGTACTTGTAGTAGTAGTAGTAGCAGCAGTAGTAGAACTTATAGTAGTAGTAGCAGCAGCAGCAGTAGCAGTACTTGTAGTAGCAGTAGTAGTACTTGTAGTAGTAGTAGCAGCAGCAGTAGTAGTACTTGTAGTAGTAGTAGTAGCAGCAGTAGTAGTACTTGTAGTAGTAGTAGCAGCAGCAGTAGTAGTACTTGTAGTAGTAGTAGCAGCAGCAGTAGTAGTACTTGTAGTAGTAGTAGTAGCAGCAGTAGTAGTACTTGTAGTAGTAGCAGTAGCAGCAGTAGTAGTACTTGTAGTAGTAGTAGTAGCAGCAGCAGTAGTAGTACTTGTAGTAGTAGTAGCAGCAGCATTAGTAGTACTTGTAGTAGTAGTAGTAGCAGCAGTAGTAGTACTTATAGTAGTAGTAGTAGCAGCAGCAGTAGTAGTACTTGTAGTAGTAGTAGTAGCAGTATTAGTACTTGTAGTAGTAGTAGTAGTGCGCAGTGTAGTACTTTGTAGTAGTAGTAGCAGCATAGTAATATCTTGTATAGTAGTAGCACAGTAGTAGTACTTGTAGTAGTTTCTAGCAGACAGAGTAGACTTGTTAGTGTTGAGACAAGCAGTGTAGTACTGTTAGTAGTAGTAGTAGTATGTCAGCAGTAGTAGTACTTGTAGTAGTAGTAGTAGCAGCAGTAGTAGTACTTGTAGTAGTAGTAGCAGCAGCAGTAGTAGTACTTGTAGTAGTAGTAGTAGTAGTAGCAGCAGCAGTAGTAGTACTTGTAGTAGTAGTAGTAGCAGCAGTAGTAGTAGTACTTGTAGTAGTAGTAGTAGCAGCAGTAGTAGTACTTGTAGTAGTAGTAGTAGAAGGAGTAGGAGTATTATTAGTATTAGTGGTAGTAGGGGTAGGGGTAGTAGTAGTAGCAGCAGCAGTAGTAGTAGTAGTAGTAGTAGTAGTAGTAGTAGTAGTAGTATAGTAGTAGTAGTAATAGTAGTCGTAGTAGTAGTAGTAGTCGTAGTCGTAGTACTATTGAAGAGCTTATAGCCCTGGCCTTCCAGCCACTCCATCTCGCCCGCTAACTCCACACCGCTTATGCAGTATGGCATGGTAAGTCTTCTCTGAGAGTGGGGAGAGAGCCTTTTGATTTACTATCCTCGTCTCAGACGATAACAGTAAACAGAGAGACGTAGATTTTCCTTCTCAGCAGACTTCTACCACTAACTTTCCTCTTCTAGAATGTTGAGAAATCATACACAGTCAAGAATATTCATACACAATATTGAGTATTCACACAAATTGTAGAGAATACTCTGTGTATAGTATACACAAAGTTTTGAGAATACTCACCCACTGTAGAGTACACACTGTGTAGTGTAGCGTATTCACACACACACACACACACACACACACACACACACACACACACACGCACACAATCCGATCATTTCCTTCTCGTATAGTGGTATTAGAGTGAAGTACTCATGAGGACGAAGAGTACTAACTACATACGTAGCTTCAGGAACAGGTATGGCGGAGAGAATAACGCAAGAAGCAATCAAGTCTGGTCCCAGGAGCTGCGACTCGACCTCACCGTTCGTAACAGGAAAGATATATACAGGCGCATGTACTCACAAAGGCATGTACTCATAGGCACCTGTACCCTAGGACCAAATATAACAGGGACGGTACTCAGGCGCATGTACTCTAGCACCAAACATAACAGGGATGGTACTCAGGGGCATGTACTCTAGCACCATACATAACAGGGATGGTACTCAGGGGCATGTACTCTAGCACCATACATAACAGGGATGGTACTCAGGGGCATGTACTCTAGCACCAAACATAACAGGGATGGACTCAGTGGGCATGATACTCTAGCACCATACATAACAGGGATGGTATTCTCAGGCGCATGTACTCTAGCACCAAACTAAAGTGTTGGTACTCAGGCGCATGTACTCTAGCACCAAACATAACAGGGATGGTACTCAGGCGCATGTACTCTAGCACCAAACATAACAGGGATGGTACTCAGGGGCATGTACTCTAGCACCATACATAACAGGGATGGTACTCAGGGGCATGTACTCTAGCACCAAACATAACAGGGATGGTACTCAGGGGCATGTACTCTAGCACCAAACATAACAGGGATGGTACTCAGGGGCATGTACTCTAGCACCAAACATAACAGGGATTGGTACTCAGGGCATGTACTCTAGCACCAAACATAACAGGAGGTACTCAGGGCATGTACTCTAGCACCATACATAACAGGGATGGTACTCAGGGGCATGTACTCTAGCCCAACATAACAGGATGGTACTCAGGGGCATGTACTCAGCACCAAACATAACAGGGATGGTACTCAGGCGCATGTACTCTAGTACCAAACATAACAGGGATGATACTCAAGGGCATGCACTCTAGCACCAAACATAACAGAGAAGGTATTCAGGGGCATGTACTCTAGCACCAAACATAACAGGGATGGTACTCAGGGGCATGTACTCTAGCACCAAACATAACAGGGATGATACTCAAGGGCATGTACTCTAGCACCAAACATAACAGAGAAGTTATTCAGGGGCATGTACTCTAACGCCAAACATAACAAGGATGGTACTCAGGGGCATGTACTCTAGCACCAAACATAACAGGGATGATACTCAAGGGCATGTACTCTAGCACCAAACATAACAGAAAAGGTATTCAGGGCATGTACTCTAGCACCAAACATAACAGGGATGGTACTCAGGGGCATGTACTCTAGCACCAAACATAACAGGGATGATACTCAAGGGCATGTACTCTAGCACCTAACATAACAGAGAAGGTATTCAGGGGCATGTACTCTAGCGCCAAACATAAGAGGGATGGTACTCAGGGGCATGTACTCTAGCACCAAACATAACAGGGATGGTACTCAGGGGCATGTACTCTAGCACCAATAATAGGGATGGTACTCAGGCGCATGTACTCTAGCACCAAACATAACAGGGATGGTACACACAGATGCATGTACTCTAGCATCAAATATATCAGAGAAAGTACTCACAGGTGCATGTACTCACGCATAAAAGCGATTGACGAATGGATGAATTAATAGGACTCTCCAGTACTCACTTTTGCGTTTGCGTCTGTAAAGCAACGTTGTGTGGGTGGCACTTGTCCTCTCTCTGTCCTCCGCTCTCTCATCTTCCTCCTCCTCCTCCTCTCTGGCGCCTCCTCCTGCCATCCTCCTCCTCACTACGACTCTCCCAGTCGTTATCGTCGTCGCTGTCGTCATCCACCAGTCGTCGTTCACCACTTTGCTGAGAAATTTCCATCTGAACGACTTGGAACTCAGGCTGGGGGTCGAGGACCCCCTGGACTCTGAGACGAGTATCTATTTCCTTGCCTGGGGAGGAGAGGGAGATGCGGAAGGTATCCCCTGCATCATTTCCTTCCGGCAGTGGGATACCTGAAGGAGGAGGAGCCTCAGCTTGCGTCTCGTCCTTCGGGGAGACAACTTCAGCAGAAAAGGAGCAAGGAGGTGAGGGAGTTTCCACGTATCTCGCCGTAGCTTCGTCACCTTCCACTAGGAGATGATCGAGAGAGGCGCTGTCGATCACGCCTGCCTTGATAGGAACAATTTCCTTCGTCGGATCGCTAGTTTGTCCCGGATCAAGAGGGTTCTGGACCCCGCCTGTGTTGTGGTCTGGTGGCCGGGCAATGACAAGAGACGGCCAGGCAGTTTTCACCCCGGGCCGGCCTGCTTCTTCGCTCCCCGGGGACCCCCAGTTAGTGTCCTGGGGTCTCTCTTGTGACCCCTGAGAATCCCACTTTACAACCCCGCTGGTGTCTCTGGGTTTAGTGCAGTGGGAGCAGCACCCTCAGGTGCGCTGCTCCCATTATTCCCAGCAGTTTCACCATGTGTGTGTCCGTCTGGCACACTGTTAAGAGGCTGGTCTCCCGCACGCATGAGAGAGTGATCTCCCGCACGCTTGAGCGAGTGATCTTCCAGGCGGTTAAGTCCATGATCTTCCGTGCCTTTATGGGGATGATCTTCCACGCTGTTAGAGGACTGATCTTGCACGTCACCGTCTGCACTTAGGTCATATTCGCGTAAGAGCTGTGAGGCAAGACAACACTCTCCATCACTCTTTCCATGAGAGGAACGGTAGGAGGCTTCAGACAAGGAATTCGGCCTCTTTTGTCCGACTCTAGTCCGCACCATCTGACGCAGCAGGCGGTGAACCCTCTTCTTCAGCAGGGGTGAAGATTCCTGGGATAGACCACCAGACCAGTGAAGATCGTCGCGTTTTACCGACGAAAATGAGGAAGTATCCGACATATCGATCAGAGACGAGGCTAGGGATGGAGCCGAGGCGTACTTCAGGTAGGGCGCCTGTGTCACCAGCATCACAGGTGGTGAGAGCTGCCAGCGGATCCCGTGAAGCTTCGTCAGCGTCCTCTGGGGCTTCCCTGGTGGGGTGGCTGCAGGAGGTGTGCGTGTGGTGCTGGAGGAGGAAACCTCGACACTCTGCTGCACCAACAGCAGCGTCAACAGGAGCACCCGGGCAAGGGCGACGCAGCAGACTTCTCGTGAAGCCTCGACTCCTCGCTGCAGAGACTCGCTGGCGGGTCTTCGGGTGTGAGTTCTCGGGTGTTGGCTGGGGATCCCCCGGGTCGAATCCCTTTGGGTTCCCGGGGGAGAGAGTACGACGCACCTCCCACTCATTCATGTATGGTCGCACCCCGGGCCGGACACCCACTCATACATGGATGGCTACACCCGCGGCTCATAGAAGCATGGAGTCATGGATGCACTTCAATCTCAATGATTACGCTTCTGGTGATGTGAGTCTTCCTTCAGGTGATGCGCAACAAACTTCTATGTCCAAACTTCAGACCATAAGCTCATTCAAGCTTCCATGGCCACACTGGGCCACAAAAGATCTGAAGTTTCTATGGCCACTCTGGTACATAAGTACACTCGAGCCCCAATGGCCACAGTTCGTGCCATGAACACACTGAGCTATACAAATACAGAAATTCTATGGCCACATCCACATGTATGGTCCAGGAGGCTGGAGGGCCACTCACTAAGGACCTCTTATGTATGGCTCAGGAGGCTGGAGGGCCACGTACTAAGATTCTCTCTTCTTGGAAGCCTTGAAGAAATGCACGACTCTTACTGCAGAGGTGACCATTACTCGCTTTAGAGTCAGCGTTACCCTGACCTTACTGGAGAGTTGGTGGTACCTTGCCCTTGTTGGAGAGTCAGCGTTGTCTCGACCTAAGATGAAGAGCTGGCCGCTACCTCGCTGGAAGTCGTTATCTTGTGTTAAGTGGTTAAGACAATGGGTGTGCGTGTCGCAAAACAATGTTGACAAAGGAGTGTTTGAAGCTCGTCCGACTTGTACTCGCCTCTTGCAACTTGCAGTTGTCTCTTGCAACTTATAAAATGCATCTTAATTTCTTTTTTTTCATTTCATTCACTCAGAATATAGCCAACGTTCACTTGTGTTTTCGTTATCATTAGAATGCATCAAAAATAAGATAGATGCTGGTTTTCAAAGTTCTCTCAGGGAACACAACAGGTAGGTGATGACAGTGCGTCTGTCCTGTTTTTAGTGGACGTAGGATATAGTATCCACTAGTTCTTGTACCGAATGACCCACATGGGTTTAGAGCCTAACATAAATATAACCATCTGAATGTATAGACAAGAATCTTTTCTTAGATATTTACACTGATGCTGCAGACAAACACATTTGTATTCAACACACGATATATTTACAAACTATAGAATGCCTGTTTGCTCTTCACCGCTTTGTTTGCGTAGTCACAAACAAGTAACTTCTCTTATGTTTGGAAAGCGTATATAAACATGTGTGTTGTAAAACACTACGCAGTAACATTCAAATATAAACATTTATTGCAACACAAAACGCAGTAACACTCGTTACTTGCTGATGCTCCATTGTGCTCCCATTTTATGCGTAAGTTATAAATTGCTCCAATCACGGTATTGTTAATTTGTATTCTAAATATCAACACTGTAAACTGTTGTTGGTAAATGTTGAAGTGTTATATTATGTGTTGAAGAGATTGTAGGTGAGGGCAGCATCCTCCCACACAGCCCCACACAACTTACATCCCCCACACCTCTCCTGGTTCATCTTCCATTGCTACCACAGGTGTTCATCTCCCACTGTTACCACAGGTGTTCATCTCCCACTGCTACCACAGGTGTTCATCTCCCGATGCTAGCACAGGTGTTCATCTCCCACTGTTACCAGAGGTGTTCATCTCCCACTGCTACCACAGGTGTTCATCTCTCAGCATCTCACCTCCAGCATCTCACAACAAAATCATCTCAACATTCTTGTAGTCCACTGTAGACGGGCAGAATCTTCAGGCTCGTAGGAAAATTTACGGGAATGTCAAATATTTCTTGAATAAACACTGAGGCCATTAATGTTTTACGATAGTGATGTTTAGGATTTCGATGTGGTGTTTATACAAATACAGTTGGTGTTTTAAAACACAAACGCCACAGCTGCAGCCACAAACACCAGCTAAACCCACAATTTAACATACACCTTTAACCAAAACCCAACCTCGTTTCTTTAATATTTTTTTATCTGGAGAAATAATTTTGTTTTATCAGTGTAAACTATCGCACTTGAGGCTCGGTCTCCTGGACCACTGATGGCTCACTAGCGCTCCGCCAGACCTTCCTCTCACACTTGAAGGTCAATTATCAAACAGCTTCAGGGGTATACAAAACAGAGGCTAGAGAGGGGGTTCGAAAAAGAGGCCGGAGGTCGGCGGGGTCGGCGGAGCGAGCACCACCACCCGTCACGTTGCAAGGTACACTGGAGGCAAATCAATGGCGGCGGCAACACTGGATGACTTGCCGGGGTGCCAGGAACCCCCCCCCACTCCCATCCCCCCCCCTACCCTCCACCAACCTCACACACGTTTAAACACGATCGCAAACGCTAACGCACCTAAAAACGCACCGACTATAACGCACTTAAACACGCTGGTGCGTGTTTGAGCGCAAACACAACACACACAACAAACACACACACACACAAATACACACACACAACACACACACACACACACACACACACACACACACACAAACACCAACACACACACACACACACACACCACAAAACACACACACACATCACCACACACACACACACACACACAACCTTAAATACTCAATATGTTTTTCTGTTTTCCTTATTGAAAGTTAAACCTACGGGTTTAGAACTTTTCCTCGCCTAACTTAGCCTATATGAACTTAATATCGAA
>NC_069461.1:25106430-25126430 GCF_026875155.1 Cherax quadricarinatus
GAGTGTTGGTACAACCACATACCTCCCTGGTACACCTCACTATGAGAGTGTTGGTACAACCACACACCTGCCTGGTACACCTCACTTGAGAGTGTTGGTACAACACACACCTGCCTGGTACACCTCACTCTGAGAGTGTTGGTACAAACACACACCTCCCTGGTACACCTCACTATGAGAGTGTTGGTACAACCACATACCTCCCTGGTACACCTCACTCTGAGATTGTTGGTACAACCACACACCTGCCTGGTACACCTCACTCTGAGAGTGTTGGTACAACCACACACCTGCCTGGTACACCTCACTCTGAGAGTGTTGGTACAACCACACACCTCCCTGGTACACCTCACTCTGAGAGTGTTGGTACAACCACACACCTCCCTGGTACACCTCACTCTGAGATTGTTGGTACAACCACATACCTCCCTGGTACACCTCACTATGAGAGTGTTGGTACAACCACACACCTGCCTGGTACACCTCACTCTGAGAGTGTTGTACAACCACACACCTGCCTGGTACACCTCACTCTGAGAGTGTTGGTACAACCACACACCTCCCTGGTACACCTCACTATGAGAGTGTTGGTACAACCACATACCTCCATGGTAACCCTCACTCTGAGAGTGTTGGTACAACCACACACCTCCCTGGTACACCTCACTCTGAGATTGTTGGTACAACCACATACCTCCCTGGTACACCTCACTCTGAGAGTGTTGGTACAACCACACACCTCCCTGGTACACCTCACTCTGAAAGTGTTGGTACAACCACATACCTCCCTGGTACACCTCACTCTGAGAGTGTTGGTACAACCACACACCTCCCTGGTACACCTCACTCTGAGATTGTTGGTACAACCACATACCTCCCTGGTACACCTCACTCTGAGAGTGTTGGTACAACCACACACCTCCTGGTACACCTCACTCTGAAGTGTTGGTACAACCACATACCTCCCTGGTACACCTCACTCTGAGAGTGTTGGTACAACCACACACCTCCCTGGTACACCTCACTCTGAGAGTGTTGGTACAACCACACACCTCCCTGGTACACCTCACTCTGAGAGTGTTGGAACAACCACACACCTGCCTGGTACACCTCACTCTGAGAGTGTTGGTACAACCACACACCTGCCTGGTACACCTCACTCTGAGAGTGTTGGTACAACCACACACCTCCCTGGTACACCTCAGTCTAAGAGTGTTGGTACAACCACATACCTCCCTGGTACACCTCACGCTGAGAGTGTTGGTACAACCACACACCTGCCTGGTACACTTCACTCTGAGAGTGTTGGTACAACCACACACCTGCCTGGTACACCTCACTCTGAGAGTGTTGGTACAACCACACACCTGCCTGGTACACCTCACTCTGAGAGTGTTGGTACAACCACATACCTGCCTGGTACACCGCACTCTGAGAGTGTTGGTACAACCACACACCTGCCTGGTACACCGCACTCTGAGAGTGTTGGTACAACCACACATCTGTCTGGTACACCGCACTCTGAGAGTGTTGGTACAACCACACACCTGCCTGGTACACCTCACTCTGTGAGTGTTGGTACAACCACACACCTCCCTGGTACACCGCACTCTGAGAGTGTTTGTACAACCACACACCTGCCTGGTACACCGCACTCTGAGTGTTGGTACAACCACATACCTGCCTGGTACACCGCACTCTGAGAGTGTTGGTACAACCACACACCTTCCTGGTACACCTCACTCTGAGAGTGTTGGTTCAACCACACACCTGCCTGGTACACCGCACTCTGAGAGTGTTGGTGCAACCACACACCTGCCTGGTACACCACACTCTGAGAGTGTTGGTACAACCACACACCTGCCTGGTACACCTCACTCTGAGTGTTGGTACAACCACACACCTGCCTGGTACACCTCACTCTGTGAGTATTGGTACAACCACACACCTGCCTGGTACACCTCACTCTGAGAGTGTTGGTACAACCACACACCTGCCTGGTACACCTCACTCTGTGAGTATTGGTACAACCACACACCTGCCTGGTACACCTCACTGAGAGTGTTGGTACAACCACATACCTCCCTGGTACACCTCACTGAGAGTGTTGGTACAACCACATACCTCCCTGGTACACCTCACTCTGAGTGTTGGTACAACCACACACCTGCCTGGTACACCTCACTCTGAGAGTGTTGGTACAACCACACACCTGCCTGGTACACCTCACTCTGAGAGTGTTGATACAACCACACACCTGCCTGGTACACCTCACTGAGAGTGTTGGTACAACCACATACCTCCCTGGTACACCTCACTGAGAGTGTTGGTACAACCACACACCTGCCTGGTACACCTCACTGAGAGTGTTGGTACAACCACACACCTGCCTGGTACACCTCACTGAGAGTGTTGGTACAACCACATACCTCCCTGGTACACCTCACTCTGAGTGTTGGTACAACACAGTCTGAGATAACGGAAAACGTTCTGTATTTTGGTTTCTTGTACAATATTGTCTTCCTCGTTCCACTGACTGACATCCCTCCCTCCTCCGTAGACTTGGACGAAGAGCATTTTCAAGCTTTCGAACCTCCTGTTTTTGCGTTAATGCTATTAGAACGGACGACTCATTAGATCAACCACCACATCTGCATCATTTGGTGCACACAACTTCCAGGCTTTGAAGCAATTTCGTGTTAAGTGTCCATTGCTAGCCACACAGAAAGGAAATACTTCACTCAGGTTCGAGGACATCTATTACTTCTCTGATACTGATGATTCCTAGTGTTCTTCCTGATCCCGGACATTACCATCATGTTACATTCTTCATTGATTGGATTAAACTGGGAAAAGTGACGGACCAGAGAGACGATTATACCGAAGTCGGATATCTTCACCGGCACACATGAAGCTGCTTACCAATCAAGTGAATGAAAAAATATGAGGAAAATCCGTGTGTAAGCTTTCTTCTGGTTCTTAATCAGCGTCTCATCTCCCGAACCTCGATGCTCAACAGTCTCTCCAAGAGTGACGCACAGATGCCCTGGAGATATGAATCGAATCAAGGCCTTGTGCGGAGGAACCGGACCAGTCACTTGCGATTTTCACTTTTGACCGTGTCCTTCACTCCGTTAATGAACAGTTCTCGGTACATGTCCCAGGTGTTGTGAAGCAGTGGCATTTACTCAACTCAGACTGAATGTATTTAAGCTTCTTTCAGTAAATGTCCTCAAAGATTTCTTCTCCTGAGGGAATCAAGAGATAAATAATTTTCCGGTCATCTCGCACAAGACAGTAATATGTCATGGTTGTTCTACCAACCTGTCTATAACATTTTCTCTTTCTTTCCCGATACAGTGAATGATATTCGACTTTGCAGAATGGCGATTCTTTTCCTTCATATTAAGTATCAAAGTGGGGAAAAGAACGTGCTTCATGGGAGAAGAAAAGTGTGCAGGTCCACCTTCCTCACTTGATGAGATATTCATCTTACTGAAGATAACCATGTGTGCCTTGAGCAGTAGGATTATCAGTGCTGGATACTCCGTTCTTGTGTGACTCTGAAGATCTGGAAAGACGTCTGCTCGACTGGGGCATCAAGAAGACTCATTCTGTTAATATTCAAGTCCTTTGTGAACAAATCACACTGTTCCTTTGGTCTTTTCCGGACTACTGCAACAACCTTCTCTTCACTGATTCTTTCGCGTAGGTTGATGAGATCTTTTCCAGCCTCTGAGAACGAGTTTCCTCGGCTTCGCATAATGTTTGCACGGATGGTGTCCATTTGTGAAAAAGTCGCGTTTGTGGTTTTGGCCCCCATGATGGTGGAAACAATCAGCATATTCTTCAGTGTTTTGCATTCATGTCCTTGATTTTGGACTACTGGAAACCTCTCTCATGATTCTTTCACTAGGTGAATGAAACTTTTCACTCATTTTTAATCGTATTTTGCACATGTTCAATTTGTCAAAGTCCTGTTTCCCCCATTCCGCATATTCTCATGGCTTTCACTCTTTTGTTTTTGATGTGACCTTAGTAAATATGGGTCCAAATTCACAAAGGCGATGAAACTATTTCATCTTTTTATTGTGTATGAACAGTTGGGTCAGTCCTGTCCCCCATTGTAATAATGGTTCATCTTTTGTTATGTGACTTAAATGCAAGTGGACGAATTGCGATAGCATTCTCTGTTAGGGATGGAATGGACGAGGACGAGCCCCAAAAATGTGGAAGAATAACAATTTTAAAAATGATGAAATGGAATGTTACATTTCAGTTCGGTTTTATCCACAGAGGTTTAGATCATGGAAACCAAAAAACAATCAAGAAAGATACAATCCTATCATTATGTGTTAACGCCTCGGGGAAGAGAAGATGCTGTGAGCATACAAGAAGGAGCCATTGAAGCCTTGTACCTTTCTTCCAGGTCAAGTTCGGCAGTCACTAGAATGAAAGAAACTCCCAGAGGTCAACTTTCCCGAATGTGCTAACTCACATCTTGGGAAGTCTAACCTACTAAACCAAAGAAACATAAGAGCAGCCACTGATAAATGATTTCCACCGGAACATCACATAAATAGAAGAGTAAGAGTCCTCTAGCCGACACTGGCCAGCGCTGGCCAACACCGGCCAGAGCTAGCCAGCACTAGCCAACGTTAAAATAGCAATGAGATACATGGATGGAGAAATTTAGAAAAAGAAGATCATAACAAAGGTGCCCCAGCATATAAAACATGTAGACACGATGGCAACAGAAAAAAATATATTATACTCATAAATTCTGCTTCTTTTTCTGAAATACCTTCATTTATACTACACATACACACACATTGATATATGTCGTGCCGAATAGGTAAAATTGGTCGATTAGCAAGCACTCATTTAAAATTAAGCCTTTTCTAAAATTTTCTCGTGTATGTTTACAGATATATTTTTCACTTATATTAATCAAAAAATTAATAATTTTGTACCAAAAGAACCTTAGAAAACTTACCGAATCTTATTATCACAAGCGCTATATGACACTGGGCGGGGACTCAAAGTGTGATCCTTGTACGTGCCAAGCTCAACGCTGTATCCACTCAGTCATGGAACTTACACTGGGACGATCTTACAACCAACACAACTGTGGCTCGATGGCATCAACGGCACAAGCTGTGACCCTACTCTCTCAGGCTTCATCCCACATCCCCAGAAACTTTCGTGGTACATCTATTCTCACGCCCCTCCATGACAGATCCACGCTCTGAGGATCACAGATACTGATGGTACGAAGTTAAAGCATGGTGCCGGAGTGCCTGTGTTTGTTGATGTTCAGGGTCTCACTGGTGCTTCGGAGCATCTCAGGTAGGTGCCGGTCTGCGGTGATGGCAGATGTATTTCCAAGATGTCTTGACATCTTGAACCAAAGAATGACCTGAGGCTCGAAACGAGTGCCCAGACATCAGGAGAAAATGCCCAAAATGTGTCGCCCTCATCTTTATGAATCAGAGTTTGGGCGACTCTCTCCACAATAAGATTGTCCAAATGGAACTGTTTCTGGTCTTTAAAAGAGGCTGATCTTTTAAAAAATCTCCAAGGTTATCTCACTGTCTTGTGAATTCTTACTTACTCTTCCAAGTGTTCTGGTACTATCTCCAGCACTTGATCGATGGATACCATTTATATACAAGGGTTGGATGAGAGAAGTTTCCTGGTGATGGCTATGCCATCTTTGTTTTTTACAAGGGCGATGTCGTAGCCTGCCGCAGGTGCAGTTGTTTTTGTATGAATTCATAAGTTATAAATGAGAAGAAACGTTAATTCTTTCAGAGTGAGATAGGGAGGTTGACGTCAGGACCTCCCTGACATCCCCTTGAATGCACCCCTGACGTGAAGACAGAAAATTGGATAAGTCTACTTGTGTTTTCTTGCGAACTCCTATTATCCCCCAGACCCACTGGATATTTACTGATCCCATTGGTGACCTTCCAGTGAGTGATTTAGTGCCTTCCTGAATACTGATCTCAGGAGTGAGTTGTTGTCACTCAACTCTTAGCAATCAAAGGCTTGTGCACACTTCAAGAAACAGGTTAGTGAAGGCAGTGTCAGACATCCTGTGAGAGGATATCTGCAGACTATAGTGAACATCCAGATCACTTATTTTCTTCTTCATCCTCATCAGGTCTTGGATGTCTGGAGGACAAGCAAAATGCAGATGTAGTAAACACAGATTTTGAAAAAGCCTTCGACAAGTGCAATCATTGCGGATAACACAAGAAATTCGTGATAGGGGAATGACAGGAAAAGTTGGTAGATGGATCTATAACTTCCTAACAAATAGAACACAAAGAATGATAGTAAACAGAGTAAAGTCAGAGGCGGCTACAATGAAAAGCTCCCATTCTGTTCCTGATCCTTATATCTGACATAGACAGAGCTGTAAGCCACAGCTCCGTGTCCACCTTCGCTGATGATACCCGAATTTACATGACAGTATCATCCATCGAAGACACCTACCAAATTTTTACATGGGCCGCAGAAAACAATGAAGACAAATTTCAATTACTCCGCTATGAAAAACACAAGGAAATGAAACCTTTATCAGAGTATATAACAAATTCCAACCACACAATAGAGCGAAAAACTAATGTGAAGGACCTGGGAGTGATAATGTCAGAATCGCACTGTCAAAAATCACAACAATGTATCTACCACATCTGCCAAGAAAATGATATGATGGATAATGAAAACCTTAAAAACTAAAGATGCCAAGCCCATGATGATACTCTTCAAATTGCTTGTTCTCTTTAGACTGGAATATTGCTGTACACTAAGGGCCCCCTTCAAGGCAGGCGAAATTGCAGACCTTGAGAATATACAGAGAACTTCCAAGGCACCTATAAGCACGATAAAGCACCTAAATTACAGGGAAAGGTTGAAGTCCCTTGATTTGTATTCCCTGGAACTCAGGCGAGAAAGATACATGGAAATATACACTTGGAAAATCCTAGGGGGACTAATTCCAAATATGCACACTAAAATTACTCCCTACGCAAGCAAAAGACTCGACAGGAGATGTAACATCATCCCCAATGAAAATCAGGGGCGCCATGAGTACACTAAGAGACAGCACAGTAAGTATCAGGGGTCCAAGACTGTTCAACTGCTTCCCAGCATACTTAAGGGGGATTACCAATAGACCCTTGGATGTCTTCAAGAAGGAGCTGAACAGGCACCTAAAGTCAGTACCTGACCAGCCGGGCTGTGGTTCGTACGTCGGTTTACGTGCGGCTAGCAGTAACAGCCTGGTTGATCAGACCCTGATCCACCGCGAGGCCTGGCCATAGACCGGACTGGGGGGCGTTGACCCCCGAACCCCCCTTCAGTTATACTGCAGGTATGTCTTTTACTTTCTCCTCAATTGCTGTCTTAACATCCTGAGGGCCCAGAAGTGTCCCAGTACGACGTATTAGCGAGGATGGTGGTAGTTGAGACTTCTGGTAAGATAGCTCCATCAGCAGTAATAAGGGTGAGTCTCAAGGATTCTTTATGTGACTTCTCTCGAAGATCTGCTACCAAGGACTCTTCTGCACTTACTAGAGAATCTTCATCCGGATACCAGATGCTGAGTTATCTACTCTGGCTGTGAGGTCTCTTTCAGCTATGCAAAAAAGAAGATTGAGGCGATTGAGTCTTCATCCTGGACTCCATTTAACGAGATGGAGTCCAGCAGGACTCATTGCTTTATTCTGTCTCTTTCTCTTCTTGTCATCAACCTCATGTCCAAAAAAATATTGCCACCATGGAGACAGACACAAGACTGATAGAGTTTGTATAGTTTGCCCTCCACCAGAGGCCCTCTTCAGCAGATACATGAGAGTAAAGCAGATTAAACAAGAGGGTCACGTGTGAAATCTGTCATAAAAATGAAGTCAGCGGAACCCGCTTGGGAGATGCACTGTTCGTGGTGAAGAAAAGAGAAGTTAAGCTGTTAGTGGGGTACAAAAGTTAGATTGTTTGTTGAGTATAGAAGCTAGGTTAATAGTAGAATATAGAAGCTAGGTTAATAGTAGAATATAGAAGCTAGGTTGGTATTAAAGTTGGAAACACTAGGATAATGGTAGCGGATATTCGAATTTCGATACAAGGCGACCTGGTGCTGCTGCTGTGTTGCCTCCAGCACCATATTTTAGTTGTCATTTTAAAACATTAATGTAAGGTATTGCTTCGATGAGTGCCAATTCTAACACTTTCCCTTTATAGGCGCACTCTGTTATGGGTGTTATACCGGCTCTTTTCCAGTTTATGTCGTGATTTGGAATTTTTATATGTTGAAATAAGGTTGAGTTTTCATGGTCATATTTGATGGATGGTTTACGTTGTGCTATGCAGGTTTGAAGGTCATAACCCGTCTGACACACGTAAACAAAATTGCAGTATTTACAGGGGATATGATAAACACCTGGTGTTACTGACTTGGTTGCTTCTTGTTCGTGGTCTTCAGAAAAACTATGCCCGGTTTGCCTGTGGTACGGAAAATGCTCCATTGAGGACATTTTCACAAATATCCAGTAACTAATAAAGCTGTGGAAGGTTCATTACAGAGTGCTGGTTCTCAGTTTGAACCAAATCTCGCTATCTATAGTGGTCAAGGGAGCAAGTTGCTGAAAGTTAATTAAATATAAAGTTAAATTTTTACATTTGCTTTGCAAAAAGTGTGAAGTCATCCATATCATGATATCATCCACATGAAGATGTCATTCATATGAAAATGTCATCTACATACCTGAACCCATTGTGTTCAGGTCCTCAGCTTTGACATAAGTGAAGAGGTCATCTTGAAGTGTTGAGACCAGTCAGGGTAAGAGACAGAACACTTCACAATCTCGACTTCCTCAGTTATCTTCATTATACGTCAGAGTGCAGGTAATCACTCCTGGTTGCCCATGTTGCAATCACTCTCTTCTTTCACAACACTGCCTCACTGATGGCAAGAAACATTGATGGGAACACAAGTTTAGTGAGGGGTGAAGAAAGTACTAATTTCGGGAGAGAAACTGAGAGCTGTTGTTGTTGATGTTGGTGGTGTTGGTGGTGTTGGTGGTGTTGGTGGTGTTGGTGGTGTTGGTGGTGTTGGTGGTGTTGGTGGTGTTGGTGGTGTTGGTGGTGTTGGTGGGTTGTTGTGTGGTGTGTGGTGGTGTTGGTGGTGTTGGTGGTGTTGGTGGTGTTGTTGGTGTTGGTGGTGTTGTGGTGTGTGGTGTTGATGGTGTTGGTGGTGTTGGTGGTGTTGGTGGTGTTGGTGGTGTTGGTGGTGTTGGTGGTGTTGATGGTGTTGGTGGTGTTGGTGGTGTTGGTGGTGTTGGTGGTGTTGGTGGTGTTGGTGTTTTGGGTGGTGTTGGTGGTGTTGGTGGTGTTTGGATGGTGTTGGTGGTGTTGGTGGTTTGGTGGTGTTGTGGTGTGATGGTGTTTGGTGGTGTTGGTGGTGTTGGTGGTGTTGGTGGTGTTGGTGGTTTTGATGGTGTTGGTGGTGTTGGGGATGTTGGTGGTGTTGGTGGTGTTGGTGGTGTTGGTGGTGTTGGTGGTGTTGGTGGTGTTGGTGGTGTTGTTGGTGTTGGTGGTGTTGGTGGTGTTGGTGTGTTGGTGGTGTTGGGTTTTGGTGGTGTTGGTGGTGTTGGTGGTGTTGGTTGATGTTGGTGGTTTTTGGTGGTGTTGGTGGTGTTGGTGGTTGTTGGTGGTGTTGATGGTGTTGGTGGTGTTGGTTTGGTGTGTTGGTGGTGTTGGTGGTGTTGGTGGTGTTGGGTGGTGTTGATGGTGTTGGTGGTTTTGGGTGGTGTTGGTGGTGTGGTGGTGTTGGTGTTGGTGTGTTGATGGTTTGGGTTTGTTGAGTGGTGGTTTGGTGGTGTTGGTGGTGTGGTGGTGTTGGTGGTGGGTGTTGGTGTTGGTGTGTGGTGGTGTTGGTGGTGTTGGGGATGTGGTGTTGGGGTGGGTGTTGGTGGGTTGTGTGTGGGTGGTGTTGGTGTGTTGGTGGTGTTGGTGGTGTTGTTTTGGGGTGGGGGGGGGGGTGTTGGTGGTGTTGGTGGTTTGTTGGTGTTGGGGGTGTTGATGGTGTTGGTGGTGTTGGTGGTGGTGGTGTTGGTGGTGTTGTTGATGTGGTGGTGTTGGGGGGTGGGGGTGGGTGGGTGTTGATGGTGTTGTGGTGTTGTGTGATGGGGGTGTTGGTGGTGTTGTTGATGCTGGGTGGTGTTGGTGGGGGGTTGGTGGTGTTGTTGATGCTGGTGGTGTTGGTGGTGTTGTTGATGCTGGTGGTGTTGGTGGTGTTGGTGGTGTTGTTGATGCTGGTGGTGTTGGGGGTTTGTTGGTGGTGTTGGGGGGTGTTGGTGGTGTGGGGGGTTGTGGTGTTGGTGGTGTTGGTTGGTGTTTGGTGGTGTTTGGTGGGGTGTTGGTGGTGTTGTGTTGTTGATGTGGTGGTGTTGGTGGTGTTGGTGGTGTTGTTGATGCTGGTGGTGTTGGTGGTGTTGGTGGTGTTGGTGGTTTTTGGTGGTGTTGTTGATGCTGGTGGTGTTGGTGGTGTTGGTGGTGTTGTTGATGCTGGTGGTGTTGGTGGTGTTGTTGATGCTGGTGGTGTTGGTGGTGTTGGTGGTGTTGTTGATGCTGGTGGTGTTGGTGGTGTTGGTGGTGTTGTTGATGCTGGTGGTGTTGGTGGTGTTGTTGATGCTGGTGGTGTTGGTGGTGTTGGTGGTGTTGTTGATGCTGGTGGTGTTGGTGGTGTTGGTGGTGTTGGGGGTGTTGTTGATGCTGGTGGTGTTGGTGGTGTTGGTGGTGTTGCTGGTGTTGTTGATGTTGATGGTGTTGTTGATGTTGGTGGTGTTGTTGATGTTGGTGGTGCTGTTGATGTTGGTGGTGCTGTTGATGTTGGTGGTGTTGTTGATGTTGGTGTGTTGTTGATTTTGCTGGTGTTGTTAATGTTGCTGGTGCTGTTGATGTTGCTGGTGTTGTTGATGTTGCCAGTGTTGCTGATGTTGCTGGTGTTGTTGATGTTGGTGGTGTTGTTGATGTTGCCAGTGTTGTTGATGTTGGTGGTGTTGTTGATGTTGGTGTTGTTGTTGATGTTGGTGGTGTTGATGATGTTGCCAGTGTTGTTGATGTTGGTGGTGTTGTTGATGTTGGTGGTGTTGTTGATGTTGTCAGTGTTGTTGATGTTGCTGGTGTTGTTGATGTTCATGGTGTCGATTTTGCTGGTGTTGTTGATGTTGCCAGTGTTGTTGATGTTGGTGGTGTTGTTGATGTTGGTGGTGTTGTTGATGTTGGTGGTGTTGTTGATGTTGCCAGTGTTGTTGATGTTGGTGTTGTTGTTGATGGTGGTGTTGTTGATTTTGCTGGTGTTGTTGATGTTGCTGGTGTTGTTGATGTTGCCAGTGTTGTTTGATGTTGGTGGTGTTGTTGATGATGGTGTTGTTGATGTTGGGGGTGTTGTTGATGTTGCTGGTGTTGTTGATGTTGCCAGTGTTGTTGATTTTGCCGGTGTTGTTGATGTTGCTGGTGTTGTTGATGTTGCCAGTGTTGTTGATGTTGGTGGTGTTGTTGATGGTGGTGTTGTTGATGTTGGTGGTGTTGTTGATGTTGCTGGTGTTGTTGATGTTGCCAGTGTTGTTGATGTTGGTGGTGTTATTGATGGTGGTGTTGTTGATTTTGCTGGTGTTGTTGATGTTGCTGGTGTTGTTGATGTTGCCAGTGTAGTTGATGTTGGTGGTGTTGTTGATGGTGTGTTGTTGATTTTGTTGGTGTTGTTGATGTTGCTGGTGTTGTTGATGTTGCCAGTGTTGCTGATGTTGCTGGTGTTGTTGATGTTGCCAATGTTGCTGATGTTGCTGGTGTGGCTGATGTTGTTGTTTGTTGATGTTGCCAGTGTTGCTGATGTTGCTGGTGTTGCTGATGTTGCTGGTGTTGTTGATGTTGCCAGTGTAGTTGATGTTGGTGGTGTTGTTGATGGTGGTGTTGTTGATTTTGCTGGTGTTGTTGATGTTGCTGGTGTTGTTGATGTTGCCAGTGTTGCTGATGTTGCTGGTGTTTGTTGATGTTGCCAATGTTGCTGATGTTGCTGGTGTGGCTGTTGTTGTTGATGTTGATGTTGCCAGTGTTGCTGATGTTGCTGGTGTTGTTGATGTTGGTGGTGTGGCTGATGTTGTTGATGTTGATGTTGTTGATGTTGCTGATGTTGCTGGTATTCCCAGTGTTGCTGGTGTTGCTGGTGTTGCTGGAGTTGCTGGTGTAGCTGACGCTGATGATGTTGTTGGTGTTGCTAATGTTGCTGAAGTTGCTGGACGCTGCTGGTGTTGCTGGTGTTTCTGAACTTGCTTAAGTTGCTGACACGTATGGAGCATCATGACACATTTGAAACATCTCAGGAGAGAGAGAGAGAGAGAGAGAGAGAGAGTGAGAGAGAGAAGAGAGAGAGAGAAGAAGAGGGGAAGAGAGAGAGAGAGAGAGAGAGAGAGAGAGAGAGAGAGAAGAAGAGAAGAGAGAGGAGAGAGAGAGAGAGAGAGAGAGAGAGAGAGAGAGGAGAGAGAGAGAGAGAGAGAGGAGAGAGAGAGAGAGAAGAGGGGAAGAGAGAGAGAGAGAGAGGAGAGAGAAGAGAGAGAGAGGGGAGAGAGAGAGAGAGTTAACACTGTGAAGCCATTAAGTATTAGAAAAACGAGAGAGGAGAGATTGAGTGAGAAATAAATAAAGATAGCTCTAAACGGGCCTCCTAAGTTTCCAGTCACGTTAGTCACCTCTTTCCTCCAGGAGCCGTAAAAAGACCTCAATGTTCACCAGTCATTGCCAACGAGTTACCTCAGTATAACGGCCACCCCTGGACCACAGGACACCCCTGGACCACAGGACACCCCTGGACCACAGGACACCCCTGGACCACAGGACACCCCTGGACCACAGGACACCCCTGTACCACAGGACACCCCTGGACCACAGGACACCCCTGGACCACAGGACACCCCTGGACCACAGGACACCCCTGGACCACAGGACACCCCTGGACCACAGGACACCCTGGACCACAGGACACCCCTGGACCACAGGACACCCCTGTACCACAGGACACCCCTGGACCACAGGACACCCCTGGACCACAGGACACCCCTGGACCACAGGACACCCCCTGGACCACAGGACACCCCTGGACCACAGGACACCCCTGGACCACAGGACACCCCTGGACCACAGGACACCCTGGACCACAGGACACCCCTGGATCACAGGACACCCCTGGACCACGGGACACCCCTGGACCACAGGACACCCCTGGACCACAGGACACCCTGGACCACAGGACACCCCTGGACCACAGGACACCCCTGGACCACAGGACACCCCTGGACCACAGGACACTCCTGGACCACAGGACACCCCTGGACCACAGGACACCCCTGGACCCACAGGACACCCCTGTACCACAGGACACCCTGTACCACAGGACACCCCTGGACACAGGACACCCCTGGACCACAGGACACCCCTGGACCACAGGACACCCCTGGACCACAGGACACCCCTGGACCACAGGACACCCCTGGACCACAGGACACCCCTGGACCACAGGACACCCCTGGACCACAGGACACCCTGGACAACAGGACACCCCTGGACCACAGGACACCCCTGGATCACAGGACACCCCTGGACCACAGGACACCCCTGGACCACAGGACACCCCTGGACCACAGGACACCCCTGGACCACAGGACACCCCTGAACCACAGGACACCCCTGGACCACAGGACACCCCTGGACCACAGGACACCCCTGGACCACAGGACACCCCTGGACCACAGGACAACCCCTGGACCACAGGACACCCCTGACCACAGGACCCCCCTGGACCACAAGACACCCCTGGACCACAGGACACCCCTGGACCACAAGACACCCCTGGACCACAGGACACCCCGGGGACCACAGGACACCCTGGACCACAGGACACCCCTGGATCACAGGACACCCCTGGACCACAGGACACCCCTGGACCACAGGACACCCTGGACCACAGGACACCCCTGGACAACAGGACACCCCTGGACCACAGGACACCCCTGGATCACAGGACACCCCTGGACCACAGGACACCCCTGGACCACAGGACACCCTGGACCACAGGACACCCCTGGACCACAGGACACCCCTGGACCACAGGACAACCCCTGGATCACAGGACACCCCTGGACCACAGGACACCCCTGGACCACAGGACACCCAGGACCACAGGACACCCTGGACAACAGGACACCCCTGGACCACAGGACACCCTGGACAGCAGGACACCCTGGACAACAGGACACCCCTGGACCACAGGACACCCCTGGACCACAGGACACCCCTGGACCA
Organism: Cherax quadricarinatus; assembly: GCF_026875155.1. NCBI lineage: Eukaryota > Metazoa > Arthropoda > Malacostraca > Decapoda > Parastacidae > Cherax > Cherax quadricarinatus. The sequence continues at coordinate 25,120,795 of NC_069461.1, forward strand.
CAGGACACCCCTGGACCACAGGACACCCTGGACCACAGGACACCCTGGACCACAGGACACCCCTGGACCACAGGATACCCCTGGACCACAGGACACCCCTGGACCACAGGACACCCCTGGACCACAGGACACCCCTGAGCCACAGGACACCCCTGGACCACAGGACACCTCTGGACCACAGGACACCCCTGGACCACAGGACACCCCTGGACCACAGGACACCCCTGGACTACAGGACATCGCTGGACCACAGGACACCCCTGGACCACAGGATATCCCTGGACTACAGGACATCCCTGGACCACAGGACATCCCTGGACCACAGGACACCCCTGGACAACAGAACACCCCTGGACCATAGGACACCCCTGGACAACAGGACACCCTGGACAGCAGAACACCCTGGACAACAGGACACCCTGGACAACAGGACATCCTGGACAACAGGACACCCTGGACAACAGGACATACATGTACTACCAGATACACATAAGTAACTTGTCCTGCCTGAACTACCCGCCAGGGGGTTTGCCGATATTTCCCATACGCGAGAAAATATAGTATTTAAGAGTCTTGGTCCCTTTAGATTAAGTTGCATTAGATTGGAAAACGATGAAGTTATGCAAAGAAACTATATCGTTCCTCCTATAATATGAAGGAAATTGCATTTCCAGTCTGATCAAATTTTACTGTGATTGTAAATATAAATAGGAAAATAACTTTGTGGACACTTAAATATATATATATATATATTTATATATATATATATATATATATATATATATATAAAATATATATATATATATATATATATATATATATATATATATATATATATATATATATATATAATATATATATATATATATATATATATATATATACCATACGTTTCACCGGAGGTTTCACCAGAGGTTTCACCGGAAGTTTCACCAGAGGTTTCACTAAAGGTTTCACCGTAGGTTTCATCGTAGGTTTCACCATAGGTTTCACTATAGGTTTCACTGCATGTTTCTCCATAGGTTTCACTGCATGCTTCACCACAGGTTTCACCATAAGTTTCACCGGAGATTTTACCATAGGTTTCACTGGAGGTTTCACCATATGTTTCACCACATTCCAACAGCACGTCAAGTCTTAAAACCCACTGGCTTCCACTTACTCTTATTTATTGCACCGTAGCTCGATTGGTAGCGCACTCACCTCAAACACTGAGGTCCGTGGTTCGATTCCAAGTACGGTTGGAAACATTTGGATGTGTTTTCTTAAGACACCTGCAGTCCATGTTCACCCATCAGTAAAATAGTTACCTGAGTGTTAGTGGACTGGTGTGGGTGGCATCCTGGGGACAAAATTTTCCTAATTTGCGGGAAATGCTCTACATAACAAGGGGCTTTTGTATAGTAATATGTAACTGATGTCAGCTATGGTCAGTATACCTTGTACATATACTGCTAGAAATAAAGATTATTATTATTATTATTATTATTATTATTATTATTATTATTATTATTATTATTATTATTATTATTATTATTATTATTATTATTATTATTATTGAAATTTGTTATCTCTCTGAGCGAGTGAAGGTCCAGGAGATGTACCACAACAAACCTTCATTCTTTTCAACATGTTAGCCTGTGGATTTCAAGAGTTGGCGTGCTGTTGGAGTGCAAGCAAGGTAACATCTATGAAGGGTTTCAGGGAAAGTGGTTAGGCGGACTTGGGTCCTGGAGGTGGGAACGACAGAGCCTGCACTCTGAGGGAGAGACGGAGGTGGGAACGACAGAGCCTGCACACTGAGGGAGAGACGGAGGTGGGAACGACAGAGCCTGCACACTGAGGGAGAGACGGAGGTGGGAACGACAGAGCCTGCAACACTGAGGGAGAGACGGAGGTGGGAACGACAGAGCCTGCACACTGAGGGAGAGACGGAGGTGGAACGACAGAGCCTGCACACTGAGGGAGAGACGGAGGTGGGAACGACAGAGCCTGCACACTGAGGGAGAGACGGAGGTGGGAACGACAGAGCCTGCACACTGAGGGAGAGACGGAGGTGGGAACGACAGAGCCTGCACTCTGAGGGAGAGACGGAGGTGGGAACGACAGGGCCTGCACTCTGAGGGAGAGACGGTGGTGGGAACGACAGAGCCTGCACTCTGAGGGAGAGACGGAGGTGGGAACGACAGAGCCTGCACTCTGAGGGAGAGACGGAGATACTGCAGTTTGGTGGAGCATCGTAACTGTCAGTGACCCTCTGGCAAGACAGTGATGGTGTGAATGATGATGAAGGTCCTTCTTCTTCCTCGAGACACCCTGGTGTCTGATAGATAACACCCAGGTGTTATCTATCAGACACCAGGTGTTATCTATCAGACACCAGGTGTTATCTATCAGACACCAGGTGTTATCTATCAGACACCAGGTGTTATCTATCAGACACCAGGTGTTATCTATCAGACACCAGGTGTTATCTATCAGACACCAGGTGTTATACACCAGGTGTTGTCTATCAGACACCAGGTGTTATCTATCAGACACCAGGTGTTATCTATCAGACACCAGGTGTTATGTATCAGACACCAGGTGTTATCTATCATACACCAGGTGTTGTCTATTATACACCAGGTGTTATCTATCAGACACCAGGTGTTATCTATCAGACACCAGGTGTTATCTATCAGACACCAGGTGTTATCTATCAGACACCAGGTGTTATCTATCAGACACCAGGTGTTATCTGTCAGACACCAGGTGTTATCTATCATACACCAAGTGTTATCTATCATACACCAGGTGTTATACATAAGGTGTAATACACCAGGTGTTGTCATACACCAGGTGTTATCTTCCACCACCACCAGGTGTTACCTTGTCGTTGGCAACAGTTTAGGTGATCAAGGACATTTCCACCATGCACGCCTGCCAGCAGTCAAGCTATCACCACGATGCACGCCTGGCAGCAGTCAAGTTATCACCACAATGCACGCCTGCCAGCAGTCAAGTTATCACCACAATGCACGCCTGCCAGCAGTTATCACCACCATGCACGCCTGCCAGCAGTCAAGCTATCACCACGATGCACGCCTGCCAGCAGTCAAGTTATCATCACCATGCACGCCTGCCAGCAGTCAAGTTATCACCACCATGCACGCCTGCCAGCAGTTATCACCACCATGCACGCCTGCCAGCAGTCAAGTTATCACCACCATGCACGCCTGCCAGCAGTCAAGTTATCATCACCATGCACGCCTGCCAGCAGTCAAGTTATCATCACCATGCACGCCTGGCAGCAGTCAAGTTATCACCACCATGCACGCCTGCCACCAGTCAAGTTATCATCACCATGCACGCCTGCCACCAGTCAAGTTATCATCACCATGCACGCCTGCCACCAGTCAAGTTATCATCACCATGCACGCCTGCCAGCAGTCAAGTTATCACCACCATGCACGCCTGCCAGCAGTCAAGTTATCATCACCATGCACGCCTGCCAGCAGTCAAGTTATCACCACCATGCACGCCTGCCAGCAGTTATCACCACCATGCACGCCTGCCAGCAGTCAAGTTATCACCACCATGCACGCCTGCCAGCAGTCAAGTTATCATCACCATGCACGCCTGCCAGCAGTCAAGTTATCATCACCATGCACGCCTGGCAGCAGTCAAGTTATCACCACCATGCACGCCTGCCAGCAGTCAAGTTATCACCACCATGCACGCCTGCCAGCAGTCAAGTTATCATCACCATGCACGCCTGCCACCAGTCAAGTTATCATCACCATGCACGCCTGCCAGCAGTCAAGTTATCATCACCATGCACGCCTGCCAGCAGTCAAGTTATCACCACCATGCACGCCTGCCACCAGTCAAGTTATCATCACCATGCACGCCTGCCAGCAGTCAAGTTATCACCACCATGCACGCCTGGCAGCAGTTATCACCACCATGCACGCCTGGCAGCAGTTATCACCACCATGCACGCCTGGCAGCAGTTATCATCACCATGCACGCCTGCCAGCAGTCAAGTTATCACCACCATGCACGCCTGGCAGCAGTTATCACCACCATGCACGCCTGGCAGCAGTTATCACCACCATGCACGCCTGCCAGCAGTTATCACCACCATGCACGCCTGGCAGCAGTTATCACCACCATGCACGCCTGCCAGCAGTCAAGTTATCACCACCATGCACGCCTGGCAGCAGTTATCACCACCATGCACGCCTGGCAGCAGTTATCACCACCATGCACGCCTGCCAGCAGTTATCACCACCATGCACGCCTGGCAGCAGTTATCATCACCATGCACGCCTGCCAGCAGTCAAGTTATCACCACCATGCACGCCTGGCAGCAGTTATCATCACCATGCACGCCTGCCAGCAGTCAAGTTATCACCACCATGCACGCCTGGCAGCAGTTATCACCACCATGCACGCCTGGCAGCAGTTATCACCACCATGCACGCCTGGCAGCAGTTATCACCACCATGCACGCCTGGCAGCAGTTATCACCACCATGCACGCCTGCCAGCAGTTATCACCACCATGCACGCCTGCCAGCAGTTATCACCACCATGCACGCCTGGTACAACTACATGTTTCAGTAAGAGCAAAATAAACGCGAAACAAATCTTGTAAAACTGTGTTGCAAAACACCGCGTTATTTACGTGTTTTTCCAGAACACAGTGTTGTCTAATTATTATGATAACTTTAACAAAGTAGCGCTTTTGGTCTGGCTGTTAGTGGACGGAGATTCGAGCCTTCAACAAGCAGTGTACTGAATATGAGAACTAATAGTGTAGTATACCGCACAAAATATATGAGTAACACCTGGGTTTATGCGTCAGTAAACCGTGGAGTGAGTATACACTTACGGTGAAATACACAGACTTGTATACTGTCCGAGGTGCTGGAAAAGATAATCCGGAAGTAACTGCTGGAATACCAAGGTGGAATTATTTTGATTTTTTTTACGGAATTCCTGCATTGATTTTCGTAGGGTAAGTTCAGGATTCACTAGAGCTACTAAGTTCTAAGTGAGAATAAGAAATAATTAAGCAAGAAAGCCAAGGATGGGTCTCCTGACTCACGAAATCGTAATGACACGATTGTAAACAAATCATACCACGGGTGGGGTTTGAACCCGCGATCAGAGAGTAACAAAATTCCAAACCGTCGCGTTAGGCACTTGGCCCAGTGGCTAACGCTTCCAGACTTTTTGGTCACGGGTTTAAACCCCACCCGTGGTATGGTTTATGGGTCACCTGCATGATCTTGATCCGCTGGACACTGTACCTCACCCGGATATTGATTTACAAGTTAGATTAGCAGACAGGAGGGATACCTGGTACTACACTGGGCCAAGGAATACCTGTCGAACATAAGACAGAGGATGAGGGTAAGTGTAATAAATGGGGTTCCTCAAGGACAAGAATATATACGTATATGTCTTTTCAGAATAGGTAAAAGTTGCGTTTTTGGCTTAAATATTTGGCTTAAAATGTTTGATTGTGTTTGTTTATTATTAAATTACTGTAAACTTATCTAAAATACATTTAGTTGGCTTAGGCTAAATTAATTTGCACTTGTTATAATAAAGTTGGGTAAGTTTTCTAAGGTTCTTTTGGTACAA